>CM066222.1:14111835-15311835 GCA_033675125.1 Athetis lepigone
ACGTTTTGATTAAAATCATGACATTCTTCAAAAGAAATGCAATCAAATTTTAATCAAGTATTGAATTAAAATTGTGTTTTAGATCTTATTGATATGAATTACAAGTACCTATTATATTTATTTATCTCTTCAAGAAATCATTGACTTCGAATTCCTAGTACTTTAATTACGTACTTACGTTTTGGTTGATGCTTGAAAATTATATTAAAACTTAATAAAAGCAGGTATACAATATAGGTATTTGAAAACATTAAAAAGTACTATGAAGATATTGTAATCGGGCTGTAAATATTTCCACAACAGGACAAAAATATTGCTTTAAATACATAAAAGATAAAAGCATTGGTCACTACGCCTGCTTCTTAATAGACTAACTGCAAATAAATGAAATGAAATACCTATTTAAAGTTGCGATAAAATAAAAGAATATGACGTCACACCCCGCCGCTAAAGTTTTGTATAAGCCGGTTCATTACAGAAAGGAATCTTAAATGGCGGCATGTACTTGCATTGACAGATAGTACAGTCTGCATACAAAATTTAAAGTTGAAGTTTTTTTTTTCAAATCGAAAATATTATTACGATTTTTTATTGTTTTCATCGGAAACAGTGCCTACTTTTACCACAATAACAAACAGGTAACAACGAAAAAATTACAGAAAACTATAACAAGATATTCGTAAAAAGGAGCACTGCGCTCGTCAAAGCAGCGTGGAAGCAAATCAAGACAATTTTTTTTTATGTTGATGGTACGCGCGCGAGTGAGTATAGACGGCACTAGTGTGCGAGTGAGAGAACATGATAAGCGCCGCCATTTTAGATTCCTTTCTTTAATGAACCAGGTTAAATACAAAACTTTTTATTCGACATTTTAAATATCTCATTATATATTGTCAAAACTTGTTTCATTTTACAAATATTAACAGTATAAACTTTCAAACACTTGTGATCTGAGACACAATAGAAAGACAATAGCAGCCCGACAGCCGGCTGTCGCTTGGTCTAAGAAAGGTTAAACTAAAAAGTCCCAAAAAATATGTTTAGAGGTTTTAGAATATTAACTTTGTCAATTCAAAAATCGACTTGTATTAAGTACCTAATCACTGAATTTAAAACTTCAATCCAGAAAAACACATATTGGTGCCGATTCTCTTGTGCACAAACTAACGTAAATTTATGTTAAGTGCATCTTTCTCTTTCCATTTCTTAAAGAAAAGGACAGAAGATACGTTTTAGTTAAATCCTGTCTTATTAGACAGCGCCTGATGAAAATTGACTTATATTTAGACGCCATGTTTTTAAATTGCGTCTAAATTATCTATGGAGTTTCTAAATTTGACAGGACTTAACTAACATTTGATCTTCTGTCCTTTTCTTAATTAAAAGGAAAGAGAAAGATGCACTTAACTTAAATTTACGTTGGTTTGTGCACAAGAGAATCGGCACCATTATGTATACCTTCTAAACAAAATTTCTGACTACATTATTCCTCATTCAATTATTATTGTTTTCCTCCATCATTATTGGGTCAACGATAATGCCCCGTCTCCACATGGCCTCTGAGGCATTGCCCCTATGAACATATCGGCCATTTTTGTGTTGTATTCCTGTTACCTAACCAACCGTTAAAATTTAAAAATACACTTTGTTAAATGCGTATTACAATATTTGAAACTGGGTTAAGAATTTGCTGGTTTTTAAATGTTTTTTTTGTTTTGATTATTTGAATTAAATTACGTAAGCGAGTTAAAAATGTCTTGGAAGAATAATTATTAAGTAGTATATTAAGTTTTTGAAAATTTCCTACAAAGTTAAAAACTAATGTCTAAAATGTGAAAGTTTGTATGTGCGTTTGTTACTCTTTCACGTGAAAACTACTGAACGGATTTTGATGAAACTAAAGTTATATAGCTTATACATCAGAATAGGACATAGGCTACATAAAATTACGCTACGACCTAAGGGAGCAGAGCAGTAACTAAAAACCTGTCTTAATGCGGGTAAACTTTAAAACTGCGGGTAAAATTAGCGTCACTTTTCTTTTCTGACTAACCGACCGACTCTTTGACAATTCGTAAGTACCTGTAAATGGTCTAAGTGAAATAAATGCTTTGAATTTTGAAACCCGCGGGGATCAGCTAGCAATAGGGATGTTGACTACATCAAAAGAATGACATTCTATTTAGTCCGTCTGTTAGACAGTCCAAAAATACTGGACACATATTTTTTGCTTGATCAAATAAATAACAAAATACAAAGATAAAGAGCATCAAAGTTCCGGAGAGGGGGCTTGTGACGTCACTCCTCAGTAAAAATTATACAAAGGTGTAACGTTTCACGAAACTTCAACGCACTGTATTGTTGTCATTTTCTGTTTACGAAAAAAAAGAATAAATACGTGTCCCAAATTTTTTGATTATCTAACTGACGGACTAATTACTTTTTTTTGTCATCTCGCCTATTGAAACAAAATAACCTTATTTGAGGCTGCATAGGCCCATCTATAAATACTTTAACCTAACATACATACAACCTATTGAGTCATTCTTAAGTTATGTCGTGACCAAAGTAAATAGAGATTAATTCATGTATACGTACACAGATAAACCTACTGGTTGACAGTCAACATTTAGGCATAGGGATGTTAAAAAATCGATTATTATTTTCAAATAATCGATTTTTTATTAATGATTTTTATATTAATATTAATCGTTTTTAATAAATCGATCAATATTAATATAAAAATCGATGATTTTATTATTTCTATTTATTTGTAATACTGTTTTGCATACGAGATTGTCTATTAGAAATCCCAATATTTCGATGCTAGTACTAAAATATAAAATATCAATATTTCGATGCTAGTACTAAAATAACTCTACCTAAATCCAACCCCTGATAATTATACGAATAAGAAACGCATGTCCTTTTAAATTATACAAAAAAAAAAACATTTTTTTCGCAGAAATCGATTATTTTTTATTAAAATCGATTTTTCACAAATCAATTAATTTTGAATTAAGAAAAATCGATTTTTATTTAATCGATTATTTTCTATTAAACTCACATCCCTATTTAAGCATAAAAAGGTCCCCAATCGCAAATAAGGAAAAAGATATCAATATGACCAAATACTATAGATTCGGAGGTTCTCTATAATTCCTGAATTCTCTAAAATAAAACGAGGAAGGAAAACATGTTTAGTTTATGTTCGTTTTCTTTAAACATACAAGTCATTACTAAGTCCTTATTATTCGTTATTTACCATTAAATTATTAGCTATTGTAAACTGTTGTTGCAACTTTATTATTTATTTATTAACAATGAATATCTTACAGCCAAATTAACCCGGATATTTTTTTTATCTGGCTCTGAAAATGAATTTAAAATCATCACATTTATTTTTTTGGTTGACCGCGGTAATCTCAGGAAATACTCGTTCTTATTTATAGATTAGTAGCTGACCCCGCGAACTTTGTTCCGCCCTATAGGCAACAAATGTCAGACTTTTACTGACTAAAACCTCATGTTCTTTCGGTTACCCTTTAAGGTCATAGCTCATTATAACCACCCTGCAGCCACTCCACACCGACTCGCCTCCTTTTGGTTGGTTTAAGTTTCGAAGCATATTTTCGGATAGTTGGTGGGAAAGAATGTATTTTGTCATTATTTCTGAACGCATGTGAACCATTAAGTATTTGACAGGATGGACAACAAATGTTTGACAGGTACGAAACAAAGTAACATTAAGGGAAAATGATTCATCTTTTATAATTATGTTCTCGTCGAGTTTTCATTATTTTTAAGATGTATTCTGCAATTCGGGGCGGGGACAAATCCAACGAACCAAAAACCATGAAAATTGGTCTAGCCGATCTCGAGTTATAGGTGTTGTAACAAACCCGTCTTTGTTTTATATATATAAATTTTAGTATCGAAAAGCATATTTATCAAGTAAGGCAATTTAATATAACGCTACAACCTACAATAGCGGAGCAGTAACCAACTGCTACTGGGCAGCTACTTATGTTATAAAACATTTTTTTTTGTTTAAACACACTAATGACAGAATATATTGGTTTGATTACAAAAAACTCCAATGACTCAACATTCAAAATTCAAAAAATTCAAGGCATTTCTTTCACTTAGACCATTTATAGGCACTTATGTATAGTCAAAGAGTCGGTCGGTCAGTCAGAAAAGTGACGCTAATTGCCTGTGCCAAAACGTAGATCTCTATGGAGAAGAAAAGGCAAGAAACTCCACGGACACTCTTTAAAAAAAAAAACATTTTACAAAATCTTGGTTACTGAAAGTCTTGGTGGGCTGAAAGTCTCAGCATTTTTCAGTACGATAGTCTAATTAACCATCAATCACAGAATAAGTACGCCTTGTAATAGACAGTCGAATCCGCGAGAAGCTAGTCACCAATAATAATCTTACATGTGGTTAAATTTAAATGCACTTTCGAATGGCGGACATTGTACTTATGTATGTAGATAATTAAAGATATTTTTTTGGCAATAACACGAATAAACAGATTTCTATAAATATAAAAGCTACCTACTTAGAAATTTAAATGTAGTATCATTGACTTTTTGTTCCAAAACAAGTAATTTTCTACCATAATAAAGTATCCAGCACCTTTATATAGTAGCACAATGTTATCTTACAAACTCAAGAAAATAAATTCAAAACTTTGTAATCCTGCACAGTTCCACGAAAACCTGCAGTGTCAAGATAAAATGAACTAATTATTCTAAATGCGGAACTCTTTACGTGTCGCATACAAAGTTCTACTATGCGGTACACAACACGAACAAGAAGTGCTTCTATTCTCGTCTCTCGACGTCACACTGACCCAGTTTGTGTACTATTTGAATAACAACATCTATTCATAACTTTGTATTAGATATATTTTAGAAAAAGACACAAAAACACAAAAAAAAATGCAAAGAATTGAGAAATAGTACATCAAAATAAAGAATTTGTGATTCTTATTCAAGGAATTTTACGTTATACGCATGCGCGGCCAAAGCCCCGCGCATGCGCGCCACAAACGTCAAATCTATTTCAGTAAAGCTTACGAGACGAGCTTATTAAACCGCTTTTAAACGAAATAATATACAAAAACTAATTGTAAATACTCGAAACAAATGACTGTGCGTGATTGAAGTGCTAAACGTATATAATGTGCACAAAAAATACTTTAACATGTTAAGAATAAGAGTGATATACCAAAATGCAGCATTGCGACGAATCGATTCGGAGGAAGTTTCCTGATGCCAGAATTTAGTGTCAAATATACAGTATGGAGCCTTTGATAGATAGGAACAACTTCGCTATAAGCGCGATGGTGACGGTGGCGATGCAGATATTGTTCTTCACCATCGCCTCGCTGTTCCAGAATGACAAAGTGACCGACTTCACTGGTGGGGCGAATTTTATTATTATAGCCTTGCTCACCTTCTTCCTCGGCCAAGGCGGCTCCCACCTCAAGAGCTACGACAGTCGGCAGCTCATGGTCACCGCCTTCGTCTGTCTCTGGGGAGTCAGACTCTCTGGATACCTTATCTATAGGATCTACCACATAGGTAGAGATAAACAGTTCGAGGACCGCAAGAGCAACACACTCAGGTTTGCCGTGTTCTACACTTTTCAGGCAGTGTGGGTGTACATCGTTAGTTTGCCAGTCATTATCATGAACTCCCCGCATCACTCGTTTCCTAAGTCGCCCAAAACGATGACGACATTGGACTCTGCTGGTGCGGGAATATTCGTCATAGGACTGCTGATAGAAACGTATGCTGATCTACAGAAGTTCGCGTTCAGACAAGAACCTGCGAACCAAGGGAAATGGTGCAATGACGGGCTCTGGGGACTGTCCCGGCATCCCAACTATTTCGGAGAAGTGGTACTATGGTGGGGAATTTTCATCATATCTTTGAATGTGATCAACGGCGTCGAATGGATCGCGATACTATCACCATTATTTACGACATCAATCATACTGTTCTTATCTGGTATACCGCTGCTCGAACGATCGGCGGACGAAAAATACAGAGATAACCCAGATTATTTGTATTATAAAGCGTCGACTTCGCCCTTGATACCGATTCCTCCAGCAATCTACGTGGAAGTGCCCAGGTTCTTGAAGTTTGTCATGTGTTGCGAGTTCCCCATCTATGATTCTACCACTGACGAGTTCCCGGCGCCCACCATCGTCACAGAAACAACCAGCATATCTATGGTGCAGAGTCAGACATAGCTAACACAGGCCGCGCGCGACATCGCCGCGGCTACCGACCAAATAATCAAGAACCCCAGTCAGAAACAATTGTGATACACAGCCGAGGACAGACAACACCGGCTGCCAAACTCGTTGCCACTCAAACAAAATAACACTTTAGATATGAACCTTCACAATAGTTATATGGAGAATATTAAGAAAAGTAAACACATAGCATTAGGACTTATTGAAGAGACGAGAGATTATAGCGCTGCCAATACACCTGATAATGATATTGAAAGGAACATAGATATAGCTGTGCCTAGTACTAGTAACGCAAAACGACCTACAGAAATAGTCAAGTATGGTAAAATTACTTTTAACACAACTGCAATATTACATCACTACCCTCAAGTATCGAATAACGAACTGAAGTTGCATTGCACTAAAAGTGCCAAAAAGAAAATTGAGTCTAACCTCCAAGAGAATAAAGTTCATAATAATAATGAGTCGACTCCAGAAGAGTTAGTAGTAGATATAATTAAGAAAGATAATTACAATAATAATGATACAGCAAAAGTTGATATAACAACTGACAATGCTGTCGAAGTGGTGAACCAACCGGTGAAGTTTACAGAAGAAAAGCTTGTATGAGATTGGGAGATAACCTTTTACTCTGTACATTTTCGTCTGTGTAGATTTTGGCATCGATACTTGAAGCCTACTTGGACATATCGCGATGGATATTAAGACTGGCCAAAGAAGAACGAATGTATCAGAGAGACAATTTATATGTGATAAGTGTAAAGTCCTCATACCATAGGTGGAATCCGTCTCATTTAGAATAAATGTTCGATTTACAATAGAAATAAGTATTAAAGTAATATTAATAAGGATCTAGAAGATGATAGTATTGGTGAGTTCTTGAATTTGTATTTGCATGATTTTTTATTTAAAAAGTTTTCTTAGTTTATTTTCTAGTCTGAATCCTTTTTAGGCAAGCATAGCTATTATTGTCAATGCTCCTACCTTCTATGGGGTGACTAATCCATACTAATATTATAAATGGGAAAGTGTGTCTGTCTGTCTGTTTGTCTTTCTTTCACGGCAAAACGGAGCGACGGATTGACGTGATTTTTTAAGTGGAGATAGTTGAAGGGATGGAGAGTAACATAGGCTACTTTTTGTCACTTTCTAACGCGAGCGAAGCCGCGGGCAGAAGCTAGTAAATAATAAGTTTACGATATACACGTGATTTTGAACCAACAACTTTTACTATGGGAACAAACTTGAAATCGCGAAAAAAAAACCGCTGTTTAGTACATTTTATGTTTGCCTAATGTGCTGGACAGCTGATATTTTATTCGCGATTTCGCTTTGCTCCCATAATTAAAATAGTTTGTTATCATGAGCACAATGTCGTGTTTAAGTATCGTACACTAATTACCAGTCACCCTATACAATGTGTAACTGAATTAATGCACTTTGAGGAAATAGTTTGTTCAGAATCGTTTACTGAATCGATTTTTGTAATTTTTAAGGTAATATTTTATCCCAAAAATAATTAAAACTACGTAAACTGCTGGCACACTTCCGCTGTACAGTCAAAACAAACTAAAATGGATGAAATACCTACTACGCTACACCCTTACGCAAGTGCGACTGTGTGCATGCGTAGATTTGTAATGTGACTATAATTTTCTCCCACAATCTACGTACAACTTTATAAAAAAAACAGTGTTTTATAATAATAAAAATTCGGTTCGGATTATAACATAATATTCTAATTGGGGTGTCTGGTGGTGTGCGTTTATTCCGGGACATGTTGTATATGTGTGAAGAGGCCTTTGCCCTGTAATGGGACGATAATAGAGCTTGACATTCGTTTTATAGTTTTATAACAAGAAACACAAAACCTCATTTTAGTCATTTTCTTTTTCCTAATCGACGGCTTTATATTTTATTATGTCCTTATCTTCGATTCGTAGTACTTTTAGTAAACGAACGACGTTTTTCTTATCTTTAGCATAAAATAGCGCATTAACTACCTATACTCGTTCCGCTTTTGTTTTTCATAAAATTATTATTACAGTAATAATTCTTTCTTTAGTTTCTACTTCTATTGTTCAGGCGAAAGTTAGTAAGGATTATACCTATATTATTGATCTTGCTTGACACAAAAGTCAACGAGTTTTTATTCCTTGTTTGTGTTCTCATAAAATATTACATATCAAATGCGAAAAATCCAGTAGCCCATCAATGAATGTACCTATATAATGTTTATATTAGTTTGAAACTTCCACCATTGGATTTTTAACTCTTAACACTGAACAGAGCATGGAAATTACAAAGCGATCTATACTTACTACACACACAATTTTTAAACGGTTAAAATTGTTTATTCGCAAGACATCAACGTTTTTTTCAACATTTTCTACACTACCACTAGCATGGAAACATTTTATTCTCTTTGCGGTCAGTCAGGGACTGAAGTTAGTACCCCGTAATCCGCATCACGCCGAAACGTGACTCGAGGGCCTAGACAAGTGGCATTGTAGAATAGATAGCAAAAACGAATAGATTGACAAATGTATGGAATTGACATAAGCTTTCGCTAAACAATTTGACATCTCCATACATTTGACAATCTATTCGTTTTCGCTATCTATTCTACAATGCCACCTTGTCTAGGGGGGTCGATATCGCATTGCGCCTATCACAGACGCAGTAGAAAGCCTTACGTGCTTGTAAACATGGCCGGTTGTGTCCTTTTAAACTTGGATAGAACTACGCTGCTTTGCATCAGAAGTATGGGGGTGTTTGTTTATTCATACTTTATTTAGAAGAGTACAAAGGAGGGCTGCGGGTTGTTCGAATGAGATTCCGCGACCCCGGACACAAAAGGCTAAGAAAGAAGGAACATTAGTTTTTACTCAGTAAAAGTCTGAGACTCCCTTTCGCTTTGCCAAGAGCAGGTCATTTGATGATTTCTTACCAACATAAAAAAGGGTACGAAGGAGGTATAATGCCTTTGGCGTTCTATTCGTGGGTTTGATTCCCACCCAGGACAAACTTTGTGTGATGAGCATAATTGTTTGTTCTGTGTCTGGGTGTCATTTATCTGTAATATGTATGTATTTAAAATTATGTAAGTATGTATATCAGTTGTCTGATTACCATAACACAAGCTTTGCTTAGCTTGGGATCAGATGGTCGTGTGTAAGATGTCCCAGGATATTTATTTATTTTATTTATTTATTTTATAGAAGTCAACTAATGACAATGCAGACAATGCATGATGCATTATTGAAAATTTTGTAATAAAAAACCTCATATTTTTTTTCAAGTAAATGAAAAACTTATACGTGTTTTATTATACTTAACCTTTCAACGACCCACCGACAGCCGGCTGTCGGGCTGCTATTGTCTTTTTATTGTGTCTCGAATCACGTGTGTTCGAAGGTTGAATAGAATGTATACCATAGGAGCAGATACTTTTTTTTTTTGGTGAGTAGGAAATCATCAAATGACTGCTCCCGTCCTGGGTGCGGCGGGAGGGCGTGTCAGACTCTTACTGACTAAAACCCACTCATGTTCCTTCGATTGCCCTTTATGTTCCAGGGTCACGGTAACTATTATAAATATTCCGCAACCCCGGCAGGCATAGGAGTAGTATCATGTCGGTATGTGGTTTTGCACGCTCCGGGACTTGACCTGATAGAAACCAGGTGGGGTAAAAAGCGCTACTTATTTGGGTTTTTATTTTTGTGGTCACAATGTGACCCACAACCCAGCCTTACATTAGCCTATCAATCTCAATTACGTTTGATAGGTTAAATTAGGGATTAAATGTCATTCGATTTCGGTTTTAAAATAACGTGAATTTTGTTACGTCAGTTATTTTTTTGTCCGTGTCTTTTGGGCGTGTCACAATGTTTGGGTGGCTGTTCGAAGTTCGACTACTCTTTACCAATCTTCTAATAAGTGTTATTTATAATTATGATCACATAATTACTATTTACTTTTTTATTGATAACTTAATGAGGAATTGAAAAACCAATAGCATAGACACAATAACTAAAGAAACCTGGACTTGTAGCGCCTTAAAGTGCATAAAGTTATGACAGGTTTATACGTCAAAAAATGTATGGTTACACAGGCTTTATTCATTGCATAACTTTACACAGTAATTATTAGTAAGACCATTAGTGTATAATCTGCCTGGAGAACCTGTGGTGATCAATGCTCGTGCCTTTCCTCATTCCTGTATGAAAAGAAGCCTTTGCCATGCAGTGGGACAGTTATAGGCTGGTATTAAAATTAGTACATTATTATTGTACGAGTAGCATAGAAAATTGCGTAATTAATCTCTCTAAAGTACTATATCTTACACCTAATTATCAAAGAGCTCTATCTTTGAAGCGTTATAATCAATTAATTAATGACATACCTCTGCAGACCCCTAGTCTAAAAGATATAAAAGCATATCCGTCGCGCGGCCTGCTAGACTACGCAAGTAAAGACGAGAGTCAAATATAGTTAAGTGATAGTGAAGTATCATTACATAGTATAAAACTTAAGCCGTGGCTGTGCCTATTTATGCTTCGTTCTTTAAAACTACTCAATGCATTAAGATGCGTTTTTTAATAGATAGAGTGTTTCAAGAAGAAGATTTTTATGTATAATTTGCTTTTTTCCGAGACTTCGTCCGCGTGGAATAATAGTTCCCGTTCCCAAGGGAATTCCAGAATGAAAACTATCCTATGTCCTTTCTCAGGTCCCAGACTATATCTGTACCAAATTTCATTCAAATCAATTCAGTGGTTTAGGTATAATGAAAAGACAGACAGACAGTTACTTTCGCATTTATATTATTAGTACGGATACATGTATATTGTAGTAGGGAAAAGTCGTGCCGTGCGAAGCTGAGGCGGGTCGTTAATTTTTCCATAACCAACCCTAAACGAAACATCTAGATCTGAATCCAAAAACAGTGGAAAATAATATCATAAAGTAATTGTATATTCATGTCATTCAATTGATAAGGAGCCAGTCGAATGATAACAGTATTGATAACTGTCTGATAATGATAAGCGATAGAAGACTTGGTGAAAGATACTTTGAATAACTTTGTTTGATAATAAGGCGTCTTCTTGTTATTTGGGTAACATTTTGGTGTTACTGAACTATGTATGTTTTTTTTTGTAATCTGTACGTAGAATAAAATAAAGTCGTTTTCCGCTGTTTGTCCTTATGTATGTTTAGATCGTTAAAACTACGCAACGGATTTGAATGCGTTTTTTTTAATAATAGAGTAATTGAATAAAAAGTTTACATGAAATAATAAAAAAAAATCTGATCCCAAAAAAAAACACGCCCATCTGATCCCAAACTAAGCAGATCTTGTACTTTAAAAACCAGACTATCTACATACTAATACAATATATAAATACATATGGAAGATTATAGAAAACCTAAACCCAGACACAAACATACACTCAGGTTCATCACACTAAGTCTGTCCTGGGTGGAAATAGTACCCACGACATCCGGCTTAGCAGTCAGGGTCTCTGACCACTAGCGATTTCACTTTAATAAAAAGATAAGTACACAAACATACTAATCCGAAACAATTATTGCCCGTGTAATGTCATGCTGAAGAAATGAAATCAGCGAACAATTTCTTTGAAAGAAAAAGAGTATGTACAAGGCTGTTCTAGATCAAACTCAGTCATTCAAAGTTGACAAAGTTAGAATAATTAGTAATTGTCTTGTACTAATTGATAATTGCGCTTCGTGCGTCATTGTGTTCACCGTTTAGAACTGACGTTATATAATTACTTGACACTATTCAATAATTATACAGTACTTGCTTTGGTCCGCGATTTACCCGCAATTTCGAACGATAATTGTATATAATTAACCTTTCAACGATCAAGCGACAGTCGGCTGTCGCACTGCTATTGCCTTTTTATTGTGTCTCGAATCACGTATAACGAAAAATATAAACTAACGAAGGCTTGACAATTTAAACGTTTGAACACACGTTTAAATTGTCAAGCCTTCGTTAGTTTTTGGTAGAACATTAACATAACCATTCTATTACTGTCCCACTGCAGGGCAAAGACCTCTTCTCATACATAGAATCATGTCTGTTTTAATTTATGAGTAAATCTATATAAAATGGTAAACAGACTGACTGTCTGTTGATATTATATCAAAGCACAGCCCAAACCACTGGACCTAGAGACATGAATCTTGGAGGGTGTCTTCATTGTAAAGAGTAGATAATACATTATCCACTAAAAAATAATTTTTAAAAATTCAACCCTAGAGGTGAAATAGGAGATAGAAATCCGACATTTAGGCTAATAAATAAATACAATACTTTTGAATCGTCAAGGTGTCAGTCTGTCAGAAAAATGAAGCTAGGTGCTCGTTCCAAAAAGTAGGTCCCATGGAGAAGAGCGAGCAAGAAACTCCATGGACACTCTTTTAAAATCAATATATTACAAAAATTTGTGTGAGAACAACGTAAAAAGTCGGACATGTTAGAATATTAAAATTAACAAAACAAATTTTAAAATAACTGTGGCAGCTAAGAGATGACCAGTCTCAGCATTTAAATAGTTTAAAATACATTATTTTACTTAAAAGAAACATTCTTTTATTTTTAAAAAGAAAAAAAAAATGGCATTCAAACATTTTCGAAATTTTGCTTACCACACTCGGGTATCGAACCGACTAAAATGTAGTTATTTATCGTTTATTTGTTTAGACTATTTCTATAAATTCAAGTTTATTTACTTCGTAAATACATTCCACGTCTATTTACCTGTCTCAGTTTCTCTCAATTATATTTTCAATCTAGATTTGATATCCAAAGACGTAATTCTTGAATACATAATATAAATATTAATGATAGTCTTGACCTTGAGCGATAGATAAACACTGATCTATAATGAGATCGGATGAGCGGGTTTATTGGCGTTTTGCTTATGTTTAGAGCGTCATTAATTTATATAATAGCCCAGTCAAATTAGGTAAAAAATGGGGTAAACCTCGGAATGAAAGATAATAAGCTGAAAATTGGTATGAGCCTTTGTCTCGTCGTTCTAAATGTTGTCTCAAAAGTCACAATTGTTATCGTGTCCGCGTCTTGAGATATTGGAGGTCAAAGGTCACAAAAATCGGTTTTTCGCAAATATCTCGTTTTCTATTGATTAATGAGAATTGCACCTTTTACAAAAAATGTGGAGTATAAAATTCTCCACAACTTGTACCTTAACTTTTTTTTCATACGGTCAACTGTTTTTGCGGTAGACCGCGAAGAGTGCGCCGCGTACAGTCATGTATGGCCTAATGCAAGGACAAGCGTGAGTTACGGTTATCAGTACCTACGTTATATTAAGTTAGTTATTTACTGAAAAAATATAATTATTAAAGAATGCTCATTTTTGATGTTCTAATTATAAAATATTTTATATTTAAATATTTCTATTTAACTATAGTATATTAATAATTCTGAAATGTATGTTTTAGTTATATTTTGAGTTAAAACGATAGTAAGGGAACATACTTTATACATATATATTTATTTATCATTAAATATACATATATTGAAATGTGTGTTCAAGTATTAATCCTTCGAACACACGTGATTTGAGACACAATAGCAGCCCGACAGCCGGCTGTCGGTTGGTCGTTGAAAGGTTAAAACATTTTTTGTTGAATTTAATTACTTATAATAAAATTGTAAACGCAAAATCTTCCTCTTCTTCGTTGTTTTCTTCTTGTTGTCGTTGGAAAATGTTCAATTCATTGTCAGAGTGTTCACGGCGATAAGGTCGATTTTTGCTTGAAGCGATTTTTGAATTAAAAAATACGTGTGTACTGTTTCACCTTTTATTTTGAACTAACGTATCTCAGTATTTATATGTAACGTAATGACAATTTTAGTGGACTGTATAAAGGTTTAACCATAACTATAGCTAGGTAGTAGGTACACCGCAGATTAAACATTCCGCCCCCGAAAGAACGGAGTTTAACACTACCAACAACATTATTGACTACCGAACAATATGCGGTTTAACTTAGATTATCGTAAGGTAAGTCGGTAAGTTATACAATAATACTGTCACATTTTAAATAAGTACAGTAAACAACAGCTTAACACTAATTGCAGAGGTAAGTTTACACACATTCATAAATAACTTAGATAGGTACTCATTTACGACAGAATGAATCATGCTATACAATACAATACACATACAACTGCAGTTTAATTAACTAACAAAAAAATAAGTAGATACCTACAACAACTAAATAGGCATGCAATAATATAAACTGATTGGTTTAAGAAAGTAGCATTGTTACATTAAATATAGGTAGGTTTCAGAGTACGCAATTACACATTTTATGTTTTCTTATTGTTTATGTTTAGTTATATTTAGATATATAAAGTACATAATTAAGTTAGTAATAGTACAATATCATACGACGTTTTCAACAAACTTGTTCGCGAAGAGACCCTTAAGAATTATTATGGTACATAATTACGCTATTAGCTATACATAAGAATTACGCACACAGTTTTTATCTTACATAATTATCGGTGTAACGGTAGGCGCGATATCGATACAATACAATACAATGAAATTTTAGCTTTAGCGTTTCTATGATTAATGTTTAAAGTATTTTAAGTAATTAAGTAGTTACATTATGGTTTTGTTTATTTTGTTAATACACATATCTTACTTACTGGACGTTTGAAAAAGTTATTCTTACTTTTAACTGTGACAACACGAGTAAGGTTATCGGGTCCAACATGTTTTTTGATGATTTTCCCCAAGATCCACTTACTTGGAGGAACATTGTCTTCCTTTAGAACGACTATGTCATCGATTTCTGGCTCAGTGTTTTTTGTGTTCCACTTATATCTTTGATTAAGGTTCACGAGGTATTCTTTGGACCACCTGTTCCAGAAATCGTTGACTAGCTTTTGCGTCAGTCTCCATCTGTCTAAACTAGAAATGTTACTACTACTATTATAATTTTCATCTGCCAAGGTTAATAAAGGTTCGCCAATCAGGAAGTGGCCCGGTGTTAGTGGAAGAGGGTCATTAGGATCATCACTGAGGACAGTTATGGGCCGTGAATTCAAACACGCTTCGATTTGTGCCAACAATGTGGCTAACTCCTCGTAAGTGAGGGTAACATCACCAATTACCCTTTTTAAGTGATTTTTCGTGCTGCGCACTCCAGCCTCCCACAGACCTCCGAAATTGGGCGCGTGAGGAGGTATGAAATGCCATGTAGTACGCTCCGTAACTAACAGCTCTGCTACTTCACCCGCAAATGAAGATCTAGCACTGTTGAACATGACCTGTAGCTGTTTGTCTGCTCCCACGAAGTTTGTGCCATTATCACTATAAATATCATGACAATGACCTCGTCTTGATGTGAATCGCCGGAAGGCTGCGATGAACCCTTTTGCAGTCATGTCGGTGACAGCCTCCAGATGAATGGCACGCGTCACCATGCAGATAAATAAACATATGTAGCCTTTGTACGATTTTGATCCTCTGCCTGGTGAGAAACGAATGTTGATGGGACCTGCGTAGTCCACACCAGCAGATTTAAACGCTCGGTCGGGTGTTACCCGCACTTGTGGCAACTGACCCATTAGTTGTGTGGTATTTTTTTTCGAATACCTAATACAAGTGACACATTCTCGGTAAATTTTCTTTGTTAAATGTTTAGCTCGTAGTACCCAGTATTTTGATCTCAGATAATTAGACATTACTTGAGGACCACCGTGTAATGTCTTAAGATGAACATCCTGAATTATTAGCCTGCTAAGATGGCTCTTAGCGGGTAAAATTATGGGGTGCTGTGTGTCGTAGGAAGATTGAGATTTTTGGATGCGCCCGCCAACTCTTAGGACTCCATTATCATCAATAATGGGGCAAAGGTTTCGAAGTTTACTGCTTTTGGATACATAACCGTGAGATTTTAACTGATGTATCTCCTCTTTGAAATCAATGGCTTGAACTTGTTTAATGCAATTACTTAAAGTTTCCTGTATCTCTTTAGTCGTAATAATTTTAGCAAAATGTTCGCGTTTGTCTTTAGATAATTTAAAATTAAGGAATCGTCTGCAATATGAAATGACTCTCAACATTTTCGATAAAGTAGAATATTTAGTCCAAATAAGTTCCTCATCAATATTATTTATAGCAGTCAAAGATCTCACTCGTTCCTCCTCTTGCGTATCGTCGATATTAGGTTTTTTGATGTTTAAATTTAAGCTAGACAACCAAACCGGTCCGTTCCACCATAGGGAATGGTTCAACAACTCTGGGCCCTGTAGGCCCCGCGATGCACAGTCAGCTGGGTTCGTATCAGTGGATACGTGCCCCCAATGTTCGTAATCTATAAGGTTCAGTATATCTGACACTCTGTTGCTCACGAATGTGCTCCACCGGCTTGGTCCACCTCTTAACCAAGCCAACACAATAGTGGAATCAGTCCACGCATATAAACTATTTTTAGATACTTCCAAGACTTGAGATGTTTCCGAAATTAATTTAGCTGCCAATGTAGCACCACAAAGTTCCAGCCTAGGAATGGAAACTTGCTTCTCGATTGGAGCTACTTTAGTTTTGGAGGATATCAGGTAAACGTACACTTGCTCCTTATCAATGATTCGCATGTACACCGCTGCTCCATATGCGGCTTGCGATGCATCTGCAAATGCATGCAACTCAATCTTTGATGTATGTGTGTAGTGCAACCATCGTGGTATGCTGAGGCCTTTGATGTATGTCAAGTTTTCTCGATACTGTAGCCACTCTGCCCGCAACACATCATCGATGGGTTCATCCCATTCCAGTCCTGTCTTCCACAACTTCTGCATGATCATCTTTGCTATTATTACAACTGGAGCTATCCATCCTAAAGGGTCGTATAGTTTAGCAATTTCGGACAAAATGTGTCGTTTAGTCACGGGGAGCTTAGGTTCTGTCAAGTTAACAGTATATTCAAAGGTGTCTGCTTCCCTATTCCAACTCAACCCTAATACCTTAATAATACTATTAACCTTAAGAGGCAACTCATTTTCATCCCGCTTATTTTCTCCAATATACTGTAGTAAAGCCTCACTATTACTGCTCCATTTTTGAAGTTGAAATCCTCCTGAGTTCATAAGGTTGTTCATTTCATTGTAAATGTTTACAGCTTCTTCTTCTGTCTCACACCCTGTAAGGAGATCGTCGACGTAGTAATCAGATCCAGTAATCTTTGCAGCAGTAGGATACTTTAATTTCTCATCATTGGCAAGAGTTTGAAGTGTTTTTACAGCAAGATACGGGGCGCATGCTGTACCAAAAGATAACCTCGTAAGTTTAAAATGTTTTATTGGTTCATTAGGTGCGGACCTCCATAACAATCTTTGGTAGTCTGTATCTTCTTCCGCTACACGTACCATCCTATACATTTTAATTATATCTGCGGTGATACAGATTTTGTGTGTCCGCCATCTCATTAATATATGACGTAATTCCTGTTGTAGCTGTGGACCGACACATAAGTTATCATTTAAAGAAAAGTTATTCGTACCTTTGCATGACGCGTCGAAGACCACGCGAAGCTTTGTTGTAGTCTTGTCCTCTCGAATGACGGCATGGTGAGGAAGATAGACAGCGTTAGGGTAGTCAGTCTCGCCAGGATCAACTTGGACCATGTGTTTTAAACTGGTGTATTCTTCCATAACTTTATGGTATTCTTCCCGAAGTTTATGATCTTTTGACAACCTTTTCTCTAAATAATTCAACCTTTTTGCTGCTATCTCTCTTAACCCGCCATGTTGACACTCCGGATCCTCATTTTTGAACGGTAATCTGACCACGAATCTTCCTTCTTCGTCTCTGACTGTTGTGGCCGCATAGAACTCTTCGCATGTTTCTTCCTCTTTTGATAACTTCTTTTGTATGCTGTTTGGTTCCTTTTCTATTTCCCAAAATTGACGTAGTAGGTCGTCTTCTTTCACTTGAGCGTGGAGGGTTGTAATGTGTTTCTTTGCTGAAGTAGAAGTTTGTAACATCCTGCCAGATATTACCCACCCTAGGATTGTGTTTTGCGCCAATAGATTACCCTTAGGGTGCTTAATAATGCCGTCTAATAATACGTCGCCGTAAACTTCAGCTCCAAGTAGAATATCTATTCTACCTGGTGTCGTAAAATCTGGATCGGCCAGTTCCAATTCCTCAAGTTTGGCCCAATCAGGCAGTTTAAGATTAATGGTTGGTAGTAGTGCTGTTAGTGTGCGCAATACATACGCATTTACTCGAACTGACTCGCTGGGATTATGGCGTGATTTCACGCAAAGTGAAACCATGTGTTTGATTCTCGTTTGCCCCTCTCCCACACCGGACACCCAACCACTAACTGATTTGCGTGTAAGGTTTAATAACTGAACGGTCGCCTCAGACACAAATGACGCTTGCGACCCCTGATCTAACAACGCCCTAATGGCATGTTTACAACCGTTCTTGCTACTTAATAACACCTTAGCGGTAGCTAACAATACAGAATTTGTTTGTAAATGCTCACAATGACAAGAAACAACATTTGTATCACTTATAGTAGGAGTGGACTTACCTCTAGACCCTTCGCTATCGATACCTGAAGCTGCATTGTCTCCCTCCTTTGGTTTTTCCGTGGTTTGCTCTCTATCGAAGTGAAGAAGGGTGTGATGTCGTCGTCCACACCTTTTGCAACACGATGACTGTCGACATTTGATCACGGAGTGTGATGGCGCCAGGCAGTTAAAACATAATTTGTTCTTCTGGACATACTCCTGTCTTTCCTTGGTAGACATATCGGCGAATGATTTGCAATAGTAGATATAGTGATCACTGTTACATAATGCACACTTAATTTCGCGTTCTTTTCCTTCTTTGCTGATATTCGAATGAAAAACCTTAGGTTTAATTGCTGGTTTCGGTTGCGAAGGTTTTAATTTGTTGTTCTCGATCATTTCCAGGGATCTGAATCGTGACTCCAGAAAGTCTTTCAAATTCTGCCAAGTAGGTAGATCACAATTGATCGCACTAAGTTGTTGTTCCCACTGCTTCATTGATTCAGGATCCAGCTTGGACACAACCAGATAGTTTATAATTAAATCCCATTTATCGGACTCAACACCTAAGTTTTTAAAGCTTTTAAACATGTTGAAGTCGTATCTACCAGGTGTTTAATCGAACTCGCTGACTCCGTATGTACAGACTTTTGTGTAAACAAAACTCTCAAAATGGCGTTGCAATTAAATCTCTTATTGTTATAACGATTCACTAATTCGTTCCAGGCGTCATCATAATTCGCGTCTGTTGTCGTATAGTTGCGCAGTATTACTTCTGGTTCTCCTGATAAATTGCTTTTTAAATAATGCAACTTCTGTACTGGTGACAATCTCGTATTTCTATGTATCAAGGACGAAAAAAGGTCAAAAAACGTTTGCCATTCCTCGTATTTGCCGCTGAAGGTGGGTATTTTAATTTTTGGTAATTTAATTTCGTTGTTGTCTGATGACCTTTGCTGACCTTCAACATTGTTAAGCGCTGAACTTTGATCCGATGCATCAAGAAAAGGCTCAAGAGCTTCTTTCATAGCAGCTTTATATTGTATGTAAAGTTCTTGGAACGTGTCATATATTTTCTCTTTAAAATAGGGATCTTTTCTTAATTCTTCATCTTTGCGCAAGATAACACCTTTGTGTCCGTCCTTAAAGTTCTTCCAAAGTTCTTCTAGTAATTCTAACCTTGCTTCTAAGTATGGCCTTTTTATCCTTTCCTTTGGCGACTTTTTAAAGTTCTTTTCTGCATTCTTTAAGTTTTCTAATAGCTCATATTGATAAAGAAGTAGATCTGCCATGGTAATTCTCAGTAATACACTTTACGCAACAATAAAACTTGTATGATCAACGGTTTTTTCCATAGAAAAAGTAATGTTCACAATGTCCACTAGTAGAAGGTATGCAGCACTTTTGTTAACTACGCACTTATTTGTCTTTTTAAAACTCGTATATCGTAATCCGATCACTCACTGAATAGTTATAAGTACTTAGTTATGTTCGTGTTTTTAATACTGTTTATAAAAATCACGAGTTCACAAAATAGCACAATTGTTTTGCATTCACTAATGTAGCAATAAAATATTTCTTTACAATCCTTATCGCTTTCTTTTGTTCTCGCGACGCGCTCGTCCACTGCCGGTCAGTGGCGAATATCCGGCTCGAAGGACCATATGTTCACGGCGATAAGGTCGATTTTTGCTTGAAGCGATTTTTGAATTAAAAAATACGTGTGTACTGTTTCACCTTTTATTTTGAACTAACGTATCTCAGTATTTATATGTAACGTAATGACAATTTTAGGTGACTATGAAAATTCCCAATTTGGATAAATTGTTGGAAGTATTCCAACAAGAAAACATCCCCGTACAAACATTATTTGAAAATGGAGTGCGTATCTTGTTGGCATTATATAATGCTCCAAAACCTGAAGACAACATTGATTACGACATTAACGCTACACGCAATTCATAAAATTAACTAAATTATATAAACCAGTACAGTTATTAATACTTCCACCAACAAGTGCAGCAGCTCAACAACACATAAATCGAGTCTACTACCAAATTCAAACGTGGTTAGGTAAGGACTTAGAACCTCAAGAATGGGGCTGGATGCTCGAAAATGAAATCCTGGAGCCCATAAAAACGTAATTGCCTTCAGCGCTAGCCGAACTACTAAATATAATATTTTGTTATTGCAAAAACGGTTGTGGTTCCAAATAATCCCGATGAAGAAAGCGCATACGATCCTGAAATTTTGGAAGGTTTGGAGATGACTAAGATGATGAGGATTTATCAGCGACAACAAAAAGAAGACAACGAAGAAGATGAAGATAACTAGCTTCCATTTACAATTTTATTATAAGTAATTAAAATAAACAAAAAATCTTTTAATACTTGAACGCACATTTTCCTTACTGTCGTGTACATCAAAAATGAGCTTTGTTTAATAATTATATTTTTTTAAGTAAATAACTAACTTAATTCAACGTACTAATAACCGTAACTCACGCTTGTCCTTGCATTAGGCCATACATGACTGTACGCGGCGCACACTTCGCGGTCTACCGCAAAAACGGTTGATCGTATGAAAAAACAGTTAAGGTACAAGTTGTGGAGAATTTTATACTCCACATTTTTTGTAAAAGATGCAAATCTCATTAGGCAATAGAAATCGAGATATTTGCGAAAAACCGATTTTTGTGACCTTTGACCTCCAATATCTCAAGACGCGGACACGATAACAATTGTGACTTTTGAGACAACATTTAGAACGACGAGACAAAGGCTCATACCAATTTTCAGCTTATTATCTTTTATTCCGAGGTGAAACCCTAATTTGACTGGGCTATAACGTCTTTCATATTTTCTCCTGTTATTACTTGGGTTTAGTTACTTTATTTTAACCGACTTTTATAAAAGGGGAGTGTGACTTTTTTTCTATATATTTTTCCAATCTGCAACGATTTGAATAATTCTTATAAAAAGATATTTAAAAGAAAACAGTCCCAAAGTGGTCACAATTAAAATGTATCAAAATTTGACATAAACTTTCGAAGATAGAATATGGAACACCTAAAGAAATACATAGCAATTTAATTACAGGCACTTAAAATTTAAAAATTATATTTTTTACAAAATTAAAACAATGTAATAATTCCAAAAATTTTGGAGAGAATGACCGTTCCCGATTATATTATGCTGTGATGTAACAACTATATTTTTAAACTAAAAATGTCAAAAAAAATGCCTTTAATCCCCTTTTATGTCTTCAAACAGAGCTCCTAACCAGCCTGGTTTTTTTTTCAAGATGTTCCATTTGTTGCTAAAATGTCCTTGTGCTTAGTCTAGACAATTTCATTGTTTTACAAACTAGCAGATTAAATCATTTTAAATGAATTATGTATGCGAGCCATGAAAGTGGAATGACAATGCTATGCTATAAAGATCTTATTTCGTCATTGGCTTAGTATTCTGTCGTTTTAGGACTCCTTAAAGAAATTTTAACGACGAATTGTAGAGAAAACCAAAAAATAATAATAATAATTTATTGTTTTACGTATTTAAATCTGTCATCTATTTATGAGAATATAGGATTATACTTAAGATAATCAAACAACATATAACAAAATCTTTTCATTCAGCTGCTTGAGCAGAGATAATAAAATTTTCCTAATAAAATTTTTACCATTTGGCTGTCAAATTCATCAACTCTGTTTGTCTATCAGATAGATAGACAAACAGAGTTACTTCTTGCCAAAACTGTTGAACCAATTTAAATGTAATGTGATACACAGATAGTCCATACCCTGAAAAAGGACATAGCGCAGCTTTTATTACAAATATCCCAAGGGAACGCGTACTACATGGGGACAGCTAGTCACTCATACAACTATAACTATTTTCTTAAATAGAACCACATTCTAAATCCCCTCCTCACATTCCAGCCACGAAGTCACCCAGATCACGAGAACAGCGGTGTGCAACATCCAATGGCCGGAGTATGAGACATGCGTGGAGGTGGTGTTCGGGGTCCCTCTCCACTATGAAGAGGAACAGGAGCCCAGGCTCACTACACAGGAGCTGGACGAGATGTGGACCGGCTATATTGTGAAGGAGCAGTTCTCTGAACGGCTAAGGTCGCTGGGTATCACGGTAAGTTGATTTAATACACAAACGATTAGAAGAAGAACGATTGAAAAAGAGTACAATCAAAATGTTGCAAATAAAACAACAACAACAAACTTTTGAAACCAGACAAAAATATACGTATACACACGTAATTAAGGAAATTATTTTATTGCAATTATAACAAAAGTCTTACTCAGAATTCATTTCTAGAATCTGGCATTCATAGATATTGGTGTTTTTAACTCGTTTAACATTTCTAGAATCAGCCTTTGGTAGACTAAACTAGCTGGATATTACCAGTGTTTTACGTGAAGCTACTGCCTATCAGGCCTCCTGAACCTAGGAACTGTGCGACACGATACCCTTTGGTTAGACTGATAGTCAGATTTTCTGGCTTCTAACTACCCGTAACGACTGCCAAAAATTTGCGTATGACAACCGTCTCCTCAATGTCTCAGTGCCAGGCCACACGGTGCGGCAACGCGCCGCACCGCATTACTCCGCACCGCACTGGCGGCCACACGAGCAGTGCGGCGCCACAATGTTCTTACGGCGCCGCTGCGGCACTACTTTCCATACATTTTCTTTTCTTGACCCCAAAGTACTGTACTGCCATCCCCATGAACTGAGCGGCGCCGCTGCGGCACCGCACTGCTTGCACCCCTCCCCACCTCGTCTGCCTCGCGCCGTTGTCCGGTGAGCCTGCGGTGCGACGCCGGAGCGGTGCCGGACGTACCGTGTGGCATACCATCCAATTTTATTTTAACGGTTGCGGCACCGCTCAGGCGCCGCGCCGGAGCCGCACCGCACCGTGTGGCCTGGCGCTCAGACAACCAACTTAAGAACCGATGACATAACTGCAACATTATTATCTTATGATCAACTGGTCCATTTTTTCTTTATCATCTCCACCACCCCTTTTTTAATCTACTAACACAATTTTCTCCAATTTCCAGGAGTACGCGATCCCCAACGACCGTACAGTGCTGATGGTGTGGCTGGTGATAGCCGCTGGAGTTGTCATCTCCATGGCAATGCTGGCCTTCGCCCTCTGGCGCTTCAGCTGCTTCGAGGACTACACCAGGTAAACTGGAGTGTCAGCCTTTAGACCCTTATTTCCTTAAAACGCGGCTCCACCAGTCGCGCTGCAGTTGGGGGGTATCTAACTTGGTATCAACTTGGTGGCTTATACAAATTGTTGCCGGGTGACCAAACCACGGTATGTCCAGCCGCGATATCGTAAGTTCCTAATGAAATTGGGTTCTTAGGCTTGTCAATTCCTTATAACGCTTTGTCATTTATCGTGGTGAAGGTATAATTACAGATTAAATAGTAGCCCAAGGCTGAGATAAATATGCACGATTTAGGACGAAATTGGCTTAGTTATTTTCCATCTCTGTTTTGTCATAATATTCACGCAGGTAAGCATGGAGGTGACAGTAGTGTTTCTTGCTTGTTTTTTTTAGTGGCCTATGTTTTGGATCAATTAAATAGAATCGCCTTTCTAACTAACCGATAGACTCTGACAATTCACAAGTGCCTGTAAATGATCACAGTTAAATAAAAGCTTTGAATCTGGTCTTCACCAATCACCTGCTTCTTCCAGGATGCAAGCTTACGGTGACACGGACAGCATACAGAACGAGAAGCGCCACCTCGACCTGTACCCCACGCCGCATCAGACGCTCCCGCCGCTCTACTCCGAGAACGACTACAAGTGGGCTGATGAGAAGTACGATGACTCTACCAGAGGTAAGTCACTGTCAATGTCGAAGACTGGGACTGGTCTCTCAAGTACTTCCAACCGAATTTAATTGACAGGCCTAATGGTTTAGCGGTAGTTTACGGTAGTGACCCTGACTGTCAAGCTGGAGATCGTGGGTTCGATTCCCATTCAGGACAAACTTTGTGTCATGGACATGATTGTTTGTCCTGTGCCTGGCTGCAATTTATTTATAAATTATATTGTTATTTATAAATTATATAAGTATGTTTATCAGTGGTCTGGTTACTATAGTACAAGCTCTGCTCAATCATGGGACAGTCATACGCACTGCGGTTAATGTCCCTAATTAAAAATAGAATGGAAAAAAGCTGTTTTTAGTTTGAGATTAGATGGCCTGTGTAGTCCCAAGATTTTTTTTTATTATTTATTTTGTTGTCCATGCTAACTATACTTCTTTTAATTCCAGTGGATATGGGAGGCTTCGCCAACAGGAGTTACATCCGAGATGATATCTACGATCTCGACTCGGACGAGGATGTGATCCCCCCACGTGACAGGTACTTATTGTAACTACACAAAGTTCAAATTTGCTTGGATTTACTGGTCATGGAATATAAAAGTAGCCAAACTTCCAGATTGCGTAAACTGGTTCTTGCTCTGAATTGTATGTGTGGAGACATCTATCGCCCATCGTGAATAACAACTGACATCCTACATCGCGCAGTCAGAGTTTGACGATTAATATGTATTCAAAATCCCAATAACAACCGTCGGGTAGTCCGCCAAACAAAACACCTATTTGATAGGTGGACCCTCCTTTTTCAATGTTAAGTTACTCTACACTGTTTTTCATACCTCTAAACAGTATAGTTATTCGATTCTCTAGTCATTTCTTTTGCTTCTTAACAACAACATTCCTTAGACCTAGCTTTAGCCAATTATCCTAATTATTTTATTTCAAAGCGCATATTCCACCTCCAGTAACCCGCCTTCTAGCATACTAATTTTATTACTACCGAATGTACTAATAGTGCTGTGACTAACGTTTCTGTTATAACCACTAACATTGCAGGTACACCACCAACGTGTAGCCGGCTCTGTACCTCACTAGCGCTTGTGTAAAATGGTAAAACTAACACTTTACTAACATCTTCATTCATCATTTTAATCTTATATTCATTTACTTGCTGTGTTTCTACAGTTTCACCTGCATTTATTTAAATCTTTCATTATTATAGACTTCTCTAACTTGTTTAAGTTATATGTCTGAATTCATTAACACTTTACTAATTTTGATTACATTATTATTCATTTTTATAATATTGTCATCTACTATGGAACCTACGAACGTTTGGAACGAGCCACTGGCTTCGTTTTTCTGGCACGCAGTTGACTCTTCACTCATACTTTCATTCTAATAGGACATCCAAGACAGTCACAATACGATATTTGCATTTTAGTGATACAGGGCAACAACCACTTCCAAACTTTAAACTGTTTAAACTTAACTCTGAACTAATTAAAATCCTAAATCATAAAATCATCATAAATAAAAGCGACAACAGCCTGCGGAATTCTACTACATGCTTTCATGGGGCCTTGTTTCTTCGGTTGCCCTTTACGTTCCGGGGCCGCGGTAACAGTTATTTTGCTCTGCATATTTTCCTGGCAATGTGCTCGATACTGCCGGCAAAACTCAAAAAATCTTACAGCCAGACACTCCAAGCATGGCCTTATAAAAAACAATTTTGGATACTAATTTCATGTGACTAACTCAATTTCAGCATTCCATATTTTGTTGCGAATGTATTTTATTACAAATTGCGGTTATCAAAATTACCTTTATTTTTATCAAAGTCCCTATCGCCAGTACATCGATTAATTTATGATTTAATGTATATTCATTATTCTTTAGTATTTTATTGCTAAGTTTTGATGATATCAAAAGGTGATTCTTATCATTTCCTTGTTTTCAATTTTCAGTAAAGGCGCTTTTAGTCCGAGAGACTACTATGATGCGTAGTGACGTACGTAAGGATATTCCAAAATTTATCGATATCGATAATTCTGTGAAGTTTGTCGATAGTTCTATAAAGTTTATCGATAGCAAAGACAACATATCGCTTTAAATACATTGTGAATGTTAGTTCGGTTAGATTTTTTCTATGGCTTTATCGATATCGATAGAAATTAGTTTGAGTTTAAATAAGGTAGTGTATTGTAAGTTTAACTGTTGATTTTATGTGATTTTTAAATAATGTTAGTGATTTGTGGATACTGTCGATAAAATAATAGTGAGGTGACTAGTTTTCATCGGAAAAAATAAAATTTTAATATATAAAATTTATAATTAGTAACTTAAATATAAAAACAAATCAAATGCATTTAAGCATTTATTATAGCAATATACTGTTACCTCGGTTCGGTCTATGATATTTTTTATTTTAATTAGTATAAATAATTACGAATATTATTTTGAAATTATATTGTTCAATATAGAATACTATTTCCTCATTGTTTTTTTACTGACAGTATTCTCTAACTAAATAGATATTATACCGTTGTATACTTAATAGATATAATATATAATTATATATATACATTATGTAGATATTGTAAAGTACATGATAAAACGTTGTGATTTTATTATTTTTATAAAACATCTAACTTCTGTTGTAAATTATTTTTATTTTATATTTCTTTTTGTTTTCAATTAAATCCACAAATAAATGGTTATTTTTAATTTTATGTTTTTTTATTTATTTTATTATGTTTAAATGTTTTGAAAGTAAGGGGATAAATTATTAAATATTTAAAATAAAAATATTAAATGTGTAGGTAATCGAGGTGGTATAAATATTGTATAATTATTATAAACCCAATTATAGTAACTAATAGGTATTTAAAGAAACCATAGTTTTTGTTGCCTAGGGCTGTGTTTTCAGAGTTTATTATAGGGTTGTGACACATTACCATTCCTAAGATATAGAATAATCCTTATATACTCTTTTATTAGGTTTGAACCAATTTTATTATTTACAATCATGCCTACTACCTATCGTGATAGCGAATCTATAGAATACCATATAATATAACTTACATTCTCATGAATCTTGCCAAAAAAACAATTGAAGACGAGAAATTATAAAAAATACTGCCTGTTAAGACAGCGGTGAGTGTACAAACAAATAATTTTATACGCCGAAGTAATTCAGCTGATAACACAGGTTTACATAGTAAACTAAAACTATACTTATAGTATTTCTTCCAGCATGAGGTAACTTGTTTACAGAGAAAAAAAGTAAGTATTGTTTTGGAAGGTGTGAAAAAATATCTCTAAAGCAAAAGTGAGGAGAGAAACACTTTTTCTTGCCGATTTTGAGTGAGTTGAGAAAAAAAGGATACATTTAATATTTTAACTTCGATGTTACATAATTTAATGCGTATTATTGTGCTGTTGAAAAATGCATTATTTTAATGGAAATAAGATAAAAGCAGAATAGCGAGCAAGTTAGTGCTATTAGCAAAAATTGAATACGTGCAGGGTTCTTTGTAAAAATATACCGTTGTGGTAATGTTTTTTGAATAACCCTGTATTATAAATAGCGACCCATCTCAATCCACTAAAAAACAAATTGTTGTGCAATATTGGCATATTTCTTTATTAATTCAAAAATATATAGCCATAACATTTAAAATATAATAAATGCAAAAACTCCGATTTCCAATATTTGCAGGTCACCTCCAGTTACATATATGTTCATAAAATATATTATAGTATATAGTAATAGAGTGTATTGTATATCAAAAACCTATTATGTATATGATCAGAATAAATTAAAAATAGAAACAGACCGTATAATCGTAGGTCACCTTGATACCTGAAGTAAATATAGTTCCTTAGAAATATATCGTAGATAGATGATAATATAATTTGAAAATTAAATTCTATGAGATGTCCATCTAGATCGCTAAATAAATTTTATAAAATAAAAATAAGTTATTTAGAATATTTAAAGACCAAATTCTAAAAAATTAACCGAAATATGAAAGGTTTTTCCGAAGAAAACTATCAATACGGTTTTCTTAAAGTGACTGCAAAAATTTGGCGTATCGATTTACACTTAAGGTGTAAATTAAATATTTAATAAAATAATTAAATTTATAAAATAATTTTACATTAATGTATATAAAATCCAATAATAATTATCCCCAATTGGTTGTATGCAATGGTAATCAATCAGATTCCATTAGTTGTATAAATTAATCACTTTTGCCAAAATTAATACGTTGATGTCAATTTTTTATGCCAAATTCGATATAAAATGTTATACCTCGAACGGTTTTATTTATTGTACCTACGGTGGCTTGAGAATAGGTATATTATAAATTATAGAATATTGCCTATTTACCTACAACCCAACTTCTTTAAGTTGGTTGTCAAAAATATTATATTAAATCTATGCTTTACAGCGGTATTTTACAAAATCACTTAAAACAGAGCTCTGTATGTAACTCCTGTTTTTAAATGAAAAATATCGAATGTTAGTATAAACTCTTTTAAAATACATCATAATTTTTAAATAGACGACATTGTTTTGTCAATCTTCCTCCTCTAACTAATAATTAATTAATTAGAATGTAACGTCATCAAATATTTGTGTTCAAAAATATATTTAATGTTTTAGAATTTAGACATTTCAATATTTGGTTTCGCTGTTAAATTTTGCAAATAATTTATGGAAGTTTACCAACTTTTAATCTGATTTATAGTTAGTTTCAGCAAACTATATCAATCATCAGCTTACTATATCCTCAACATAGTCCGTATTAAGAAAAATATTAAATATCAAAAGTAGCAAATTATTTTGCTATAATTTGTACCTATTTCTTTTTTTAATAATCTTTAATTTTCTTTACAGCAAAATAAACATACTCGATTTTTTAACTCATAAATCATAATTTATTTACACATCATGCCAAAGTTCAAAAATATATTTAATTAAGCGAACAAAAAAAATAGAGCTTTAAAAACCCAAAGCAATTGCTTGTCAAAATTATATTTACCTACATTATTACTTAATAAAAAATTAATTATAATTACATTTAATTTTACGGGATAAAATTTTACTTATTTTGCATAAATTATGTAAATATCCCGTAAATGATTTCATTGTAAAATGAGTTTAACACAAGTGTGTGAGTGGGTTTGACAATGAACACCAAACACTATGTTTAATGTATTATTATAGGCAATAATAAAGTTATGCCTAATAAACGTTTGTTTTATTTATTTCCTTGTTTTGAAAAGGCCCCAGGCACGGTCAGTTTACCGGACGATTTACTCTGTCAGGACATCGTCCGGTGAACGGATTATTCCGATCTGTCAATCAAATCTGTCTGCCCCGTTTTGTCCCCACGGGTGACAGATAGGAAAAAAAGTTCGATTTGTCCCCCAGTTAGCAAAGTGTGGAACACATTTTCTATTAACCTCTTCACGCTACTGCGCGCCTAGTACTTTTGATTGATTTAAATACTAAGTATTTTCAGTATTTTACCAACCCATGGGGACAAAACGGTGTGACAGATCGGAATAGCCCCGGTGAACTGACAAAGCTGACAGACTCCTAACTCATAGTGTGTAGTGAAGAAGTGGTTAGACTGACCCCTTGTTTAGACTGGGGCCCTAGTCAGCTATTACAATCGTGTCTCAATGACCAGTCATCGGCCGGATATTTGACAACTTTGACAGTTTTTGTACGGGAAATGTGTCAAAAGTTTGACGTTACACACGACGACACGATGGTAATAGCAGACTAGGGCCCCTGGTCACTTTCGGCAACGACTATCAAACTTTTACGACTGACACCCGGAACCAACGGCTTTACGTGCTTTCCGCAGTCTTTACGAAATGGTGTCCAAAAAAAACTTTAGTAAGTACTTAATGAATTGAAAAAGTTACATAATACTTGCCAGGATTCGAGCCCATAACCTCTTACATGAGAGGCGGGCGCCTTAACCGCTACGCCATCACGACATTCATGATACAGGACTGATTCTGATTTCTCATCAGAAACATAATTACAGGTTGTTGTTTTTTTGGGGATGGGAAAACATTAGTGTCAGTCTTTTACTGACTAAAACCTTCCCTTGTTCCTCCGGTTGCCTTTTATGTTCTTGGCCGCGGTAACTATTAGAGCTATTCCCAACCCCATCATTACAGGGTGTTACACAACAATATTGTACAAGTTCAGCCTAATTCACTTTGTGATTGGCACAAATTAATTTTGGTACATTAACACAAAAAAAAACTATTATTATATTAGTATATCTAAACTTTCAAAGGTATGGTGAAAAGAAAAGGGTAAATAAGTGATACCCGGTAAGTACCATAACTGCTACCTCATACAAAGATAGGCACTGATAAGCCGTATTATTTAATTTTTCTCCACATTAGTAAATAAACTAATACAATTTTAAGCTGCATTAAGACGAAACAGCACATAATACTTTGACAAAATAATACAAACAAAAATGATAAATACGTTTGAGCGTCGCCATTCTGAATTCGGACGGTTTTATTGTTACCGTAGTGAGTTATTCCGCAACTGCAATTTTGAAAAAATATATTAAAAAAATATCTATACTAATTTTAAAAGCTGAAAAGTTTGTTTGATTGAACGCGCTAATCTCAGAAGGTGCTAATTCTAATTAACAAAAATATTATTGCGCTGTATAGTCCACTTACCGCGGAAGGCAATGTATCATCATGCTACGGCTTATAGGAGTGGAGTAGTAACCAAAGATTCGGGTGAAACCGCAGACGACAACGATTAAATAAACAAATATTATGGGGCATCTCTCTCTCGGTCATCTCATCCATACTTAATATTATAAATGGGAAAGTGTGTCTGTCTGTCTGTCTGTCTGTCTGTCTGTTTGTCTTTCTTTCACGGCAAAACAGAGCGACGAATTGACGTGATTTTTTAAGCGGAGATAGTTGAAGGGATGGAGAGTAACAAAGGCTACTTTTTGTCTCTTTCTAACGCGAGCGAAGCCGCGGGCAGAAGCTAGTACTAAATAAAGCAGGTCCTGTTATGGTAACCTGAGAAGTGATACACATACTTACATATTTTATAAAACAAATACAGATAAATTACAGCCAGACACAGAACAAACATACTCATCACACAAATGTTGTTCTGGTGGGAATTGTACCCACGACCTCCAGTTTAGCAGTCAGTGTCACTAATCACTAGACCAACTGGTAACAGGCCCGTCAAATGTATTGTTGCCGTAGTGGATTATTCTGCAACGTAAATGGCTGGTACAGATAAAGAATACGAAGATAAATACTTATGATATAAGTGGAAAGGTTTTTAAATATTTATGCCCTTACTAATAATCACTGTGTAAAGTTATGCAATGAATAAAGCCTGTGTAACCATACATTTTTTGACGTATAAACCTGTCATAACTTTATGCAGCGTTTATTAGTAAGGCGCTTAAAATCTACGTTTCGATCTAAGTTTGGAACACGCAACTAGCTTCAACTTTCTGACAGACTGATTGATACTTTGGCAATTCATAAGTGCCTGCAATGGTCTAGGTGAAATAATGCTTCGAATTTTTCGAATTCTGGTCACAAACTAGGCAAGTTTAGAGATTATATTATCATTAAAACGGAAGTAAGTAATAATACAAGTGATCAATTAATTAATTTATTTATTTATTGAAGAAAAACAAACAGCTATAACAAAAAGATAACAATATTTTAAGAGATATTGAACCAATATTACAGGTTGTCACGGGTAGAAACGGCAAAAGTAGTAGAATACATAGGATTACAAGCAAACAAACAAACAAACATTGCTTAAATACAATCAGCACTATGCAATATAATATATATTTTTTGACGACTTAAATGTAATGTAATATTTTTTATACAATTGTTTTTAGTATTTTTCTTTAGGTTTAAAACATTTATTTTTCAAAACAGAATAACAAATTCACTTAATATGAGAAACACTAGTTTACAAAGTAGGTAAGTAATTAGTCGTTCAAAAGGAATGAGCAATAAAACAGTGATTTAATTCAATTCAATTCAATTCAATATATTTATTTGTGAACATAGGTTTACAATAGGTGTTACAGACAAATACATTTTGATCTCTACGTCCTACCACTTGATGGTGTACAAATAGTTTATTAAGTCATAAATAATGTCATAAAATTACATTAATTAATACGGGTATTGTCTTCAGATAATAAAATAAGTTAACATAATAAGCATATCATTGCAGTCAGTCAGAAAATAATTATAACAGTCATTTTGGAACAGTCAATTACATTTTATCATTAAAGAATTCTTGAACAGAGTAATATGCCTTCTCTATCAAAAATAAAAACAACCTTTTTTTTTTAAATATTTAAAGTTATAGGTACATTGTTGTTAGTTAATCTCTTAAAACTATGTTATTAGTAATTTAGTATGAACTTATATTTATATATGTACATACTTGGCAGCTACAGCTACAAGAAAATGGCGTAAAAAGACTATCCATAACTTTTAGTGGAATTGTGACTCCTATTCTCAGTTTCAAAAAAAATATCTACAGATAGCGAGAAAATATCAATTTTACACAAATACTTTTTTGAAGCCAATCAGTTCTATTTTTAGTACTAATCAAAAATTTATATTCTTTTTCAACTTCAATATTATTAGGAATACAATAAAAATCAAAATAACAAAAATCTTTTCTCGTACATTTTTTTTCAACAATGCTTTCTATTTCTAATACCGATCGAATAACTCTATCGGACCAATCATTCATCACTTAAGTACGAAAACACAAATTCACATATTATGTGTCTTTCTTGCAGAAACATAAGACACAAACTTAAAACATTAACACAACACACACTCAAATTGCTGCAGAATGACCCGCGTAGTCACCGCGCAAGGTCGCTTCAGATCTTGGGCTTAGAGCGCGCATCACAATTAGCACAAGATAACGTGATAACACGATAACGACGCAGGACATCAGAATTACGAAACTGTGGAGAGTTCCCTTACCAAAAATACGTGAAAGTCGGTTTAGATTCGCGCGATCCGAATTTCGAATGTGTTTGATTCTTTTTTGAGCGTTCGATTCTGTGTTGTGTGTGTTGGAGTCTAAAATGTGGGATTGTGTGTTAATTAAAAATAAGTTGTGTTTGTAAATTGTTTGTAATAAAATTCTGCGTTACTAAAAATTTGTTAATAGTACAGTAATTTTAATTTTTTCGGTACCTAAAATAAATAATTGATATAAAAATGGAAGTTGAAACAAACGATATAGATTACGAACAAATAAACCAGCTATACGACGAATGTCTTAATTATTTAAAAGACAGTAAACATTTCATCGACGACAATTCGGATTTCGTAGAAGATCCTGACTACGACACTATTAAAGAGATGGACGAAGTCGAAAATGAAAAAATGGAAGCAAAAACAGTATACAAACTAGAAAACGAGAAGTCTACCGAAAGTCTCGATTCGATTAAATCAGAACCTCGATCAGAAAGGCTAAGAAAATTATCAAAGCAATTACCAAAAATTATAATAACTCAAAGTTCTAATAGTTTAGATTTTAAGAAAAATGATATGAAAATGGTGCCTCTTCGCAATGGAAAGTCAAAAAGTGATCGCGTTTTACCAAGAATCGATAGACATTTACCTAGACATGATGTAAGCCTGCCATTAATAAATCATAATCGAGTGAAAGTCGATCGAACGACTTCGAATGGCCACAGTTTGGTGAAAGTCGATCGAGTTTTGTCGAAGAATGCGATTAGTATGTCGACAATGGATAGAAGGACTCCCATACAGATGAAGCCTTTTAACCATACGCCACCTCCCAAGAAAAAAGCCGTACCCAATCAGTAAGTATATTAATACTCTAGTACTAGCTTCTGTTTTCTAGAGAGAACAAGATGAAACTTAATTAATGTCCAAAAAGGTTTTAATTCCAACGTGCCGTTTATTACGGCTTTTATGATTTTATACCCTGGGCGTATCTGACATTACGACAACGCAGTTGCTGCAGTGACCGAGCGATTAACTGCTGTATTAAGTGTCGTGGGTTCGATTCCCGCACGGGACAAATATTTGTTTGGTCTACATGTATTTTAAGAGATTGGTTTTTATAAATAATTATGTAAGTTTATATTTGTAAACGAGAAATAAAAAAAAAGTGTCAATTGGGCCAAATTACTAAATCACTGCTCTTTGTCAGTCTTTCTGTCACCTGGTTGTATCTTGTAAACCAAGTTAGAGTTGATATTTCTTTCGCTGTAACAATAAATAAGTACCTACTTTATATCCTTCGTATGCGAATCCAACTCGCTCTTGACCGGATTTCCACCAATTGTCAAAGATCTCATTATAAGTCATGAAATATGTTCGTGTGTCAATATCAATCGTAATTGAATTAGCAGATTTAGGGGACAATGTTCTTGAGCCGGATTTTTACCGTTCTTACTTCAGACGAAAAATAAATAGAACTTGAAATCATAAAGAGCTTAAATGTGTCATTTATTTATTTATAACTAGCTTTTGCCCTCGACTTCGTCCGCGTGGAATAACTCACGTTCCCGGGGGATTTCCGAGATGAATAATTCTATGTCCTTTCCCGGGTCCCAAACTATATCAGTACCAAATTTCATTCAAATCGGTTCAGTGGTTTAGGCGTGAAGGAGAGACAGACAGACAGAGTTACTTCCACATTTATAATATTAGTAAACTAACTGACTGATTGACTGACTGTTGACATATCAATGCAAACTGCTAGTCTTTGTGGCGGAATACTCAAACATCACTTAACTTTATGGCGCTGTCACATTTTTTGCTGTCTTTATTTTATCCTTTTAGAGTGACGAAGACAGCAACAGATATGTAAGAGTCGTAAAATTAAGTGGTGTTTGAGTATTCGGACATTAGAAACATGAAAATTAGAGAGGACGTCCTTTGTGACGAGTAGGTAGCTAAGAAAAGTTTTTGGGAAATTGCAACCCTTTTTTTGGGGAGTGGGAAATCATCATATGACTGCTCCCGTCCTGGGTGCGGCGGGAGGGCGTGTTAGACTTTTACTGACTAAAACCCACTCATGTTCTTTCGGTTGCCCTTTATGTTCCGGGGTCACGGTAACTATTACAAACATTCTGCAACCCCGGGAAATTGCAACCATAAAGGAGTGGAGTAGACGACAGAAGTTTTGACATCTAAAATAAATTAATCTTAAAATAATAAAGAGCTTAATCCTTCGAACACACAAGATTTGAGACACAATAAAAAGAGCTCGACAGCCGGCTGTCAGTTGGTCGTTGAAAAGTTAAATAAATGTTATTAAACCCAAGCTGTTCGTCATGGGTTTACCCGCATCTGTAGTCACAATGAGCTACCGAACTGTAAAACCAAACAAAAAAACAACTCTTCAGCTTTACAATATTAGATAAGCTGCGCTGGTGGCTTGGCTTACGTGACCCTAAATATAAGTTTTAATTAAAAATATAACAAATAATGTAATTTTACACCACGGCTTGAGGTACATTAAATAAATATCTTATATTATATGGTAAAAAATAAAGTTAAAAAACTAAAACCCGACTACAACAAAAAGTGATCTAAAAAGTACGAAACAAGAAAATATTTCTCACAGAAATCAAGACATAGGTACAAAATGGTCAAGGTAAGCCGTGGTTGCATGCCATTGTGATTCATATTCACCGCACTCACATGGTATATAGGTGGCCTCCTTTGGCTTTGCCGTAGTCGGGTAAAAAGACAACTGATAAACATACTTATATAATTTATAAATACATACATTATAGATAAATTGCACCCAGGCACAGAACAAACAATGATGCTTATCACACAAAGTTTGTCCTGGGTGGGAATCGAACCTACGACAGATTGGCGATTTCGAACTTATATTCATTACAAGTCCATGTTTCCTTATGATGTTTTCCTGCATCGATATCTGTGATGTTCAATACACTTGCCCGGATTCAAAGCCACAACACATTTTATTACATTAAATAGAATCTTTTAAGAAGTGTGTGATCTTAAACATACATAACTTCATTACAATTTTATTATTATGCATATAAGATATGTAGGTATTATGTTAATATTATCTTAGTGTATGTAGTGACAGCGGAAACGTTTGGTTTACTTTATTTACTATAGTCACAAATGACGGAATTTTTAACCGTATATCATAGAAAACAGATCCACATGCAATTTCACATCTTTATGTAACTAGCTTTCGCCCGCGGCTTCGCCTTCGTGTATGTTGATATTTCTATTTCCTATTTTACCCGTAAATGGGTAAAATAGGAAATGGAAGTATCATTTGAATACAAAAAACTATTCTTAGTTGCTTCCTCCTATTTACAAAGATCACACCCTACATTTTCAATTCATAATTCAGTACTTTTTAAATAACTTAGACATAATTGACATCGGTGAAGGAAAATATTGTGAGAAAACGTGGACTTTTAGTGAATATAGGTCAGAATTTGCCAATTCGTAATGTTTTTGGGGGTATGAGGAACTCCGATGAAAAGGGAGGATTCCCCGACCAGACGGGTGTTGTGTCTGGTGGGCTACTGCCCGACGGTTCTAGTCAGGGTTTTCGTATTAATGTCGCCGATAACTCATATATCGCGATGCAGGATTGTTAGTTCTAGTTCACATATTCGGCGATAGATGTTGCCACAGTGGTTACTTACACACTTACAGGGTGTGTTCTTTTTGAAGAATACACCCGTTTTCAAAAGAACACACCCTGCAAGTTTTCTGTTTCTAGGTTATTAACTGTTTGGACTGTGCGTTGATATATCAACAGTCAGTCAATCAGTTGTATCTTGGTATTATTTTATACAATATTAAGTTCCCAATTACTTAAATTGTTAGTAACATTTTTGACCGCAGCAAGGTTTCTTCAATGGCCAGCAGTTTAGTACGCGCGTTGTTTGCGCAGTTTATCTCATTACAAGCGTATATCCGCGCGGATTATGTCAGATTTGTGTTAAGGTCGATGTCACTTGACATTCTACCTGTGTTTAGAATATCTAGTTGTATATGATGTATAAATCATGGAGTAGAGAACCTCGATTTTGGTAAAAAAACATTTTGATTAAAATGAGTAAGACTTGCCCTCTCTTACTCATTTTACTCAAAACTGTTTTCTACCAAAATCGAGGTGCTAACGGTTTATTCCAAAAACATATCTAACCAAAAAACCCCTGTACCATAACTACAAAGGGGCAGATGAAACTAAATAGGTAGCATAGATCACGGGGGTAGTAAACGCCACCTAACAGTGCCTGCCATCACCCTGGACGAAAACGTTAGAAGTTATTCAAGCAGAAAGATATAAGTCTCCAAGACTTAAAAATAAAGGCAAAATGAAAAGAGAAAATTAAAGCTTAGAAAAAGACAATGATGATCTTGACCTCGCTCATGAGGTTACCAGCATGTGGAATATGGACACAACAATTATTTTGCCGATAGTCGTTTTAGTCAATGCTCTCATAGCGAAAAGTTTTGACCAACATATTCAAAAGCTATCGCTCAACAGCTGGCTCAGGAATCAGATTCAAAAGGCAGTTGTCTTGGATACGGCACGCACTGTGAAGAGGTTCCTCACTCTGGATCCGTAACCAACGTTCAACGTGCTCCACCGTCACAAGGTATTGAAACCCAAGCTGGGTTTCAATACCTTGCGACGGTGGAGCACTTTTTCTATACATAATTTTTATATTACTAAATTTAATTTTTTTAATATGTAAAAAAATATGTAAACTAGAGAATGCTGAGAAAAAAGAAGGCAAAATGTGCAAAAGTTCTTATAAGTGAAAACTTATAATTGGCCATATTCTTATAAGTGAAAACTTGTAATTGGCCATATTCTTATAAGTGAAAACTTGTAATTGGCCATATTTTACACATTGCTTCATTCTACTCGACTGTATTAGCTGTAAGTTTTCCTTAAATCAATAAAATAAAAATAAAAAAATAAAATAAGAAGAAGCTACATAAACCTTTGTCTTTAGTGATTTCAGTCACCCGCAGCGCACTCGGCCCGGCTACGGCAACCATCCGAAGCGGCTGGTGTCCAAGACAGGTGTGGAGAATGTGGCTCTCATCTCTAATGTTCCCTTCGAGAAGATTCGATTGCTGAACGATACCTTTCACACCTTGGTGAGTGCCTCTTTTAACATACAAACTATCCTGGGACAACTTATACACGGCCTGATGATCCCAAACTTACTTAGGTTACCTCTTTTCAAAGAACTCAAGTTTCATGTCTCTAGGACCAAAGGTTTAGTTTGTGTGATATATCAACAGTCATTCAACTAGTTGGTCAGTTTGCCGTTTTATATAGATGTGCTATGTCTTCAAGGGCGGATCCAGGGGGGGGGTCATGGGGGTCATGACCCCCCCCTGAGCCGAGTCCAGGACCTGGGTGGACCAATTTGTTTTAAAATAAAATATAATGTTTTAATTTTTTTTGTTTTGCAACTATAAAGGTTTTAGATATACACACATCAAAAGTGTCTAGGGATATTTCAATTAAACCTAAATTACTAAAATTCTATTCACTTTTTGTTAAAACATGTACACATTAAAATAAACCTTGTTTAATAGACTATTTAATTTGATAATAAACTTTTAGATAAAGTTAAATTTAAAAAAAACTTAGAAGAAGAGGAAAAACTCAAACAAAATTTCAATCTTAACTTTATTTTTGAAACATCAAAACTTAAACAAAACAACAATTTTTTTTATAAAAATTCTTGAAAACTTAAAATTAATATTCCGTGGATCCACCTAAGACTGTCCTAAGACGTGGATATACCTTTCTGACCTTATTTTAAATTAGGATATTGAGATATGTATCCTAATATCAGAAACAACAGCGGAAAAAGTATTTCTCTACTTTACAAAAAATCAAATCGTGGTGAAAAATAAACCGTGCTAGCCAGTGTCGGATCAAGTTAGTGCGAGGCTTGGGCAAGTTTGAACAATGGGTCCTTTTACAGAGAGCACTACGGAGAGGGCGTGTCAGACTTTTACTGACTAAATCCCACCCATGCTCTTTCGGTTGCCATTTTAGGTAATTATGGGCCACGGTAACTATTCGCAACTGCACGTGCTGTCTTCTCTTTGAGGCGCGCGTGGAACTAAACGCGCCTGGGACACGAGTCTGGTCAGGCGGCGAGCTACTCATCGCTCGCCGTCAGTAGTCGCCTTGCGACTCCAGATGCCTACGCCTAGGTCCCTGTCCAGGGCGTGAGTCTTGGCGCTGCCTCACGCACGCCACCGCCTCCTTCTCAAGCATGACTGCTTCGCAGAAGCGTGCTGCTGTGGTGACACCCAGGCGTCGCTTCTCTTCGATCCGACTAGGAACCTAGCGAACTGACCGTATCCGGTGAGGACCTGTGTCAGGCGATACGTGAAAGCACCGTGATGCCTCTTCAGCCACTCCTCAAATAGGGGTCTTACCGCCGCTGTTACGGCGTGCCCAGCCCTGGGTTGCGACAGCCGCAGTCTCCATTTCGCACTGACCAAGGAAACGGTTGATAAACACTTAAAGAGATTCTGCAACGCCAATTTCGATGATCAAGAAAAAGTTTACAGAGTTTTGTTGTGATGGCACCAGTGTCGCCAAAAAAAGATCGAAACACTAACTTTAGATATGAAGTCGGTTAAAAATCTATGAAATGATTTTGACCAATTGGTGAATAAATGTATGTGAGATGACTGAATTCGATCATAAGAGCAACCGTGACGACTTTAAAAGAGTGATCGAAGTTGAGATACGAAATTCAGCAGCAATTTATCGATCATGTATATAATCTAAGTTATCGATATTCGTTTCCAAAAATTTGTAGAATTTGTCAAAATGAACAGAGACCACAATGCGACAGAGACCACAGAACATACAGAAGGTTTCTCGAGGTAAACGTGCACAAGACGCTAACAATGTGGCCCTGCCAGCCAATTAAGCCATTGATGTTATAAGTTTGCCTTGGCTATATTTGATTGCGATGCGATTGATCCATATCAATTTCTTTAAAAAAGGTAAAAGCATCACCAGCAAATATTATTCAGAGTTTTTAAATAGATTCTGTACTTATTGAATTGAAGCAGAAAAGACCTCATTTGACAAAGACTGTTCCGCAAAAGAATGCGATGGAGCAGAAGTGTGTTGTCAGCATAGCTAGAAATCATAAATTGCGCTTGGTCCTGCGTCCAACATAACCTCCAGAATTAGCCATCTGCAACTGTGTCCTGTTTCCAAACCTGCAGAAATGGCTAGGCAGAACGGGATTCGAGTTGAATGATGAGGTCATAATTGTAATAAAGTATTAAAATGTCTGTGTGAGGCCGAAACAATGACCATCTAAGTGCAAAAATAGAGCACAAAACCAATGCAACTCCGTAAAAAAATAAGACAGGGTATTGTAACCTCAAGTTTTACTAACGCTTCGGAGGAGGACGGGGCAAGAATATCGACGGTCAAATTCATTTTGCACCGGTTTACGGACGTCAACGTCATATACAACGTGCCATATATAGCCATAAATGGCGCTACTTTTGGGATAAAATATCTTGGCCAAACAATTCGACTGGACTTGCACAACGTCGAGAAAGAGGCAATTAGAAGGATACGCTTAGGCTGGGCAGCATTAAGCATGTTGCTTGAATATACAGAAGGTGGCAGGCAACTTGCTGATGCGAGCTGTCTAAGAGCGGGCTGGCAGGCACTTTTTAAAGAAAACCTCAGGTTGATATGATGAATGAAAAGGTCATCACTGACACTAACGCTTATTTTGAGGACTTTGAATATCCATTATTTGCAACATTGGACTACTAACTTTTCGAGCACACGCGGGGCCCCTCGGACGCAAGGGGCTTATCGCAAGAAGCCACCTACTTCTCCACGTCCATCAACCCATTGAAGTAGATGGCGTGATAACGCGTTTTTGGAGAAAGAAAAAAAAATTAACTACACTACACTTATATATTTTTAAATAAAGTGCCTACCAACTTTCTACCCGTATCTATATTAAATTAAATAATAACTTCTGGACTTGACCACGACTGAGTGACCCCCCCCTGGCGCCGAAGCTGGATCCGCCCTTGTATGTCTTTACCTGAAACTATGGTGTCTCTATAGTATCCTAGTTTAGTAGTGTGCTTGCAGTTTATTAAAATACTATTCTATTAAGTGTTAATAGATGTAAATCATATGTAACCCATTGCATTTTTTACATGTTACAGGTTTTATCATTAGCATTGTTTTATCTTCTTACATTTGCTACTAGCTCAAGTACCTATATCATAAAATACAGACGAGTAAAAACAATAGTATAACTTCCTTTATCAGTGAAAGAAATAACTTCTCCTAGAGATTATTTCTGACGAGCAAACGCGATAAAATTATTTACTTTATCACCTTTTCCTCTTTGTTACAATTTTAAATGTATATCAATCTATATAGCTGGTAAGTATAAAAAGAAACTTAAAAAGAAATCAAATTCATTTGAATAAAAATCATTCCAGATAAACTAACGCTTTAGTAGCCTGCCCTCTACCTTCTCTAGCCTTACGCCTTTCATTTCTGGCCCCTTTGATTCTACCCATAACGGGCCTGTTGGTCTCGTAGTTAGGGTCCCTGACTGTTAATGTATGTGTCTTTTATGGAATAATTCCCAATAGTCCCCTCTAGCCCTGTCCTCCGGGGTGACAGGGCTAGAGGGGACTATCGGGAATAATTCCTTTTATGTGGTTACCACTCATACAACACAGGCTCTACCTAGTTTGTCATCAGATTTCCGTGTGTAAGTTGTCCCAAGATATTAACCATTATAAAATGTTTCTACATCACCTGACGCTAGCATTGGATCGTGATAGGCACCATTGTGGTACGCTCTGCATTATCTCCAATGGCATGTTTTTGGCATTATCTGCATCAACAAATAATTCAGAATAAACTTAATAGCCTCTACCTTCTTTAGCCACATCCCTTTCGTTTATGGTCCATCATTACCATTTATAACTCTTTCTAGATCAACTTACGCTGGCGTTGGATCGTGATCGGTACCATAGTGGTGCACTTCGCCATCTGGCTGGTGTTCGCTGTGTTCTGGTACATCACTGCGCTTGCGCACTACGACTTCGAACCAGACCCTCCGAAGAGGACCTGTGTCACCGGAGGAACTGATTTTGTCACCATATTCTTGGCTTCTGTTGAGGCTCAGGTTAGTACATAATTTATACGGGCGACTAGAATCAACAATTTTTTTATGTAGTTGACGTTGTAAAGTGCCTCCATGGTCTAATGGAAATAAACGTTTTGAATTTTAACTTTTTTATACTAGCTTTTATTCACAATTTCTTCTAGTTCACAAGTCGTCTTAAATCTTTGCATAAGACCCTATTCTCAAAATTCTTTAACAATTTCATCAGTGAAAGTATCATTAGTCCGTCTAAGCTCACAAAGTTTTGTATTTTATTTAGTAGATATTCAACAGAAATCATATCCTTTAATTTTAAATAAAAATTGAAAATTAAAGGAGTAATTGCATTTCAAAAATATTGTATTAAATTATCTCATGGAAAACTACACACATATAATTATATATTATATTGTTTTTTCAGCCATCAAATAATGACTGAGCATTTTATTGTATTCACATTCACATTGTATTTAATTGTATAATTATAGTAATTACTGTAATTAGTTACATTACTGATTTTCCACATTGCCAATACTATATTGATCTACTCTGAAACATTTAATTTTCGTAATTGAAACACCTTCAGATGAACCTCAATTAAATAAGATGAATAAAACCGAAAAATTACATCAAATAACCTCTTTATCAAGACCCAGCAAAGAAAACATTCCCAAGTCAAGATAAAAATCACAATTACAACAAAACAGGGACAGTCACAATTTGCCCTCGTTCTCAAACGACAGACAGACAGACGATCAGACAGGAGATTACCACGTTATTGTATTAACTAGATTTCTTCAGCCCACTTTAGTTTAAATTATATTAAGTAGGGCTTGGTCGGATAAGTTGCCAAATGTAAATATAAGGAAAATTTAATAATTTTTTGTTTGTATTTATTAATAATAGAATTTCTATACCTATAGTTTTAGGATCATATTATAAATACTTGCATGCCCATAAAACGGTAGAATATGGAGGACTTTTTTTTTCAAGAAAACCAATGTACTATAATTATACCAACATTTGCAAAATTAATGATTGAATGATTGATGTAATTATGGGGGGTTAAAAAAATCACGTGACTAAAAGAGTTATGAAAATAAAAACATAAAAGTCTCTTGTTATCGTTCATACAAATATCATTACTATATTTGTAAAACGTGTCAAACTTACAATAATGATTCCTAATAGTTCGAGCTTTACTAGCTTTTTATTATTAGTAATGATGTACTTATTTTATTTTATTTTTTATTTACTGACATGTTAGTGCTAGCCGGAAACTTCGATTTTTATGACTGGCACGCCACTTACTGCAGTAAATGACTGCTTTCATATGTTGTTTTACCAGTATGCCCATGGCCTTATATAAGCTTCTTCACAAATTATTCCCTAAAACCGACACTTGTAAATAATATTTAGAATAATTATGGACTTAGCGAAACAACTTTTAACTCTGTTTTTCATTCACAAACCGCCTTATTACAAAACAAGATTTTTCCTTAAACCAGGTCTAAACCATTGAGCCAGGTTTTGTAATTTGAATCTTATTCTGATACGATCAAGATTCGAAACACAAAACCTAGCTCAATGGTTTAAACCTGGTATAGAGAAAAACCTTGTTTTGTAATAAGGCGGAGCGAGTTCAAAATTGACCTACTCTTAGCTGAGTGCTACAGTTTAAACTTCTTGTAGTGCAACTTCTTTTACAGTACAAAAGGTGTAATTTAGGAAGATTAGTTGACAAAACGCTTCTCGTGCCGAACTCCACACAATGGTATTGTGCTTGTGCACTGACTATTGCTTCAAATGACAAATATAAACGTATATTTGGAAGGTGCGTCCCCATTTATGAAACTTTAGGTTTAATGATTTAATTTGTCATCTTCCTAGCCCTTTCCCAACTTTGTTGGAGTCGGCTTCCAACGTAACCGGATTCAGCTGGATACCGGTGTTTTACGTGGAGCGACTGCCTATCTGACCTCCACAACCCAGGAACTGGGCGACACGATACCTCTTGGTTAGACTGGTCATAGTTTCTGGCTAACCAGTAACGACTGTCAAAGTTCTACGAATGACAACCGGGACCAACGGCTTTACGTGCTTTCCGAGGCACGGGATGTCAGTGATGTCTAAGATAAACTTTAGAAAGTACATATGAATTGAAAAAGTCACATTGGTACTTGCCCGGATTCGAATCCACAATCTTACACGAGAGGCGGGCGCCTTATCCATTGGGCCATCACGACGCCTCCATTGGGCCATCACACCTTAAAGATTTAACTCACCATAGTAAAAAAAATTACATCGGAGAAATACTGTTTTACAACTTTTCGTCTGATTATAAGTGATCACCACTGTCTATAGACATTCGCAATACCATAGGTGCCAATAGGCGCTTATAATACGGTATTTTTATACCATCATCAATTGACGTTCTTTTTATGAGATGTCAAAACGCGATCCTACTATAGATTTTGTATGGCAATTTCACCTTATGACGTCACTAAATTTACAACTCAATTTGCTAACTATTTATAGATTTCATAGCAACTAAAAATCTGATTTTACAACAAAATATTGAAAATGAACAAGATTTATAACAGATTTTCGTTAATAATGTAAAATATCCCCATATTCACCCAATACACCGGCACCTATATTCTCCAAATCGAAGTATAACACCTCTACTCTTCGGGAGATATAGCTTCTATTTGTGTTTGCTTAAATCACCTGTCTTTACATGACGTTTATTCTCGAATTCAGAATTTACCCCATAGTTAAACAATAGCAGGAACTTCATAATAGTTCGCCAAAATAAAATATAAACAGGCATCTTCGTATACGTGAGGCGTAAGAAAAATATTCATTCATTGTTGTCAATGATGTCCTAGATAAACTTAGAAAGAACAAATTAATTGCAAAATTCCCTTTAAACTGCCTCTTAAACACTGATCCAACATATCCAAATCCAAAGCCACTAGTCCTTCCTAAATTGCCCAACAAAACGTGGGCACTAACTAGTGCAAGTACGGAACAATCACGCACAAATAGATTCATCATTAACTAAACAGCATCAAATAAGGAAGCCCATACAATTGTCTCAAAGAGCCTGTGAATAGACCATGATTGGTCTTGAAGCTAGGAAAAGGATATCCAAAAATGCTGGTGGGTGTAGGAATAGATTAGGATCGTTGTTACTAATGACGATGATACTGATTTGTTACAATGCTTGTTTGTGGAGCAGGGATGGGCATGTGAAGAGGAGAAATGACACGCATTAGTTAGGACAGTCATGAGTATGAATGTTGGAAGGGGAGACAAAGACCGAAGAAAAAATGACGTGAAGAATGATACGAAGGAGAAAGAGTAAGTGATAGCATGATGAGTGACAGGTTGGTTTGGAAGAAAAAAAAAATAGTCATATGTGAGCATGTATTATAGCGTTGAATATGTCTTTCGACTTTCCTAACATGGTGTTTATTTGGGAGACAGACAATAGACACATGAAATGATTGCAATTAACGACACTGTTCACGAAGTAGTTGAGCGGTTGGCACATGCACTGTGAGTTGCGGATATCGAATCCGAACGGGACAAATATTTATATGTTCTACAGACAAACAAGCCATCACTGCTTGCACTACAATCTTTCATAAATCTATTTCATTACCCACAAAATACTAATTTCCAATCATGTTTCAAAGGCCCAATCAATTTCCTATCATTCAATAATTGGCTAAATGTGCCAAGATTCAATTAGCCCAATCTTTTGCCGCCAAAGACAAAATTGTCGCAATCAAGGACTATTGGGTCGCACATCCTGCTGAGCGCGAATTAGTCGCAGAGAGCGTTGATCGTGAAATTGGGGATGCCTTTGTGTATCACCGACAGGTTGATTGGTTTGAAGCTATTCCTGTAATTTACGGACCGGTATACATTATTTTTGTAGCAAGTTTCAGGTCAGAAGGCCAATTTCCCTTAAATACTAGTGCCTCACAGTGGGGCAAAATCTTGTTCTCATAGAAAGACGTAGTCCGTATTATATAATGTTAAAATAGTAGATGAATTTCCAATTTTTTTGGCACATATGCTTCATTTTTCATTCGGTAGAAACCTATTACAATGTATTAGAAAACATAAAAATAGAATAAAACCGTTATGACGTGGATCAATGTTTACATTATGTAGATTGGTGACAAATTTTTTACTTTGAGATAAGATTGTGACTAGGTTGGGCATTGGCCTTCTGGTTAAATCTAACCTCTGTTTTCAATTTAGCAACTGCGTTCGTGATTTCTTTATTATCTATTAGTTAATAGGAAGTGCATTTTATTTCACGTGGACTATCCATACTTACCCACAAAGTGACTGTACGGTGTTAGCTTACCGCCATTTCCATTATTAATAAATAAGGTTATTACAGAAAGAATTTTGACGCATTATGTTTGGAGCATAATTACGTCACATTTTAATCTTTATGGTGCGGTTTCACTTGGCGTAATTGGCAAAATATTTGCCTTTTCGATGATACGTAGGTAATATAAAACCTATTTTAATGTGTCTAGAGTATAGTTTGTATACCCAAGTATTACAAATACTTTGCCAACTGAAGAATGGTGCGACCATTAGTAGAATGTAGAAGTATTAAATCTTGAAAATGATATTCCCTTTTGATTGAATATGATAGTTAGGGAACAGAGAAGAGGATCAAGACGGGTAAATTGTTACAAAAAACTGTAACCATTAACTTGCATTGTACTTACCAATTTGAAACAATATTATAAATTGATTAAACTTATAAGAATTTTGCTGACGCTGTTTTGTTTATTTATTTTCAGACAACAATTGGATTCGGAGATCGCGCAATTGATGAAGAATGTCCAGAATCCATATTCCTGTTTATAATGCAGGTAAATATCAAATGGTGGCTTTGCCTGTGGATCGATTCCCAAGCCAGATGAGATAGAGATACCAGTGTTTTATATGAAGCGACTGCCTATCAGACTTCCACAATCCAGTAACTGGGCGACACAGTACCGCTTGGTTAGACTGAAGTGACTTTCTGGCTTCTGACTACCCTTAACGACTGTCAAAGTTCTAAAATGACAATAAATTTTTTATTAGATTTTATATGGGTATCATATCGACTACATTCAACAAACCTTCTGAATTTACAGAATAGGCAAAGCCAATCAGCTACTATTATAGATACTGGCTGTTTTCTGAATAAACACAGATATTTTTACATAAATATGTATTTACGGCACTGAAGGTTGTTCATTGTTAACAGAAATAATAGAAATCGTGTAATTATGTCACTTTGTAACTGATGATGGTACAGTGTAAATATTTATGTGTATTTTTAACTTTGCAACGAGCAGCGCCATCTAGTTTGGAGAGTTGGAAACTTGTGAGTATTCGTTACACAGTGCTGTCAATAGAAGGCGTTATATGTATCAAACTACTATCAGTGTCGCAACCAAAGAGTACAGAATAATGTTAAGTTTAAATATTTAAAAGTAGGGTTTTTTTAACAGTACAAATACATGATTGACATGGTAAATCCATGCTTCTATACCATCGGTCATTTTATTAGTGATCGATGTTCCATACTTTGTTATAAATGAGAAAGTGACTCTGTCCGTCTCACGCCAAAACTGCTGAACCAATTTAAATGAGAAGGTATAGGAGAAGGAATCCTAAGAAAGGACATAGGACATTTAAAAATAAAGGATGCGCCCCTAGCATCCTTCATTGCGAAATAAAGGATGTCAGGGGTGCACACGAAAAGTTACTAATATTTTGACCAAAAATCCCAGGGGGACGGATGTAAAACCGCGGGGGACAGCTTCACACTGTCACTTCAATTTCAGCTAATCCTCGGCACCGGTCTTTCGGGCGTGCTAACGTGTGTGGTGTACGCGAAGCTGACGAGACCTGAGAAACTGTCCAGGGATGGCGTCGGCTTCAGTAAGAAGGCTGTGGTAAGATTAAACATTCAAAACAACAGACAGCAAAGCATTTTGTCCATACTGTCTAATAACCATATTGTCTAATGGACTATATGGTCTGACAAAATGACTTCTCCCGTCCTGGGCAGGGCGGAAGTGTCAGACTTTTACTGACTAAAACCCAACCATGTTCTTTCGGTTGCCCTTTACGTTCCGGGGCAGCGGTAACTATTAGAAATATTCCGCAACACCGGCAGGAGCCCAAGACTATAGTTAATAAGGAACCATTATAATTTTGTGATGATGGTTTTTTTATTTAAATAACTAGTCATAGGTGTGATTAGCTTGGGCCGAGATAATGAGATTATTTAGATTCCTACAAAAAAAGTAGTATTACATAGTTTGGATATGTACTGGATATGACTAAATATTTAGTCAAAGAGATCCATTATAGTTTAGAAAATAATAACCAAACCGATAGCCTTCTAACTACTTATACCATGACTTTTAATCTTTCAGATCAGCATGCGAGACGGCCGTCTCTGCCTGATGATGAGGGCGTGGGACCTCAACTATGACCACATCATCAGCTCAGAGTTTACCGCGCACTTCGTTAATACATACAGGTGACTTTTTCGCCTTTTTGTGTTGATAGACCATTTTTATTTGGGTCTAGATCTGTTGATACCCGCATTTGTAGCTTGGTCTACAAAGCGGATCGAAGATGATTTTTAGATCGTCAAGGGGTGCAGGTGAATGAATATTTGGGATAGATCAAGACTTGCACTGGATATCAAGCGGATCTATGACGTTATAAAGTTTATACTTGTTCAAGAATTCCTCTCTCCTAACCTGTTGCTGTGCCCTATAGGGCTTTGGGTTGGTATTTCCTCGTTTAGTACATCATACCATCTAAGCATAAAGTCTTGAAAAAGCAACAAAGATGAACATAGTTATTTCTTGCTGCGACATTCTCATAAAGAAGTTCGCCACTTTGCCGTGGTAATCGTGCTGATCAATGCTCGTATCTTCTTTGTTGAGATGAATACTTGGCCCTGCAGTTTGACGACAACAGACAGTACACCTATTATCAAAAAGACGTCAAGACTGTGAGTTCCACCATCTTTTAACACTTAACGTTTTCTATCCATTACCGTTCCAGAACCAAGGAAGGCGAGGTGATCCGCTACTACGCGCGCAGTCTGGCTCTGCAGCAGCGTCAGTTCCTGCTCTGGCCGGTGACCTTAGTACACGTCATTGACGCCACCAGCCCGCTGTTCGGGTATACTCCTGATTTAATCGCTCATAACAGGTGAACATAATTTGGCTTTCCTATTATCGAATTTACAATCATTCTTTGTCTGGTAATAGAAGTACTTAAGTGTCAAACTTTTATTGTATTACTAACTTAAAAAGACGTTTTCTTGTCCAATGGAATCAGCATACTACACCATGTTCATTTTTGTGCGTGTTTTGTTTCTATTTAATGGTGCTACTTGGTGTACTTATTTAGCAAAATATTTGCGTATTCGATGCAAGGTGGTATGAACCTTATTCAAATATATTCAAATAGTTCTAGAGTATTAACTAAGAAAGGCATCATTAGGTGATTTATTAGATGACTAGCTTCTGCCCGCGGCTTCGCTCGCGTTAGAAAGAGACAAAAAGTAGCCTATGTTACTCTCCATCCCTTCAACTATCTCCACTTAAAAAATCACGTCAATTCGTCGCTCCGTTTTGCTGTGAAAGAAAGACAAACATACAGACAGACAGACACACTTTCCCATTTATAATATTAGTATGGATAATAAATAATATAATATATATATATATAGTATATAGTATGGATGGCGTTGCATTGAAATATAATTATTATTCTGGGAGAAAACACAGATCACGAAAAATTGGTCCAGCCGTTTTCAAGTTATAATAATTATGTTTCTTTTATCCCAATTTTAACTCTCACGAACACTTCTCACGATCACGGGATTAGAATTGTCAGTTTCTTTCCTTATGAAAATATTCTTAGTAACAACTTCTTTATTTGGATTTGCATAAAATATATACACAATGTTACTATATAATATACTGCATGATTATACTATAACATAAGATTTATTACTTCATTGCTGAATAATGTGCGGCCACCTCTACCTATCTAGACTAGACATTTATTTGTGTCTCTTTATAAGGCAAATCCTCTTACACCATCCAAAAAAAAACCGGCCAAGAGCGTGTCGGGCCACGCTCAATGTAGGGTTCCGTAGTTTCCCGTCCGTCACAATAAGTGTTCCCACTTATAAGTTAAAAAAAAGCCTATTTGTTGCGTTGACATACTAGTGCGCAGAAATTATTTTGTACAACCTTTTTGTCTTTTTTTGTACAAAAACTGTTATTTCTATCAAGTTCAAAATAATTTTCCTAGAAAGTACTTATAAAGTTCTACTTTCCAGATTTTTTTCATATTTTTTAAACCTACGGGACAAAAGTTAGAGGGGGGGGGGGGGGACGCTTTAATTTTTCCTTTTGGAGCGATTATTTCCGATATTATTGACATTATCAAAAACTGATTTTAGTAAACCCCTTTTCATTTTTAAATTTAAAAAAAAATCACTTCCCTCTTTACATATAGGGGGGCTACCCTAATAAATCATTTTTTTCCAATTTTTATTTTACCACTTTGTTGGCGTGGTTGATATACATATTGGTACCAAATTTAAGCTTTCTAGTGCTAACGGTCACAGAGATTAAGCGAGGACGGACGGACAGACAGACAGACATGGCGAAACTATAAGGGTTCCTAGTTGACTACGGAACCCTAAAAATGAGCATTACCTATGACGTATTCTTCCTGTGTTTATTTGTGGTCTGTTCTTGACTCGACTTAACCAATTTAGAATTATTTATCTTTAGCAGTTTGTTCAGTGTAAAGTGGACTAGTTTTTGTATCCTATTTGACAAAGATTCTTGATTTGCAAGACTTGATTTTAGCTTAAGGAGAGGCGCTTTAATGTTGAGTTCTGTAAAACCAAGATCTTTAAGAGTGAACAATTAAAACACTGGTTTATCAGAAAAGGATGCCAGTATTTTTTGACAAATGAATTAGACTTTCCTCACTCAGCTACCGTACTCTTAATGAAAACCGAAATATCATAATAAGAAAATCTAAATAATATTTTGACCATGTCAGCTCATTGATTTAGAAAGACCGAATTTTTGTAATACTCGATGTATTATTGAAATTCGGTCTCACTTAATCTATCCTCAAGAAACTAATTGAAATAACGTACGATCTAAGTTCCCCGATAAAAGACCAATGTGTTTTTAAAATTCTTCCAATATTTCTAAAGCAAATCAATCTTATTTCCCACAGTTACGAGATCACAGTAAGCCTGAAAGGTGCATCGGCTTCGATGGGGACTTTCACTCAAAGTCAGACTTCGTACCTGCCTAAGGAAGTTGCTTGGGGCTACCGATTTCCTCCTGTCGTCAAGTTAGTAATTTTACAATTTCATAAACATGCTATTAGGAAGGCGAATCGTGAACTGGAAGCTGATGATGGAAATATACTGACCCGATGATAAAATCAGGGGCCTGCAGTGACTCAGACATAAGTAGTATGTCGAAGTATTGTATATTAAGACCCACCATAGTTAGTAATTATACTAATGTTAAGGTGGTAAGTTCTAGTAATAATTGTTTAAACTAGTCAATAAGACAACAGAAGGTACCAGTCACAATATAGTTAACTTAATCAACCACAAGGTATCTTCTAGCACTTATTTACCAACTTGTAAAAAAGGATTTAAGCAGCATTCCTTGAAATTATTTCATCAAAATATTCAAGGATTCTCTTCCAAACAATTAGAAATTGAACTATTTTTAGAAAAAACAATGTTTGATATAGTTTGTTTTACAGAACATTGGCTGAAAGATTATGAAATGTTAATTAATTATGACAATTATTCTGTGGGAAGCTGTTTTAACCGGAAATCTTTGCTGCGTGGGGGGGCATTAATATTATTAAAAAAATGTATTAAATTTAAGGTTCGCAAAGATATAGTTGAAATGTCAGTTGAACATACTATTGAGTTGGCCTGTGTTGAGCTAGATAAGCATATTGTTGTGTGCGTTTACAGACCCCCAAATTATCAAAACTACACTTTATTTGAGTCGATAATGGATGACATTTTAAATAAACTTTCTACTGGCAATAAAGCGGTAATAATCTGTGGTGACTTTAATATCAATATTCTAGAAAGTAATTCAATTAGCAATAGATTGATAAGTCTTTTTAAATCTTTTAATTTGTCCAATGTATTTCTAGAACCAACACGAATTACTACGACTACTGCTACATGTATTGATAATGTTTTTTGCTGCTGCGACTATTTAGATAAAGCCATCGTAAATTACCTTCCTTCTGATCACAGTGGACAATCTGTGACTTTTGAGTCCATTATACCACTTCAAAAATTGCAGATACAGACAAGGCAAATAACTCCTGTTAATTTAAATAAATTTAATTGCAATTTAGTTAGTAAGTTAAACGTCCAGGACTATAATATGGAAGATGGTAATTTTTTGTATGAAAATTTTTTCTCAATCGTGCAAACAGAATTTAATAATATTTTTAAGAAACAAAATAAAACTATTTGCCCAAAATTTCTATTCAGTGATTGGGCAACTCCTGGTATTAGGAAAAGCAGAGAAAGACTGTTCGAGCTGTATGGCCTTAAGCCTTATATTAACACGGATACTTTTAATAAGTATGTTACTAAGTACTCGAGAATTTTTAAAAATACTTGCAAAGCAGCCAAAGCCTTGTTTATTAGTAACAAGGTCAAATCCTCAGAAAATAAAATAAAGACCGTTTGGAACATTATCAATCATGAAACGAATAGAAATAAAAAACATAATAAAGATTACACATTAGAAACTTCCCGTGGTCTCATAAGGACAAATAGTGAAGTGGCTCAGGAATTTTCAACATTTTTCACCAATATTCCAATTAAAACCACTGAAAGTTTAGATTCATCGCCTACACTTGCTGCTGATTTACTTAGAACTAATGTTTCGGCCTGCCCAATAGAATTTAATTTTAAACGTATTAATCCTGTGGTTGTTGTAAAGGCTTTTAAACAACTAAAAATCAAGTCTACTGAAGATCTATGGGGCATGTCAACTAATGTTTGCAAATCAATTATTGAGACAATTTCGCCCTATTTAGCTTTTATATTTAATTTATGTATAGACCAAGGGGTCTTCCCGGATTTAATGAAACATAGCAAGGTCATACCGCTTTTCAAATCCGGGGATAGTAAGGATACCAATAATTATAGACCTGTTTCTGTTTTGCCGGTTTTGAGCAAGGTGTTTGAAAAAGTGATGCTAAATCAAATGCTCAATCATTTCAACTGTAACAAGATTTTACACAATCAGCAGTACGGATTCACCAAAGGACGTTGCACAACTGACGCCGGTATTACTTTAATTAAACATATATTTAAAGCATGGGAAGAGTCGCAGGATGCCATTGGCATTTTCTGCGACCTCTCCAAAGCATTTGATTGCGTCGATCACGAAACATTGCTTTTGAAACTTGAGCATTACGGTCTCAGTGAGGTAGCTCTAAATTTTATAAAATCATATTTAAATGATAGATTGCAGCAAGTACAAATAAACGGTGTAAATTCTTCTGGTTTAAAAGTAAAAATGGGTGTACACAGGGATCAATATTGGGTCCGTTCCTATTTTTAGTATATATAAATGATTTACCGAGTATACTGGAAAGCCAACCTCAAATGGTGTTATTTGCTGATGATACTTCACTGATTTTTAAAGTGAACCGACGTGCACAACACCTTGACGAAGTAAATAACGCCATGAATAAGGTTCATAATTGGTTTACAGTAAACAATTTAGTATTAAATGAAACGAAAACCAAATGTATAAGATTCACTTTGCCAAATGTTAGAAATAGCGAATGTAGTGTTGTATTAAATAGGGATGTGCTAGAATTCGTCGAAAAAACTGTTTTCTTGGGGATCACGCTTGACTCTAAGCTGCAGTGGGGTCCTCACATAACATCTCTAGCAGGGCGGTTAAGTTCAGCTGCATTCGCAGTCAGGAAAATCCGACAATTAACCGACGTAGATACCGCGAGACTGGTATATTTTAGTTACTTTCATAGCATCATGTCTTACGGTATTTTGCTTTGGGGACGCGCTGCAGATATAGATTCTATCTTCATTCTGCAAAAGAGGGCTGTCAGAGCTATCTATAACCTCAGCAGACGCGAATCACTGAGAGAGTTGTTTAAACAAATAAACATCATGACGGTTCCCTGCCAATACATTTATGAAAATATTATGTATGTCCGTAAAAATCTTCAGCTCTTTAGTAAAATAAGTGACAGGCATAATATCAATACAAGAAACAGGAACAAATTAGACCAGCCAAGTTTCAGATTGTCCAAGGTACATACTTCTTTTATGGGGTATTGCGTTAAATGTTACAATAAAATTCCACTTAATATTCTTCAATTAAATGAAAAACAATTTAAAACATATATTAAGCGCACACTATGTAGTCAAGCATACTATAAATTAGAGGATTATATTATAGATAAAAATGCTTGGTTGGGTGCTGGTCCTGCTCCACAGCCACCTAGTCTCACAAATTAGGAATGTTTGGAAGAGAAATATGCTAAATAGCCCCCAAATTGACATAAATAACTTATACTGTTATACATATTTTTAGATTTCAGATTAAAACTTTTGTTTTATATATAATTTAAAAGCATTATTTCCAAAATCAGAATTGTTAATCATTGGAAGATAGAAAATGTTTGTTATCCCTTTAAATTGTTGACATGAATATTCAAGATCGTTTTTATTATTATTTTATGGGTAATTAAATTTCACCCATTTATGTTTATTTACAGTACAAAACTTTGGTTTGTGTAATTTAAATGCATATTTGAAATTTTGTAAATGTGATTACGATGCAGTGATTTATTACGATAGTTCTCTACTGACACAAAACACAAATAGACATGGCGGTTAGGAGCATTGTCATGCTCGCTCAAAAAGTCTCGCTGATGGTGGCGAGTGCGTTGGATCATTCGGTTCCCTTCAAAATGGTTGAGCTAAATGGTGCTGATGCCACGCGTCATGCTCGTGAACGGGCGCTGTCAGTTGAGATGGGTCATCTCTTAACTGCCATGACTTTTTATATTTGACTTTTTATTTTAATTTTGTATTTAATTATTTTGTTACATACTTACATTGTTTTCACATGTAGAAGCAACAAAAAGAAAATGTAACCAAGATTTTGTAAAACATGATTTTTTTTAAAAGAGTGTCCGTGGAGTTTCTTGCCTGTTCTTCTCCATAGAGATCTACGTTTTGGAACAGGCAATTAGCGTCACTTTTCTTTTCTGACTAACCGACCGACTCTTTTGACAATTCATAAGTACCTGTAAATGGTCTAAGTGAAATAAATGCTTTGAATTTTGAATTTTGAATTTTTTGACTAACTTGGGGCAATTTCTCGATGGCCAGATTTAGGCGTATAATGGAAGTACAGATTGTTCTTTGCGTGCCATCGACTAAAGAGCTCGCTAATAGCGAGCCAAGTTGAGGTTGGGGATATTGAGTCCGTAAAAGTCTGATGCAGCCCTCCGTTTTCGCCAAACGGAGGGTATCCCATGCGGGTGTTCCCACTAAAATAAAAAAGGCCTAGTATACGTATTATCCTTTAGGCCCGAGTCACACCGGAATGGCAGCGGCCGGCAGCGACGCGGCGAGCACTTTCAGTGTGAAATAATTTTAAACTTTAACTACATACTTCAAAGACCAGTATCGCTTGAAATACTTAAAAAGGTCACGAGGCCGCCCGCGACCGCCAGCGGCTGCCAGCGGCCGCCCGCGGCGCCGCGAGCGGCCGCGCGCCTTTCATTTTTAGGCCCTGTCCAGGAAGGCGAATTCGCCGCGTAAACGACTCGCGTGAATTCACTCGCGCGTTGGCGAGATACTAGGCACCAATACATCGCGTCCACAAGCATCGCGCGACTAATAAACTCGCGCGTAATACGCGTGCAATTCGCCGGACTCTCGACTCGCGCGTGACTCGCGCGTAATGCGCGCGAATCGAGATACTAGGGCCGCCTTGTTGCGTCCAGATTTCGCGCGAATTTCAGAGCGAGTGCACGTATAAAAGAGAAAGAGAAGGAAATACGACTCGCGCGTAGGTACGCTCTATACGCGTTGGCTCTGGACGCAACACTCGCGCGTGATACGCGCGAGAGAATCGCGGCGAATTCGCCCTCCTGGACAGGGTCTTAGCGACGCCTGGCGGCCGCTGGCGATGTCGCGGCGCCGCGGGCGGCCGCTGCCGGCCGCTGCCATTCCGGTGTGCGTTGTCCCTTAGGCATACACGAAGTACTCACACAGGAGAAAGTCTATTATGCAGCAAAGTTCAGAAAAGGGAATGAAAAAGATATACGTAAATAATATTAATTTCAGGTACGATTCTCACAAACAGAAGTACGTGATAGACCACAAGAAACTGGACGTACTGGAACCTGTCAGGACACCATACTGTTGTGCCAGAGATGTGTATAGGACGTGAGTATATCTGTATACTTGTTAGCAGGCTGTTCCCCAGGGTTTCACATAACCAGTTCATTGCTACTACTGCTCCGTACAGTGTGTGTGTGTGTGTTTGACTGTGTGTGTGTAAGTATGTGTGTCAGTGTGTGTGTGTTACTGTGTTTGTATACTTGTTAGCAGTTCCTGACCGTTACACGTAACCAGCACTTTGCTACCGCTGTTCCGCTTCTGTGCGTCTGTATTTTAATGTGTATGTGCGAGTGTGTGTGTGAAAGAGAGAGTGCGTGTGTGTGTTACTGTGTTTGTATACTTATTAGCTGTTCCAGACCGTTTCACATAACCAGCACATTGCTTGTGTGTCTTTAGCTAGTGTGTGTGTGTGTAAGTGTGAGTCTCCTAAGCAGAAGTATGTGATAGACCACAAGAAGCTGGATGTACTGGAGCCTGTCAGCACACCATACTGTTGTGCCAGGAATGTGTATAGGACGTGAGTTCTTTTTTATACTGATTAGCTGTTCCCCACGTTTTCAGATAACCAGCACATTGCTACCGCTGCTCCGGTCGTGTGTGTGTATAAGTGTATGTGTGTGTGTGTGTGTTGCTGTGTTTGTATACCGTTACACGTAACGTGTGAATGTCCGTGTGTTAGTGTGTGTATGTGTACAAACAGTGACAAACATGAAGAAAAGAACCACCGAAGGCTATTTCAAAAGAAGAAGATAAATTATGTGCAGAGGGCTTATCCAAAACCTCTTGTTTTAGGTCTACCCCTGTGGAGCCACCTCCTACTCCTGGGACCCCCGGCAACTTCAGTGAGGCAGTGTCCGGCTTTCACCTTCAAAGATCTTCTTCTTTTCGGAAAAAGGCTAATAATAATAAGTCATGAAGATTGTGGGAAGGATAAATATATAATATATATAATATAAGAGATTTTTGTAAAAAATAAATAAAATGAATAAGATTTGACTCTCTTATTCAATCGCGGCTAAATTATCTATGGAGTGTCTTCATTTGACAGGATTTAACTAATATTCTATTTTCTGCCCTTTTCTTATTAAAATGGAAAAAGAGAGACGCACTTAATTTAACCCGCGGACAGTCGCGCCTGGGTCGAAAAGACCCAGTACTCCAGTTATTGTGCCATAACTGTTTTTGTATTAGTTCACTCGTGTTGTCACACTGAGTACCTTCAAGTAGCTTCACTGGCTATCTGCACACCCCAGCTCAGCCAGTTTCCGTGCGGCATAAGGACAGTAGGAACGTTTAAAGTGAGTATGGGTCGTTTCGACCCTTGTGCGACGTAATGTGTTAGTGTATTTTTTTTTTCCAAAAATATTATTTTGAATTTATTTATTTGTAGATTTATCGTCAAATCGTTTCTATGACCACAGAATATTTAATATGTTAGAAGAGGAAGTCATTGAAAGTGAAAGTTTGTCAGAAATTGAAGTTAGTCGCCAGGATTGATTGACAGTTACAATTCAGATTTCTGTCAGAGTGGTGAGGATGAACTCCTTGAGGACAATGAAGTTCTGAGCCTAAAAATTTACGTTCTAGTTTGCTTCAAAGACCTGAATTGAATGATATACCCTGAAATATGTCCGTCAAGGTACTACCTGGGTAGGAATGGCACTCGTTGTAACATAAAAGTACCCCCAATAAACGTTCGCACCTGTAGTTACAATATCATAAGCCAAGTACCAGGGCCAATCAATGAAGCAAAGGTACACTGACGCCTTCCGATTGCTGGTATATTTTTTTTTTCTGGTAGTTTATTAGAAGTGGATGTTGTTTATGCATATATTGATACGACGTTAGAGAAGAAAATACAAACAGACCGGCCTTGCCAGGGTCCAGTAATGTTCGATCTACCCTTACAAAAAGGACAGAAATACCAAAATGCAATGCCAATTTTGTAATACTTATACATAGTTGTAGAGATTACCTACCATTTATATGTACCAATTGTGATAAAAAATAAGCCAAAATTAAGATAAGACTGTTATAGGAAAAAAAATACAAAAAAAATATAGTAGATTTTTACGTGTAATTTGGAGACTGACAATGAAAATATGCTACGTGTTAAGTTCAATATTATTCCACTATTACGAAGATTGTTGATATTATTGATAAATAGAAAGATTTTTTTATGTTTCTAGATTAAATAAAGAAGATTAAAGTTATTTTTTAGTTCCTAAATCATAAAAAGTAAGATTTAGCAGTGATCTCTTGATTTTTGTGATTTATACTACTGTTTTTCACTTAATAAGAAATATTTATTATTTTTAAGTTTGTTTTGTTATTCTCTTTCCAAATAATTTAAAAATAATTCCAAAAGTTAATTAAGTTATTAAAAACAATGCATTAAATATCTGGGTCTTTTCGACCCGCGCGCGACTGTTCATGACTTAAAACAAGACGCGAGTACCGGCGGGTTAAATTTAGGTTAATTTGTGAACAAGAGAATTAGCACCATTGTGAGATTATATTTAATTGTTAATTTTCATAAAAGGTTTTGCTATAATAAACCAAAATTAGAAACATTTTCTACCATTTTTCTAAATATTAGTTTTTTTTTTAATGTTTAACGCCAATTACTGGAATCTTTTTTTAACGTACGTTCGATATATTAGTAAAATATTTTATGTGTTATTTTTAGATATTACTGTAAAATATTTGGCGTAATTGGCATTAGTTTACAATTGTATTGAAAGTATTATCTCAGATATATTGTAAAGGATATTGTATGTCCTAAAAATATAGATGTATTGAACTGAAACGTATCAGTATTATTAGCAAATCACCATATTATTCTAATCGATGTAATTTGTGGTAATATATTTTTTACTTATAACCTGATTCTTATCATTTACCCATACAACTTGTATGGTTTATAAAAACGTTAAACATGTGTATTCTCTATTATGCAAAGCATCCAACAGATCACCCCAGTGTTAAATATCAGAGGGGGAGGGAGGCATTGATGCAGAAATTTAAATAAATATGATTTAGGCGTATTTTTATTTATATTAGCGGAGCCAACATCCGATGCTGCTAAGTCGAGAATATAATTTCACGTCAATGACTCCTTCCCGTTTTTTTCTGTTTTTTGTTGCTGTTATAATGTTTAGTTGACGTAACGCTGGGGCTCTCATGTCTTTGGAGACAACAGTCCCTAAATAAATCGAGAATTAAAAAAAAAACACCTCAAGACAAAATCATCATCGCAATCTACAAACTTTATTTTTGAATTCTGCAACTCGATGTTATTTCTCAGCACTGATACTTCTACACCTAGCGAGCATGAAATACTGCCGAAATATATTTAAGTAAAAATACTGCTTCTGAAGACTTGAGAAAAGGGACCAGCAAATGGTTTAAAGAAAGCAGACCCAAAATCTAACGATTTGTTGCTTACCTTAAACGATCCATCAGAATTCGGTTAGACTGGAAGCCGACCCCAATAGAGTTTGGAAAAGGTTACGAAAATTTTAATGATTGTACAAGCTAAAGATCCTCATAATGTTAAGAGATCTCCTGCGTCCATTGATCACTTGCACTCGGATAGACTTGTGTAAATAGCACCCTTTCTCTTTAAACCAGAGAATATGGAGACGCTAATTCCTATGCTTTTTGGTAACTTTAAGCTACTCCATTCACGTACAATGATCCTTCCTATCATCAAGAGGACTACGTGCGGAAACCAAACCTCTGATAGGAAGTCGTTTCACGTAAAAAACTGGTACCCTTCCGAGTCCGGTAAGGCTGGAAGCCGACCCCAACGTAGTTTGGGAAAGGCTAGCGAGATGATGGTGAAACTGCTTCATTTGTAGTGCAGAATTCTTAATATACTCAAGAGTTGCCTAACCTAACCCAACTCGAATAAAAATACCTACCATCTCAAAAACCCTTAAAAGAATAACACCAAGTCAACGCCCCATAAAGTTTCTAGGCCTTAATTACATCAAAACAAGTATGTAGTACAAATATATTTGTTCCTTATCTCCGGCTAAAGGTGTATGCTTCTTATCTTAAGAGATAACTATTGTACCGAACAGTTCCATACTTCTCGCTTGAAGTAGTACAAGTGTACCATATTAAAAATCAAGTAAATATTTCAGTATAATAAATGTATGAATTTTAATGTGTGCAAAATGTGTAGTGAATTTTATTCTTATGTGAATTCCGAATGCAATAATATGTGAAGAAGAAGCACTGCAATGGACTTGCAACAAAAATGATAGTGAAATTGAAGCGCAACTAATTCGTGATAACTGTAAACATTACCTACTTATTTTTCTTTATCTGACAGGAAAATCTTTGGTGATATTATGTGAACAGAAAAATGGAGAACCGATTTTTGCGACGTTAAAGTTTTTAAAGTATAAGTCTTGAACAGTATTAGCTACGTTTTACAGATACCTTATAGATGTCTACGTGACAAAGGATAAGTATTGTTACAATAAGCGCGCTTATTAAAGAAAACTCAACACGCAGCTGTTTCAAAATCAATACAAAATGCAGAACTTTGAAGACAGAATGAACTTTGAGAGTGATTCAAGACGAGGCAGTAGAAATAGGGCCTTGGAAAGATCACTCAGTTACTCCGAAGCCATTGGTAATGGTTCAGGCAGATCTTCAATAGAAATTCCAAACATTGTAAACACAGATGTTTACACAAACGAAGAATTGAAGAAACACTACAGGATATCACAAACCTACGTTGAAGGCAAAGAAATTGCTTTTCCATTCGGAGTTACTAATGTAGATACAAAGAATTATCTAAGGATTCCTATAGATGAAGGATCACAGGATTCTTCAGTATATTCCAGTGAAGATGAACATACTGATCGTGGATTAGTTATGACTATAGATGTTGGAGACATCAGCACGAGTCCAAAGGATTCTGATGAGTCTAAGCCTTTATCGGAGCGTTCAACTTTGCCGATGGCAAGTTCTAGTGTAAATACAAACACGGATCATATGTATGATACGATTGAGACTGTTGATGCTGCTGACAGCATCTTTGATGGAAAGGATACTACGTTTGGTGCATCAGCGCATGGATATTCCACTCCTTACAGCAGGAGAAAGAAAAGGAGTACTCATAGGTAAGGTTCTTTCTATTAATTTTAATGTAAGATTCAGGTTTGTCAAAGGAATCGACCAGTAACAACAGAATACGAGGTTCCAACGTATATTTGTTTGCTCTGGTCAATGCTATCTAAAGTTACAGTTGACTCAAGTTACGACACAAGTTTAAAAGGATTTCAAATCATTTCAAGATGAGTTATTTTACTGTTAAGATCCGTATAATTTATTTACATATTTCGATGCAAGTCACTATTTTGAAAAGGATTGAAGCAATGTTCTTCGATTTAATTCAATTCAGTTGATATCAAAATAACGTCAAGTAACATACCAGCCCTAAATCTTATCGATTTTAAAGTGAAACATGAATTAAGATAAGATAGTACTCGTTTTTCTAAGATTAACGAAAAGTATTGGAAAAAAAATGCTAATGATTGATTCATTTGTTTACACTGTCTACAAACTGATTAGCGTATAATTGAGTATCGCCGAATTTCAAAGAAAAATTTACAGTATGTGGACTGTAAATTTTTCAATAAGAAAATCTGAAACAAAATAGATATTATTGCAAACTCCATGAACACTTATTAACTACATAAAATGAAGAAATAGCAGGCAAAGCCAAAAAGTCGGCTGAATATTGACATGTTAGTGTGCCAATAGCCATGGGCCATAGCATATACAACAACTGTAACACAACGGCTGGTTTGAAGCGGCGAGTAAATAACGCCTGGGATCACGTTGCTTAGGCTTTATACAGTATAGATATAGAGAAGCTGGTGGCCCAACTACAACCTCTATCACATCGGCGAAAAGTTGCCTGTCTGGCGGTATTTTACAGATTCTTTCAGACTTCGGGGAGTGTGCTCATGAGCTACACGAGCTCATTCCTTCATCTCCATTTTACCACCGGACATCCAGACGTACGGCGGGATACCACCCTTTCTTGGTTGATATTCCTCAAATCCGCACGCAGCGCTTCTCAAAATCGTTCTTAATGCGCACCGCAAAGGAATGGAATTCCTTGTCTGTGTTTCCAAATTCATATAACCTGGAAGTATTTAAAAAACGAGTGCATAGGCATCTATTGGGTAAGCTCGCCCCAACGTAGGCTCCGCCTATGCCCTAGGGCTAGTCTGGGACCAAGAGCAAGCCCATAATAATATTTATTTATTTATTTATTCTATGCGAATATAGAACCCGCGACACATATCAGCAAATGGCGAAGCTACACTAAACGTGAAAACCGTGAGGTTCAAGGAGTCAAGGAGTAACTTAAACAAAATCGTATTATTTCAGACAAAGACATGGCAGACCCAATCGTTCTAGACGAGTTGTTCTCAAAACTGGTGAAGAGAACGTCCCAGTTAGGAGCAACATATCTTCCAAGTCTATCAAGTATATGAGGGATATTGTGACTACTGTCGTAAGTATTGTATTATATTATTATGAGAAAAATGGCGAGAATGGCGTCATTAGACTCTTACTAAGAAGTCAGGAGAAATAGTGGTCAAAATTGACGGGCCTGTTAGTCGAGTGGTTAGTGACCCTGACTGCTAAGCCGGAGGTCGTGGGTTCGATTCTCACCCAGGACAAACTTTGTGTAATGAGCATGATTGTTCTGTGTCTGGGTGTAATTTATCCCAACAAATATTATAAATGCGAAAGTAACTCTGTCTGTCTGTCTGTCTGTCTGTCTCTCTGTTACGCTTTCACGTCTAAACCACTTAACTGATTTTAATGAAATTTGGTACAGAGATAGAGTTGACCTTGAGAAAGAACATAGAATAGTTTTTATCCCAAACTTTTGAAGAGTTCTCTTGAAAACGCGATATAACCGTCATCCACGCGGGCGAAGCCGCAGGCAAAAGCTAGTCTATAATATGTGTGTATTTATAAAGTATATAAGTATGTATATCAGTTATCTGGTCACCATAACACAAGCTCTGCTTAGCTTGGCATCAGATGGCCGTGTGTGACTTGTCTCAAGATATTTATTTATTTTATTTTATTTATAACCTGTCTGCAAGCGTTAAGGAGAGAGAGTACCCCCCTCTTTTCTCAATCTCATGATGGATCGGAAATATGTTTACTCCGTGGAGCAATCAGACACTGCCAACGGCTATTCAAAGCACAGAGTCACTCCACCTTACTTTCGAATTTCGGGTAGCTAATCCTTCTGAAAAATTTTCAATCGAAAAAAACCGACTCTGTGGAATTCAGTAGGAAAGCTGCGGTAAGTGCATTAGTCACAATTGTAAAATTTAAAAAGAACACGTGCCGAAATTATTAAGATCGGAACTGCTTCTAACAAAAAAGTTGATAACTTTGCAACGGCTAAACTTCAAGAACTAAAAACACAAATGATTCTTAAAATTCGGACGCCGGTGGCTCCCGTTCTGTTTATAGTTTTGCATTGTCACGGAAAAATATACCCATAGAATAGGCAACCTTTTCCATTTAGAAATCTGTTGGTTAAAAATCTAGAAATCAAATCATGGTGCAAGAAAAAGTTAAAAGAAACAGTAACAACAATATTGCTACCGCACAGAGCGTAAAGTATTTTTTTTAACTTTTTATTTTCCACGAATCATATATTTTTTCATACGTTGTAGTTCCGAAGATATACGCGTTCAAACACAGCTTTGTAATAATCGTCTGTTGATTTTTTTGCCTAAATACACGTGTTAAGTAAAACTTATATCACCTATACTTTCTTCAGATCAACAGCAAATGGCGTTTCATCCTGCTGATGATGGTAGCCGCGCACTTCATCTTCTGGTTCTTTTTTGCTGCCATCTGGTACGCTGTATCTACCTCCTACCAGGAGGACATAGGCGACGGGCGGGAGCACTGTGTCACCGGCACTAGCTCCTTTGCTGGACTGCTCATGATGTCTGTTGAAACTCAGGTAGGGGTTGTTCCTTTAGGTTTCTGTGCTCCTAGTAAGCCAAACAAAATTTGCATTAAGACTGACCTGTCTGTTAATCCGACCATTTATCACAAGAATATACTTTAGTCAATCGTAATAGTATAATCCTTAAAGTGTTAACAGAATTTGTGTTATTATGGCAAATACAACAACAAATAATAATCAAGTTAACAGTTAACATAAATTTATAGGGATATAGAAAAACAGATTTATGTGCGAAAATTTAACAGGGCTTTCTTGCTCAAATCTAGTTTCAGTATCTCTTCCTCTTATTGATAAACTAACAATAATTTTTAAAAATGCACACTTTTATACAAGAAGTGTGGCTAAACCAAAATTTGTACAAAAATTTTCACTCTAATAATACTTTAATCGCATGGGGGTCTAGTTTTCTTCGCGATGTATTCACCTTGGATTCTGATATTTATCTTAAAATGATTGATGAAAGATTGACGGAAAATGTGATAAAAAACGATTTAAAAAAGCTCCATCAAACATCTTTTTTCGCCAAATTTTGCCAACACTCGCAAAATTAATATAAAGTAATTTTTTGTTTCTCTTACAGATGACTATAGGATACGGAACCAGATTTCCGAATGAAGAATGTCCCGAAGCTATAATTATCATGGTTTTAGAGGTAAGTTTATATAATCCGTAAAATAACTGGCTAAATAATAATAGTAATACCGGCTTTAAAACACTTCAGGCAGGGTAAAGACCTATTATTAGAAGAAGCATGAGTATTGATTTCTATGTGTGCTCAAGGCGAATTAGCGGTATCAGAATTATTTGAATTATTATAATTTAATGTATTTACTATAATAATATAGTCAGATCATGTTTTAAGATGAAGTAGTAGATCCAGTTGGAGATGTTCTTTACTTGATATTATAATGACGGCGATGATAGCGATCTCAACTCTGGCACATATTGGTGATTCAATTAATGACAATACTGTGCTTAATATACTCTTATTCGTCTTTTAACGATCAGCAATAACAGAGCTACTATAAATACTTGGCTAATTCTATTGTTTGATAATTAATGATTAAACGAACTTACCTAGTGAAGTTCTATCATAATTATGCGAAGGCTTCGTCCGAAGGGATTAGCTAATAAGACTTGTAGTACCGCCTAGTGGTTCGCCAGTCTCACACTATAGTTGAGGGTAGAAAATAAAATTAAAAAATACATCTCACGTCAACAAGACAGTTGACTGACCCGCTAGCTTCATTTAGTTTAGAGAGTAGCCGCATCTGGAATATTTCACACACAATAAAGGGTTAACAAATGGGAGGGAGGGTTGCTAATCCCTTCGGACGAAGCCTTCGCATAATTATGATAGAACTTCACTAGGTAAGTTCGTTTAATCATTAATTATACTTCAGGCTTCGTCCTCGGGATTAGCTAATAAGACTTGTAGACTTTTAGAGATAGTAGTGTGAAATATTTTTGTTTATTCCTCAATTTTACAAACAGATATAAGAAAATAATTATAAATCAGCTTATCTTAACCTTCATTTGAGTTATTGTTTACAATTGTTCTGGCAAAACAATCATTTCCATTGTTATTGACATTACCTATGGTTCTATTATAGAACCGAAATGTGCTTGATGAGCCGACTACCGCCTCTAGGCTGACGCCCAGCTGAAGAGCCGCGGATGTAGCGGCGTGCCTTGTGCTGTGCGCGGTAAACATGTTCACATCGATACCGCTATTGCGCAGAGTGTCTTTTATCAACCTACTCATGGCTTGAGAACCGACAGCATTGTAAGGCTTTCTAAAGCTTATGAAGAGGGTTTCAATATTCTTTCGCAACGGTCTTGATTTTTCGAGATAGGTAAGTAAAGTCAAGACAGGACATATTATTTCGGGTCATTCCTCAAAAAAGGGTAACACTAACAATGGCTGCAAACATCCTTAGTGTGTTGTTTTTAAGAAGTCAGGAATTTTGATAGTTACTTTAGAAGGGGACAATTCTATGTATTTAATATTAATCTTTGACAAGGTCTGTACTCTGTGCGCAGTCAAAAGGACACTGAGAGTGATAAGTTTTTTCGAAAGGTTTTCAAGGGACGTTTCGAACGTTTCGTTGGGATAAAACTGGCTGAGATAATTTATTACTATTGTAGTATCCCATGTTATTTCATACTTGGGTAAAAGAGGACGTAACCGAAATATACCTTTAAAATACCTTTTGATTCTATAATCTTCTCCTAAATTATTTCCCATGAGTAGGGCAAGCGCGGATCTATAAGAATTAAGCGTCCCGTATTGATATCCCTCTTCATAGAGAATGTTTAGGAAATTAATTATTTGTGGAATCAAAGCGTTATACAAATCACCATTATTCGCATTACAGTAATTAAACCAGCGCCGTAAGTAAACATCATATTGTTTATAGGAGTTTTCAGAAATAGACGCCAACATCACATTTACTGCTGACGGAGGTACGCTTCTTCTTACCCACGCCGTCCGCATAAGTTCCCTGCCACCGGGGTTTAAGTTTGGTGTGTATGTCGCGATCGCTAGAACTGGAACATAAAATTGGATTTGCATTTACCTTAAACACAATTGGATCAGACAATAAAAGGTTTTTAAAAATTGGGTAGCTGTTGGCCAATGTGGTACGACTAGTACGCCCCTAGCCTTATCTGTAATTATCTTTCTGTGTCTTTAAAACGACAGAGAAAGGTGGAAAAGCATAGAAATAAATATCGGCCGAGGAAATTGAAAATGCATTAATTGCCATTGCATCGGGGTCTCCGTGCCAGGAGATATAGGCAGAGTATTTAGTATTTATTCGACTGGCAAATAAGTCTATTTGAGGTACCCCATACGTTGAGACAATTTTCTGGTATGCCCAGCCCGCTAACTCCCATTCAATGTCGGGGTGTACCCGCCTTGCCTCGGCATCTGCCGTGTTATTGTCTAATGAGCTTATGTAATGAGCTATGACGGACAATTTGCGACATTCACCCCTGACGAGTGATGTCAGTGAGGTGGGGGAACGGAATACCTTCCATCCTATTAATGTAAGAGACGGCTGTAGTGTTGTCGATGCGGAGTAAAATTTGACAGTTATTTAAATCTTTAGCAAATACTTTAAAACCAAGGAAGGCCGCAAGTAGTTATATATGTTGTGTCTTCTCTTGATTACTCCACAACCCGCTAGCCCTCTCTTTGCCACAGGCAGCCCCCCACCCCGTATTTGAGGCATCTGAGAAAATTTTCAGATCATGCGTATCGTGCTTAATTTTACAAAACGGTATATGTATTGCGTCATACCACCATCTTAGATCAGGTAGTAACACACTAGATATATTCATAAATTTATCATAGTTATCATCAGGTTTTAAGTTTAAATGTTTTACGCGTTCAAATAGTTTAGTATATAGACAAACTGAAACTGGTAATCCGACCATTTGTGCAAATTCACGTATCTTGCATTTTTTTTTTTTTTATACGTAACAATTTTTTAATTTCTGATTTGACGCTATTTTTTTTTCTGAGGATAACGTGATCTGGAAGTTTTCAGAGTCTAAAACGAAACCTAGAAATGTACATACTTGACTAGGTATCATTAAACTTTTATCCTCATTAATTAAAAATCCGTGAGTTGTAATTAATTTCTTAGATTGTACAGTATTGTACAAATATTTGTCGTATGACTCATCTAAGTAATTAATAGATATTAGGCCTGCCAAACGTAGTAACCGGAGGTTTCATTATTTTAGTAAAGATATGTGGGGCAGTGCTTAAAAGCCAAATAGTAGAACGTTAAGTTCGTACAGTTGTTGAACTTTAAATCTTAAATATTTTCTTGAATTATAATGATTACTTACAAAATAGTAAGCATCTTTTAAATCTATTTTTGTTATTAATTTTAATACTGTGCGTAGATCTTCAATTTTGAAATGATCGGCTGTAATACATTTATTTAAGTTTTTTAAATTTAGGATGATACTGTATTTGCCATTTGGTTTAGACACTAGAAATAAACTAGATAAAAATTGTCCATCGGTAGGTTGACATTTTGACATAGCTTTATTACATAATAAATTATGAATAGCTTTTTTGAAGTTATTTTAATGGGATTTCGTATCCCTTAATGCAAAAAAAAAACAATAGGCTTATTAACTCGGGATCATTGTCAGTTTTTGATATCAGCGAGTTATTAGTAGAAACTTGTCTCTGTCTAATTTCAACATTTTTGTTGCGTTTGGCATTAACGTCGGAAATAGCCGCCTTAATTTCGGCATTTAATACAGGAGCATTAACTAGTTTGCAATTACTCCGCAATAGTCCTTATGAATTTCGGGACCGAAAATATTCGAAATAGTAGGATCTTCGCCCAGTATTTCGAGTATTGTACTGTTTAGCGTATCAGCTGACTCAGGCTCCTCGATATATGTCACCGGCTCCATTTCGCTAGCGGCGGCGGCGGCAGGGGGCGGGGGCACTCTTCGTCGGGTTCCGGGACGGGGTCGACGAGCGTCTCCGCACATGGCTCAGAATCAACAATACCGTCAAGTAGGTTTGGAACGTTGTTATTACGTTCTTGATCTGAAAAACCACCGATACCTATACTAGTCATGAAACAGGCCAAAGTACTGTTCGCCAGACTAATTTATCGGGTAGTACAGCTCCAAAGAGAAGTACGCAAACCCATCTAGGTAATCATTACTGACCTACACTAGTCAAGAAACAGACCAAAGTACTGTTCGCAAGACTAATTTATCTGGTAGTACAGCTCCAAAGAGAAGTACGCAAACCCATCTACGTAATCATTACTGACCTACACTAGTCAAGAAACAGACCAAAGTACTGTTCGCAAGACTAATTTATCGGGTAGTACAGCTCCATAGAGAAGTACGCAAACCCATCTACGTAATCATTACTGACCTACACTAGTCAAGAAACAGACCAAAGTACTGTTCGCAAGACTCATTTATCGGGTAGTACAGCTCCAAGTTATAATAATATTTAGTTGTGCAAGTACCATGTTACAATTAGTAAGTCACACTACTATATATTAACAATTCGTTAAGAAACAGTCCTAGAATACTGTCCGCAAAGCTTTTATTGGGTAGTACAACTCACAGAAGTACGCAAACCCGGCTAGGTACTCGTAACTATTACTATCACGGGTGTAAGTAATGTTTTATTATAAAAATTATGTTTTATTATAAAGTTTACGTACAATATCACGATTGAGTCACACTAATTTATTGACAATTAGTTAAGAAACAGTCCTAAAATACTGTTCGCATAACTATTATTCTATTTTGATATTGAGTAGGTAAACTTGCAAAGATAACATTTCTTAAAATAGTAGGAGTTTCTACGAATGGTAGGTAAACCCAACAGGTATGAAATGTAATGTAATTTAGTCAACACTTTTCTTAAGATTGATTAAATGTATTGTAAAAAACTTGTACAAAATGTCCCGGAATAAACGCACACCACCAGACAATCAAATTAGAATATTATGTTATAATCATAATACATACACTGATTTTGTATTATTATGTTAAAAACACTATTTTTTTTTTATATAATTTTGTTGTACAGATTGTGGGAGAAAATTATAGTCACCTTAAAAATTTACGCATGCACACAGTCGCACTTGCATAAGGGTCTAGCGTAGCAGGTATTTCATCCATTTTAGTTTTTTTTTTTTTTTTTTGACTGTACAGCGGAAGTGTGACAGCAGTTTACGTAGTTTTAATTATTTTTGGGATAAAATATTACCTATATTAAAAATTACAAAAATCGATTCAGTGAACGATTCTGAACAAACTATTTTCTCAAAGTGCATTAATTCAGTTACACATTGCATAAGTAAAAAGTATCTACAAGTTACTTCTTAGTAAACATAAAACCGTGACAAAAAAGTTTTGATACACTTGATATTATGTATGTAAAAGTAAATAAGGCAAGTAAAATCGTTGCCTAAGGGACATGCATTATGTCGACTTATTTACCGCCAGCTCGTTATTAAACGGGCTTTGTACGGCAGCAATAAAACTAACAAACAATAAATACACAATGACTGACCTGGAGACTCCGAGTGGGAACGAGTATCAAGCGAGTTGGAACAACTCAGCGTACTTACGGCATCTTCGTAACACTTTCTTTTCTAATTTCTTAAACTACCGCAGCAGATGATCGTAACCTTCTTCACGTTTCCGTTTAGGCATGTTGGATAAGCACTTGGAATAAACAGTTAGCACTTTTGAGACGCGAGCGTGTGATCGTGGCGAGCACTAAAAAGCGAATGAAGCTAGCGGGTCAGTCAACTGTCTTGTTGACGTAAGATGTATTTTTTAATTTTATTTTCTACCCTCAACTATAGTGTGAGACTGGCGAACCACTAGGCGGTACTACAAGTCTTATTAGCTAATCCCGAGGACGAAGCCTGAAGTATAATGAACTAAAATGTATCAGAAATCCATACTAATATTATAAATGGGAAAGTGTGTCAGTCTGTCTGTCTGTCTGTTTGTCTTTCTTTCACGGCAAAACGGAGCGACGGATTGACGTGATTTTTAAGTGGAGATAGTTGAAGGGATGGAGAGTAACATAGGCTACTTTTTGTCTCTTTCTAACGCGAGCGAAGCCGCGGGCAAAAGTTGCGGAATGTTTATAATAGTTACCGTGACCTTGGAACATAAAGGGCAATCGAAGGAACATGAGTGGGTTTTAGTCAGTAAGAGTCTGACACGCCCTCCCGTCGCACCCAGGACGGGAGCAGTCATTGGATGATTTCCCACTCACCAAAAAAAAAAAAAAAAGCCGCGGGCAGAAGCTAGTATATTATAAAATTACATATTAGTGTGCAAGAAAAGAAATACCACTAGGAATTAAAGCATAGATGTTATTTTCTACTCTATTTTTAATGTATTTCAGTTCACTCCCAAATAATCTGGTGTGACTCTAACGTGGAATTTCAGATAGTAGCCGGTACTGCTCTCTCGGGTGGACTATCAAGTTTGCTGTTCACGAAGCTCATCAGACCAAACCGACACGTCAACTCTGTTGGATTTAGCAGGAAGGCTGCGGTAAGTGCATTAGTAATAGTTACAAGTGCAAATTCTTCTTCTTCCTGCCCTTATCCCATTTTACTTGGGATCGGCGCAACATGTCTTTTTCTTCCATACCAACCTGTCACCATTCATATCATTCTTCACACACTCCATTCATTTTTTCTTCAGTCTTCCTCTCCCCTTCAACCAACAAAAGGTTACAAGTGTAAATTAAAAAAATTAAAAACCCCGGGTAATCGAAATTATTATGATCGAAACTGCTGCTCACAAAAGAGTTAATAACTTTGCAGGCTAAACCAATTTTGATTAAAGCCTGTCTAATAACCATCACTAGATAACCTATAATCAAATAAAACCGCATTCAAAGCAGTTTACTCGTTTAAGAGCTACGACAGACAGACACACACATTCTTTTTATCGTCGGGGGTTAAAAAGTTAATCTTTCGAACACACGTGATTTGAGACATAATAGAATAACAATAGACCGATAGCCGGCTGTCGGTTGGTCGTTGAAAGGGTAAGTCAAAAGGTATTGTTTTGTCTATTCGCACGTGTCTTAAAAGAGCATTGTGAATAAATATGCGCTCTATGAATACAAATAAGGTATGCATTATGAAAAGCAGAGATAATAAAAAAATGGATGTATTGTGTTAGAATGTATGATCGCACGACGGAATGTAGTACGGTATGTGTTATACGTAAACAACAGACATAATTCACGATCTATGGCTACTAGTAGATTCAATGTACCCAGCCAGAGTTACTAATTACTTTGGTGACAGAACACTAAACAAGAGAATGCCATACCTATATGCTTTGCGCTGTAGCAAGGTGCGGGTGACACATTCAGTAACATTTCATTTCACTTAAGAAAGTTGCAGTGTTTTATAAATTATGACTTTAGTAGTTCTGCTGTACCACATTTCTAATACACTAAATCATTAATAACTGTAGTAAATTAATTTCAACCCAACCAGAATGCACTAAACCACAAATAAAATTAATTTGGGTTAAAAATTAAGCAATGTGTTATTCGTATAACGTAACGCCTTCGACGTAATTAGTGATGGGATGTCCTGCTACGATGGAATGTCGATATTATATATAATAATACTAGCTGATCCGTGCCCACTTCGTTGGGCGGTAAACATTTTAACTTGTGATGTACTGAGTGCTATGATTTATTTCCCGACTGCCAAAAGAAGGGTTTTGTTTTTATTGCATATCAGAAAGATGCTGCTCACGTTCAGCGCTAGATTCCTGAACAGGCGATGTAATCACAGTTTGGCTTACGATGCGCCATAGAGCAAAATATTGTCACATAAAAAAAACATAAACCCGATTTTGTTATTTTTTATTAGTACTAGCGGTCGCCCGCAGTTCCGCCCGCGTGGATGTCGTTTACCGCTGCACTTATATTTTGTTCATGAAGACGTTGGGAATGCTCCAACCTCGAATCTTGAGCGCGTACCTCTGAGGTTCTCAGACTTTGTTCGGCAAGGCGTTGCGGACGCTCGAGACTCGACTCTCGCGCGCGTACTTACCTCGGAGGTTCTCAGACTTTGTTCAGCAAGGCGCTGTGAACGTTCATGTGAAGATTCTCGTGAACGTGCACTGTGTTTAGAAAGTTGAGACCTAAAATTAGAAAATTGTAGCATCGAAAAGAACTGTTTTTAGCCCTGAAAAGAACTGTTGGTTAGCCCAACAAAAAAATTTCGATAAGGATCAATAGCATGAGTAAAATAAACGCGTTTAAATGATGTCCAAAAAAAAAAAAACAAAATAAAAAAATGGTTGTTGTGCCTCACTCAACATACATAGATAGTGTGTTGCGAACTTTTTCGAAGGTATTTATAAGATATTCAATTGATTAGAACATTTTACGGTTCTAACTTTTATAGTTTAGGCAGTGTACGTAAAATAAGTAACTTTTCTGGTTGATTTTTTACATCTCCTGTCCGAAAAACCCAAATATCTTACGGAACCCTATTTTTATCCAAAATAAAATATAGCGTATGTTACTTGTGAACAATGTAGCTTTCGAATTGTAGAAGAATTATTAAAATCGGTCCAGTAGTTTTAAAGCCTATTCACTACAATCAAACAAACAAACATTCAATAAGTTTTATAATAAGTTTTCCTCTTTAGCACAAAACTGAATATCACACTAATTTTCGTAGTGTCGATAGCGATAAAATGAATTGCATATCTATCGTCCCTAGTCATGTGGTACTGACTGATGTCAACGTCATTTAGACAGCTGCCACCCGCACCTTGCTACAGCGCAAAGCATATAGTGAATCGACTTGTACTTCTAATGAAACTGTCTATTTATTACCAGGTCTGTCGTCGAGACGGAGAGCTTTGTCTTCAGTTCAGAGTATGGGATTTAATGAACGTGCATCTCATTGGAAGCACCATCACTGCTTATATGCTCAAACCTATTAGGTATGTTAGATTCCTTTATAATTACATCCTACTAATTTGGAAATAAGTGGTCAGTAGATTGAAAATGGCATAAGCATAAGTAATATTATGAAGGTATGCCACAAGGCAGTACACTTGGCCCAGGCTTATTGTCACTTTTTATATTTGTTTACATAAAAACGATCATAAATGTTTGAATATTGAAGATTTATGAATCCTGTTAAATCAGATATAATATGATGAGCATGATGAAAATTCGTCAATGAAACAGGAGGACCCTATAACCTGACCAGTTCAGGGTGTTATTATCTTGTTTGCTACTATTCAATGGCCGTTATAAGCTTTCTGTGAGTATGCTAATGTCGCCAAAAACTTTAATATTACGATATAGAAATGTACGTTATAATTATGTAGTTGTGTCCCACATAAATAACACACAAAATAATTTTATTGCCAAAAATACAAGACAAAGTATTCAGAGTAGCACAAATCTTGTATCAGTCTATCAAAAACTATAATTGTCAAGTCTTGACATGGGGTTGAATATATTTGTAAGTTTTCGACATTGAATAGTACTAAGATGTATGAACCGCGTAAATTTTGAGCCCATTGATTGAGAAACTTGGTGTACTGATATTATAAATTTTGAAATCTATGTCTGGACTTTAAAAGAGACGATAATCCTTTGAGTTTGTTTCGGCATTTCTTCTCAGAGGTAGTCAGCTAGGAAATGCCGACTCCGTCTAGTTTAAAAAAATGACATGTAAAAGTGATTTAATATCCTACTTGCATAATAAACAATTTTATTTCATTTCATATATTTGCCTTAACATTCCAGGACCTTAGAAGGTGAACTGGTGCAAAACTACATCCACCAGCTGGAGCTGAAGGAAGCCCGAGCGTTCCTACTGTGGCCTATCACAGTGGTTCACGTTATCAACGCTCAGAGCCCCCTGTATGAGTTCTCTGCTCAAGATATGATGGATTATAGGTGAGTTTGTCTTCTTTTTTATATTTACTAGTTAATTTGTGGGTCTCGTGGCTACCAACGCGTCTGTTGAAGCTCACGATTAGCAGTCGCGTATCGTAGGTACAATACCCGAGTCACGCAAAGTGCTTTTGTGTTTTAACGTTTCACACTCAAAACTGTTTCCGTTGGCATATATAGTTACGACACTTGTCAGACTTGGCAGTTTGGTCGTATCGAAAACAAAACCAAAGAATCGGTCCCCATCTCGTTTTGCCATCACTTTTGGGAATTTCAAAGCATCTAATTCAAAACCCTAAGGAAACTACGAAACAGTATAAATTCCAATGTTCCAGGTTTGAGATCGTAGTCTGCCTGACCGGCGCCTCCAAGAACATGGGCACCACGACTCAGAGTCGCACCTCGTACCTGTCCAAGGAAATCATCTGGGGGTACCGCTTCAAGAACGTTGTGCAGTACGTATTTCATTATATTATGTAATATTCTTTCCTTTTGCTTACATGATTGCGTAACAGGGAGAATAACTATCGTCCTGACAGCTTGACATTTTATGATACACATCCCTACTCCGTACTAATATTATAAATGCGAAAGTAACTCTGTCTGTCTTTCGGTCTGTCTATTTGTCTCTCTGTCTCTTCTTCACGCCTAAACCACTGAACCTATTTTAATTAAATTTGGTAGATAGTTTTCATCCCGGAAATTCCCCGGGAACGGGAACTATTAATCCACGCGGACGAAGTCGCAGGCAAAACCTAGTAATATATAATTATGCCAACGCTAAAAAAATGTATATCAAAGTCTAGTAGATAAACCACAGACGAATAGATGGACATTTGTACATGGCGAAACTGTAAGGTATCCTTGCGAACTATGGAACCCTAACAAGCTTATGAATATCAGATGAAGATTCTAACTTCAATAATAAATTCCTCCACATCTAGAAAACTCTTTTGATATATTTTTTCTTCCATCACGTGTAACAGGGGCTACCTACTGATGAATCATTAATTGAAATGTAACATTACTTTTTAGGACATTAATAATTGAACTATTGAAATGAGTAATATAATGTTGTGCTTGCTGTGCAAAATTAATAATAATTTACCAAAGACACTGAAAGAATTAAATTGTAGAGTTTTAAAATTAAAATTATATAAGTGGTTGAAAGAAAATAATATCTATAGTGTTAAGGACAACATGCAAAGGTTGCAACTTGCACTTGCTTGTACTTAAAATTTTGCATGCTTTATTTTAAGATAAACATGTATGATCTCATTTTTGTATGTAAGACCTTTTATACCGTGTTTTAAACAAATAAATATATTATTATTTATTTTAAACTTTACATTTTTCGGGACCCTGGGGCCCCGGACCTTTGGAAGGCGTACGAGGGGCCGAATCCAACTCGCAGAGGCCCCTTAAATATGGCTTTATAATATGAAGTGGGACACCAACCAGCGTTTATCCCTATATGTACCACTCAAGTGCACCTAAGGTCAACCACCGGTTGGTGGTCTATTGCAGGTCATGGAATAAAGAATATAAATATAAATAAATATAAATATCTTAGGACAACTCACACACGGTCATCTGATCCCAAGCTAAGCAGAGCTTGTGTTATGGTAACCAGACAACTGATATACATACTTATATACATTCTAAATACATACATATTATAGATAAATTACACCCAGACACAGAACAAACAATCATGCTCATCACACAAAGTTTGTCCGGGGTAGGAAACGAACCCACGACCTCCGGCTTAGCAGTCAGGGTCACTAACCACTAGACCAACAGGCCCGTCAAAGTATTGGACTATGGGTTTGGGATGTTGAGGTGGATTTGTTACCTAAGACTATTGAACGACTATGGCCCCTGCCTGATCAATGTTTGTATACACGGATATAATGGCAGGGGGTGACTTGCACACTCAGTAAATGGGCCCCCGAAAACGGCCGCTAGCACATAGTGACGTAGCGACAAGGGGGCAACATATATCGAGGTGCTGGAGGAGTGAAGAGGTATTCCACGGCTATCAGGACAATCCCGGAAGTACGGTCAAGATCCCTACCAGCATCTTACTGGAATACTTCCTTCCCCCGAGCAAGTTTGCTCTTGCGAATCTCCACTCAAACCAGCCAATTAAGGCAAGAGTGAGGTGGGAGCCTTGTTCCTCGTCAGTGCTCACTTTGGCCGGCCAATGAAGGCAAGCCAGAGATGAAGAACAAAGGGTCTCCCAGGAGGTCAGGTCCGTGAAGGTCGCTACTGCCCAACAGCTCGCCACAAGCTGCCCTGCTGGGATCCCGGAATTTTGAAAGGCGTACGAGGGGCCGAAGCCAACTCGCAGAGGCCCCTTGAGCTAAACTTTATGTGAAAAGTGATTATTATTTAATTTGATAATTTTATTCCTAGTTAATCACTATTGACATCTGATTGATACGTGTTACGTGATAATTTAATGGATATCGTATTACCCACCAATTGGATTGTGAAGGTCTGATTGGCAATCGCTTCATGTTTTTGTTAGATTTAGGTCAATGTCAAAATAGTTTATTACAGGGGGTAAATTAGAAATAACAACACATACATTTTATGGTTAATAATTAAACAAGAAACCTTTTTATTTAGTCCATTGCTAGCATTAAAATATTTATTTTCTTCTTCCTCACAGCTACAGCAAAAAAGAAGAAGCCTACAAAATCGACGAGGAGAACTTAAACTCAGTAGAACAAGTCGAGACTCCTCTCTGCAGCGCCAGCGTCCTGAAAGACTTCGAAGAAGACTTAAAGACTTCCACCAATCTTCTCTCCACTCCTAACATATCTGTCTCTCCTATCGATCTCTCTATCCCAGAAGATTCTTCTACGCTCTCTCGTCCAGAAGACTCTTTGCCTTCTTCTCCTACGTTGAACAGGACTGCAGGAACGCAGAGGAGTTTCGGGTGGAACTTTAAGAGGTTTCGGCCGGAGAAATATGAGGGTAATATTGAAAAGAGAGAGTAGGGAACGATACATTTTGTAAAAATTGACTTCAAGAAAAAAAAAATCAAGGAGACGACATTTTAGAGCATACGAACGTAATTTTGTTAGTCGAGTAAACTTAACTTTTAACGGAAATTGATACCTATTACAGGATTTCAGAATGCAACTTGAACCTTTCGAAACCGCTGTGTTAGAATAAGGCATAGGTGTTAGTTAGTGCCTTGGAATAAGACATATCAGTTTTGTCTCTTAGGCCCGTATTAATAGGCGTCACTCAATTCTGAGACGCTCTCAAATCTCTTGCTGTCCTTGGCATTCTAAAGGGAAAAAATAAGGACAGCAATAGACTTGAAAGCGTCTCAGAATTGAGTGACGTCTATTAATACGGGCCTTAGATACAAAACAAGACGACTGAGGTCCAACATCTAATAGGCTACCTGCTTGGTATACGATTAATAATAATACCAGCCTATAACTGTCCCACTGCTGGGCAAAGGCCTCTTCTCATCCGATTCATACGATTAAAAGTCATTAAAAATATTACGTAACTCTAACTTTAAATACTTGTGTAAATGTTTTATGAACTTAATTGTTTGTGTGGTATAATCAGTAGGTATGTTATTAATATTATATAAGAGGTAAAATACTAATAGTTACCTAAATGATAAACAACAATTTTTGTTTATGTTGTGTTGTTGAAATACTATATTTTAGTAAGATTTTTAAATGCCTAGTGCTAATTGTTCACATTGCTTTATGGCTTTTTTCATTTGTATCTGGGTCAATAAATATAGTATGGTAGAAGAAACATTGCTCAATTAAATAAAAAAACTACGTATTGTTTAAAAGTCAAACATGTAAACCAATAACTTTATATTAATCTAGTCTTATTAGCATAATTACTTTTCAGTATTTATACATAGTTATAAAATAATCGTTACATTTAGGTAGGACTAACAAAGAAATGTAAAAAAAATATAAAAATGGAGGCCATACACATAACTTTATACTTGTGCAAATCCGCAATTCCAAAAAAGTGTCCATTAACAATGTTAAATTAGATCAAGAATCTGAAACGTTTAAAATTCATTAACAATCTAATCTCAGAAAATATACTAACTTATTACATAAAATAGAGACACTTATATTACCAGATCAAACTGAGATTAGTATGCCTCATCATCTCCCTAGCCTTTTCCCAACTGTGTTGGGGTCGGCTGCCAGCCTAAACGGATTCAGCTGAATACCGGTGTTTTACGTGGAGCGACTGCCTATCTGACCTCCACAACCCAGTAACTGGGCGACACGATACCTCTTGGTTAGACTGGTCAGAGTTTCTGGCTAACCAGTAACGACTGTCAAAGTTCTACGAATGACAACCGGGACCAACGGCTTTACGTGCTTTCCGAGGCACGGGATGTCAGTGATGTCTTAGATAAACTTTAGAAAGTACATAATGATGATAGTATATGGTGAGATTAGTATGCCTAAGTTCTTAAAATAAATAAATGTCCTGGGACAACTAACAGACGGCCATCTGATCTAAAATTAAGACTAAAATTAATTGATAAATACATTATTATATTATTATGTATAAATTACACCAAGACGCAGAAAAAACAATAGTGCTTATCATACAAAGATTTGTCTTTGGTGGAACTCAGGTTTAGACACACACAAACACCATCAGAACCATCAGAGCTAGTTGTGGACATAGCAACGCAACACTAACTTGCACAAGTATATTATGTATATGGTGACGTGTGATGCTACACGTGGTCACACTTTAACTGTTAGTTGATTTAATAAATAAAGTCAATTTATTTTGGGTTTAATTATTTCCAGACTCTGGTTGGAAACCGGGCAAGTGCCAATGTGACATTAATAATTATTCTGTTCAATAATTTTTTTTTTTTTTTTTTTTTGGGACAATCCCACCACACTATTCCCAACCACTGCAACTCCTGAAAGCCAGAATCAACAGTGGAGTCCGCCAGAAAAGCGCCGAGCAATGAAGCTTGACGAGTCCCGGAGAAACGATTCAACTGTCTTGGATCCCGCAACGAAATTAATCAGAAAAGAACATCGGAGGAGTAAGAAAAATATATTTTTTCCACTTCCCTCCATAACAAGCAGGAGACAGAACAGAACTAGGCCGATAGGCACAAAGGGGCAATTACAACTGGGAGAAGCCCAGATTGCCTAGCACCACGGAATATGATCTGTTAAAAATTAATGGGTCCTAAATTGTGAGCTGTTACGAATGATTCCAATAGTAGGTATGGCAAAAACGCTTGAACGCACGGAAATTGGTTCTGGTTTCCACAAGGTCCGTATAATAAACAACACCGGATGTAACCTGTAAACTATCCAACATAACATTGCGCTCATTCTGCCAAAGAATACACTCCCATAGGATGTGATGTGCAGATTGTTCGAATTCACAGTTCGATGTGGAACATTGACACAATGGCGAAGCAACAAGTTTGAAAGAATATAGTTTACTTTTAAAATTGCCATGACCTGTGAGAAATTGAGCAACGCAATGATCAACCTCCAACCATGTCTTAGCCAGCCGCTCACGAACGGATGGAAAGAACAGATGGAGGTGACGGCCCTTCATGGAATTATCCCACCTCTGTTCAATAATGTTGTTCTGTTGTATTTTATCATACATAATAGACATCGGTAAAAGAAAATACCGTAAGGAAACCAAGACTAGTAATTAATATAAGTCCCAAATCGCCAATCCGCTTTGAGCTAGCGTGGTGATCCCTTACCTTCTTTGTAAGAGAAGACGCCTTTGTTTTGCAGTGAGACAGTTATAGACTGGTCTGCTTTACATCGTCAATGTTATTTGTATATCGTGAAGTATGTTTACAAAGTACAAAATTTACAAACACATGTTTATAAATTTACAAACAAAAGAGAAGCCCGAATGGCATTAAAATTCCTTTCTTATTTAATTTTAACACCCTATAATACAAACAATGGTTATAACCAAAATACCGTTATAAGCTTGTTTTTAATAATATAATATTTGTATAAAAACAACATCTGTACCCCAGGGGGTCACTGACCGGCGCAGGAGTCGATTTTTTCACACATTTTGTTATTTTTATGTCAAATGTTTATGCGTATCGCGATTTTATAAAAAAAAAAAATCTTTTATTTCAGACCACTTAGTCCAAGATGTTAGTAACAGAAAAGAAAACTTACGATCTATGTTAGTAATCTCACACACATAATTAAACACTAATATTATATTCATCAACCTGCACCTCTCACATGCAGATTGATGAAACGAGAGAGCACAGCCGAGTCTAACCTGTCCGCTATCATTTTCAGTATTCTGTTGCTACTCCCCCGTACAGCCTGCATAACGGACGCCGATTTCTTACGCATGATTGCATCTATATGGGGGACGCCCATATAGATGCAATCATATCAAGCAAGCAAACTGAAGCACTACAATACCGGGGTAGCCGCAACAGAGCCCTGAAAATGTTATTATATTGGATAATATTCATATAGAGAATTTATGGAAAGAAAGTGCGTGGGAGATCTAGGCCTATTCGCAATTTTTATTTAAGTTTGGTGTTGTATGTTCGACTGCGCGCAAAAATTACCTACATTTTCATCTGACACTTACTTAGGTATTTCCTAAGCTTTGCTTGAACCACACTGAAAGTCAGTGAAGACCGTAAGAAGGAACATCGTAAGGAAATGAAGTTTAATTTATTGAGTAAAAATAAATTAATATAGGACGAACTCGGGACTATAACAAGTTAAAGTAGCATTAAAGAAATAACGCGGAACTTGCATAAAAAAGTCGGTTAAAAACAGACGAACTTAATAAAACCTCCTGAAGCCTATGAAGCCGACATACAGTATTCATTAATTTCTTTTTGTATAGCTACAAAACCAAAATTAATAAAAAATGTCGTGATGGCCCAGTGGATATGCGCCCGCCTCTCGTGTAAGAGGTTATGGGTTCTAATCCGGGCAAGTACCAATGTGACTTTCTCAATTCATATGTACTTTCTAAAGTATATCTTAGACATCACTGACATCCCGTGCCTCGGAAAGCACGTAAAGCCGTTGGTCCCGGTTGTCATTCGTAGAACTTTGACAGTCGTTACTTGTTAGACAGAAACTCAGACCAGTCTAACCAAGAGGTATCGTGTCGCCCAGTTACTGGGTTGTGGAGGTCAGATAGGCAGTCGCTCCACGTAAAACACCGGTATCGAGCTGAATCCGGTTAGGCTGGCAGCCGACCCCAACACGGTTGGGAAAAAGGCTAGGGAGATGATGTATAGCTACAAAATATCTAGACTTAAAAATAAATCTAAATTTATATACAAAACTTATATATATATTATAAATAATACTAATGGGCAGGGCGTCTTAAAACTCGTCCGCATCGCAGTCAAAGTGTCCAAAAGGCTGGCAGCATTGCCACGTTGTATGACAAAGCTAATTATATGCCCTAAGGTAAGGCCAGTCCTCTGGGTCCCTAGTCTGCTATTACAATCGTGTCTTAATAACCAGTCATCGGCCGGATATTTGACAACTTTGACAGTTTTTGCATAGGAAATGTGTCAAAAGTTTTACGTTACACGTCTAAAATCGATCTTTGAGACACGATTGTAATAGCAGACTAGGGCCCTAGGTCACGTGAAGAGTCAAACAGCCGCTTGGCGATGTAATTGATAAACATCGAGTTAACAGGAAAAAGACCTACATTGTGGCAAATACAACAATTCATCATAAACACCTATTTATAAAACAATCTTTACTAATTAGCGCTATAACGTTTCATTACAGCATCAACGAACAATTAGTACTAAATGAGTAATATTAATTGATGCTTCCTTCGCGTGTCCTATCGCTCTGTTATATAATGGCTACTAACTGTATGGCTGTAGTTGTCACAGTATAATATTATACAGTAAGACAATGCGTTGTTTCGAAAAAGTATGGATTCTTGCCTATGAAGCTTCCTTTTGGCCGGGGCAACTAGATTTGCAATTTTTTTTTAAACAAATGAATTTAAAGTGTTCTTTGTTGAATGTGTATTACTGTTAGGACGAAATAAAATAATGTTTCTTGTTTTCACATTTTGACAGTTATAAATATCTTGAGACAAGTCACACACGGCCATCTGATCCTAAGCTAAGCAGAGCTTGTGTTATGGTGACCAGATAACTGATATACAAACTTATATACTTTATAAATACATACATATTATAGATAATTTACACCCAGACACAGAACAAACAATCATGCTCATCACACAAAGTTTGTCCTGGGTGGGAATCGAACCCACGACCTCCGGCTTAGCAGTCAGGGTCACTGACCACTAGCGCAACAGGCCCGTCAGTTGTGCCACGGTGACCACATTATTTAGCCAAAGTAAGTTTTAAGCAATGTTTTCTGGGACACTGAGGCTAAGATAGATTACTACTTTGTATATTTAAAATCATTCAAATTTCAGACATAAAGGAAATGGTTCATTTCAGAAATCCGTACCTTATAGGATCACGTAAATCCCTAATATCTCATTTTTTCTTCGGATACATATTGAAAGGCAGGAATCTGATTTTAGTTGACTGAAGTTTTAAAATATTTACTGAGCAAATAATTTAACATTGAATTCTGAAATAATTTAAAACAACAACACGTATTGTTATTTAAAATCCTCCAAAAATCCTCACTATGCCGAGATTATTTTTAACTAGTAGGCATTTCTGAAAAATAGTAAAAATGCCCACTGGTCGGAATTTCTTTAAATCTACAAAATGTGACCTTTCGTGGCGCCAAAAAGTGCACAAAATAAACATTCGCCGAAAAGCAATAATATTTCATTAATAAAAATACTACCCAGAATGTTATTCGCAAAAATATTTACCCAATATTTCAGACAGCTGGTAGGTTAAGCAAACAATAATTTAATAAATATTTGCACAACCTTGGCATACTGCATTCGTTTCGACTGTGGCTAATGACTCAATTATTTGCAATAAAAACAACGAATTGAAACCACCAACTTACATTTACCACCAAAACAATTCTTATATCCTTACGACAAAGTCTGTATTCCCCTAATCGTGTACTGAGATAACTTTGTAAAACTTATCAAACGTTTGGCGGAGCACAGAACCAGTTGGAGTTGACCCCTCAAATTATAATTGTGTACGGAAATGTGATAAAAAGATCGTAAATGTACCGAATTGCAGGTATCAGCTTATATAGGACGTTGGGTAATACCGACACGCGTTATCAAAAGTGCTGTTAGGAAAATTACGCTTCCTAAAAGTAGTTCAGGAGATAGGGAGTTTTAATTTACGTTATCTTTTGAGCGTGTTTATGAGATAAGCCCTATTGAAAGTCACACATAAGTACTTCAGTATCATTATTTAATTAGATGCAAATTACAGTAATATTATTTTAGCAGGCTAATGTAATCGGAGGTAGTAATCGTAATCTGAAATTGGTGTTTTCAGATTAATCCGCCTTAATCATGTTTTCCGATGAATGCTCATGCCTACTCTTCGTTAAAAGAGACCTTTGCCCTGCCTTGGGATAGTAATAAGCTGGTATTATTGTAACTATTTTTACAGGCTAATTTAAGGCAATATTCCATACTAGCTTTTGCCCGCGACTTCGTTCCTGGGGGATTTCCGGGATAAAAACTATCCTATGTCCTTTCTCGGGTCCCAGACTATAACTGTACTAAATTTTATTCAATTCGGTTCTGTGGTTTAGGCATGAAGAAGAGACAGATAGACAGAGTTACTTTCTCATTTATAATATTAGTACGGATATATTAGTACGAATACGTATGGAGTATGGATTAATGGGGATCCCTTCTTTTCGCATAATGTTCTTTGTCCTAATATACTTCGACATAACGATTTTGGCACAATTTGTTTTGGCATAATAATACTTCGGCATATTTTTTTTAGGCATACATTTAATGTTGGCATAATCGTGTTAAAGACTAATTTGTTTTGGCATAAATTTGATTCGCATAACGTTAATAGGCCTAAAGACTATTAGCATAATAATATTTAGGCATAAAATGAACATAAATAACAAAAACAATTTTCATGCAAATGATTTATTATAAATGTACTTGACATTATGTAAAGCAAACCAATTTGCTAAAGTTTCTGTAACAATCAAATAATATTGTTGGTTAAAAAAATAATATGCTGTGCTACAAAAGTTAGTGACAGAACGGAATTGCTGCAAAACCGACTCCACGTATTCTTGTTTGTCCTACCCCTAGAGTGTTATTTAAAATCGCGTAGGCGCGTAGGGACGAGGCGGCCCGCGAGCTGAGGAGCAGGCGGCTGCAAGCGAGCCGCCGCGGCTGAGGCTGGCCGGCGGAGCCGGCCAACAAGCCGAAGCTGCGGTGGTGAGCGAAAGCCGTCTGCGACGATTAGAACGCGTGGGGCCGCCGGAGTCCCGCAGCGCCGGAGCCGTCACAGAAACCCTGCCTGTTGCATGTTGCATGCTTGCTTGAATACTGCATGCTTGCTTGCATGCTTGCTTGCATGCTGTATGCTTGCTTGCATGCTGAATGCTTGCTTGCTTGCTGCATGCCTGCGTGCATGCTGCATGCTTGCTTGCATGCTAAATGCTTGCTTGCATGCTGCATGCCTGCTTGCATGCTTGCTTGCATGCGTGTATAGTGTCTAATATTCCAGGTTTATATATTTTTTTCATTGTTATACCTATTAAAATATGTTTTAATATTTTTATGCGTAATTTATGCTTAAAATTTATGCTTTAGGATATTATGCTTAAAAAAGTTATGCTTTAGAACTTTATGCTTAATAAGTTTATGCTTTAGAATATTATGCCTAATCATTATTATGGTTAGAGACATTATGCTTAAAAAAATTATGCATGAGCTGTTATGCGTAATTATATTATGCGAAAATATAATTATGCCAAACAACATTATGCTAAGTTATATTAGGTCTTAAAGTGTTATGCAAATGGATAGGGAACCGGATTAATGATCCATATTTACAAATTAAATTACGAGCAAGACAAGTGAACTATTTCCAAAAACGTTTACAATAAAAAAATCTCTACCCGAATCAGGAATTGATCCTAAAATCCCCGCTTTTACCTGTCACGCTTGTCAACAAAGAGCCTCATCATATAATCACGTCAAGTCACATTATCATCTCCCAAGTCTTTCCCAACTATATTGGAGTCGGCTTCCAGCCTAACCAGATTCAGCTGGATACCAGTGTTTTACGTGAAGCGACTGCCTATCAGACCTCCACAACCCAGTAACTGAGCGACACGATACCTCTTGGTTAGACTGGTCAGACTTTCTGGCTTAACCGTAACGAATGTCAAAGTTCTACGAATGACAACCGGGACCACAGCTTTACGTGCTTTCCGAGGCACGGGAATAACCTCAAGTCACATAAAAACAAAATATTGCTTAAATAACTAAAATGACACATGTGAAGTACATCGTTTTTTTTGTTTACATAAGCACTTGAGTGTTTTCTACATTATCACGTATGTAATGCAAGAATGCGTTATGTCACATATTACTGTGTTGATGCACAATGGTCGCGGCAGTTTTTTAGACTATGTCTATACTTTTCAAAAATAAAGGAATGTTTTCTTTAAATAAAATGATTTATCTTACCATTTTAAGTAGTTTTCCTTTAAAGCCCATTGAAACTTTCCATCCTACAGGGTGGAAAGAAGTCAGCACTGGAAGGGGCCAACAGGGCCACGCCTGCCGGGGTTGCGGAATGTTTATAATAGTTACCGTGACCCTGGAACATAAAGGGCAATCGAAGGAACAAGAGTGGGTTTTAGTCAGTAAAAGTCTGACACGCCCTCCCGCCGCACCCAGGACGGGAGCAGTCATTTGATGATATACCACTCACCAAAAAAAAACCTACAAGGAGGAAAATTTCAATGGGCCCAGTACTAGGTAAAGTAAGAAACCGACAATCATCGCCGGTGCCAATTTTTCTTGTTCACAATCTAAACTAAAACTTCGGTGCATATTTTTACATTTAATAATCAATAGTTACTCTATATATAGACTATATATGCGTGCGTCCATACAGCCACGATTAAAATCAGGCGCTGATTGATTTGATAGAAAACTAATAAAAACTAATATTAATATAAATTAAACTAATATTAGTCTTCTGTCCTTTTTTTCTTAATATAACGGAAAGAAAAAGACGCACTTAACATAAAATTAGTTGAGATTATGAACAAGGGAATCGACACTATAATATTATCGAATCGTTTGAATTAAGTTTGTTTAGAACAGTGGCCATTAACGGACGAAGGCGAATGATAGGAGCTGTATTAATTAATTATCGGTGAATTATTTAATAAAACTCTGACTGATCTAAGCCCGATTAGGTCGTATTCAGTTTCATCGTTTATCTGTCTGAATAGACACTTCTTGCATTGGTCAGTAAATCATAAGTCAAAGATAGAAATCTGGCATTTGCATTGGTTTGAACTCGACTAAAATTTTATGACAGACCCAGTTAACTACCCAGCGCCGGAGCTTAGATGTTTGACTTTAATTAAATAAATAAATATTGGGACAACTCACACAGGGCCTTCTGATCCCAAACTAAGCAGAGCTTTTACTATGGTAACCAGACAACTGATATACATATTACACCCAGACACAGAACAAACAACCGTGCTCATCACACAAAGTTTAAAAGGTAGACTGGCAGAGAATGCCTACGGCATTAAGTCCGCCTGTACACTACGTACTAAGTATTAAATAAATAAAATAAATAAATAAAGTTTGTCCTGAGTGGCAATCGAACCCCTATCGGCTTAGCAGTAAGGGTCACTAACCACTAGACCAACGGGCCCGTCAAATCCAGTGATAATTTATGAAATGTTCAGCCAGTGCTAGACCATGCCATGTAATACATATTTTTCTCACTTCATGAAATGTTTAGATTCGGTTAAAACATTTCATGAAATGATCACTATTAGGGATCTGTCTACGACACACTTCATCATCATCTTCCTAGGTTTGGTTTCCTATTTTGGAGTCGGCTTTCAGCTTAACCGGCTTCTGCTGAATAACTGTGTTTTACGTAAAGCGACTGCCTTTCAGTCCTCCATAACCCAGTATCTAGGCAACACGATACTTCTGATTAGACTACCTATCTAGCTTCTTACTACCTGCAACAACTGTTAAAGTTTTATGAATAACAACTGGGACCGACGTCTTTACGTTCTTTCCGTGACACGGGATTTCAGTGATGTCCAAGATATACTTTAGAATTAAAAACGTAGAATTAAATTCATAGTATGAATTGAAAACGTCGAAGAGGCAGGCGCCTGCGCCAAAGACCAGTGGACCATCAAGATAGTCGACGACATACATGCTAATTATTATTTAAAGAAACAAACAGATAAAAGAAATAAATGAAGCAATAAATCTCTTTCATTCATTACCTTGAAGGGATGTGCAACGCAACAACTGAGTCGATCGATTGTGTGACTCACGGGATGAGTAACCGATTGTAATCGATGAGTGCACCTCTACCGGCTTCCGGACTCATTGCTGACTATGACAATTAATTTAGCCTTGTTGTAGTCTAGGAGTGAGTGTGATTTTATTTTTCATCATGAAACAATTTATGATTTTTTTATTGTTGGTATTAGTTTTCAGTCAACAGAGTAGAAGAACATTTAATATGGTTTAAGAACTTTATTTTTTCTCAAAAGAATTAACAATAATTCACTTACTGAGAAACTAGAATACAAGTGTAAATAACAAAATAACAAACGTACAGAGAATTAAAAAAAAAAAGTAATAGTGGGTAGATACATAAAACAACTTATCATCACCAACCGCGCCGACACGGATACAGAAAGTTACAACATACTAGATGTGGCATAAAGGGCAGCGAGCGTACAAACCAATTTTATAGTTTAAATTTATTGTTTTGAATATTTAATTAGTTTATTAGTTTGATTTTTTTTATTTGTACGGTTTTTTAATAGTTTATGTTTGTAATATTTTTTTTTAAATTAAATAATCATTTATCCATTATGTACGATTTTAATTGTTTTTTAAATGCAGACATACTTTTCTGTTCTTTTATCGACATTGGTATTTTATTGTATATGTTAACACCCTCATACTCAATATTTCTTTTTCCGTAATTGACTGTTCTGGGTGGGCGCGTTATTAAGTAAGTTGAGTTTCGAAGTCTGATTTTTTGGACTTGATGTTTTTTTGTAAAATTTAATGACGTATGAATATCCTTATGAATTATTTTACGTATAAGAATACATGTATAGAACTTGTATGTTTGGTAAATGGTCATTATTTTGGTATCCTCATATATCTTATTTGTTGGCGTCCGAAATTTATAAATTAAACAAAATTTTTATTAATCTATTTTGTGCCGTCTGTAGTGTTCCTAGAGTGGTTTTAGCTGCGGTCCCCCAGATTTCAATTAGATAGTCAATGTGGGGTTTCACTAAGGAATTGTATATCATGTACCGAACTTTCCGCGGAAGACATTTCTTTAAGTTGTGTAGAACTCCTGTTAGTGATATAAGTTTGGACCTGATTTTATCAACGTGCGGCTTCCAACTCAGGGAATTATCTAAAATTAAACCCAAATATTTTTCTTTAAATTTTCTTTGAATCTTTTGATCATTTATTTTTAGTTCTATATTATCTGATATTTTTTTATTTTTTGGAGCTATTATAACATAATTAGTTTTTGTAGTATTAATGGTAAGGAGATTAGATTGGAACCAGTCATTCAGAGTGTTAAGATCCTTTTGAATATGTGGTATCATATTTTCGATCGAGTGCCCAAAGTAAAAAAGACTTGTGTCATCTGCGTATAGGGATATGTCACCTTTGAGGCCAATATGAGATATATCATTAATGTAAATTAGGAATAAAAGCGGCCCAAGTATTGAGCCTTGAGGTACACCGAAATTGACAAGATTTGAACTACTTTGGAATTTACCTATTTTAACTATTTGCTTACGGTTTTGTAAATATGACATAAAAATTTGTAAAGCTTTGCCAGTGATTCCAATATGAAACAGCTTTTGTATTAGTAAATCTGGACTTATTGTGTCAAAAGCTTTTTTGAGGTCAATAAAAATACCTAAAGCTATGTGTTTTTCATCGACTTTGTTTTTAATTTTCGTTATGAGATCTATAGTTGCCGAGAGAGTATTTGAATGAGATCGAAAACCGTATTGTTTGTGATATAAGAAATTTTTTGACTCAAGAAATGTTTCCAAGCGGTTAAACAAAACTTTTTCGAAATTTTTTGAAATTACGGGTAGTACCGAAATTGGGCGGTAATTACATGGATCCGACTTACTTCCAGATTTAAAAATAGGGATGACTTTAGCTATTTTTAAGTCATCGGGGAATGAGCCTTGTTCTAAACATAGGTTAATACACGCAGTAAGTTCACCGGCTATTAAATGATTTATACATTTCACAGACTTTGTAGTCACGCCATCAAAGCCAGAACTAGTATTTGGGTCTAAATTGTCGATTATTTTTGATACTTCAACCACGGTTGCTGGTGCTAAAAAGTTAAGCTCCGATTGGTCACTGACTTCGAATTCTTGAAGTTGCTGGTTTCTCTTAAACTTGCTAGGAATAAGGTCTGCTAGAGATGACCCGATGGTTGAGAAGTAACGGTTAAGATATTCACATATTTCCTGTTGGTCTGTGGTAGTACCCGCATCAGTCTCGAGTTTTTCAGGTCCAGTCTTTTCGTGTATTTTATTTTTGGATACTTCATTAATTAATTTCCACATTTTTCGAGGTTTTGTCATATTGTCCTTAAAACGTTTATAGTAGTAAGTGTTTTTCGTTTTTTCTATGGTGTTTGCTACTTTAAATTTAGATTCTTCGTATTCTGTTTTTAATTGTGTGTCTGTTTTGTTGTTTTTATATTTTTGCCATAACATATTTCTATTGTTAATATCGTGTATTATTTCCTTTTTTATCCAATCTTGCCTTGGAGGATTCAATATTTTAATTTTTGTGACTTGACTCTTCATTAGACAAGACTGTAATTTGTCCGATAATCTTTTATAAGTTGGTTCTACATCGTCAGTGTCAATAATACTGTTTTCAAAACATTGATATAATTTTGGATAATCCAATGCCGTGTATTCAGTTTTCATAATTGGAGGAGGTTTGTAGTGTTTTATCTCCAGAAATATATGCTTATGGTCAGACATCGAAGATTCAATCATAACCATATGAATGTTATTTTCTTGTAGGTTAGTGGAAATATGATCTAATATGGTTTTGGTTGTAGTTGTTTCACGGGTACAATGAAGACTATTAATTTTATTCAATATTTTGAAGTTATTTTCTTTCAGTGTGTTCTTGTAGCTTCGTGTTGCTCGATCTGGGTTGAGCAAGTCTAAGTTAAAGTCGCCAAATACTATGGCCCTCTGTTTGCTTTGTAACTGTTGCGAATAAGTCTCAAGAAATTTGTCAATATTAGTTTTATCGGGTTTGTATATGGCACCAATGCTCAAGGAGAACTTCTTCACATAAACCCAAAGAAAATGAGTATTATCTACACATAGTTCTTCTAGAATATTATGTTTTAAATCGTTATGGACAAATATTGATACACCGCCGCCTCTTTTATTTTCTCTGAAGTTAAAGTAATGTGTGTAACACGGAAGTTGGAGTCTCTTTGCCTCTTCTTCATTTTTGATCCAAGTTTCCGTAAGTACAATAATGTGTGTGGTCCCTTGTAAAGATGTTATTATACAATTTAGCTCATCGAACTTTCCTGGTTTAACTATGCTACGTGCATTAGCATAGAAACAATTTAGGGATTTTTTTGATGTGTTTATATCGGTGTACTTATTTGTAATTTGGTATGATAATCTTTCTAGTTTTTTGGTTCGGTTGTCGGAATAGGTAAAACTGATTGTTCGGCTGTTGAAATTATTTTTGGTTCCCCTTTAATAAATTTGATGATTAGGTTTGTTTCTCCATTCGAAGTACGTTGATGTAGCTCATCTTTTAAATTTTGCATAAATTTTCGTTGTTGTGGAGTTTGGTCAGAATAAACTTTTATGTTTTCAATATGCAGATTGTTTCTATTGCGTAGAATAGTTTTCGCTGTTTCTTCAGACGAGAAGCATACTTTTATTGAGCGGGTATATTCCGACTTGTACTTTCCAAGACGTATGATTTTTTCAGGTTGTGGACAATCATTGTATGCAAGTTTTATTACTTTTGTGATTTCGGCTTTGTCATGATTTTTTCGTTCTATTTCTGAATTGCTTTTAGGTTCAGGAATACCAGAGACTACAACATTCTTTGCTCGTTTGTTTCGTTCATAGACTTCATTCACAATTTCTTGATAAGGTGCAGGTGTTTGATTTGATGTTGATGGCGCCATGCATTTGAGGTTGTTGACGTCAGCTTCTAACATCTTAACCTTTTTTTCTGTGTTTTCTGTGATAGTTGTTAGGTTTGTAAGTTTGTTTTTCATATCTTTGTTTTCCTTGGTGATGTTTTCAATAGTAGAACTAATACTACTTACTTCATTTTTTATGGCAGTGACATCTTGACAGAGCTTATTGATGTTTTCTGCTTGTTCACTTTTGGTGTTCTTCAGAAGTAACAACATCTCGGACATTTGCTTTCGCAATTCAGATAACTCAGTTCTTATCAGGTCATCGTCATCAAGTAATTTTCGTTTATTGCGATGGGTAACCTGTGGGGTCGTATCTGTATATGTTTCAGATAGATTTGGTTGAGATCCACCAAACCTTTCGTCGGTGCCACTTCCAGTAGGTGAGCGCAGTACACTCATCTTATATCTGTGTAGGGTCGTACTCACGCGGGTAGATACGTGCACTGTTATGTGCGTAGAACACAAATAATGATGAACTTCTCTCACTCACAAGATATTAGTTGTAACTTTATCACTTTGTTAGGTTAAAGGAATACTATTTTACGATCTCTTTAGATATTCAGAATGGGTTGATGAATAATGAATAACTTTTAAAATAATTTGTGACACGTCTGCTCTGTACGCAAGCTATCGGTCTATTATATGTCTATAATACACTAGACTATCTCCTATCTTTTCCAATGGATTCAGCTGGATACCAATGTTTTACGTGAAGCGACTGCCTATCAGATCTCCACAACCCAGGGGTGACACGGCCCTTCTTCTGTCTCCATCGGATTCTCCATGGGACCTACTCTTTGGAACGAGCACCTAGCTTCATTTTTCTGACAGACTGACAATTTGACGATTCAAAAGTACCTGTAAATGGTTTATTTGAATAAAATAGTTTTGAGTTTGAGTTTCTCTGCCCAGATTTAAAAATGTACCTAAATATTAAGTTTCTTATTTAATGTTATAAGATCTAAAATATTTTGTGAAAGTTTTCATTAAACGTATTTTTATTGTTCTCTATCCTCTGCATTTCATAATAAACAGAAATCGAACATTATAACAACAAATAAATATGGAACTCTCTTAGTGGAAATACAACTCGCACTTGACGAATATTCAGAACATTCTATTGTAATATTAAAATTACAAAATATTATTTTAATAAAGCAATATAAACGACAATTACATGGTAATAACAGCTTTCTTAATTGTATCATTATGTTATTGTAATAAATATCTTATTCAATTGGCACAATACTGTATGCATTAGATTCTAAAAGGGCTTTCTCCTATGCAAACAAAGTAAGAAACAATAAATGCTGATACCTTACAGAGTATTATATTTCCAATTCTTATTGTTAAGTGAGTCACGACTAAAGATCTTTATTGAAGTTGATATAGAGCATTCAGTATTTTTGCATGAAAATTTTACACTAAACACATTCTCAACAGCACCTCTATGTGTCATTGTAGAAATAGATGATAAAAAAGAATAGATTGCTAAATGTATGGGATTGATATAAACTTACTCTGAATAATTTTATCGTACTCTCTAAAAAAAATCTCGTATCGAACTCTACTCTACCATCTAGTCTACAATAATTAAATCCATACTAATATTATAAATGGGAAAGTGTGTCTGTCTGTCTGTCTGTATGTTTGTTTTTCTTTCACGGCAACACGGAGCAACGAATTGACGTGATTTTTTAAGTGGAGATAGTTGAAGGGATGGAGAGTAACATAGGCTACTTTTTGTCTCTTTCTAACGCGAGCGAAGCCGCGGGCAGAAGCTGCTAGTAACCTATAAATTAACATTAGACAACTCACACACGTGATCAGATCCCAAACTAAGCAGAGCTTGTACTATGGTAAGCAGACAACTGATATACATACAAGTATAAATATACCTATACACATGACAGATAAATTACACCCAGACAGAACAAACAATCATGCTCATCACACAAAGTTTGTCCTGGGTGGGAATCGAAATCACGACCTCCGGCTTAGCAGCCAGAGTCATGACTTTGGCTGGGTGTAATTTATCTTTAATATGTATAGCTATATTTATAAATTACTAGCTTTTGCCCGCGGCTTCGCTCGCGTTAGAAAGAGACAAAAAGTAGCCTTTGTTACTCTCCATCCTTTCAACTATCTCCACTTAAAAAATCACGTCAATTCGTCGCTCCGTTTTGCCGTGAAAGAAAGACAAACATACAGACAGACAGACAGACACACTTTCCCATTTATAATATTAGTATGGATTTAAGTATGTTTATCAGTTGTCTGGTTACCATAGTACAAGCTCTGCTTAGTTTGGTTGGTCTACTGGTTACTAGACCAACAGGCCCGTCAAAACACAATGCAACTTGTCTAGAGACCCTGGCCAGTCGTATAGACGTAACACTCCATTACTGCGTCATAAACTACAAGAATTCCTTGAAACGAGTCCACAATAACATTTCCTATAACATTAGTTCCTGTGTTTGCCTACTCAAGTGGCAGCGATAAGCTTACAAAGGAATGTTTCATGAACAGTTGCTAACGTAAACAAACACTTGTAAATATTTAGAATTTCTTACTAAGCATAAAGAGTTGCGATAACGCCATACTTGTGTTTAAATTTAATCACACACATACAATGAAATGCCATCACTACTGTTGGTTTTAGAACGAAAAAGTAATAAATCTAACTATTATTAAAAACTAGCTTCTGCCCGCGGCTTCGCTCGCGTAAGAAAGAGACAAAAGTAGCCTATGTTACTCTCCATCTCTTCAACTATCTCCACTTAAAAAATCACGTCAATCCGTCGTTGCTCCGTTTTGCCGTGAAAGAAAGACAAACAGACAGACAGACACACTTTCCCATTTATAATATTAGTATGGATATCAAAGTTTTTATGGATGTATCTAACAGAAATACATCATCTGGGAAAGTTTCAACTGTCTAACTTTTATGGTTCAAGAGATACAGCCTGGTGACAGACAAACGGACGGACAGACAGCGGAGTCTCAGTAATGGGTCCTGTTTTAAGCTTTGAGTACGTAACCCTTAAAATGACCATGATTTCGGTAGCTCAGTTTCGAACAAAGTTCAAAAATTCAAAATTCAAAGCATTGATTTCACTTAGACCATTTACAGGTACTTATGAGTTGTCAAAGAGTCGGTCGGTTAGTCAGAAAAGAAAAGTGACGCTAATTGCCTGTTCCAACACGTAGATCTCTATGGAGAAGAACAGGCAAGAAACTGTCATGGCAGTTAAGAGATGACCAAGATGACCCATCTCAACTGACAGCGCCCGTTCACGAGCATGACCATGACATGAACCGATAATAAAATGCAAGAGGCTGGCGCGCTCATCATTTTCTTGACAAGTATATAGTACTTACTTTTGTAATAATAATAACCAGCCTATTACTGTCCCACTGCAGGGCAAAGGCCTCTTCTCATACAGAGAAGACACGAGCATTGATCACCACGCTTGGCGATTTCGGACACATTTAACTACAAGTCCAGGTTTCCTCTCAATGTTTTCCTTCACCGATGTCTGTAATGTCCAAGATACATTTTAGAAAGTACATATGAATTGAAAAAGTCACATTGGTACTTGCCCGGATTTGTACCCACAACCTCTTGTATGAGAGGCGGGCGCCTTAACCACTAGGCCGTCACGGCATATACTATTGTAAAATAAATATTAAATAAATACGAAACCTCGTAAGTTTTAGCTTTTATCTAGTTATTTACAACTAAGTATTGGTCTCATAATTCAATCTGGAACGGATTAAAGAAATATGCTAAACGCCAATCGATCTATAAAATCTATAATTATATTGTTTATGACAACCTTTCATAAAATAAAATATAAATTATATCGTTATTGCAATGAGATATTTAAAAATAGATACCTAAATCTGATAGCTTTAATAAAAAATAATCGTGTGTACTGTTAGGTTTTATTTTATTTAATACTAATTCTCGCTCCTGACTTCGTTTGCGTGGTTCTTTAATTTATGACTTACTTGACTTAAGTTCCTGTGTCCCCTAGATGGGGCAGAGGGCGTCCACAGTGCGTCGCCATCCCATTCGGTCTTTAGCTTTGCGTTTAATTTCACTCCAGGTCTTCTCTATATCTTTGGCTTCTGCGATGGCTGCGGTGAATGTTTTCGCTTTCCTTGAGGATTCCAGTCCAAGGCTTGCCTTGGTATATGTTCAGGATCCCTTCGGAGCGTGTGGCCGATCCAGTTCTATTTGCGACGTTTGATCTGCTGGTCGATCGAGGTTTCACCGCAGAGTCTCCCACAGATCTACATTTGAGACCTTTCAGTAAATACCGAGGATATGTTGTCGCTACACATTTTAACGAATATTAGAGTTTGACATTTAATTGTTTAGAGATAGATATTTAATTATTCTGATGTCAGTGTAATTGATGATTTTAGTGTTAGTCGATTTATTTGCTTAAAAGACTTGTGTCAGAGTTAAAGTTCGCTATTTTTTAGGCTGTCAATACTGGTGGGGCGACACTTAGACTGAATCGTTCACTTTTTTGGCGGATACAGCGTGATCGACATCTCTTCGGTTATCATTGGCAGTTATTATTATGTTTTGAGGTTATAATACCGTTAAACGTGTTTACTCAATTGTATGTAAAATATTTGATAAAATATTATATTGGAAGTTAGTGTTCCTTTGCCAAGTTCTTACAGATACGACGAAGACAGCGGTTGATAACGACCTGGAGTTTGTGCGAGATGTCTTTTGAGACCTTCCACGTCTCACACCCATACAGCAATACGGTTTTGACGTTGGACCGGAATATTTTAAGTTTGACTCTTCTGGTCAGTTTCCGCGATTGCCACACGGGACGGAGTTGTGCGAAGGTTGCTCTTGCCTTGGCGATTTTGAACCGATGTCCTCTGTCAGTAATTTATAGAGGTGTAATAATTTATGAAGTTTATTTACTCTATAATAAATTACATCAAAAACGGTATAGTGGTTTAATCCTTCGTACACACGTCATTTGAGACGTAATAGAAAGATAATAGCAGTGTGATAGCCGGCTGTCGCTTGGTCGTTGAACGAAAGACTTAGAAATACCTTATCATTTACCATTTTGTTTAGGATCAGATAAGTATTAAAATATTTATTTATTACTAGCTGCCCCCAACGGATTCATTCCGCGGGGCATAGCCTGATATTTTGTAGCTTATGTTAATCCGTACTTCCGTACTAATAATTAAATTCGAAAGTAACTCTGTCTCTCAGTCTGTCTGTCTCTTCTTCATGCCGAAACCACTGAACCGATTTGAATAACATTTGGTACAGATATAGTCTGGGACCCGAGAAAGGACATAGGATTGTTTTCATCCCGGAAATCCCCCGGGAACGGGAACTATCATTCCACGCGGACGAAGTCGCGGGCAAAAGCTAGTTATTTATATTGTCGGTTCAGTAATTTAGAGTTTATCCATTACAAATAAACAAACAATTTTTCCTCTCTATAATATTAGTATAGACAATAATATTATGGATATATTAAGAATGTGTCACTGACCTCACTGACCTCAGGATACTAGTTTCAAGACATTTGTTTTGTAGTTATTTTCCATAGAAAATATTTTAGTGACACACTATAGGAACTTGATAATAGTATTCATGAATAACTTAGAGATTCATCAACATAAACAAACAATTACTAACCTAGATTTTTTTATCTCGATGTCTGTAGATCATAATAATAAATAGTGTATTTTATTACAAGCTGTATTTATAATATACTAGCTTTTCCCCGCGGCTTCGCTCGCGTTAAAAAGAGACAAAAAGTAGCCTATGTTACTCTCCATCCCTTCAACTATCTCCACTTAAAAAATCACGTCAATTCGTCGCTCCGTTTTGCAGTGAAAGAAAGACAAACATACAGACAGACAGACAGACAGACACACTTTCCCATTTATAATATTAAGTATAGATTTTTAGATATGTTTCGTGATGACTAAGTGGTTAAGGCGCTCATATCTATACTAATATTATAAAGAGGTAAAATTTGTAAGTTTGTAGGTTTGTAAGTTTGTATGTAGGGGGTAATCTCTGGATCTACTGGTCCGATTTGAAAAATTCTTTCAGTGTTAGATAGCCCATTTATCGAGGAATGCTATAGGATATATACCATCACGCTACGGCCCACGGGAGCGGAGCAGTAACAAAAAATGCGGGTGAAACCGCAGGTGACAGCTAGTCTCTCATATAGTTCTGAGTTCTATACCTGAGTCTCGTCAAGACTCTACCACACAGATGCCTAAATATCTTAAATTAAATAAGTTTATATTTATATTTATGAGGTGAAAATGTCACTAGGGTATTAAATAACCTTTCGACGACCAACAACAGCCGGCTGTCGCGCTGCTATTGTCTTTCTATTGTGTTTCGAATCACGCGTGTTCGATGGTTTAAACTATCTATGTATATCCCTTGGTTTCAGCTCCATCTTTAGTCAGTACTCCGGTCCCGTAGTAGCTATCGCCTTCCTCGAAAAAGAAAAGGCGGTATATCAAATTAAAGCTTTACGTTTTTCTATAAAACAGCAACTTTTGACTTCTTCCTGCCCTATCCCATTTTACTTGGGGTCGGCGCAACATGTCTTTTTCTTCCATACCAACCTGTCACCCGTCATGCTATCACTTACCCCTTTCTCCTTCATATCATTCTTCACACATTCCATCCATTTTTTCTTCGGTTTTCCTCTCCTCTTCCAACCCTCAACAAACAGTAACTTTTGACTATATCCAATCAAACTGGAATACGACTCTAACATACTTGGGAAATATTTAGAGGTGATGATGATTCTTGATTTATCGGTAAAGAAAAACATTGTTTTACAAATTATTTGTAAAACAAATGTCAAATGAATGTGAGGAAACATTAATTTGACAGGCCTGTTGGTCTAGTGTTTAGTGGCCCTGACTCCCTGAGTGCTAAGCCGGAGGTCGTGGGTTCGATTCCCACCCAGGACAAACTTTGTGTGAAGAGCATGACTGTTTGTTCTGTGTCCGAGTGTAATATGTCTATAACATGTATGCATTTACAGAGTATGTAAGTATGTTTATCAGTTGTATGATTATCATAGTACAGGCTGTGCTTGGTTTGGGATCAGATGGCCGTGTGTGAGTTGACTGTCAGTCTGCATTGAGCAAGATTGGTGATCAATGCTTGCATATGATAAGAGGATTTTGCCCTGCAAAGGATAATAATAAGCTGATATGCCATTACACATGCAATAAAATAATGTAAGCGATGGATTGATATCTATACTTGAGCCAAATTCGATAAAGAATACAGGTAAACAAAACCAATATAGGGTTATCACAACTCACTTTTTACAAATTCTATTATTTACATAATTATCGCCTTTTTCACGCTATTTATTAAGAAATCCTATTGCAGCATATTTCACTAGAATCACTCAAATAACATGCATATTACCTCTTTATTGCGAAAAACCAAGCAACGGTTTGTTTACCTCTATTCTTTATCGAATTTGGCTCAGGTATAGATGTGAATCCTGCATGCATTATTATAAGAAGTTATAGATAATAGTATCTTAAAATGAAATGATAAAAAGTATAATACATACTAATATAAATGGGAATGTGTGTCTGTTTGTTCATCTTTCACGGCAAAACGGAGCGACGAATTGTTGACGTGGTTTTTTAATGAAATGGGTGGAGAGTGACATAGGCTACTTTTTGTTTCTTTCTACAGCGAGCAAAGCCGCGAGCAAAAGCTAGTATTGTAAATGTGAGTGAGTATGTTTGTTTGTCCGTCTTTCACGGCAATCTACTAAAACGATTTAAATAAAATTTGGTACCTTATCTTAAATATTCTACAAGAACGGTAACGGGAACGATAAAACCGCGAGGAACAGCTAGTTAAATGATAAAAAATATAATTAAACAATGTTTTCATATATCTAAGTTTAGCCCATTCAGGAAGAAATCCTAAAAAGTAATAAAATACTCGTCCTTTATAGTTTCCTTATAACCCAGTTCTTGTTTACGTCACGCAGCGGACAAACTCATGAATATTAATAATTTCCTGCAGAGAAAGTGACGAAGAATAATTTGTTATGTGCTCTCCAGTCTGTCTGCGCGTTTTATTGACGCTGTCTTATTATAGGCCAAGATACCTGGGTACTCAGACCTACATTAAGTTTTACTAACAACTATGGGTTTTTGTGAACTTGAAATAAACGATTCATTCATTCATTCATTAAGGTAAAATGGCTGGACGTTTAAGATTATTTAAATTTACGATTTAAAGTATTATTTTTAAGAGTATGTACAAAGTTTTGAGCATGGAAAGTTTCTGGCAGTTAAGCATTTCATCAAAAACATTGTCATGTAAAATGTTGCCAGGACATTACAGGATGGCTCGCACTGCCAAAAATATAATAATATTAGGCTCATGTAGATTCAAGCTTCTAATTTATGGACAACCTAACTCTACAAGCCCTAACTTTACAAATTCTACACCTTAATCTAAATATGTGAAGTAAGGTAATTTATTCATTACTTTTTTATAATACAATAGTTTTTTGATGAATATCATTTGAGATTGGTGCTTACGCAAGCTAGATATTGCTAGTTAATAAAATTTTAGTATCACGTTTCTGAACGCATCTCACATATTAAGAATAGAATTCCTATTGGACGACATTATTGAGCCAATCATACTCCTTTTTTCTTGTCCAATCCAATTTCCGCACTGCAAAATATGCTACACCGCAAAGCCAATGAGCGACGCTTCCGCCGAAGCCATGTTGAAGAAGAAGCCATCAACATCCGCCCTCTTGCGAATCAAGACGCCAACCGCTCAACACCACATTTTTCGTAACTCCGCATAAATCGCTGTACCAGTGTACCTGTGCTGCGTATAATTTAAACTTTTTAACGTGTCGGCCGACACCAGTGACAAAGTGGGATAATACAATCGATTCACCGACGCGAGTGCAAAGAACCTGTGTGTCTTCATATACCTACGTCGGCAGTCGGTGCTCCAAACCGAGATCCAGTGCTTCCAAGTAAGTCACACATATATTCCCATACCTACTCCCATTTTGCTCAATTTACTGTGTCGTCCAATATACGTCATTCGATCCAGCATAAAAAATTATTTTCCCGCAAAAACACAACGCTTATTGGTCCTTCGAAAAGCCGCTATATCCAACTTCACCAATTGGTCATTGCTTATTTATTTCTTAGAATAATTTTAACCTGTTTGAATGCTTTCACACCTAGAAACAACATGAATAATATAACCGAAGTTTTGTAAACATTGTGATTGAAAATAGCGTAAATGGAATTTCTTACTTATTCTTCTCCATAGAGATCTGCTTACTTTTTAAAACAAGGATCCAACTTCTATTCTATTTTTATTTAATGGCAACCAAAGCCGATGTCGACTATTCTGCCAATGTCAAGGTGCATTTGATTTCAAGTGTGTAAAAGAGAGAAAAAAATAAAAATAAACAGTAAGCTGGACACACTGTAAGACTGATGTGTTAGTACGGGACTGAAACAAACAAAATATAAACTTACATAAATACTGAAGGATCCAACTTCAATTTTCTGTCTAACAGACCGACTATTTGACAGTAAGTTTATAAGTGCCATAAAATGGTTCTGACCAATGATGTTATAAGTAAAAAAAATGTAGATAGGTTACCCAAACGAAATTCTATCTTTAAAAACGGCACACTAACGCACACATACATTACACGTCAAAGTAGGATGACATGATTGAAGTAGTGCGAGTGAAAAAAAGATAAACGTCAAATGTCAACGCGATACTCAGTATCATGTTTGCCAATTGGCAAACTTTTAATGTGCCACTTTTTGACTGCATATAACCTATCTACACTTTTTTACTTAAAACATCATTGGTTCTGACTAACCGACCGGCTATTTGACAGTTCATAAGTTCCTGTAAATGGTCCAAGTAAAATACATGCTTTGATTTAATTGACTTGTTGTAATAAAACTATCCCTTATTTACAACCAATTCCTTTATGTAACCTCATAATTTTAACCATGCTCAAATGACGTAGATCTAGTGGCAGTGGGATCCTGGCACAAATTCCTTGTAAGCAAATATTCAGACCACGTTTGGTTCTAGAAAATAATACAATGAGGGACGCGCCTGCAGTCGTGACTTTTAAGGACGTGCTGTTGTTGTTTTTTTACATTCCACGGGCTAGAGGGAGAAGAAAGATATTTGTTAGAGATGATGATGTAGTGTTTTAATGCCTGATAGTTAAAAAACTACAATTTTGGTCTCGTAGACGTAAGGGTGCTAAGTGTTGGATTCAAGGTTTGATGTCTAGGGCCAACGCCTGCAGAGGTTGCGGAACAGTTCTAATAGTTACCGTGGCCCGGAACATAAAGGGCAACCGAAGGAACATGGGTGAGTTTTAGTCAGTAAAAGTACTAGTACTTGTAAACTTCTCCCGCCCCTCCCAAAGAAAAGTCATTTGATGATTTTCCACCCACCAAAAAAAAAGTCCGACAATTTATTAATAATAATACCCATTGCAGGGCAAAGGCCTCTTCTCATACAGAGAAGGCACGAGCATTGATCACCACGCTTTCTCAAGGCGGATTGGCGATTTCAGACTTATATTAACTACAAGTCTAGGTTTCCTCACGATGTTTTCCTTCACCGATGTCTGTGACGTCTAAGATAATTTTTACAAAGTACATAATTATGAATTGAAAAAGTCACATTGGTACTTGCCCGGATTCGAACCCACAACCTCTTGCATGAGAGGCGGGTGCCACAACCACTAGGCCATCACGACAACTTGTTATTAATTTTGACAAGTTTGTTAGTTTTGCTAGTTTTAATTTCTTTATTTTATTTATTGTGTTAATGTCATGTTAATATCTTAACTACTTAGTTGGTCTCGTAGACGTATGGGCGACTAATGAGCGTTGGGTTCTAGGTTTGGTGTCAAGGGAAAGTGTTATTGGATCCGGGCCGTTAGAGTTTTCTCATTATTTGTCTAATAGAAACTGCGTTCTGGTTTAGTCACCATTAAGATCGACAGTAGCAAAATGGGGTCAATATTATTTTTTACTAGCTTTTGCCCGTGACGTGAATAATAGTTCCCGTTCCCGGGGGACTTCCGGGATGAAAACTATCCTATGTCCTTTCTCGGGTCCCAGACTATATCTGTACCAAATTTCATTCAAATCGGTTCAGTGGTTTAGGCGTGAAGATGAGACAGACAGACAGACAGAGTTACTTTCGCATTTATAATATTAAGTACGGATGTACTCTCCCGACCGAATTTCTTAGGTCAGACACGAAAAATCCATACTAATATTATAAATAGGAAAGTGTGTCTATCTGTATGTTTGTCTTTCTTTCACGGCAAAAGGGAGCGACGAATTGACGTGGTTTTTTAGGTGGAGATAGTTGAAGGGATGGAGAGTAACTTAGGCTACTTTTTGTCTCTTTCTAACGCGAGCGAAGCTGCGGGCAGAAGCTAGTATATTATATAATAGCGGCGACCGGCGACTAGAAAAACCGGAATATGATTAGAAAAATGTAGGATTTAGTATTATTTCAGCTATAGGTTTTTGGCATTTTCCCCCACAAGATTGCAGCTGAAAAACAGCGCCAGATGGTATAGCTTGTGTTGCAATCTGACATTATGCTCAATGGCCCTTTTGGAATTAAAATTATTGTTCTCGTGAGTTTTAAATTTTATTCGTTTTGATGTAATGTCAATAAACGTATTAGGTATTCTCTCCTCCTTTCAAAATTGCTTAATTAAGGGAACTGCCGTAATTTGTAGTACAGCAGTTAAAATAGAGACTCGACGCTTGCAAGCAGGATTGGTTAAAACTAGCTCTAGATAGAAAGAGTTGAAAAGGAAAACTAAGGCTTACCATAATATAACGGCATTACATATTAACAACTGAAAACTATTATTTCTTAAGGAAATCTGTTTTATCTTGCTTATGTTTGACCATTGTTAAAGGTTTTATATTTGTTGCGCGACTTCGTCCGCGTGGAATAATAGTTCCCGTACCCGGGGGATTTCCGGGATGAAAACTATCCTATGTCCTTTCTCGGGTCCCAGACTATATCTGTACCAAATTTCATTCAAATCGGTTCCGTGGTTTAGGCGTGAAGAAGAGATAGACAGACAGACAGAGTTACTTTCGCATTTATAATATCAGTACGGATTAATATAGAAGTCCACCAGATCAATCAAGGTGTATCGTGTTGCCCAGTAACTAGGTTGTGGAGGTCTGATAGGAATTAAGTTAGGCTGGAATCCGACCCCACTCATCGCCCTAGCCTTTTTAACCGACTTCAAAAAAGGAGGAGGTTCTCAATTCGTCTGTATGTTTTTTTTTTTTGAATGTTTGTTACGCAATATCTCCGGATTGTAAACGGATTTTGATGGTTCTTTTTTTGTTTGATAAGTCATGATTCAGGGGTGGTCCCATATAAATTTTGTGGCGATCGGTTCAGTGCTTCTCGAAAAATTCACCAAGAACAAAAAAAATTGACAAAATATTCATAGACGATGTGTGCTTTTTCTTCAAGTTTCTATTTTCGTCACTAAAAAGTAATAAATAAAAAACTTTTTTCAAAAGAATAATAACCGCCTTCAAAAACTAAAAACCCAAAAAAACTAAAATTTCGGAAGTCGGTGGCTTCTCTTCTGCCATTCAATTTGTATTGCCACCGACTTCCGAAATTTTAGTTATTTTTGGGTTTTTAGTTTTTGAAGGCGGTTATTATTTTTTTGAAAAAAGTTTTTTTCCCAACTATGTTGGGGTCGGCTTCCAGCCTAACCGGATTCAGCTGGATACCAGTGTTTTACGTGAAGCCGAAAAAGACTAGCGTATGGAGACGAATAATAAGTCGACCTCGGTACAATATTTCCGCATAAAAATATTCCCAGAAAGACCTAGGAATATTCCACTATAATGTCATTTGTTGGAAGTCCCCAGTAATTAAATTCTTATACATGTGGTACACAAAGTCCTTCAAATAACAATTTTGTCATAAAAGTAATATTAAAACCATATGTTTGTAATATTTTTTTAAATTAATTGTTCAAAATTAATGTTTGCTTATGATAAAACTCCATTAGGAAATTCCGTAGAGTACTAGATGACACTTGGGATTTTTTTAAATATGTCCACCACATGTTTTATTTAATTATTTTTGACTAGGCATTTATAAAAAAAAATGCTTATTACTAGAATCAGTAGTTATGTCATCGGAAATAACTAAAGTTAATACAAATATAGCTCTTTTATCAAGGAACACGTTATCTTAAAAAATATTAGGTTTTAACGAGCTCTAGAAGGCCAAGTTTTATCAAAGTAAACCGTTTTGAGAAACATTTTAACTATTCCAAATAATTACATATCATCTTCGGGTATTTTAAGAACTTTTGAAAAACCAATATCATGAGGGTACTGACCGGTGTTACGGGGCATAACATATAAAAAATATATATTTAACAACCCACACAAGGTCTCCTGCTTGTTATGGAGGGAAGTGGAAAAAATATATTTTTCTTACTTCTCCGTTGTTCTTTTCTGATTAATTTCGTTGCGTGATCCAAGACAGTTGAATCGTTTCTCCGGGACTCGTCAAGCTTCATTGCTCGGCGCTTTTCTGGCGGACTCTACTGTTGATTCTGGCTTTCAGGAGTTGCAGTGGTTGGGAATAGTGTGGTGGGATTGTCCCAAAAAAAAAAACCCACACAGGGTATCTGATAAACATACTCATATAATTTATAAATATAGGTATGCTTATTATAGATAAATTATACCCAGACACAGAACAAACAATCATACTCAATACACAAAGTTTTCCCTGCGTGGGAATTGAACCCGACGACCTCCTGCTTGATAATATAAAATATTATATTCAAATATTATAGTAGCCCACCGGTATTGGAAACAATAGCCATTGCTAGCGATGGTTAGGGCTTCAGATAGAGTAACCTACAAACAATCGCGCCATGTCCTGGTCCTGAAGTATCTCTAATTGACTCAGGCTCTTTGATTCAACTGCCCCATGAAAGCCTCCTCAGGTGTTGATCGAGGCTTTTGACGTATGTCATTCCGCCGTCACGACTAAATAGGACAAAAATTGGACCTAAAGGTATTTGTTCCGGGTCTCTTGAATGCGAATTAATATGTTTTTAAAAGCACCCAAGATGCAGAAGAAATATTAGTTAGACAACGTTTTACTTTAGAAAAATGAAAGAAAAGAGAGAATTTCTATTGACCAATGACTGCTTAATCTACATCACACATAATGTCAACATCCTCGCGAGCAAGTCAAAATACATGGCTTGCTTTTCCATCTCAACTTTCATGAGGTTTTCATTCTTTTTTCATGAGGTCATCATTACGCGACACTAATCGATCTATCACCACTATTAGAAACATATAGTCCTGTCAATGATGACAGATCGATCACTATTTATAAAAACGAGGTTGGACACTTACCAATAGTCCATACTAATATTATAAATGCGAAAGTAACTCAGTCTGTCTGTCTGTCTGTTACGCTTTCACGTCTAAACCACTGAACTGATTTTAATGAAATTTAGTACAGAGATAGAGTTGACCTTGAGAAAGAACATAGGATAGTTTTTATCCCGAACTTTTAAAGAGTTCTCTTGAAAACGCGATATAACCGACATTTACGCGGGCGAAGCCGCGGGCAAAAGCTAGTATTATATAAGTACACTGTATACACAGACTGTGTATAAGATAAAGACAAAGTATGAATTATTATTCACAAGCAGTGAATAATAAATATTCAAATATTAATTACCACATTCATGCGGAACCCTACAAGAATAATGTTTACAAGATAAAATAAACGGATCGCTCCGTGACTCTTAAGCTACAACCACAATCGACCACTATGGCACTACGAGTATATATTGTCATAATCGGCTCGCACGTGGAGTCGAGAGCGCGCCTCGGTACATCACTACTTACGTCAAAAATTGGCGCGAAACGTATTTTTATTTTTTAAATTAACTTTTTTTCGAAGTTTTGAAATTGGAACTGTATTTTGTTGTACAAGTAGGATGTTTAAGTTTTTGAATATGGAACTGAATGCTGTTTTTGGCGTTTATTTTGCGTGAACGTTTAGTTTTTGTTTTTTTAATGGAAAATTGTTTGAGGAGTCTTGTGAGAAGTGTGTGACAATGAATTTTTTTCTGTTTATAATTTTGGCAGGATATGCTGTTAGGTGCGATGATTCCAAGTAAGTGTTTATTTGTTTATTGCTTATAATAAGCTATGGATTTTAAGATATATTACAAAATAAACTTCCAAAAAATATAATTATTTATATTTTGTCAAACCTAAACTCAAAAAAGCTAAACATAAACATCCACTAAACAATATGAAAACAAGAGTTCAACGAATTCTAAAATATTTTAACTTTCTATTAAACCCTAAATAAATGCATTATAAAATAATAACTCTAAATATATTATAACAAAAGAAAATAAAAACAATCTTTATACCTAGCCATTTCAAAACTTTCTTTGTTTATTTTTGGCAACGATATGCGTTTTTGGCAATGACAAGCTAAGCGTACAGCCAAACTTCCAAATTGGTACAAAATACTAATTTTAGAATATTTTAACATTTAGAATATTTTAATATTTTAAAGTATCATTTAGTATTAACAAGAAGACAATAGGATTGGTATATTGTATGACTGGTTGTCATGCTCTGTATCTTAAGTTCTATTCCCGCTTGCTCATCACCCAAAGATTTGCCTTGCTTGGGAGTCGAACTCACGATCTCCAGCTTGGCAGTTATGGTCACTAACCACTGGTCTGTCAGATATTTTGTATACCTGACAGATATGTTTATTAATTTGGATATCTAAGTATGATATTTTTTATATTTTGCCCCACATAAAGTGTTGAGTCCCGATAGAAACAAATTACTATATTTTCTTTAATAAAATCTGTGATAGTTTTCTCATTTATTTCATACTTGTGTCGTGAAATAAAATTTATTTCTTAAACACCGTGTATAGAATAAAACTCAAAAGAACCAATATTTAAGAGGTCTCTTATCAAGTCATTGCATAAACAATAACTAATCATTAAAAATGTTTCATTGCTTAGATAACCATTTTTTTTCATATAAATTCATATCTTAGGACACCTCTCACATTGCCATCTGATCTTAAGCTAGACCTAGCCTAATACAATCTTGTTTAAATTACACCCAAACACAAAACAAACAATCAAGCTCATCACATAAAGTTTGCCCTGGGAGGAAATCGAACCCACGACCTCTGGCTTAGCAGTCAGGGTCTCTAGGCACTAAAACAAACAGGGTCCCACTACAAACCCTAGTCTGCTATTACAATCGTGTCTCAATAAACGATTTTTGACGTGTAACGTCAATCTTTTGATACATTTCCCATACAAAAACTGTCAAAGTTGTCAAATATCCGGCCGATGACTGGTCATTGAGACACGATTGTAATAGCAGACTAGGGCCCCTGGTCCGTTGAAAAACACCACAGCCTGTGCGAACCTGGGAACCTCGCTAGTTCATATAATATCATCATCTCCCTAGCCTTTTCCCAACTATGTTGGGGTCGGCACCCAACCTAAACGGATTCAGCTGGATACCAGTGTTTTACATAAAGCGACTGCCTATCAGACCTCCACAACCCAGTAACTGGGCGACACAATACCCCTTGGTTGGACTGATCAGACTTTCTGGCTTCTGACTACCCGTCCTGATTGTCAAAGTTCTACGGAAGACAAACGCGATCAACTGCTTTACATGCTTTCATGCACGGGATCTCAGGCCCGTATTAATAGACGTCACTCAATTCTGAGACGCTCTCAAGTTTATTGCTGTCCTTATTTTTTCCCTTTAGAATGACAAGGACTGCAAGAGACTTGAGAGCGTCTCGGAGTTGAGTGACGTCTATTAATACGGGCCTCAGTGATGTCCAAGATAAACTTTAGAAAGTTCATATTAATTAAAAAGTTACATTAGCACTTGCTCGGATTCGAACCTACAACCTCTTACACGAGAGGCGGGCGGCCTCATCACCTGGGCCATCAGATTTCTAGTTCTTATACTTAACATAAATTAGTTAAATTTCCCTTCAGTTTGGAAACCCTTTTCTGACTTCAAAACGTAATTCTATTAAAGAAGGATAATTTAATATTGTCGTCAAATGCAATTCTCACTTCAAAGCGCGTTTCCGAAGACGTGATTTAAATAAATACATAATTTTATTGAACGTCACGTACAGTTACTGTTTTGTTGATGACTGCTTAGTAAACAATTTTCTGAAATACAGTAGCTTATCCGTACTATCCGTACTAATATTATAAATGCGAAAGTAACTATGTCTGTCTGTTTGTCTGCCTGTCTGTCTCTCCTTAACGCCTAAACCACTGAAGCGATTTGAATGAAATTTGGTACAGATATAGTCTGGGACCCGAGAAAGGACGTAGGATAGTTTTCATCCCGAAAATTCTCCAGGAACGGGAACTATTATTCCACACGGACATAGTCGCGGGCAAAAGCTAGTTTATTATAAATTAAATTGTCAAATAAACAGCTTGGGACAACTCACACACGGCCATCTAGTCCCGTACTAGGCAGCGGCTGTAGAGTAGCTAGACCACAGATTTACTGATATAATTAAAATAAACAATCAAATTACACACAGAACAAACAATTGGGTTTGTCACACAGAGCTGGTCTTAGATAGGAATCGAACTAACGACCTCCGGCTTAGAAATTGGTTTTGCAATCATTTTCCACAATTGGAATTATAACAACGAAAAAAACAGCGAGTAAATAATTTGTATCTACTTGAAATAAAATTAGCCAACAGTAGAAATTTATTTTGTACCGGAAACATTATTTTGAAGTTGCGCTTACCAATTGTATTAGCGAAAACCGCAAAAGAATCAGTTTAGTGCTTACTAATATTATAAATGGGAAAGTGTGTCTGTCTGTATGTTTGTCTTTCTTTCACGGCAAAACTGAGCGACGGATTGACGTGATTTTTTTTGAAGTGGAGTTTTTTTTTTCTATATTAATTAGGGGTTTTTATCCACACGGATACGTCAACCCCATTGTACCTTATACTCTATTTAACACAACTATACAATATTACTTAGGTACTATTGTTTTACAATTCTATGGACATCATTTTGAAAGGCACTTATTGGCTAGGCTTCTGAAATAGTCCCCCGATTATGCGTTTGGTCCTTTCTGATTTAGGCGGTGCCAATATATTTTGCATAAGTCCAACATCCCAAAAGTTTAATTTGAACTCCCTAGCCAAGGATTCCCTTCTATCTTTATTCTTAACACATTCCATCAACAAATGTGACGGGCCTGTTGGTGTAGTGGTTAGTGACTCTGACTGCTAAGCCAGAGGTCGTGGGTTCGATTCCTACCCAGGACAAACTTCGTGTGATGCTTCTGCATGATGGTTTGTTCTGTGTCTGGGTGTTACTTATCTATAATATGTATGTATTTATAAATTATTTAAGTATGTAGGTATATCAGTTGTCTGGTTACCATAGTACAAGCTCTGCTTAATTTGGGATCAGATGACCGTGTGTGAGTTGTCCCAGGATATTTATTTATTATTTATTTATTATAAATGTTGAACATCCTCAATCTTGTTACATCTCTCGCAATTAGGAGATGCAACCCTCCGCATTAAGAAAGCAAATTTTGCCGATGGAAAGTGTCCAGAACGAAGCCTTAACGCTAATTTTACATAATTTCTAGACAACGATTCATTTAACGAGTAATTTATAAGTGCATCACAAACCGACGTACAGATAGACGTGGGGATAGATATTGTTCCAAAACTATGATATCACTAGCTTTTGCCCGCGGCTTCGCTCGCGTTAGAAAGAGACAAAAAGTGGCCTATGTTACTCTCCATTCCTTCAACTATCTCCACTTAAAAAAACACGCCAATTCGTCGCTCCATTTTGCCGTGAAAGAAAGACAAACATACAGACAGACAGACAGACACTCTTTCCCATTGATAATATTAGTATGGATACTGAAACAAATAACGTCAGACGGATAAAAAAACTAATCACACGGTATTAAACCTCTAGCCAAAAAATATATGAATTGTCTCGGTTTATGAGATAATTCTTAAAACCATTCGCTTCCGTAACGCCCTTCACCGAACATAATACGTATTTATATCACAAATGGACATAAAAACTTCTTTGAATGTAAAGTCACTAGCAAAAACATTTAACCTTTAGCAAATTTAAGAGCAAATTTCTCGTAAACTAACAAACTAAGTTTAAACGTATTTTATAATATCTTGTTTCACGTAAAACTATAAAATCTATACTAATATTATAGAGGTAAAAATTGTAAGTTTGTATGTAGGGGATAATCTCTGGAACTACTGGTCCGATTTGAAAAATTCTTTCAGTGTTAGATAGCCCATTTATCGAGGAATGCTATAAGATATATACCATCACGCTACGACTCACGGGAGCGGAACAGTAAGGAAAAATGCGGGTGAAACCGCAGGGGACAGCTAGTATGCCCTACATTGGAAGATCCAATAGTTATCCTAAGAAAAAAAACCGGCCAAGAGCGTGTCGGGCCACGCTCAATGTAGGGTTCCGTAGTTTCCCGTCCGTCACAATAAGTGTACCTAATTATAAGTTTAAAAAAAGGCTATTTGTTACGTTGACATACTAAGTACGCAAAAATTATTTTGTACAACCTTTTTGTCTTTTTTGTACAAAAACCGTTCTTTCTATCAAGTTCAAAATAATTGTCCTAGAAAGTCCTTATAAAGTTCAACTTTCCAGATTTTTTTCATATTTTTTAAACCTGCGGGTCAAAAGTTAGAGGGGGGGGGGATGCTTTGATTTTTCCTTTTGGAGCGATTATTTTCCGAAATTATTGACATTATCAAAAAATGATTTTAGTAAACTCCTAACCATTTTTAAATACCTATCCAACAATATATCACATGTCAGGGTTGTAATTAAAAAAAAAACCACTTCCCTATTTACATATAGGGGGGCTACCCTAATAAAAAGTTTTTTTCCAATTTTTATTTTCGCACTTTGTCGGCGTGATTGATATACATATTGGTACCAAATTTCAGCTTTCTAGTGCTAATGGTTACAGAGATTAAGCGAGGACGGACGGACAGACAGACAGACATGGCGAAACTATAAGAGTTCCTAGTTGACTACGGAACCCTAAAAAGCTTTTAAATTTAGGTACCTAAATGTATTTGCTGGTGACTGTACTCTTGGCAGTAAAGCTAAGTTTATTTTTAATGTAATGTCAATGACACACACGTGTTCATTCAGAAAAAAGTGGTTAAGTTCGAGTCGTAGACAAAAAAAGATGATTCCGATCACATAGGTTTTCTTGATCTGTAGTAAAGAATTAGTTATATGGTATTTTTTAGTCTTAGATTCAGCAGTTTTGAAGAAAACACGCATTCTTTCTTCCGTTGTCTGAAAAAATGCATTTTTTCTTCCCATGTCTTGAACAAATAGACAGAAATAATGATATTGATATCAAAATTTTTGAACCGTTATTACAATGTTGTGCTTTACAGGAAGTAATTTATTTTCAAAATGAAACTACTTACAAGCGGACGAACAGACGGATAGACACGATAAAAGTATAAGTCTTCCTTTTGTACCATTTTGGTATGGAATCCTAAAAATGGAATTTCAAAATCCTCAATAAGTACAACTTGAACAAACAACAACATCGTCAATATATATGGGAATCAATTATTTTTTTGATTTTATAATTTATTCAAGAAGCACCGTACTTGTCACTATAAATTTAATATGGGACCACCCATGGAACAAACTTAAAAAAAAGAACCGTCAAAATCCGTTCATAATTGGCAGAGAAATCGCGTCACAAACATACAGAAAAAAACACACAAGTCGAATTGAGAACTTCCTTTTTAGGGTTCCGTAGTCAACTAGGAACCCTTATAGTTTCGCCATGTCTGTCTGTCTGTCCGTCCGTCCTCGCTTAATCTCTGTGACCGTTAGCACTATAAAGCTGAAATTTGGTACCAATATGTATATCAATCACGCCGACAAAGTGGTAAAATAAAAATTGGAAAAAAATGTTTTATTAGGGTAGCTCCCCTATATGTAAAGAGGTAAGTGATTTTTTTTTTTATTTCAACTCTGACGTGTGATATATTGTTAGATAGGTATTGAAAAATGAATAGGGGGTTACTAAAATCATTTTTTGATAATGTCAATAATTTCGGAAATAATCGCTCCAAAAGGAAAAATCAAAGCGCCCCCCCCTCTAACTTTTGACCCGTAGGTTTAAAAAATATGAAAAAAATCTGGAAAGTAGAACTTTATAAGAACTTTCTAGGAAAATTATTTTGAACTTGATAGAAAGAACAGTTTTTGTACAAAAAGACAAAAAGGTTGTTCAAAATAATTTCTGCGTACTTAGTATGTCAACGTAACAAAAGCCTTTTTTAAAACTTATAAGTGGGAACACTTATTGTGACGGACGGGAAACTACGGAACCCTACATTGAGCGTGGCCCGACACGCTCTTGGCCGGTTTTTTTGAAGTCGGTTGAAAATAATACAGATCCCTAAAAAAGTGATCGTATCGTAAGTTTTACTTTAGTATTATTTATTTTATTTTGAAGATTAAATATGATACATAAAAACTTAAATTCAAAATTAAAAAAAAACCCCCGACCTAAAAAGAGTATGCAATTATTATGACAAAAGGTTAAAAATGCTAAAACCTATAAAAAGCAAACAAAGTGAGCGTGTAACATTCCTATCACACCTAACAAACAACCTGATGACCTTGAAGACCTGAACCGATTGCCACCAAACATAGCTAAGAACACTCTCGACTGATATACCTTTGAAACAAAAAAAAAACCGCATTAAAATCGGATCATCCGTTTGGGAGCTACGATGCAACAGACAGACACATACACATTTACACACACACACAGACACGTCAAACTTATAACACCCCGTCGTTTTTGCGTCGGGGGTTAATGAGGATCTGCATCCTTGATAAGTAGATTTGTAGAAGGAGGGCACAAATCGGTGTTCTACTTAATTCTGTCACAAGTTTTAAGGCTAATTTCCTACTGACCTTACATAGATTATTAACCTGAATAACATTTTTTTATGTTTAAAATAATTATATAGAAGTATTAATTGGAGTTAAGTTAGTTAAATGGTCTTTAAAGTCTATCTCAATGATAAGTATGTATATCAGTTGTCTGGTTACCATAGTACAAGCTCTGCTTAGTTTGGGATCGGATGGCCGTGTGTGAGTTGTCCAAGAATATTTATTTGCGTATCTATACATAATATCTTCTATCTCGTTGTTCCTCGTGGTTTCACCCATATATTTCTTCCGTGGGTCGTAGCAAGAAGTTGTAAATGAAAGTAAATTCTAAACTTATGATCATAATCCTGAATTTTGTCCGTACAAACAAAAAATAATAATAAAAAAAAATAGGTAAATAATAATAATAATCCATTTATTTCAGGCATCGGAGGCCCATATAATAAAATACATAGAATAATCAGGTGTGGGCTCCGCTACGCTTCGCTCCCGTCTTAGCGTTCGTAGTTGTTTTTTTTTTAACCACCCAGCAATAGGAGCCCCGCGCAGCGCGGCTCCGTCGCCAAACTAGTTTAGCCTAGGCAAAACTAGTTTGTCCTGAAATCGGGTTTGGCCGGTAACATAAATATTGAATATGATCTGACTAATAATGTAATAATAACCAGCTTTCGCCCGCGGCTTCACCCTCTTGCTTCTATCCTTTAAGAATCGAATTTCTTAAAATACTTTCTTAGTAACAAACAATACACCCTCCAACTTTACAAGAATATACCCTCCAAGTGTCATGTCTCTACGAGCAGCGGTTTCGGCTGTGCTTTGAAATATCAACGATAGCCAACCAGTCGGTCTGTTTACTTGGTAATTAATTGTATATAAATGTTTGCCTTATAACATATTAATTAAAATCAGACGCTAACAACAAAACAAGTTCATTTTAATTATGATTAAATTAGTCGTGTGACATATTTTCCTGTTTTACTAATAAATACATTATAATTATATTATTTACTATAAAATACATACTATCAGGCGTTTGTCATACGATGTCAAAAGAGTCATTTAGGGCAACCAACCATTGTCTACACTAATATTATAAAGAGGAAAACTTTGTTTGTATGTTTGATTGTAATGAATAGGCTCAAAAACTACTGGACCGATTTTGAAAATTGTTTCACTATTCGAAAACTACATTGTCAACGAGTAACATAGGCTATATAATATTACGCTATGCCCCACGGGAGCGAAGCAGTAACCAAAAACCTAACGTAACGCGGGTGAAACCGCGAGGAAGTGTAGTGTTAAATAAGTTAATGCTCATTTATAGGGATTTTTAACGACCTGGGAACTTTTAGGTATGGTGTTTTTGTAAAAATAAATTCCTATTTTTCTTAGTGACGCAATAATTTGAGAGCGATTTGTTGTTTTTAATACTTTGGAAAAGGTTCGCAACAATACAATAACAAGCGTCATTAACTAAGTTTATATCTTACCTAATAACACCTAATAATAAAAAAGGGCAATATAAATAAAAATTTGGGAAACACGGATCGATGTATTGTAACAAAACAAAAGGTATATAGTACGTAAACACTACGTAAACATACGTAAACATCGTTAATGCGTGCCCTTAACCTACAGGTAATCTGATTAACTAACTACAGTTAGCAGACTTCCTCCATTACTCCCATTAACTATCTATCTATGTAGGGTTTTAGATTGTAGTTGTCGAGCTCTTAACCCGGCGTCATGGGGGTGGAAAAGTGTTACACGGACGTTGGGGTGGGTCTCACCGACCCGTTTTTTAATGTCAAAATTATTCCAATACTGTATAAATAATAAAGTTAATATTATTCATGTTTAGTTATTTAGGTATCTAAGTAAATAAATGAAACAGAAATATCATGTTATATTTATGTTTTAATCACATAAATGGAACTTTAAAAACATAACGAAAAATGTCAACAAAATTTTCCTCTTCTATTAAAATCTAATTTTATTATTAATTAACAATCAGTTTCAATGTTTTAATCGCGTTTTTTTGGAGGAAACTAAAAAGCCTTAAGAAAAAAACAAAAATCACTTTATTCTTTGGTACAGTCAGCACAAAAAAGGTACTACATGTTCTCCACAAATATATTAGTTGCAACTCTCGCAGATGTAGTTTCTCTTACGGTCTTTTTTGGCTGAACACACTTGGCACCTTTTGCGATCTTCTTCGTCACACAAATTCTGGTCTGACAACTCAGAATTAGAGTCAGATTCTTGTAAAATTGCAAGAATACGCTGTCGTTCTCCCTCTTTATGATCCATTTTTACTAAGTAAGTACCTACAAAAATACAAATAAAATACTTTAAACCATATAAAAGCAAATACAATTATAAACAACAACAAAAAATCAATTACAAAAGGATAAAAACACAGATAATAAGTAAAACAATATGGCGCGAAATTGTTACACCGACTGCGGGGATGGGTCTCACATACCTTTTTCAATTTTGTGCACTTGTAACTCCCGCTGCAGATGTGCCACGACCAACATGTTGCTTGAGTTGCATAGAACAACTCAACAGCTCCAGCTACTGAGAAGAAAGGCAATGTCGCACTCCTAGTAACCGAACTAGAAGCGCAATAAAATGTGACGGGTCCCACAGACCCAACCCCCATGACGCCGGGTTAAAGTTATTTTTGTATTAGCTTCTGCCCGTGACCTTTTTCTGCCAATGTTTAAGTTCTTTTTTTGGGTTTTACTTATTCTGATCTTTATATTTCGCTATATATAAGCAAAAATAATATTGCCATGTAAACGTTGCCTAAATATAATAGAACAGTAATATCCTGGCCCACTGCAGGACAAAGACCTATTCTCATAACAGTCAGTCGGCACGAGCATTGATTACCATACTTGCTCAAAGCAGATTGGCGATTTCGGACCTTATTTTCACCTCAAGTCAAGGTTTATTTATTTATTTTATTTGGGACAAACAAACAGTAACACATTATATCTACGCAAACAATATAAACAAAGACATTATATAAATGTGAAATTCACACCGTTATCCACAGCATATAAATGTGTTTCCTCACGATGTTTTCCTTCACCGATGTCTTGCCTTAACCAATAGGCAATCACGACATTATTTGTCTATAGAATAAATTGACGTTTTCTTAATAAAATATTCGACCTTCAAAGAACGTACATATTAACACTATCATAATGACCGACTCGGGACCCGTCAAGCGTTCACTAATGCGTTCACTGAACTGAAATGCTCTCTCGTTCGTTCGCGTTCTATATTCAAACCCCAGTGACATAAATTATGAAGTGTTGTGTTTATTGATGCACTTTATAAGTAAACAAAATGGTTGTCATGGTGATGAGAATGATGTTTTTTTGTTTTAATGTTGTTGTGATGTCATGTTTATTTATGGTTCCTTAGTCAAGAACCAACAAATAAAATTATTTTTTTGCCAATCTTTTAAGTTTTGTAAATAGGTAGGTACCTACTTTTCAATCAAAACAAATGAAACCTATCTGGGGATGTTTTTTCCTAATAATAAACTACCCATCTTAATTGTTAATGTATCTCAGCAAAACTAATTAAAATCCAGAATATCTAACTTATTGTTTCGCGTCTGTCTGTCCTTTCGTTGCTTTGTAGCTATCTTGACATAACTCAGAAATAACCAATAACTTAAGAGATACGACCGTGAAATCTATGGTCGCTTCGTTTTAGTGTGATTAACAAGTCAAGTTATTTATTTAAATTAAAACAGTGAGAGCCTCTTCTAAAAGTCAAAATAGATTTCACATCTTAGTATGTGCCTAGTAAGTTTCTAATTACTGCTAGAAACTACAAATACATACAATGGATACTAAAAGCCTAGATAAATAAACATTGCATGACTAAGTAGGCATTTCGACCGCTGAGTTTGGTCCGATCTGGTCGAAGCAGAAATGAATAGTTTTTTTTTTTGGTGAGTGGGAAATCATCCAATGACTGCTCCCGTCCTGGGTGCGGCGGGAGGGCGTGTCAGACTCTTACTGACTAAAACCCACTCGTGTTCCTTCGATTGTCCTTTATGTTCCAGGGTCACGGTAACTATTATAAACATTCCGCAACCCCGGCAGGCGTTGGCCCTGTTGGGCCCCTTCCTGTGCTGACTCCTTCTCTTTGAGGCGCGCGTGGAACACTAACGCGCCGTCGGCGTCGACGACGTTGTCATATACGTTTGCGGACGTTTGAAATAAGCGCGATTGGCCTCCTGGTCCTAGCCGGGCGGCGAGCTACCGATCGCTCGCCATCCGCAGAACCACTAGGGCATCCATTCCAGAATTCCGGAATTTCGCAACTCCGGAATTCCGGATAGTTTTTCCGATATTTCAACTCCGGAATTGGGCTCAATTTATCGGATTTTGTATGGAGAACGAAGGTAAAGAATGAAACAACACAAGTAGGTGAAAAAAAAAACTGAAAAACTTTTATTAAATAACGTTTAATAACTAGTGTTCCCTCCTCGAGCTCTTATCACCGCTTCCATCCGGTTTTTCATCAATCGGATGAGAGTTACGATGACATGCTGTGGGATGTTGTCCCATTCTTCCTGAATGGCACTTTTCAGCTGGTCAAGTGAGTCTGGGGCAGGATCTCTCGCTCGGATTTGCCTCTTTAGTTGATCGCACAGATGTTCAATTGGATTCATGTCCGGGCTCCTTGCTGGCCATTCCATTATGGAGATACCGACTTCGGTAAGGTAATCACGTACGACGCTCGCGGTGTGGGCTCTGGCGTTGTCGTGCATAAATGTGAACCCGTTGCCGGTAAAGTGCGCATAGGACATCACGTGAGGCTCTAGTCACTGTTCCACGTACCGATGACAGTTCAAAGCAGGTAGACTCTATTACATATTAATAATATTATACAAATGAATAAACAATAACAAATATAATAATAAATACATAATTTAATAAATAATATACTACAACAACAACATACATATTTAAGAAGAAAATTTATAACTATATTAACAAAAAATTCATATCTACATGAAAAAATAAAAATAAACAAATAGAAGATAAGTAAAGCGTCCTCCTCTATTCTACTTGCCGTGTCCTACAGAGCCCACAATGTACCTAGTCAATAATTATATAACACCTGTATAACATGTGGAGTGCAATAAAGATTTGAGTATTGAGTATTGACTTGGCCCAGACACGAAGGCAAGCTCTGTCTTACCGTCGGCGCTGATTCCTCCCCAAACCGTCAACGAACCACCACCATAACTGACCCTTTCTTCAATGCAGCATTGTGCAAAGCGTTCTCCATCTCTTTTGTAGACCTTGTTTCTTCCGTCGTTTCCATAGAGCATGATTTTACATTCATCAGAGAAGAGAACTTTGCTCCATTGGAGGTATGCACAATTTAGGCGCTCGCGTGCAAAATCCTGGCGCGCTCTTCGATGGTCTGCAGTTAATTTCAGTCCATTTGCTGGCTTGCACCTTGTACTTACCAGTCCACGTTCCTTCAACCTTCTTCTAATTGTAGAGTCACTTACAGCGACCCTTCGTACAACTTAAAGCTTGCTGCTGCAGTTGAAATGCATTAAGGCGCCGGTTTCGCAAAGAAGTTGTTACAATAAATCAATAATCTCTCTCAGTAGTGACCCGATTCCTGCCAGATCCAGAACGGCGCGTGAACATACCAGTCTCTCGACAGCGGTTGTAGACTCTGTGAACAGATGACAGGCTTAGATGCAATGTTCGAGCCACAACACGCTGACTAAGTCCAGAATCCAGCAATGCCACCACTTGGGCGGCTTCTGTGGGCGAAGTATCCATATGTTTTAGAAAATAAGCTTTTTTCAGACGTCGTCACAGTAAACAAATTAAAAACAAAACCGTTAAAGATAAACGCAAATTTTTAGTTTTTAAACGTGAAATGTTCTCCAACTGTAGACGCGCATTTGTCTTAAAATAGTGATTCATTTCATTTAGAGGATAAACAAATGAAATTAGAATTTCGAATTTTAAATTTTCGCTTACGTCAAGTAAGTCATGTCAAGCGATTGTTGTTAAACATGATAAATCTGAGGAGAGACTTAAATGCTCATTTTAATATTTTGATTTTAACTACCTAGTAATGTCTAAACTACTCTAAAGCGTGATATTTCTTGTATTAATTTAATTATGTTATTTTTCACTAATATTTTAAGGCTCTCAAATTGTAAATTTTTAAGTTTTTAAAAAGTTTAGACTTTCCTAATTTTAATAATATTGGTAACTGGCTTACATACTCAAAGTTAATTGGCAATGTCGTATCAAGACTGATGTTAAAAATGATTAAAAGTTACTCAAAGTATTTTTTTTTTTATTTCGAATCCAGTTCTGGAATTTCGGAATTCCGGAGTTGAGAGCCCAATATCGTAAATTAACTCCGGAATTGAAAACCTTCCGATACTGGATGCCCTAAGAACCACGTCTACGGTGGCCAAATTAATAGTTAATTAATATTATATATTGAGGAGTGTTTCGGACGATACCCCTTTGAGAAATTTTTACTGTATTTATTAAACTTTATACCTATACCAGTCTACTTTAGGGCGATGCAGTCTCAAAAAATAATATGTGCAAGAATACAGACTCTACAAAATAATCGAAAATAAAAATTGAATTCTGACTTTACAAATTTAATTAAAATAAATTCATTTTGCATGGACGAAATAAAAAGGCTTAACATTCTGACCGTACAAAATTAGCTTAAAAATATTCACTTTTCAATAATTTTAATAATTATTAAATTCCTGTTTCGACCGGAGCGGACGAAAATTAGCGGCCGAAACGCCTACTAAGCGCATTGCTTAGCAAATAATTGTCAATGCCATTCAACTGTCAAACTACAATGGGATGGTTCAACGGATATCATCATTCATTCATCTTTCTCTTTCCATTTCAGACAAGGACAGAAGATACATTTTATTTTAATCCTGTCAAATTAGACAGCGCCTGAAGAAAATTGGCGTATATTTAGTCGCCATGTTTTTAAATCGCGTTTAAATTATCTATGGAGTGTCTAAATTTGACAGGACTTAACTAATATTTTATTTTCTATTCTTTTCTTAATTAATGGAAAAATAAAGATGTAATTAACTTAAATATACGTTAGTTTGTGAATAAGAGAATCGGCACCGTTATAGAAGTGCCTGTAAATGATCTAAATTAAATAGAGAATTTGAAGTAAGATAAAAACAGACAATAGGTTATCTAAAGTATACCAAAGTTGTACCTAAGTGCTAAGCATATTGCTTGACCTAAGATAGTGACAGGCTATCAAAGAAATACTATGACCTCTGCAAAATGGATCTAAAACAAAAGAAGTGAATTACAAAAATTAACACACTAAAACTACACACATCAAAAGTGTCTAGGGATCAAGCATTTTTATGCGGATTTCTTGAGATTGAGATGTGGCTTTGTAATAAATTTATGATTTTATAAATTTATATGGATCCTTTTTGGTGCATTTCATAATTTGAATCAGGAACTGTGAATCAAATTCGAGTAAAAGATGAAAATCAGCTGTCAATATTTTCCCTATAAAAACATACAACGCATTGAAGACATTATTAGTGCTACTGTTTCCCTACTACTGATTAAAACCAACGTTATTATGGTGCGGCGACGTCATTTAAGCAGGGAAGAAATGCTCAGAGCCGTGGGAATGATAGAAGCTGGTTCCCGGCAACGTACTGTGGCTTTAGCTCTGAATACAAGTCAGAGTGTTATCAGTCGACTTTGGACACGTTACCGAAGCACTGGTACCGTGGCTGAGCGCCATGGAGGACGGTATCGCTGCACCACACGGAGACAAGACCGATACATTCAAATCTTAACTCGAAGAGCTCCAACAATAACCGCCATGATGTTAGCCGTGAGGCTTCATCACTCTTCAGGGAACTTAATTAGCGACCAAACAGTCAGAAACCGCTTGCATGAAGTGAACCTTCATTCCCGAAGACCGCTACGGGTACCACCTATAGCAATGCACAATCGTAGGATTCGATATCAATGGGCTCTTGAACACAGAAATTGGGCAGAAGAACAATGGCGTTTCGTGTGCTTTTCTGATGAGTCTCGTTTTGGTATGAGACCGGATACAAGACGTATACGACACTGGAGAACCCCTGGACGCCAACAGCGATTAAAATCCTGCCAGGAAGTCCATCCTTATAGTGGTGGAACCATCATGGTATGGGCGGGTATTTGGATCGGCGGAAGAACTGAGTTGATTTGGATCAGAGGCAACCTCAACGTCATCGTTCCTCTACAAGTGCAAATCGGTCCCTTATTTCAGTTAATGCATGATAATGCACGACCGCACACCGCAAGAGTTGTAAGACAGACTCTCGCCGCAGCTAACATCAATGTCCTGCCCTGGCCTGCTCAGTCGCCAGACTTGAACCCGATTGAGCATGCATGGGATATGCTACAGAGAAGAGCTCTGCCGAATATGGAGGGTATCCAGTCGCAAGAAGACCTTTTTTTGTTGTTGCAACGAACATGGGCGGCCTTAGATTATATACATGTCTAGATGGAGAATTGCAAACAAACGATGCGTTAAAAACGCCACAAAATGCTTGACATGTGTGAGTACTGCTCGTGTACCTATTGTCGTCAAACTGTCAATGTGTGCGTGTTTAGGGATGCCTGCTCATAATATGAACTTTCCTTTCTGTGTGTGTGTTTCCGTTATTTATTAAAATGACAGTTTAACAAAATTTTAAATATTTAGGATTTTATAGATTGATGAAAAAAAAAGAAAAGATATAAGTAATTATGATATTATATAACAGATTTATTTAGCATCAACTTAAAGATTACTCCAGTTACTTGTAAGAATCATAAAACAACCAAATAAAACGTTTAAAGATTAAAGAATAACTCAGGAATACATATTACTGCTTCACGGCTCGCGCCTCGCGGAAATCGCTCGCCCACCAAAAAGAAAAACAAAAAATCCAGTAAAAAAATTAAATATAGTAATTTATCAAAACCCATCTTCTTCGATTTTATTGCCTGGGCTATGTTGTCCGATTTACAAACATGGTGGCATCTTATTTGCAAATATTTATCAATGATTAGCTTCAACAAGCTTGTCTTGATTAAAATAATTATGATGTAATGATATTTGTATTTTGTCTCCCATAATTCCGCCGAATCTCCCTAGTAATAAAGTGACAACACTGACTAATCAAACTGACATTCAAAGTCACGATTTGAAAAAACGTGTTTTCTTAAAATAATAGTGGTTAAAGAAAAAACTATCCGATTAAAACTGATCTTGGTATTATTATAGGGTTTTCCTGCATAATTCCGACACAGTCGGACAGCACAAACCGGCATAATTAAATATTTATTGTGAGCACCTTATCCGTTGACGTGTAAAATGACACTGACGTAAGGAAGAACCGTGTCTACTAAATTAGTAGTCTTTTTTTGGTCCCTTCAGAGTACGGTCAATGTGGCATCTAGACATGTATATAATCTAAGTGGGCGGCATTCCACAGCGTGATTTGGATGAACTCATTTTGAGTATGCCAAACCGATGTTCTTGTGTTGTTAGTGTTCCCGGTAGAAACACGGATTATTAATTGTTTAAGTTACCCAATAAAATTTTAGAGAAAACTGTTATTACAGTCTTTTTTTCGAACTTTTGTGTTAGTGGTTCAAATGTCAAAAATCCCTTTATTAGGAAAATGGCAAATTTCTTTATTAATGCAAAGGTGACTTGGTTTATCGTTACTGTGACAAACAAAAACACTTTATTTGATGAATCCTTAAAGAAAATTTTAATTAATATCAATCAGGAGAAAAGTTATTGCAAAAATATATGTTGATCCCTAGACACTTTTGATGTGTGTATTTCATTTCAAACTGTTTTGTTTTTAAAAACTATAATGTAAAAACAAAGGAGTTGAAGATCTTATTGGAATCTATGATAATATTATATATAGGCATTTGTTGAATTGATCGTGATAATCTCAGGAACTACTGGTCCGATAAAAAAATACTTTATTGTTGGAAATCTCATTTATAAAGGAAGACAAAATTTTTTAACATTACGCTACGGGCTTTTGAAGCGGAACAGTAACTTAAATCGCGGACAAAGCCGCAGTAGACAAGTAATGAAATTGTATTTGAAAGTAAAACAAAATATAATTTCCTTATTGTTTGTTTACTTGTTGCTAAGCAACGCTAGAAACTATGCTTCAGTTTGTAAAACTAGACCAAACTTATACCAATGAAAATTCAACTTTATTCACTGGGTATACAGTTAAATTTCGTTTACTTGTTCAATTTACAGCGATACGTTGTCGTTGAATTTTTTTTTTATTTTATGTCAGATTGATAATTTGAGATAGGACTCCTCTCATTGAAAATCCTGCTTTATGTTGATAAGATAAAGTTGGATTTCCAAAGAAAAATATTGTAAATACATATTCATTGTTTTAAAACCTGTTTCATTTACTTAAAATCTTGTAAGTATGTTTATTTGTTCCTAATGTATGTAAAACATTGATTTATGAGGTTTTTTATTATTATTATAGTTTTATATGGAAAAGGAAGTTATCGTAGCATATGGTTTGTAAAAAAATGAAGTGGAGTGGAGTGGAGTGTCATGATGGCCCAGTGGATAAGGCGCCCGCCTCGTGTGAGGTTGTGGGTTCGAATCCGGGCAAGTACCAATGTGACTTTTTCAATTCATATGTACTTTCTAAAGTTTATCTTAGACATCACTGACATCCCGTGCCTCGGAAAGCACGCAAAGCCGTTGGCCCCGGTTGTCATTCGTAGAACTTTGGCAGTCGTTACTGGTTAGCCAGAAACTCTGACCAGTCTAACCAAGAGGTATCGTGTCGCCCAGTTACTGGGTTGTAGAGGTCAGATAGGCAGTCGCTCCACGTAAATCACCGGTATCCAGCTGAATCCGGTTAGGCTGGCAGCCGACCCCAACACGGTTGGGGAAAAGGATAGGGAGATGATGATGAAGGTTTGTAAAAAAAAAATTGTGAATCGATACCATAGTAAAATAGCAGTTGTAGTGCTTTGAAAAGAATAGATTTTCATACAAGACATACATTTCAAATTAAAAAAAAACTTTCTTTGTGCACACTTAAATCACAAACACCTGTTAGCCAAACACTTTCTTTATACAAAACAGATGTTTTTGAGATAAATACAAAGACAAGCCTTTTGGTTAGTGACACTGACTGCTAAACCGGAGGACGTGGGTTCGATTCCCACCCAGGACAAAATTTGTGTGATGAGCATGATTTAGTTTGTTCTGTGTCTGGGTGTAATTTATATAGAAAATGTATTTATAAATCATATAAGTACGTTTATCAGTTGTCTGATTACCATAATACAAGCTCTGCTTAGTTTGGGATCAGAGGGCCGAGTGTGAGTTGTCCCAGAAAAAAAAATCAGCGGTCCATCTTATGTGTAACACCCCTCTTTGTCCGTCGCTGGTTAAAAATACATATACATATAAATATGCAACGCGAAAGTTTAAAGTATAATAATACTATCTTCTGTTTACAGTAAACAATTGAAGGCCAAACACTTTCTTTATACAAAACAGATGTACTGTTCCTTAAGATAAATATTGTTGCTCAATGAGATCTTAACAAACAAACATTGATATCTCAGAGATGACTGTTAGGAGCGTTGACCTATCTTGTTTAGATAGTGTTATCAGTTGATGTTATCAATTTAGGTGTAACTACTAAGCTTCGGGTTAAATGACGAAGCATTAACTAGACTGTTGGTCTAGTGGTTGGTGACTGACTGCTAAGGGTTAATTTATACTAGCGCAGAGTCGAAGCGCATCGAAGCGTCCATCCAAAACTGAACATAACATATTCAACCTTAACTCCACAGCGTAACGCTCACATTACTTCTGAGATTTTAAAGAGACGCGCGCATTCTTCCGTGTTCGCGCGTCTGTGCGTGACCAACGCTGATTGGTGCGCGCGCATTCTCGCGTATCCATGCGCCCACTAGCGAACCGAGAGTCAACTGGCAAGTGATTCAATAGCACTGCTGTTGATGCCTATTACTACACGTTAAAGAGTGCGCTTCGCTTTAGTTATAAAGAATTGGACGCTTCGATGCGCTTCGACTCTGCGCTAGTATAAATTGACCCTAAGCCGGAGGTCGTGAGTTCGATTCCTACCCAAGCCAGATCTTTGCGTGATAAAAGTGATTATTTGTTCTGTGTCTGGGTGCTATTTATTTACTTATAATTATGTTTGTTTTTATAAATTACCTATATTAGTATGTAAGTATATCAGTTGTCTGGTTACTATAGTACAGGTGCCGTCTAATTTGAATTCAGATGGCCATGTGTGAGTTGTCCTAAGATATTTAAAAAATAACATTAATCCATACTAATTTTATAAATGGGAAAGTGTGTCTGTCTGTCTGTATGTTTGTCTTTCTTTCACGGCAAAACAGAGCGACGAATCGACTTGATTTTTAAGTAGAGATAGTTGAAAGGATGGAGAGTAACATAGGCTACTTTTTGTCTCTTTCTAACGCGAGCGAAGCCGCGGGCAAAAGCTAGTTTATTATAAAGTTAACGTTTTATGTAGCGTCTCTGTGTTAATCAATAACTACGAAACTTTGCACTGTCAACAAAACAAATAAGCAACCAGGAAGTTGATATAACGCGTTATTCACAATAAAAAGTGATTATTACTAAGCGGTTTGATTTATAAGTTCAATCCCTTTCATAGATGCATATAGTTAGTATTTCACAAATTACGAGGCGTATCCTCTTTTCGCCCCTTACGGGGACGATGGCACTTGATTTGTATCATCTGGCCCGGTAAACATATCACCGGGCCAGTTAAAACTTTTTTTTCCCATGTGGCCCGGTACCGGGCCATGTCACCGGGCCAGATGGGATACACTCCATTGCATCAAGTTTTTTATAAGAATAGAATTGACTACTTATATAAAAAAACCGAATGTATGGAAAACTCCACACTTGATTTACGAAACTATCATTGGGCAACTAGATTCAATTTAAAACAATTGTAAAGGACGTTTTTAAGTACCAGTTTTTTAAATGATGTAATGGATATAAAACAATTTGACTTTGACGCAAAATGGTGTCAAATACCTAGTTGCCAACGCATTGGTTTTGTTGCCTATTAATAAAAGGATATAAGTTTAATTTGAGTGATTGCAATTAAACATTTTTTTCTCTTTATTGTATTATAAAAATAAATTATTAGAATATTATAAAATATCATATTTATATTAGAATTTTATTAAATACATATTATAGATATTTTTATATTCCAGCTGTGTCTATTTAGGCTTTCAGACTTCAATCTCGCAAGGTGAGAAAAGCCACTTAAATAAAAACATGGTCCGTCGCACTATTAAGTAATATGAGTGAGTATGAGGCAATTCGTCAAATTGTCATTACATACTACCTATAAATAAGATGAATGAAGTCAGGACGAATACAGGGTGTGGAAATAATAATAAATCGTTATTAGTAAGCTATATAGCCTCTTCCCGTGGCTATGCCCGCGTGGACTTGCAACTTTCAGCCACTATTTTACTCCTTTAGCTTTCTTAGTCGCTACCTACACTTCACAAAGAACACACACCCCATATTTCCTGTCTCTGGAACCAGCGGTTTGGGCTGTACATTGATATATCAACAATCAGTCAGTTTACCGTTCTTTGTATATATTTAATATAGGCCCACTATTGTCGCTCTGTGAAGCAAAAGCTTCTTCTCATACAGAGAAGAAATTAGCATTAATCAGTTCTCTTGTTCAAGGTGGATTATCGATTTCGGACTAAGCCCACGTTGGGCTCCTTAGTTTTTAGTTGAGCTAAACGACTACTGACAAATGCTTGCACTGTCTGGACAGGTCCACTCAAATCTGTGTCCTTCTCTCATCAAGAGAGTGCCTCAGACATTAACCTCCATGGTTCTCGCACATTTTTGACCAATACGATTGTATGGACTTTAAAAGAGACTTTGACCTCTGAGTTTGTTTCGGATGTTTCTTCTCAGAGCAGTCCAGCTACGAAACACCGCACCGGCCCCATCGTTCGCTTAAAAAAAATAAAAAAACAAAATATTGACGTGTAAAAGTGTTATATATATAACCTATTTACAAAATAAATATGATTTTATGATTTTTATTTATGTTGCCTCACGATGTTTTCCTTCATCGATGTCAACGATCCAAGATAACAATAAAACGTACATATAAATTGAAACATCGCTTTATAATCGGATAAGTGTTAACGGAGATTAAGTCTTACAAACAAACTGTTTACTCCTTATACTGCAATCAGCTGTCCTCCGAGGTTACAGTCGCGTTTTTGGTTACTGCTCCACTCCTGTTAGTCGTAACGTGATGTTACACAGCCTATAACCTTCCTCTATAGATAGCCTTTCCATCACAAAAATATTTTTTTCAAATCGGACCAGTGGTTTCTGATAATAGCGCGTTCAACCAAATAAGCAAAAAAAAATCTGTTTTATCATAATATTATTATAATATTTAGCTTTATAATATTAGTATAGATAATATTATGAATGATGGCTTATGATGCATATTCAAAACATCGGTTTCCCACTTGACATTTTAACCGTTTGGTTGAACATAGCGTGTCCTATTTACACGGTAGTATATTATTATTGATCCATAAAGTAGTGCTTAGGTGCTGTAACCAAATATTTATATACACTGACTGACACGTGTGTTTTCTTAACATTGTGTACTAAAACATATTTACGATAGAGTACTAAAAATTTAAAGACACGACAACTTAAGAGTCAAAACATGCAAAACTAACTAACTCATCTATACAAAATTTTGACTCCACAGACAAACTACTTTAGCAGTTTTGTTTGTGGGACAGAAACTAATATACTATTGACGAAGAAGTAATTTAAAAAAAAAGTATTTTACCAATACAATTGTCAAAAAAGACTTTGACCTCTGAGTTTCTTTCAGATAAAATGCAAAAAAAATAACAATAATGACTCGTAAGTGTTAATTATTTTTACCTATTTACGAAGTAGAAGTCTTTTTCCATTTCATTATTAAATGACTTTAAAGAAAATTACATTTTTTTAATGTTAATTTATGCTGTATAACTAAACACAACCTGTATACCCCGAGTGAACACAGAGCGCAGTAATAAGTCATCAATTGTTACCTCGCGTGTCTCGGACTCGGTAAAAAATAACAGATAAATCACGACACACGTACAATTGTCTTGGGGGCTAGGGCTGGCAGCACTGAACTTTAATTACAATCCTAAAAAATAATATAATTAAATAATATAAAAGCCCAAGTGAAATATCGGAAGTCGGTGGCTTTTTTTTGGGGTGGGAAATCATCAAATGACTTCTTCCGTCCTGGGTGGGATGGGAGGGCGTGACTTTTACTGACTAAAACCCACTCATGTTCCTTCAGTTGCCCTTTATGTTCCGGGGTCACGGTAAAGTTGGTGGCTTTGATTCTGTGTCATGTAATTGCCACCAACTTCCGAAATGGCCGTCGGGTTTTTTAATTTTTTTTTTAATCAATTATAATTTGTTTAGGCTGTGGAGCATGCCATAGAATGAGACATACTTACATACTCTCGAATAACGTAACCTTAAAAAGTTTTGTGCCTTTGTGACGTCATTATAATATCTCAAGTCCTATTGATATCACACAATAACAAACACTTACCTAGGTATGTTAAATCATTTAAATAAACGAAATTCTTATTAAGAATATACTGATGTCAAGATAGCTTGACTTCGTTAGCGCATAATGCAGCGAAAAAGAATGATCAGTGAAAAATAATTAAAGATTCGATTGTACGTTTAGGAGTTTATATAAAAACAAATGTTTATCTGTTTAATGCTAACTAAAAATATTACTTATGATTTCCAAAATCGATCAACCCTATGCATATGCATATTTTTAATCAGTTCCAAATTCACCATAACGACTAAATGCACTTAATTGGAGTCAAGAACCTTTAGCCGATTGCATGCGAGCCAAATTGACATAGACAATGGTTCATTCTAATAGAAATAAGTGTGAAGACCAAGTCTCCCAGAAAACATCCATTTAAATATTGAAAAAGAAGAAATAAATAATAATAATGAAATAACTTTGAACAACTCACTTGCAGCCATCTGATCCTAAGCAAGGCAGAGCCTGCACTATAGCAACTAACAACTAATAATGAACACTGAAATATTTTGCGATACATACATCATTTATTTATTAACTTGCCTATGGTCCCACAGCTGGACAAAGGCCTCCCTCCATTCCTTCCATCTTTCACGACTTTGCGCTACGTCTTGCCAATACACAAGAAAGCCGACTAATACAAACATGTCCATACTATATTATAAATGTAGTGCATGAAAGTAACTCTGTCTGTCTCGCTTTCACGCCAAAACTACTGACCCGGTTTAAATGAAATTTGGTACAGAGTCCATGGCCTGAGAAAGGACATAGGATAGTTTTATACCAAAAATCCTACGGGAACTGGAACTACACCGGTGAAACCGCAGGGACAGCTAAATAAAAAAAAAACACCCAGACAGAACAAACTATCACGCTCATCACAGAAAGATAAACCCTGGGTGTAAAATAACCACTAAAGCAAAAAGCCAGCCAAAAGACAGCATTCTAAAAACAATTTCAACTAAAAACGCCTCGATTGGCAACCCTACTACTTCGTCCCGTGATTGTCAAGGTGAACGTACAAAGCTGTCCACTCCCATAATAGGTCCCAGCTGATCACGGCTTTTATACTTATTTGAGCATTATAATCTACCTACAGTTGTGGGAACTTATCGGTTTGTGTGTCACAATGTTAGTCAACCAAGTCAAGTACTTCAAATTTTGACAAAAAATATTGTTTTTAATTTTTTTCATGTTTTGATTGCTGACATCAGGGGGTAATTTAATATCATCATCTCCTTCGCCTTTTTCCAACAATTGTTTGGGGTCGGCTTCCAATCTAACCTGATTCAGGTCAATGTTTTACATGAAGCGACTGCCTATGAACCAAGTGACTGGGAGACTCTATAGGATTTGTCACACTGGATGCGTTCTGCGGCCGACGGTCAGGCCAAAGTGAACGCAGCCCGCATCATGTATGAACAACATTGTCGGTATCAATATATTTTGTATAGAATGCTGTTTGTATGAACAACGCTGTCGGTTGCCGCCCCGTCGGCCCATCATGCGTTCTTTGGTTGTGCTCGCACTTTGGCCTGACCGCAGGCCGCAGAACGCATCCAGTGTGACAAATCCTTATATCCCTTGGTTAAACTGGTCAAACTTTTTGCCCTCTGACAACCCGTAACGACTGTCAAAGTCAATTAATACAACTGAAATCATTTTTTACAATGTTCAACTGAAAATTAGTGTAGTGCCATTTTAAGGCTAAAACAGAAGTTGAAATTACTTTTTAATGGAACTTATGTGAACCTAATTTTCTTTTTTTTAACTTCAACTTTTATATATATAATGGCAATCCACCGAATATTCGGTGATTTCTGCCAATGTCCAGTTTGAAAATAATATTTCAGTTTAAATGACAATTGTTCGGTTATTAAATTATAGTATGGAGATCATACACGTGTTATATCCAAGAACATGAGATGACTCCTTTTTTTTTAACATTCCATTCTTGGTACCTGAGTTTTTTGACGTTGTCTGTAGCTGAAATCTAAGAAACAAATCTCATATAAATGTAATAAATTTCGTATTTCAATCTCAGTCTTATACTTTTTTTTTTTTTTTGGTGAGTGGGAAATCATCCAATGACTGCTCCCGTCCTGGGTGCGACGGGAGGGCGTGTCAGACTCTTACTGACTAAAACCCACTCATGTTCCTTCGATTGCCCTTTATGTTCCAGGGTCACGGTAACCACTATAAACATTCCGCAACCCCGGCAGGCGTTGGCCCTGTTGGGCCCCTTCCTGTGCTGACTCCTTCTCTTTGAGGCGCGCGTGGAACAAAACGCGCCGTCTACGCGGTCCTGGTCCTAGCCGGGCGGCGAGCTACCCATAGCTAGCCATCCGCAGAACCGCGCCTACGGTGGCCGGTAGTCGTCTTGCGACTCTCGACGTCTTCGCCTGGGTCTTAGTCCGGGGCGAGAGGCTCGTCGTTGCCTCTCGCGCGCCGCCGCTTCCTTCACTAGCATAACTGCTTCGCAGAAGGAGGCGACGGCATCCCATTCCGTCTCGCCCCGGAGCATGACCTGAACCAGCGCCGGGCGCGAGAGGTCACCGCCGCCGATCGCCTCTACGAGGACACGTCGATGCTCCGCCCATGCGCGGCACACCTCTACTGTGTGCTCGACCGTGTCCTCCAGGCGACCGTTACTGCAGTGGTGACACCCAGGCGTCGCTTCCGCCCGAATCCGACACAGGAACCTCCCGAACTGACCATGTCCGGTGAGGACCTGTGTCAAGCGAAACGTGAGAGTGCCATGACGCCTCTCCAGCCACTCCTCAAAGAGGGGTCTTACCGCCGCTATAACGGCGTGCCCAATCTCAGTTTTATACTCTGTGTCATTCATTGTCGTCATTGAACGTTTAAAATTACAAAATTGGCCTTCAGACCGAGATTAAATTTCGGCGTTTTTAAATATAGAAATTAGCTTTAGTACACCAGTTTGTTAGGAAAATAAATCACAATCGAAAATGATTCATTTTGGTTGGATAGTGTGTGTAGAGCCTGGAGATAATTTTACTTATTGGCCAATCAATTGTAACTTTACGGTCAAACGACCATGCGTGCTAACTCCAACTTGTATTAGACCAGTTGCACTTCTTTTTTTTTGGGGAGTGGGAAATCATCCAATGACTGCTCCCGTCCTGGGTGTGGCGGGAGGGCGTGTCAGACTTTTACTGACTTAAACCCACTCATGTTCCTTCGGTTGCCCTTTATGTACCGGGATCACGGTAACTATTATAAACATTCCGCAACCCCAGTTGCACTTTACTTTCAAAGACCCATGCCATAAAGTATTCTGGTATTCACTTTGTCTATCTCAGTGATACCACTCATGTAAATAAACTAAAAAACAGTATCCTCAATTCACCTAGGAATCAATTTATCCGACTCTTGCCACCTCTACTAGGTGTATTTTTGGTCTTGCACAACCCGCTAGGAGATGATTCTACCCATGAAAACAAACAACTTTTGTTATGGAACCAACTCTGAAATCTCAAAATAAATATCAGCTGTTTCATTCATTATGTCGGGAGGGCATTGAACTTTTGTTAGAAACAGCTGTTATTTTTCGCGATTTCAGAGTTGGTTTCATAATAAAAGTTGTTTGTTTTCATGGGTAGAATCATCTCCTAGCGGGTTGTGCAAGACCAGAAATACACCTAGTATAATTAGGTAACCTCACATAGCTACTGTTCGTTCATGGTCAAGGTTTATAGATACGAGTCCACACCTCTGTCTGTTCATAATGTACCCATTATCAGACGGTCTGTATGTCTTTACGTCATGCAATCCCGTGGATATGGGTTAGTAATGTAGACCCAGTTTTTTATGACATTTTTAAAGTTAATACTTATCTGACTCATTAAGTTATGATATATGTAGTTTTAGAAAATATTTTTGACGATTTTCTTTTCATAAAACTGCACAAACAAACTTGCAGTCAAATTGTAGCAATAAACTTCGAACACGCGTGATTCGAAACACAATAGAAATACAATAGCAGCGCGACAGCCGGCTGTCACTTGGTCGTTGAAAGGTTAATTCGGTTTTGGCACAAAATAAGTAATAATATCGGTAAATAATTTGATTGGAACCCACAATCTCATGCATGAGAGGTGAGTGCCTTAACCAATATGCCCATTACGACTCTCCAGTCTCCCTTCATTCCAGCATCCAGTACTTAAATTAATTTTAGCTAGATGCTTAATAAGTCTTAAGTTAACTGACATAGTTTAAATCTTTATTTCTTAAAATTATTTTATATTCCTCCTAACTCCTAAGCAACACGATGTAACCAAAATATATTGTAAACCTTTATGATTGAAAAGAGTGTCCATGGAGTTTCTTGCTTGTTCTTCCCCATAGAGATCTACGTTTTGGAACAAGCAACTAGCTTCACCTTTCTGACGAACCGGCTGACGCTTTGACAATTCATAAGTGCCTGTAAATGGTCTAAGTGAAACAAATGTTTTTAACCGACTTCTAAAAAAAGGAGGAGGTTCTCAATTCGGATGTTTGTATTTGTTTTTTATGTTTGTTCGCGCATATCTCCGTCGTTTGCCAACCGATTTGAACAATTCTTTTTTTGTTTGAAACTGTAGACTTCCCAAATGGTCCCATTGTCATCAGGTCCAGGATCTGATGATGGTATCATGCCGAAATCGAGGGAACTCCTCAATTTTTATAGATAAACGTACGTTTTTTTAAAGTTACTCTAAAACGTAGTTGGGACTCTAACTAAAAAGTAAAAAATAAAAAACTTTTTCCAAAAAAAAGATAACCGACTTCAAAAACTAAAAGCACAAAAATAACTATTTCGGAAGTCGGTGGCTTCTCTTCTGCCGGTCGAATTGTGTTGCCTTGCCATCGACTTTTTTTTTTGGAAAAAGTTTTTTTGAATTTTGAATTTTCTGTCAGTCATCCTTAAAGCTAATTTAAGAAATTGCAGTCTTTATTAATCTTGAATGTTCAAGGTTACCTAAAACATCTCTGTTCTCATCCATTTATTTATTTATTGACCCGTTCTACACAAAGAAACAAAAGCGTATTTACTGCTTTAGGCATTCTCTATCAGTTAACTGACTATGTCACTCCCAGTTTTATTAGAACTTTTAGTGAATCACGAACATAAATGTTTATATCTTTACTACAATCTATTATTTCTATGGTAAGCACTCTGGCCCACCCTCAGTGAAAGAAAACACTTTGATAATAACTTAATCAGCTAATCTACTGCTAATATTTGCTGCTGTGACAACGCTGAGTGATTCTTATCAAAAATAGGGCATTACTGACAACATGTTTCATAGGAAATGTATGTGTAATGTGTAACATTATGTTATATATATTTTATGTATAGTATATTTTAAGTACATTATTTGTTATTATTAATTTATGAAACAAAATGCACAAAGTTATCTACTTACTACTGCGAAACTCGCTACAGAAATAAAGTTTGCTGTAAAAAAACTCAATTCAATTCAACTCAAATAAACCCATAACGAGCATAATATAGATGAATTATTTTTTGCAACTAGTAATATTTTAAAACCTGTGCAATATATTTTTTTTTTATTAAAAAAAAGTTAGCTTTGTGTGTTAATTTTATGCAATTTGTTGAATAATAAACCCAAAACACAACAAAAAACTTTTAAGAAAAGGTTGACGGAATATCGTCATCATACATAAATGCCAAAGCAGTATTATCGCGAAAGGTGAAGATTTTTTATTCAGACAGACAGACTGACTCGACTCCATTGGACAGTGTGACCTTTTAACAGTACAAAGGTCAGAAAACCTCATAAGCCACACCAAAGTCACCAGCAACCTATTAGTAAAGCACACATTGATGAAACTTGACCGCCCAGTAATGTTCACTTAGATTGTGCACTATCGCTATCGATCCATGTAAGTGGGTCAGGACTTTGAACTGACCAGTGACGTGCTGCATTGATTTCTTTACTCATTATTGTCATTAATTAGCTGGTCTTTTGGTTCTACTCTACTCACGAGGAGTGTAGCGTTAAGTTTATTTAAAATACCTTTTTTTCGCCAGCGTGGATATCGAAACTTCCATCCACAATTTTTGCCATTTAGGTAAAAATCCTTTATTAGTGGATTTTTATGGGACAATCCCGCCACACTATACCCAACCACTGCAACCCCTGAAAGCCAGAATCAACAGTGGAGTCCGCCAGAAAAGCGCCGAGCAATGAAGCTCGACGAGTCCCGGAGAAACGATTCTACTGTCTTGGATCCCGCAACGAAATTAATCAGAAAAGAACTGCGGAGGAGTGAGAAAAAAAAATCCACTTCTTTATTAGTGGGTACTTACTCTACATAAAGAACATACCCTCCAAGTTTCGTGTATCTAGGAATAGCAGTTTGAACTGTGCATTGATAGATCACACAGTCAGAAAGTTTGTCCTCATGATGACTCGCGCCTCAAAGAGAAGGAGTCAGCACAGGAAGGGGCCCAACAGGGCCAACGCCTGCCGGGGTTGCGGAATGTGTATAATAGTTACCGTGACCCTGGAACATAAAAGGCAATCGAAGGAACATGAGTGGGTTTTAGTCAGTAAGAGTCTGACACGCCCTCCCGCGGCACCCAGGACGGGAGCAGTCATTGAATGATTTCCCAATCAACAAAAAAAAAATGATGACTCATGATGCAGGCAAAATAAAATCCCATGTTGGATTTTGTTGGACTGGCGGTTTCACAGAAAACACAAAATACCTCATCATAATAATATGGGTTATTGTACACCAGGACAAAACGCTTTTTTGCAGCATATGAATTGAAAAAGTCACATTGGTATTTTCCCCAATTTAAACCAGCCATAATAAGCAGTGATCGGAAATGGGTAATTAACTTTAACTTCAAATACAGAGATAACAAGGGAAGACTTTAAAAAACATTTTTTCTGAAACTCCGATCACGGTTTCAGGATATCACTAATTATTTATACTTTACTGTTGAACGGGAACGCCCGACAAGCAGACGAGAAAGATGAGAGTCTGCTTGTGACCATATGGCTGTGTAGCCCTGCCGAAACGTCAAGCAAAAAACAAAAAAGGTACGTGCGCGTTAAATCCCGTTAAACAGTAAAGTCTAAATATGCAACGCGAAAGTTTAAAGTATAATATCACTAATTACTAGTGACCAAAATTAGTAATTACTTCATACTCTTCTTTTTTCGATCACTGTTCAAGCCAAGGGTCACCCATCCAAAATCTGACCGCGGCACACCTTGCTTTCCATTCCCATTAGTTCAACTTGCGCTGTATCAATACAAAACATCTACTTGACACAAGAATAAGTAAACTTCCGAAACAATATTGATTATTTACATTAAAACAAGTAAATATTTACATCGCGAGTGTAAATGTTTACTTGTATATGTTTGGACTGCAAGATATCGTGTTTCTTTGTCTTGCGTTTTGTTTATGTGTCTGTGTATAAATATACCTTAAGGCTGAAATACATTGTAAAAATCCGTACCTATTTAATATTATAAATGCGAATGTAACTTTGTCTATCTGTCTTTCTGTCTGTCTGTCTGTCTCTTCTTCACGACACCTCTCCATTTTTAAACCACTGAGCCGATTTGAATAAAATTTGAAAAAGATATAATCTGGGACCCGAGAAAGGACAGGATAGTTTTCATCACGGACATCCCACGGGAACGGGAACTATTTTTCCACGCGGACGAAGTCGCGGGCAAAAGCTAGTCTACAATAAATATATCTAATACTACGTTATATTTATTATTGAACATCAGGATTTGAACTCAAGGCAAATTAGTTTATTTTCTTAGTTTGTTTTTTTTTGCACTTTAATTAAGAACACCTATAATACCAAATTATCAACAATTCTTATTAGACAAATACAACATTTTACATTGTTTTATTGAATTTCAGCAATGCTTTTTTCAGGCGGCATTTAACATACATAACATTCTAAATTTAATTACTGTTAAAACAACCTTTACTCGTTAGTTACTGCCCCGCTCTCGTAAGATGTAGCGTGATGTTATAGGTTATGGGACATCCCGCCCACAGAAGATCTCGCCCAGGGGCGAGATCGGGCGGGAGAGAAAAATAATGTCCTGTGTAAAATAAATGGTACTGGGATGTCTCCTATTAAAAAGTAAAGAGATATTTTGGCTAAATCGTATTTTTTTTTTACTAAATATCAGATGAATCTGCAAACCATTAAGTCAAATGACCATATTTAAACAGTACATTATTTTTCGGGCGAATATACCATGCACATTTAAAAAAGTGGACATCTCGCCCAGGGGCGAGATCTTTTGTGGGCGGGATGTCCCATAACCCGATGTTATATAGCCTATCCTCATACAAAAGACATTGTTCCAAATCGACTGAAAGTTTCAGAGATCAATTCGTTTAAATAAAAATCTTTGCTATATTAGTATAGATAAGTCAGCAACGTTTACTATATCTGGGTACTTTTTAAAATCTAGAGTAATATCCCAATCCGTACGGATCTAATTTTGACCAATACTTACTAATATCAAGAAACACTCAAATTAAGAACACAAAAACAAAAGATAAACACCTACTCAGATGTACTGACCTTGTATACATACATACATGTCTATATGCATAATTACATCACATTGTTTACATAGTATATTGCAAGCAGGCGAGAATTGAAGCAGATTCACTGTGCAGAAGAGTGGCAGTATATCAATGTTGTACAGACTTTGGTTTCTTTGTTTATAATATCTTATATATAAAATTCTCGTGTCACAATGTTAGTTACCTTACTCCTCCGAAACGGCTTTACCGATTTTTACCAAATTTTGTATACATATTCAGTAGGTCTGAGAATTGGCTACTATTTTTCTTACCCCTTTGTGATAAGGTTGGTTTACCTTTAACATTTTTAACGCGGGCGAAACCGCGGGAGGCAGCTAGTGAGCTTATAAAGTCCTACTATAGTGCAACAAATACCTCTTCTCAAACATAGAAGGCAGGAGTACCTATGACACCTATGCTTGTTCTAGGTGGATTGGCGATATAAGGCTTATAGTATGGTATGCTCATAAATTTTTCAACAAATTTATACATGTATTATGACGTTAGTTGAAATTTCTTGGATTTTTTAAACAGTTTAATACCATATAACATCAGCTATGTATCGCCTAATAAATTTTTTTATTCGGTTGTTTCCGAGATTTGCCGGAAAAATCAAGCAAAAGCAGATTTTTTTTTGTTTTTGTTACTTCATTCGTAATTCATTAACGCAGCGATCAGATATGTTTACCATTTACTGCCGTAAACACACAAACAAACCCGCTCTATTCGATTTACAGTAATCATATAAAAAGTAGAGCAACATCAATATAAGACTAATGAACGAAGAGCAATATATCGCCGAAACGTCTCGCGTGGCGAGAACGACCAAACGAAGTCTTTTATTGGCTTCCTAACGACATCTAAACATGCTAACATTTTTATTAGTAACTGTTTTGTCTCCGTTATAAAACTAGCTGCTACCCGCGACTTTGTATATGTTGAAGTCGACTATACTATAAAATATTGTACAGTTCTATGTGACACACGCTATAGTCATCGGATTTCATCGGAAATTTTAAAAATGATATGTGTACAAACAAACAAACGTTTTAATCCATACTATACTAATCCATTCTAATATTATAAATGGGAAAGTGTGTCTGTCTGTCTGTATGTTTGTCTTTCTTTCACGGCAAAACGGAGCGACGAATTGACGTGATTTTTTTAGTGGAGATAGTTGAAGGGATGGAGAGTAACATAGGCTACTTTTTGTCTCTTTCAAACGCTAGCGAAGCCGCGGGCAAAAGCTAGTGTTAGTATAAATTTTAATGTAGATGAAGAGCTTGAAATAATCTAATAATGTCAAACTGCAATAACGCCAATATACTTAGCTTTTTCATACAAATAAGGAAAGTATCTATGTATATAGGTTTAATCTTTATTCTTATAAATTCGAAATTGCCGTTTATTTGTATTAAGTTTTGTCTTCACCTCAGACTTTGACTTTGACTTTAGCGTTAACTTTCACTTTGATCAGGATTCTAGTATTTCCAGTTAAACAATTTGTTATTGATACAGCAACACAAAATTATTTTTCTTTTAAATAATTCTGTCTTTCATTTCTTAGTGGCAAAGCAATTCATTCAGCAAAAAGAATAATAAACGTTGACCAGTGATAAATTTAAACATAAAGACTTCCGCCCACTGCGTTACCACGTGCGCGCGTTTGTTTACATTATTGTGTTATTATAATATTTATGGTTTGTTGATTTTCTAATATTTTAAGCTGATTTGACGATAAAAACCTGACCAAGGGTATTTACGTATTTAGACGTCAGTATCGGAATTTGTACACAACAATCGTGTGTGTGTGTGTTTGTCGTGTGTCATCACTAGATTATGTAGTGGTTTGAATTGAAAGTTAAGTACGTATGTATTTTTTATAAATGTACTTTCTGAATTTATCTTGGACATCACTGACATCCTGCGGTTTAGGAACGTTAAGCCCGGCTGCTCAAGGTTGTCATTCGTAGCCTTTGACAGTTGTTAGGTTATCAGAAATCTAATTTATTGTTGCCTGTTCGATTACCGGAAAAAGCAAAGTGTTATTAGGTATTCTATGATAATATATCTTCTCCTGTTTTTTCTCTATTGATATTCAATGAGACTGAAATTGTTCAGAAAAATATTATTTTAAACCATTGTTTGCATAACGTATTTTGTGTCTACTTTATACATATACACGAGTATTTCTTTATTTTTAACGCCAATATACTTAGCTTTTTTATACACATAAGGAAATATCTATGTATGTAGGTTCAATCTTTTATTCTTATAAATTCGAAATTGCCGTTTATTTGCATTAATTTTTGTCTTCACCTGAGACTTTGACTTTGGTGTTGACTTTGACTTTAGCGTTAACTTTCACTTTGAACAGGATTCTAGTATTTCCAGTTAAACAATTTTTTATTGATACAGCAACACAAAATTATTTTTCTTTTAAATAATTCTGCCTTTCATTTCTTAGTGGCAAAGTAATTCATTCAGCAAAAAGAATAATAAACGATGACCACTAATAAATTTAAACATAAAGACTTCCGCCCACTGCGTTACCACGTGCGCGCGTTTGTTTACATTATTGTGTAATTATAATATTTATGGTTTGTTGATTTTCTAATATTTTAAGCTGATTTGACGATAAAAACCTGACCAAGGGTATTTACGTATTAAGACGTCAGTATCGGAATTTGTACACAACAATCATGTGTGTGTGTGTGTTTGTCGTGTGTCACCACTGGATTATGTAGTGGTTTGAAACGAAAGTTAAGTACGTATGTATTTTTTCATCATCATCTCCCTAGCCTTTTCCCAACTGTGTTGGGGTCGGCTGCCAGCCTAACCGGTTTCAGCTGGATACCGGTGGTTTACGTGGAGCGACTGCCTATCTGACCTCCACAACCCAGTAACTGGGCGACACGATACCCCGTGGTTAGACTGGTCAGAGTTTCTAACTAACCAGTAACGACTGTCAAAGTTCTACGAATGACAACCGGGACCAACGGCTTTACGTGCTTTCCGAGGCACGGGATGTCAGTGATGTCTAAGATAAACTTTAGAAAGTACATATGAATTGAAAAAGTCACATTGGTGCTTGCCCGGATTCGAACCCACAACCTCTTACACGAGAGGCGGGCGCCTTATCCACTGGGCCATCACGACTCCCACGTATGTATTTTTTATAAATGTATAATAATAATACCAGCGTATTACTGTCCCGCTGCAGGGCAAAGGCCTCTTCTCATACAGAGAAGGACCGAGCATTGATCACCACGCTTGCTCAAGGCAGATTGGCGATTTCGGGCTCATATTAACTACAAGTCCAATTGAAAAAGTCACATTGGTACTTGCCCGGTTTTGAACCCACAACCTCTTGTATGAGAGGCGGGCGCCTTAACCACTAGGCCATCACGACATTATTTTAATGTACTTTCTGAATTTATCTTGGACATCACTGACATCCTGTGGTTTAGGTACGTTATCCCGGTTGCTCAAGGTTGTCATTCGTAGACTTTGACAGTTGTTAGGTTATCAGAAGTCAAGTCGGGTTAGTTAGAAACTAGAAAGGCAATAAATTAGTCTCCTTTTAATAAATTAGTTTAATAAATTAGTTTTAATAAATTAGTCTGACGTGTGACGTCGATCCTAATCCTAACATAGTTGAGAAAAAGCTACTGAGATGATGTTTTTCATCACGTAGTTACACGAACGGTTTAAAATCAAATTTATCGATTCCAGTTCGATTACCGGGAAAAGTAAAGTGTTATTAGGTATTCTATGTATCTTCTCTGTCTTTTTCTCTATTGATATTTACTCAGACTGAAATTTAGCCCGGCGCTGGTTCAGGCCATGCTTCGGGGCGAGACGGAATGGGATGCCGTCGCCTCCTTCTGCGAAGCAGTTATGCTAGTGAAGGAAGCGGCGGCGCGCGAGATGCAACGACGAGCCTCTCGCCCCGGACAAAGACCTAGGCGAAGACGTCGAGAGTCGCAAGACGACTACCGGCCACCGAAGGCGCGGATCTGCGGATGGCGAGCGATGGGTAGCTCGCCGCCCGGCTAGGACCAGAACCGCGTCGACAGCGCGTTAGTGTTCCACGCGCGCCTCAAAGAGAAGGAGTCAGCACAGGAAAGGGCCCAACAGGGCCAACGCCTGCCGTAGTTGCGGAATGTTTTTAATAGTTACCGTGACCCTGGAACATAAAGGGCAATCGAAGGAACATGAGTGGGTTTTAGTCAGTAAGAGTCTGACACGCCCTCCCACCGCACCCAGGACGGGAGCAGTCATTGGATGATTTCCCACTCACCAAAAAAAACAAAAAAATATATTTAGGAAAATATGTTGAAAATATGTGGAAACCCTTGTTTGCATATTTTGTGTCTGCTTTATAAATACTAGTATTTCTTTATTTTTAACTACTCCTAATTAATTTAGATCAAAGGTTTCTAGCTTATTTCTAGCAGTGACAAATTCTGTTTCAATATAAATTAACAACGATAAAATAGATCAATTAATTGTTCTAATAATACTCTAACAGCGGTGTGATTCCGTAAAAAATCGCGTGCGAATACGATTTCGATCTCATTTCCTAACTCATCTGAAGTGAAAATTAAGTATTATGTATTAAATGTCAAATTAGACAACTTTTCACTTAAAATAGTTAGTTCCCTTCACCTACGTTCTCATTGAGTGACGCTAGCGTAGTTTTTGTTGGGTTTCAGAATACCTAATACAGTTTTCACCGCGGAATCAGAAGTGAGCACTAAAGTGAGATCTTACAGAATCTCACAGCAGTACACAATTGGCTTGTTATGCTCGTATCTTGTAAACTAAAAAAAGATCTGAAATATCATTCTATTAATATTTTATACAAACAATTTGTCGAAATGATATATATATAGCTCAACTGTGTAGCTTTCGGAAAAAAATTAAACATACTGTATCATTGTCATGGCTGAATTTTACTGACCATTTTTGAGAGTTACTTTCAGTTTTTACAAAGTAACCTCCCTTAAATATGGGAACAACTTTTATTTAGGGACGTATTTTTTTTGTGTGTGGGAAATCATTAAATGACTTCTCCCGTCCTGGGCGGGGCGGAAGGGCGTGTCAGACTTTTACTGACTAAAACCCACTCATGTTCCTTCGGTTGCCCTTTATGTTCCGGGGTCACGGTCACTATTATAAACATTCCGCAACATTTAGGGACGTATCTTGATACTAATTGTGAATTTGTTACACAAACAAAAATGTCACAAAATTAAATATGTATAAGTATTAAAATCAAAACATGACTCAAACTCAAAACTATTTTATTCAAATAAACCATTTACAGGTACTTTCGAATCGTCAAGGTGTCAGTCTGTCAGAAAATTGAAGCTAGTTGCATAATATGAAAAACATAAAGAAGGAAGTAAAACTGCTAGCAACAACTAACCATTTAAAAGCACGTGCGAATATTCTCTCATAACAAGACACGTGCCTTACAATAGACAAATCCATTTATTCTTCACAATAAAATCTTAACCACTATTAATTAGAAGTGACGCAATTCTGTGAACACAATTAAACACCAGTGTTATGTGACAGATATGGGTTGCGGAATGTTTATAATAGTTACCGTGACCCTGGAACAGAAAGGGCAATCGAAGGAACATGAGTGGGTTTTAGTCAGTAAGAGTCTGACGCCCTCCCGCCGCACCCAGAACGGGAGCAGTCATTGGAAGATTTCCCACTCACCAAAAAAAAAATGTAACAGATATGGAGAAAAGCTATAGACACTAGCTCTTAAACTAGCTCTATTAAAAATGACATAACAATTTTATTACTTCATTCATGTGTCTGTATCATGGTCAAGAGCACAATGTTATTGACTAGATTGTGTCTACGACTATGCCTGCGTGTTAAAAAGTGTTTAATTAAATTCAAGTGACTTTAAAAATGGGGAAGTTTTATGCTGTACTAGCTTTTGCCCGCGACTTCGTTCGAGTGGAATAATAGTTCCCGTTCCTGGGGAATTTCCGGGATGAAAACTATCCTATGTCCTTTCTCGGGTCCCAGACTATATCTGTACCAAATTTCATTCAAATCGGTTCAGTGGTTTAGGCGTGAAAAAGAGACAGACAGACAGACAGAAAGAGTTACTTTCGCATTTATAATATTAGTATGGATTTTTTATTAGTTGAATAGGAAATCTCGTTGATTTCTTTGCTAATTTCGCATTGATTTGATTAAATAAAAAAATAATAATGAATTTATGATTTGAATAGCTTTCTTAATATGATAACTTTTGACCACTTTGTGCGAGAACTTTTTCATATAATATATGACATAAAAAGTCTGAGATAGATTATACATATAAAACTATTATCTGTACCTGTTAAAAAATGTAATTTGGTTAGCAGATACTAAAAAGTAAAAAATAAAAAACTATCAGGATTGAAAAACGGAAGCAAAGCTGCCGATTTCAGATATTTAGTTATTTTTTTCTGTTATGGTTATGAAGGCGATGATTTGTTTTGTAAAAAAAATATTTTAGCGTAACTTATTTGTTCGTTTACTAATTCTTCTCTCAGCAGTCTTATTTGCGATGAAGACAAACAAAAACTGACTAAACCTGTTTATACCATTACTATGATTACATACTAAAATGTCTCAATGAAGTGTGAACCGAAGACAAGCATTAAACAATGCGTGAGGTCAACGACCGGTAATTCACATTACAACGCAGTGGGCGGGGGCCTTAATTTTTAATGAGTTGTAGTTAAATTAAATCAAAGCAGGATATTTGGCAGACTCGACATTACAAATGCTAAATTACAATTTCTTTGAACAAAGGATATTTTTATTGCCGTAACTATAGCTTCTACCTAGGACACATCATCATCATCTCGCTAGCCTAAATAATAATACCAGCCTATTACTGTCCCACTGCAGGGCAAAGGCCTCTTCTCAAACAAAGAAGGCACGAGCATTGATCACCGCGCTTGCTCAAGGCGGATTGGCGATTTCGGATTCATAATTATTAACTACGAGGTCAGGTTTTCTCACTATGTTTTCCTTCACCAATGTCAGTGATGTCCAAGATAAGCTTCAGAAAGCACATATGAATTGCCTGGATTCGAACCTACAACTTCCTACATGAGAGACGGGCAGCTTAAACACTGGGCATTACGACGACCAAGCGACAGCCGGCTGTCGCGCTGCTATTGTCTTTCTATTGTGTCTCGAATCACGTGTGTTCGACGGTTTAAATTATTCCACAGGAACATAAAAACAGTATAAAAATTATCATATGTGTTAACCTAGATCAGTAATTCAGTATGTTTGTCTCATTTAATTGCATATAGATGGTAAAACTTATAGTTGGATATAACATCAAGTTTTTTATGCAGGGTAATTACTGGTGGAATGTGTTGTGAGTACAATAAAAACATTTATTAATAGTCAGCATTTTGAAAAACAATCGGCTTTAAAAGTTTTGTCGGAAAAATAAACCAACTTCAATTTTAAGAAAAATAAATAAACTAACTATAACTACAATTTCAGCAGTCGGTGGCCCTACAGAATAACAGAACCATAATATAGCACTGCAACAAAGAACATCATTTTAATTTAATTAAACAAATAAAAATTACCAATAATATCTAATTAAAAGATAAACAATCAATTAAGGCCATAACATCGGCATTTATGTGTGTCGGCCATTGACTTTAAATAAATAACACAAATATTATTACATAAATTAATAATGTAGGTCTCAATGAGTCAGATATAATACATTTCTTATTTACCAAACTTCAATTAGATATTTCATAATCATATAAAAACATAAATGTTTTATTACAATTATGCAATTAGAAGTGAGTCAGCGTGTCTGTATGTTGTCATTGCTAAACTGCCGAATCGACTTTGATGAAATGCATCACCAACTTCCGTTATTAATAAAAACGTTATTTTAGTCCTTATTTAAAACCAGATGTAAATAATCACTGATACACATTATTGGTGAACTAGATATTTCCTGCGGTTTGGTCTGCGTTTTTAGTTGCTCCTCCACTCCCGTAGGTGATTGCGTGATTTTAAAATTAAATAGCCGTAAACATTTTTTTCAATACGAATCAGAGATAAAAGCGTTCAAACAAATGTATGAACTTTTTAGCTTTATGACATACTATTAATGACTTCTACAAAAGAAGGAGTAAAAAAGTTTTATTGTTTGTCTATGTGGCTTTATGCCTATAAACACAATATACAATCCAACCCCAAATGACCTATCTAGGGATGTAAGTGGCCCTACCATCACCTCCAGGGTCAAGGAGGAGACCATCGCAGTCATATTGCATATATTTTTGTTATAAATCTTTCTTCGTTTGAGATATTGTAGAATAAACATGGTCGTGGTAGAATGGTGGTGTGTTTTCCACAAATGCCATTAATAAAGAGTTGAAGTTGTAGTGGACCTATCTAACCAAATCCTCCTTGTTCCAGTTACTACGTAGTCCAGATGCCAGAAAAATACATCCCACCAAAAGACTTCAAGGTCTACTGGAACGTGCCCACAACCCAGTGCAAATCCAAGAAGATTTACTTCCAAGACCTCTACGAGAAGTTCGGGATTATCCAGAACGAAGGGGACACCTTCCGAGGAGACAAGATCTCCATACTTTATGACCCTGGAGACTTCCCAGCCTTGCTGAAGAACAGTTCTAGTGGAGAGATCAAGTACAGGAATGGGGGGGTCCCACAGGAAGGTGATTTGATCAGGCATTTGAACACCTTCCAGAAGGTTCTGGAGCAGAGTATCCCGGATCAGGGGTTTAATGGTGAGTGTGGTTATTTGGACTTTATGTGAGTTTTATTTGGGAACTTACTTCTAGGTACACAACTAAGATAGGATGAGTAACCAGATTCTGCATATCTACACTAATCTCATAAAGAGGAAAACTTTGTATGTATGTGTGTTTGATTGTAATAAATAGGCTCAAAAACTACTGGACCGATATTAAAAATTCTTTCACCATTTGAAAGCTACATTTTCAACGAGTAACATAGGCTATATAATATCACGCTATGTCCAACGGGAGCGAAGCAGTAACCAAAAACGTAACGCGGGTGAAACCGTGAGGAACAGCTATAGTCGAATATAAAAATAATAACCTAGGTACGCTGATAACAGAAAGTAGACGACAGCTTATTATCATAAATACATATTTTTATAGAGCAGTATTTCAATTTGGTAGAATTGTTTGGAAACCAGACAAGTAGCCGAATACTCAAACGTCACAAAACTTTAAGACGCTCTCAAATCTATTGCTGTCTTTGTCACTCTTTTAATTGATAAAGTGAGGACACCTACAGTTTTGAAAGCGTCTTTAAAATAAAAGTAAGTTTCAGTATTCGGGGTAAGGACTTTCAATTCAAATGTACTTTTAATTTAATCTCATTGACAGTAGTTACTGATAGAAGCGCGTTCGACCAGACAAACTCTTCCCGCCTTATTACAAAACAAGGTTTTTCTCTAAACCAGGTTTAAACCATTGAGCTAGGTTTTGTATTTCGAATCTTGATCGTATCAGAATAAGATTCAAATTTCAAAACCTGGCTCAATGGTTTAAACCTGGTTTAGAGAAAAACCTTGTTTTATAATAAGGCGGTTTAGGTTTATAATATTAGTATACCTATTACACAAAGATAAGGACTTACTTCATGAACCCATGAAACCTACCTCTTCCTAGCCTATATCTCTTTGTGAGCATAAATTATCTGTCTCCTATATGCGGGTGACCCTGTCCTAGTTAGGGCTTGTTAAACGCTTGTTAAACTTCATAATTATATGTACGGTTTAATTATTAGAAATGTACGGAATTCTGAAATTATGTCCGGTTTTATTACCAACTAGCTGTTCCTAGCGGTTTCACCCACGTTACGTTAGGTTTTTGGTTACTGCTTCGCTCCCGTGGGACCTAGCGTGATATTATATAGCCTATGTTACTCGTTGACAATGTAGCTTTCGAATGGTGAAAAAATTGTTAAAATCGGTCTAGTAGTTTTTGAGCCTATTCATTACAATCAAACAAACAAAGTTTTTCTCTTTATAATAAAACTTTGCGGTTACACCCGCATCTCTCAAAGTTATAATAGTCGTAAACTTTTCTTAAATACTTACATGTTAAAATTTCCTAAGCACATTGTTTATTTTTTTCTTTCATAAGGTCCCTCTCTTGACAATAATAAAAAAACAAAAAGGGAAGGGAAAAAGTTTTTTTTTAATTAAAACCTTCGTACACACGTGTTTGGAGACACAATAGAAAGACAATAGCAGCGCGACAGCCGGCTGGCTTGGTCGTTGAAGGGTAGATTGTGAATATAGATTTCTCGCAGGATATTGTTAAGATTTACTAGAAAACACTACTACAAAACTTAGACTTAGATTTAGACTTAGACTACTACAAAATAAAAATATCTATAGACTCGAAACTCTACCAGCCACATTTTAATACGGCTTAAGATACCAGATTAACTTCCTTGATTCCATTTGATTGGATCCAATGGTGATTCTCTTGTACACAAACTAACGTAAATTTAAGTTAAGTGCATTTTTCTCTTTTCATTTCTTAAAGAAAAGGACAAAAGATACATTTTAGTTTAACCCCATTAAATTAGACAGGGCCTGATGAAAATTGACGTATATTTAGACGCCATGTTTTTAAATTGCGTCTAAATTATCTATGGATTGTCTAAATTTGACAGGACTTAACTTATATTTGATCTTCTGTCCTGTTCTTAATTATCTTATCACCAGTATCTTATCATCAGCACCAGTATCTTATTTATGACATTCTTGACATGTAAATTCTAATTAGTGGTATTTTATTCTCGTCACTTTTGATTGTTGTGTTAAATGTGTCTCATTTTAAGAGATTTCGACACAATGGTGCCGAATTGCCGATTCTCTTATTCACAAACTAACATAAATTTAAGTTAAGTGCATCTTTCTCTTTCCATTTAATTAAGAAAAGGACAGAAGATAACATTTTAGTTAAGTCCTGTCAAATTTAGACACTCCATAGATAATTTAGACGCGATTTAAAAACATGGCGTTTAAATACACGTCAATTTTCTTCAGGCTTCTTTTCTTTAAGAAATGGAAAGAGAAGGATGCATTTAACTTAAATGTAGTTAAGGTTGTGAACAAGAGAATCAGTTCCAATGTAAAAATAGTATTGAAATGAAAAATCTCACATTCACACCAAATGCATCATTTTATTGTAACAATAAATAAAACATTATTTTTCTCTGAATTGAAAAACACACTGCGGTTTTTCACACATTGAGGAAATGTTATGACGTTCATATTGAAAAGATGAATAAACATTTTAAGGAAAATATTTATAAATGAATGCAACAGTTTCATGTGTTTTTACAATAAGTAACTCTTATTTTTACGACTTGTTTATGTTTGCACAAATAGAAAAAAATAAGGAAAGAATTTAATGAAGATGGATAAAATATAATTTACTTTTGCAGTCTAATCTCATCTCAAAAAAATATATTCAATGGCTAATTTTACCAGACTTTTTACCTCTTTGCAGTGGAGCAGTAAAGGACTAGTATTACGTCTTTTTGTCTTGAAAAACTTACAAACATGGATAAATGGGCTCAATAAATTAGGCAGCCCACCAGCAGCTCCTATGGCTATCACTTCGATCTTACTTTGTCTTTTTGTAGCGATTATGTGACTACAGACAAGCGATAAACATACAACAACTGAAAATTAACACATAAATAAGTGTCCAGGGCCAACATACACACAACCATCTGATTCCAAACTAAGCAGAGTTCCTGACAACTGGTAGAACATACACCCACACACAGAACAAAAAACCCTACCACACAAAGATTTGATCTCAACCAGCTTGGCAGTCAAGGTCACTCACCACTAAACCAATCAAATCTCTATAACCTTTGACCTTGAATGTTCCAGGAGTGGGCATCATAGACTTTGAGTCCTGGAGACCAGTGCTGCGCCAGAACTTCGGCACCCTGACTCCTTACAAAGACGTGTCTTATGAGATAGAGAAGAAGAGGCACTGGTGGTGGAAGAAACAGTGGCTTTTAGAAGAGGTAATCATCACTACATAGTATAAAACTAAGTCGCTATCCGCCGTCTGTCCCTATGTATGCTTAGATCTTTAAAACTACGCAACGGATTTTGATGCGGTTTTTTTTAATAGATAGAGTGATTCTTGAGGAAGGTTTATATGTAGAGAAAAGCCGGGATTTTTGAAGTTTTGGTACACCCGTGCGAAGCTGAGGCGGGTCGCTAGTTTTATATGTAATTTGGATAACAAGCTAACAAGGCCCAGTTCATATACTTCACAATCATGTATAGCCTTAAGCGGCTCCAGGGTTGCGGAATTTGTTCGAGAGAGTTATCGCGGCCCTAAAACACAAATAAAGAACACGGGTAGGTTTTAGCCAGTAAAAGTCTAACACTCCCTTCAGCTCCGCCCAGAGCGAAAGAAGCCATTTGATGATTTCCTATTTATAAAAAAGTGGTAAAGGCTTGTACTTTAACACTCTGGGTCCTTAACCCAGGTTAAATAGAAAGTAAAAGAGTTGGTGGGTAGCCTGTTTTTTCTATTCCGTGGGTAGTCTTTCATAGTAGCCATCTCCATTCTTCCTTTCCTATCCAAGGTGCTAGAGGCCTGTGTCCATAAGCAATTCTCCATGTTTGTTTACGATAATAACTTGCTGAACCCCTTTCAATCTGGGTTCAGACCAGGCCATAGCACCGTTTCCGCTCTCCTTTAAGTGACTGGCGATATTAGAAGGGCAATGGAGGAAACTAAAGTTACTATTCTTGTGTTGGTTGATTTCTCCAATGCTTTTAATACCGTCAGTCATGACCTCCTTTTATCCGTCCTCTCCCATCTTATGGTCTCTTCCGAAGCGCTGCATTGGTTTTCATCTTATCTTCGGGGACTCCAGCAGTCAGTCCATGTCGGAGAAACTTCTTCAACATGGCGTGACACTGATGTTGGCGTACCACAAGGCGGTATTCTCTCCCCTCTTCTTTTTTCTATTTTTATAAATCTACTCACTCAAAGACTTCAGTGTTCGTATCATCTTTATGCCGATGACTTGCAGTTATACACACATGCTGAATTGACCAAGATACCGGAAGCAATCTCAGAAATTAACCGTGATCTAGAAGAACTTAGGGACTGGTCCAGTAAATTTGGGATAACCGTTAACCCATCGAAATGTCAGGCTATAATTCTAGGAAGTCATCGCAGTATCGGGATTGTGAATAGCAGAACCACACCGCCTGTTATACTCAACGGATCCACCATTCCTTTTAGCACTAGTGTTAAAAATCTAGGCTTATACATAGACCCCACTCTAAACTGGAGACCTCAGATAACTCGTTCATGGGTCAATGTATACGCTTTTACAATAAACTTGTAACGTTACCCTGGGTTGTAGAGGCCCAGGGAAACAATCACACAGGTAGGTTCGTCTAGGAAACCAGAACCTTAGGGAACTGGAGTCCCAGACGAACAGAAGGTTAGGAAAAGAAAATAAACAATTATGAAAAGAACAGATATATATTTAAAATTATAATAATGAGAGTACCTGATCACCCTACACTTTGGCCCAAACTCGTAGGATTTAAAATAAATAGGAGAGGATGTTAAAAACCAGGATTCGGAGGTGCTTCACGTCGTCACGAGGCAGGGTAAGCGCCTCGGCAACGGAGGCCGGAGGCCGGAGGCAGAGTAGGCGCCTCGACTACGCTGGCTGGAGGCAGAGCAGGCACCCCGACTACACAGGCCGGAGGCAGAGTAGGCCCCTCGACAGCGGAGGCTGGAGGCAGAGTAGGCGCCTCGGCAGTAGAGGCCGGAGGCGGAGTAGGCGCCTCGACAGCGGAGGCTGGAGGCAGGGTAGGTGCCCCGACTACGCAGGCCGGAGGCAGAGTAGGCGCCTTGGCAGCAGATGCCGGAGGCGGAGTAGTCGCCTCGGTAGCAGACGCCGGAGGCTGAGCAGGGGCCTCGGCAATTGACGCCGGAGGCTGAGCAGGTACCTCAGTAGCTCGGTAGCTGAGGCTGGAGGCTAGAAATAGATAACGCAGAAGCGCGTGCAGGAGTAAACTGGGAGGTGAACCCAAGAGAGAGGCCGGTTCACTTAGAGGTTTAAACGTCACTCAGAGGTTCTGCAGTAATATATGAGAGGATTCACTTCTAGACCTCCCAGTTACTCCTTCTTTCGATGCCGGCACAAGACTGACTTCCCTTTGCAAAAATATCGATAAAGAAGACTCTTTTCGAACACTTTGTTAGGAACGCAATGTTTTGAATCAAAAATTTGAAATAGTAAAGAAAATGAGGGTGCCATTAACAAAATTAGGCGGACAGGTCTATAAAAACGTATGCAAACTTCACGAAGACAAACCAACCTCCACCTATAAAGAAAACAAATAGAATGATTGACAAATGTCTAGTGAAAAAGTGTCAAACGTTGTTTACAAATAAATTATTTCTTTTCAGAATGTTATAACTAATTAGAAATACTATTAAAAACAAGGAGAATCACATATAGAATGATAAAATATAAACCGTAAGTACTACATTACCCCAAAAACCCCGGAAAATTTTCGACTTCAGAGAAAATTTTTGTTAAGTTTAGAGGAAACAAAATCTCCACACACAAAATCTCCAATCATTCATCAGCGAACATACGTCAGACAAGCATAGGAAGGGGTACGGTGCACATTTAATGACGCGTACTCCAGAGAAGATGTTTCAAAAGATTACAATGACTATAAGGCTTATTTATAGAGTTGTCATCCGCTCCTGACCAAAAGGCTTATTTATAGAGTTGTCATCCGCTCTGACTGTAGGGCTTATTTATAGAGTTGTCATCCGCTCTTGCCCAACAGGAGGGGCGTAGGACCTAAGGCTTATTTAAAGAGTAGTCAACCGCTCTATATGAAAACCCAATAGAGAAAGAAGAAAAGATAGAAATAGTATTACTCGAGGGGTAAGGCCTCAAGTAAAGGAAGACAATAGTAGTTACCCGAGGGGTAGAGCCTCAAGTAAAGAAAGACAATAGTTACCCGAGGGGTAGAACCTCAAGTAGATGAAAATTACTTAAGGGGTAGGGCCTTAAGCATTTAAGAGATTACCTACAAGAGGGGTAGAGCCTCAAGTAGATAATAATCACTAAGGGGTAGGGCCTTAAGTAATTATAGGGTTCCTCAAGGGGTAGACCTTAAGTAACAGCAACACTCATTAACAATACACTTATTGCAGAGTGCTAAGAGAGAAGAGATAGAAGAAATAAGAGGAAAGAGGAAAAAGAAAAGAAGAAAGAAATCAAAATTGCCAAAGTATAGCCGAAAGACTGAAGTCAAAACTTGTAGAATATAATAGATAATAATATAATGAATAAATGATATTTATGGACCTATAAGGAGGATTATTATTAGAGGTAGAGGATTATTAGAGGAAGAGGGAGGTTTGTAATCTATCACACGAGAATGAGCCATTGTGTCGAATAGAAAATATTAGTAAACAGTAAGTAATTAGTACAAAAATTCGTTCACAATAAGTTAACAATAGAAAGCAAAGTTATTAGCAAAGTAGAAAGTTCAGATAAAAATTTAGTAAAACAGATTAGTAAACAATTACATACAAATGATATATTATAGTTAATAGTGAGGGCCAATTGTAGGGTAGGGTACTCTTCAAAGAGGAATAGAGAGGTAGAATTTTAAAAGAGGTAGGAAATAAATTTAGAAATCCAAGTAAGTAACCAAATAGCAGGGAAACTTGTGAAAGTGTAATTTAGAATTTAGAGAGGAGGGAGAGGAGGGTTCAATACGTTGGGCGCCAAAATGTAACGTTACCCTGGGTTGTAGAGGCCCAGGGAAACAATCACACAGGTAGGTTCGTCTAGGAAACCAGAACCTTAGGGAACTGGAGTCCCAGACGAACAGAAGGTTAGGAAAAGAAAATAAACAATTATGAAAAGAACAGATATATATTTAAAATTATAATAATGAGAGTACCTGATCACCCTACACTTTGGCCCAAACTCGTAGGATTTAAAATAAATAGGAGAGGATGTTAAAAACCAGGATTCGGAGGTGCTTCACGTCGTCACGAGGCAGGGTAAGCGCCTCGGCAACGGAGGCCGGAGGCCGGAGGCAGAGTAGGCGCCTCGACTACGCTGGCTGGAGGCAGAGCAGGCACCCCGACTACACAGGCCGGAGGCAGAGTAGGCCCCTCGACAGCGGAGGCTGGAGGCAGAGTAGGCGCCTCGGCAGTAGAGGCCGGAGGCGGAGTAGGCGCCTCGACAGCGGAGGCTGGAGGCAGGGTAGGTGCCCCGACTACGCAGGCCGGAGGCAGAGTAGGCGCCTTGGCAGCAGATGCCGGAGGCGGAGTAGTCGCCTCGGTAGCAGACGCCGGAGGCTGAGCAGGGGCCTCGGCAATTGACGCCGGAGGCTGAGCAGGTACCTCAGTAGCTCGGTAGCTGAGGCTGGAGGCTAGAAATAGATAACGCAGAAGCGCGTGCAGGAGTAAACTGGGAGGTGAACCCAAGAGAGAGGCCGGTTCACTTAGAGGTTTAAACGTCACTCAGAGGTTCTGCAGTAATATATGAGAGGATTCACTTCTAGACCTCCCAGTTACTCCTTCTTTCGATGCCGGCACAAGACTGACTTCCCTTTGCAAAAATATCGATAAAGAAGACTCTTTTCGAACACTTTGTTAGGAACGCAATGTTTTGAATCAAAAATTTGAAATAGTAAAGAAAATGAGGGTGCCATTAACAAAATTAGGCGGACAGGTCTATAAAAACGTATGCAAACTTCACGAAGACAAACCAACCTCCACCTATAAAGAAAACAAATAGAATGATTGACAAATGTCTAGTGAAAAAGTGTCAAACGTTGTTTACAAATAAATTATTTCTTTTCAGAATGTTATAACTAATTAGAAATACTATTAAAAACAAGGAGAATCACATATAGAATGATAAAATATAAACCGTAAGTACTACAAACTTCCTATTGATATTCGAAATTTACCAATCAAAAGATATAAAAACTGTATTAAAACAAAACTCTATAAAAAAGGGTACTATAAAATATCAGATTATTTAGAAGACAAAAAAGCTTGGGATTGAACTGCTCGCTCTGCTAAGCACTGTTTAGCCAACTATAATATATATATATATTTGTTAATAAAACATACCATATTGTAAGTGTACAAGTCATCTAGAATGCACATAATGACTATTCGGCGGGCGACTTTTAAGCCCATGATTTTACAAGCAGTAATGTGGTATCGGTTTGTGGAGCTCCTTTAGATTAAAGTTGAGCTCACGATGCTTTTTGAGGCAGGTTTACCCAAACTATTACTGGCACTTTCCTCAAAAGGCTAGCCCGAATGTTATTCTGCATGGTTTGTTGCACAAAGATTTAAAATTGTCTGGACTTTAAAAGAGACGATAATCCCTGAGTTTGTTTCGGCGTTTCTTCTCAGAGGTAGTCCAGTTAGGAAACGCCGGCTCCAACTAGCTTATAAAAAATATGACATGTAAAAGTGATTTTAAAATCCTACTTGCATAATAAACGATTTCATTTCATTTCATTTCATTTCAGTATTATTTATAAGTTTTGTACATATTATGTTTAATTTATTTAATTTAGTTTTATTTCTATTATTAATAATTAATGTTTAATTGTTAAATAAATAAATAATTATAATATTGTAATATATATGTAAGTGTATTTTATATATAGCGTATAGGTATCATATTCAAGTACAGTATAAGTAAATATATAAGTATGTCTATTATTTGTTAAATGTAATACTTTATTTTAAACATCTTTTTATACTCTCACACTTTTAGTGCATCTACCTCACAATTTCTCTGCACCACCTGAAGGTAGACTGGCAGAGAATGCCTACGGCATTAAGTCCGCCTGTACACTACGTACTAAGTATTAAATAAATAAATAAATAGTATATACTGTACTCTTTGGGGTAGGCGCCTGCCGGTTATGAGCTCAGTTTAGTCAGAAGCCAAAAAGTCTAACAAACAGGTAAAACGTTACACAGTTATGGTCAGACAAACATCACATTATAAAGTCCATGTATGAACTTACAATTGATAATGTAAGCCTGAAAGAATTATTTTTCCTTCTTTGTGTAAGAAATCACTTTTGTCTTTCAGCAGATATTGTACAATCTATGTTTTTCTTGCACAGTTTGGCAATAGCCAGTTCGCGAGTACCCCTTTTTTACGTGCTTGGCTCTGAAGACATAATTTTATAGTTATTACTTAAAACGTCTTCGATAGCTATTCCTGTCCCTATCGCACCATTAACAAATAACGAGAAAAAGACAAAGGCAAAAGCTTTGCGTGAGCTTATCTATGATATCTAAAGCTGCTTCAAATGTTTTTGTAATCAAAACAAACAGAACAAGTGTCCAAATGAACGCCATATTACTCCCATCACCCGCACATCCCGACATCCCATACAGAACAATTACGGTCATCCCGCTGATTGCTCAATCGTATTATCTCGTGGTACAATTAGGACGCGATGGTAGGGTCTGTGATGTGCTTGATTGTAGGGCATTGTTTATTATTGTTTGTTTAGTGCGGTTCATTAGTTGTGTCCTTAAGTGGTTTAGATGATTCATGCTGGCTTTATATGAATGAAAATCCGCTTTTATTAAAGAGGTGACGAAGTTTTTTAAATTTTCTACGAATTTAATTATATTTCTTACTAGCTTTTGCCCGCGGCTTCGCTCGCGTTAAAAAGAGACAAAAAGTAGCCTATGTTACTCTCCATCCCTTCAACTATCTCCACTTAAAAAATCACGTCAATTCGTCGCTCCGTTTTGCGCGTGCATTTCCCACTCACCAAAAAAAAAATCCTCTGTCATTATTATCAGAAGCTCCCTGACTATAACATACCACAGATTGGTTCATACATAACTACATACACACAAACATTGTAAGATTGTAATTTATCAATCAGGCGTCGGCATGCACTCGTCAAACTAATGCTTTGGGTATTTAGGGCGCTTAGTGTTGGGTACACGGTTCTATCTATCGAATATATTTAGGGATCAATCTATTGGACATATTTTTTTATGTTTTTGGCTATTTCAAGCTATTTGCAAGATTTGCTAATATACTAATGTATACGCTTTTTATCTAATAACTATTACTTTGTAGACCAAAGAGTATAATAATATAAATGAGAGTTGTAGACTATTCTTATAAGTTTGCCAGCCACCCTACAGTGACTAGCAACTTTAGGGCTTTCTATTATTAGCAGATGACTGTGGTGTTCCGGAAATCTGTTTTGAATTATCTTAATGGCTTAAGAAAATTGAGCCAAGTGAATAATTAATTCGTATATAAAAAACAAAAAATCTATTAAGGTATATTATTCATGGTTGCTTCTCGTACTTTTATAGTGACCACATTTGACTGTTTCTAGCCTACCCTAGGCAGATCAAATTTTTGATTTTCCTAAATATAAACATTAGTGATAAACATTACTGATACGTAATGAATGTATTGCATGCAATATATTATTTAAAACATATACATGTATACAAATAAATAAACTTACTTCACGACATCACAAAAATACATTGCTTACTCCATCAACTCTCTGTTCCGTCAATCGGTCAACGAGACCGTGAGTGGTCACACTAACTCATCCTGTTACACAATACTAACGATCATTGAGATAACTAAGTGTTGCGCTAATAATAACTGCAGACGCTGCATTCTACAATATTACTAGCAATGCCCCCCGGGTCCACCCGCATTTATAACTGGTTACTGTTCTGCTTCCGTGAGTGGTAGGGTGATGTTATGTAGGCTTTACTACTTATTAGTCATAAATCTTTCATATTTCATACACTACTATTAGACTTTGACTTGTATAAATCAGATTTTCCAATCCAAAAGTTTGATTTTTTTTATGGAGCAGCTTTATTTTTTGTGCATGTACAGCCCGTAAACAAGCATCTAAAGTTATCTATAATAGACAAATTCTCTAAAACTCTGGATAATTTACTAACAATTTTTTATTAATGTAGAAAATAATATTTTTTTTTAAATTAATATTATTCCAACTGAATATATCCGTCGGTGTAACTTAAAATATATCTGAGAGACCTAAGTACTTACCTACCTTGCTGACTAAACCTAGGAATTCTATTAATAAATTGTTATATAATTAAAGACCTAATTAACACAACAATGCTGACCTTAATGTCTGTTTCCTTGTCTAGACTTGTTCCTACATTAGACAAATATGCACTATGTTTGTTGAACATGGTTCTATATTAAGGTCTAGATAATAAATCTTTATATAGAGTCAGGAAATAGGTGTTGAAACGTAAGTAGATAATTCAATAACAATCAGTTGGTTTTCTATGACATATGTAATGTTTAAAACGTTCTATGCTGGTATACTAAACTATGCTGAATGGATGAGCAAAAAATGCCTTCTACATACTTGAAAAATAACTAAATACCAGCAAGTGCTTGACTTTAACTTTTTTATTTATTACTTTTTAGTGTCGACTCCCAATGTTTGACTGTGTATTAAAGTATCTTTTAAAGTAATTTATTTTCAAAACTACTTACAATCTTATAAAACAAAAATAGAAACTTGAAGAAAAAGCACACATCGTCAATTTTTTTGTTCTTGGTTAATTTTTCGAGAAGCACTGAACCGATCGCCACAAAATTTATATGGGACCACCCCTGAATCATGAGTTATCAAACAAAAAAAAGAACTATCAAAATCCGTTTACAATTGACGGAGATATCGCGTAACAAACATACAAAAAAAAAACACAGACGAATTGAGAACCTCCTCCTTTTTTGAAGTCGATTAAAAATAGTTCTAAAAGGTATAAAGGATAAAACTCTGCAAAAATTACGAACTAGTTTAACCAGCCTAAGAAAGTGTTAATGAAGGCAAAAGAGTGGATTTGAACTTGTGATTATTACTAACAAGCATTTGACTTGGCGCTCAACAAGATTTTTTTTTACAAATAGTTCTAGATCGTCCGTATAAAAGTTAAAATGGTCGTTAAGTTTGCTGAAAATTTTCTATTTCCTTTACTTCCTTTTTCGTAAAGTATTAGAAAACTTTCAGTAAACTCGAATGAAAATCGTGATCTAGGGTCATAAAAAGACACTTATACCACTCTATAGAAGAGCATTAACCTAAAACCAATAAAAGAAGAACAAGACACAAATAGTAAACCATCATCATCTCCCTAGCCTTTTTCCCAACAGTGTTGGGGTCGGCTGCCAGCCTAACCGGATTCAGCTCGATACCGGTGTTTTACGTGGAGCGACTGCCTATCTGACCTCCACAACTCAGTAACTGGGTGACACGATACCTCTTGGTTAGACTGGTCTCAGTTTCTGACTAACCAGTAACGACTGTCAAAGTTCTACGAATGACAACCGGGATCAACGGCTTTACGTGCTTTCCGAGGCACGGGATGAAATGGCAGAATATAGTGTAAAGAACTATTTACCGCCATGACTTGTAACATCTCTATATTATGTGCCTGAATACAGGTTATTCAACAACCAACCAATAACAATAACCAAATAACCAAAACTAACATCTCCAACCAACCACTTTCAGGCAAAACGTCGTTTCGAAGAGGCAGCGCGCGAGTTCATGCAGGCAACAGTAGCGCTCGCCAAAAAGATGCGTCCGGACGCTGTGTGGGGCTACTACGGGTTCCCTTATTGTTTCAACATGGCCGCCGACAAGAAGGAGAAGTGTGCTGATGGCGTGCCAGAGGAAAATGACCGGTAAGACATTATTGTTCATTTGACACACGGATCTAAATCGCGTAGCAAGAAGTCGTGTCCTCTACGGGTTCCACTACTCTTGTAACATGGCTGCTGAAAAGAAGGAGAAGTGTGCTGATGGCGTGCCACAGGAGAATGACCGGTAAGGCATTATTGTTCATTTAAAACACGGTTCTAAATCGCATAGCAAGAAGATGCGTCCGGACGCCATGACTACTGCGGCTTTCCCTACTGTTGCTATATATGATTGCGACAAAAGCTATGTTAATTAATGTAATTGGACTTGCGCCGTTTTTATAAGTTATAAATAAATAAAATCACGTAATTATTTAACCTTTTAACGACCAAGCGACAGCCAGCTGTCGGGCTGCTATTGTCTTTCTATTGTGTCTCAAATCACGCGTGTTTGAAGATTTAATGACTATAATGTATTTACTTTCCAAATTCCAGTCCCTATTGGCTTTGGCAAGAAAGCACAGCGCTGTACCCTTCGGTATACAGTTCGTATGAGCTGTCAACAAACCAGCTCGTCGGTCTCATACGCGGCCGAGTGAATGAGGCTGCGAGAGTCGTTAGAGGGGGGGCTCCCATACTGCCTTACTTCTGGTTCCGGTACAGAGATAAGGGGTATTTTAGTGAGGTGAGTGAAAATTAGCTTTAAGGGGAAAGGTTGGTTTGTTTGGTGGTTTTAGTGGTGGAGATATAAATAAATAAATTAATAAATATCTTGGGACAACTCACACACGGTTATCTGATCCATCAAACTAAGCTGAGCTTGTGCTATGGTAACTAGACAACTGATAAACATACTAATATAACATACATATCATATTATAGATAAATTACACCCAGACACAGAACAAACAATCATGCTCATCACACAAAGTTTGCCCTTGGTGGGAATCGAACCCACGACCTCCGGCTTAGCAGTCAGGATCACTCACCACTAGACCAACAGGCCCGTCAAATATATATAAATATAGATGTGTTTCACCTTGAAAGTACCTTTCTCAAAGGTTTGATAAAATCTACAGAAAACGAGGGATGACATGAGCTTAATTAAGCCAATGAATTATGAAAAAAAAACACAAACTAATTATGGATAAATTAAAAAAAAAGCGCTAGTTGGTTGACTAGTTTTATGAACAGTAGACTACGACTTATAATTTTTAAAATTTATTAGCCACGGTTTAAAGGAAATGACCTAAGGTTATTTCCAATGTTCTACCTAAAGGTTCATTAGGTTACTGAAGATAGATATATGACATACATACAACATCCATAATGTGTCAACAAAATAGTAAATAGTATTGAAAATTAAGCAGCTAGGTTATTGAATATAGGTAAATAATTGTTAATGTGTCTTTCAAGAGGTTGAATGATGTTATGTTTACTTTTCAAGCCGCAGTTGCGCTGTACTATATGTATATCTATATATATATATCTTACTTGACTTTATTTAAAATAAACCATAAACCCAGTAGGTATAAGTAACAAGTAATATTTTTCCATTACAGAATGACTTAGACGCAGCATTCAACACTATGTACAAATCAAACGCCTCCGGCTTCATAATCTGGGGAAGTTCAAACGATGTGAACACAATTGATAAATGTAAAAATCTTATAGAATACGTAACTAACGTATTAGGACCTGCTGTAGCCAAATACACAAAACCAAATATGAGAGTTGATGATGACAATAATGAAATATACAGTACAGTTCCCAAACCACATGACTCTAATGCCACTACAATTGATCCAGAATATGTATGGATACCTCCTGTTAACTACACTCAAAGAGTTAAAGAAATGGTTGATAAAGAATTGAAAGAAGAGAAAGAAGCTGCTTTAAAACCTAAAGAAAATAATGAAAGTATTCTAGTTGATATGATTCTGCATAAGATAGCTAATTATTGTGCTGAAGGCTGTGATAGTAACAGTAAGGTAACGACCGAGAGTGGAGATGGTAGTACTACAACTGGATATAATACTAATCAGTATCAAGTAGATTTAGTAACTGAGGATCCTTTTAAAGTTTCTAGCACGATTGGAATTACGAGTACGAGTGGTAAGTTAAAATATATTGCTTATATTAAAAGTGTTCTAAAATAGGTTCAAAATGAGCAAACACTAAAATGACAATTTCTTGTTTGGCCATCCAGATTTTATTATAATATTTATATTTACAGAATTATCTCATCCTATTAATTTAAAAGATTGTCAATTATAATTGATATTTTAGTAACGTACTAAAAAAAATTGATTTTACAATAAAGCTTCTTATTATTATTATCGTTATTTAGGTCTTAAAGTGACTCGTATATCATATCGATATAAATTTTAATAAAAAGGGCTATAAAATGCCGTCAATATAACATTTTCTATTTGTATGTTTCAGTGCTAACAACTACCGAAGAAGATGATTACACTTATGATTATGAATCAAATGAATATTTTGATATTAAAACAACTAGTGAAGAAATTAGTACAATTGCGAAAGCAGATGAAATCATTGTAATTGATGTAGAACAAAGTACAGAAGGCAGTAGTATAATCACTGAAGCTGATAAGGATTACTTTATTATAGAACAAGATAATTCCATTGATTTAGACACAGAAGAAAACAGTTCAACTGAGAGTAGTATAACTACTATAAGTATCACAGAACCTAGTGTGAACAAAAATGCAACCAGATTTAGTACAACTGCATCAAGTATCACTGATGAGAGTACTATAGACAACCTAAATGTAGAAGACAACACTACTAGAGTTAAACCTAGTACAGTTAATGATTACACTACAGTTGAACCAAGTGAATTGGATAGTTATTCAACTGATAATAGTGCTACCTCTAAACTAAGTGCAGTTGATGATAGTACAACAGAAATAAGTGATAGCAGTACAACTATGGTGCCGGTGACAGAACAGGTTATTGTTACAGTTGTTTAGCGTTTGTTGTTAACTGTTGTTTTAATTTTATGTTTTTGGAACAACTATTTACTAGAACAGTGATAATGTTTTTTAAATTATTCAGGAAATTTGAGTTTTTTCTTATAATTTCATTTCTGGACACATTTTCATTTACATTTGCATCAAAAGAAATATTGATATAATTGTTTACGTGGTTGCTATGTTATAATATTCAAATTGATTCAACATATTTTATATTTTCTCTCTATGTCTATAAATTATGATGTTTTTTAGTAAATAGTTGTTCGTATACTAATTATAATAATTTATAATCTAATTTACATCCAGAGTTATACTTAATTTACGCTAATATATGTGTTAATTTATTGTTATTATTTTTAACTTTTGCTAATCCAAATAATATGCTCAGTGAACTGAATGTTTTTGTTATTGAACTAGCTTGTAATTTGCACAACTTAATATCTTTAACTGTAAAGAAAGAAAATAGAGTTTTTGTATCTGTTTTCTTTCGATAATCACTAATTTCAACTTTATCTTCATAGGGTAGAAGACACTATTGATCAATAATTCTATCAACACTTCTGTTTAAAAAAAAACGCTTTACAAGAACTTTAAAAAAATTATTCATTTTAAATTCAATGAAAAGTTAAATTCTCATTTTGCTTCGGAATCTGTAAGTAGTTGAATATACAAAAGTGAAGCTTTTCATTTCTACCTATTGCACAATTTTCGGCAACGACGGTTTATTAAACCTCATAATAAGATACCTGATTGATAGTGTGTATGCCCTTATTATGCATTTTGTTGTCTTTGATGTTTATCCTACTTGCCAATTCAAGATCGAAAAGCCACTGATGTCTGATAAATAATTTTGCTTAACACTGGTTCACCTATTTAACAAAAAATATTGTTATCTAGAACATATGGTTTTCCGATCTTATTATCTGCTATTTTAATATCTTTGTCTAAAACACTTACTTACTGCACTTTTAACTCTCACTTTTATTGTTTTTAATATTTGTTTTTTTTTTTATTGTACGTTCAATTCATATGAAATCTTTTCAATGTCTTATCTCTATCAACGGTTTTTTTCTTCAAAAGATTTAATTTCTTCTATGAGGCTTTTATCAGTTTCAATTTCTGAATTCACTTCTGTGCTCTCAGCTAGGCAACATTGCAGTTACATAGCAGATATTTTAATATTCATAGCTATTTCTTTATCTTCAAAATGTTGAAATAAAGTCCTGAATGCGCTCTAAGCCTCAGTACCAATAAAGGAGTCTTCTCTAATTTAAGACGAAAAAAAAGCAGAAGAAGTTCCACAATAGAGACGACGACAACATTTAATAAATAGCACTATCTTCAGTCCGTCCGTTAGATCGTCCAAAAATACTGGACACGTATTTTTTGCTTGATCAAATTAATAAAAAATACAACGGCAAAGAGGCTTGTGATGTCTTCGCAATAAAAATTGTACCTAGGCGTGACGTCGAGCAAAACATCAACCCACTGTGCCGTCGTTATTTTCCGTTTACAAGTAAAAAGTCAAAATACGCGTCCATAATTTTTTGATAATCTTACTGAAGGACTAATTAGTACTTTCGTCGTCTCGGCTATTCTAGAAAAAAAAAGAATCTCCACAAGTCTCTACTTCTAAACCGTTGTTGTACCATGATCGTCGTGTTAATCCGTGTCTGTGTGTAGGTGTTGGTGTCTGTGTCCCGAGCTATCGTCAGTTCACCGGTGGCGTGTTCTCTGTTCTATATCTACTCTATCTCCAAGTGTATCTGTCTCTTGCTTGGTACTTGTTAGGCTAACGATTGATGTTTGTGCTGATTCTCTTGTTCACAAACTTAATTAAATTTAAGTTAAATGCACCTTTTTTTCCCTTTTCTCAAAGAAAAGGACAGAAGATACATTTTAGTTTAATCCTATCAAATTAGGCCTGAAGAGAATTGGTGAAGATTTAGTCGCCATGTTTTTAATCGCGTAAAAATTATATATGGAGTGTCTAAATTTGACAGGACTTAACTAATATATTATCTTTTGTCTTTTCCTTAATGAAATAGAAAGAGAAAGATGCACTTAAATTAAATTTAGGTTAATTTGTCAATATGAGAATCGGTTTGTTGGTTTATTACATTTGTAGAGTCTACTATTGAACCAGTCATCATGATTGTCAAAGATACAGAAAAGACGGTTATGTTGATTTCTAAATGAAACGTTTTTCAAGTGATCAAATTCTGTATTCGAAGGATTGCAATGCCCAATGCGGGATAGATTGAATTAAAACTATGTTTATAGTAACTTTGGTTATTAGTATTGTAATGACTTTTAAAAATGTGCCATTGCCAATCGCCTTAATAATATTATATGCCTCGAATTTCTAGTAGTTACAAATATCTTAACTGTGCTTGACGTTCTGGGGAATCTAAGTTTTAGTATTCCAGATAAAGTTTCTGGAATTATTTCTTTAGTGTCCGGTATTTCTTGTACCGTCTCTACGATTATTATTGTATACTTTACGACTATCGTGAATATTTTGTCTAAGTTTGATTTAAACGAACGCTTTTGCTTTATGTAAAATATTAGCAGTAGGTTTAAGTTACTCAGCTGGTTTGTTGGGAAAGGCCGGACTTAGCAAACTTATTATCATTACCTCTAATCTCGAGATTATAATCAAGTTAGTGGCTAGTTGAAGGGGTTGACTGATTTGAAAAGACGGTTACATTCTGTTTTTTTTAGACAGGAAGAGAAAGAGAGTAAGGGATTTTTAATTTAAGCGTTTTGTGTCTGTCGATTTAATGAAATAGAACCAAAGATACATTGGGGAATAATAAACGAGGATCATTGACGTGTCCGTTGGTCTTACAGATAAATTACTGACCTCGGAAGCTAAGCAAAAGAATCTTTGTGATGATCATGATTGTTTGTTCCGTGTCTTATATAAATATAATTAGAGAATATAATTATATTAGTTACTAAACAAGCTCTGCCTAGTTTGAGATCGTCGTCGTGTGTTTCCAAAAAGTTTATTACCTTTAGTGTTGCATACTTATTTAGAGAGCGAAAAGTAATATTTTTTTAAGAGGCACGTCGCACTCTTGACTATGGCTCTGCAACAAATGGTGCGAAACTGAAACGTGAAGTCTTGATATTATTGAGGGTTGAATTTAACGGTATTTCGGTTATATTTGTCTAAATAAGGGAAGAGAGTAGGATTTTAAAGATAAAGGACAGAGAAATAGGAAAGCATCACTTCTTTAGGGTCCAAATATCAATCGTTAGCTGTTAACTCATTGCCGTTTTCAATATCCTATCTGTTAGTATCTGAACTCACTAGGCGTAGATTTCTGACATACCTTCTTGCTTACCTCTGTCAAATTTCTATCTCTGGTAGTTAAAGTATCTAAAGATAGGTTATTGGGACCGTGCGTTAGTAGTAATTTGTGACTAATCATTTTATCTGTGATATGGTTTTAGTACATAATTTTGTTTGTTATTTTGTTAATTTTGCCAAATTAATGTCAGTTAGATGTAAGAAAATAAATAATATTTTTTCAGTGTATTTTTTTGTTTGATTTCCATACCACTCATTTAATTTCTACATGATTTTTTAACCCCCGACTAAAAAAGAGGGGTGTTATTTTTTAGCTTTGGGTCCACAAGTCACCATATATATTTTAAAGCATCTATTTAGTTTTTTTTTGTGGATGACTTGATGGATGACATCATCAAATGACTTCTCCCGCCCTGGGCGGTGCAGAAAGGAGCATCAGACTTTTACTGACTAAAACCCACCCATGTTCCTTCGGTTGCCCTTTATGTTCCGAGGCCTCGGTAACTATGAGAACTATTCCGCAACACCTGCAGGCTTTTCGAGCCCTCTTCACAGCTTCTTTTTCGGATGGCATCGCAAATAGTGCCAGCAAGCTTCTCGTGTGTTACCGATGTCGAATAAGTTCGCGATCTTAAAATCTGTAAACTTAAAGCTTGTACGTCTATCTCCCCTTTTAGCAAGCCTTTATTCTGCTGGCATATACAAGGTTAGTTTTTATATTTACACGTAGTTTGTTCTAAATAAGGAACTCAATCGATTCCCATCATTTTTAAAGAATGTAATATTCTGTCCCAATTAAATAAAAGTTCAATTTACAACCCCTTTGAGACACTAGAAAGGAGTTTTTGGACGGACAAGCTCGTGTCATAACAAGCTTATAACTATGCGGATGATACCGCTTTGAATTTTGCACATAGATTCTTTACATAAAAATATTAGACTCGAGTTTCGGGTTTCCCATAAACTAAGAATATTCATATATTCATATTCTTTATTGCACACGAACAATAAAACAAAAATACATAATGGTAGCAAACAAAATAATCATGTACAAAGGCGAGCTTAACCCATAAATGAGTTTTCTTCCAGCAAACCATAATTTGGTAGAGACGGTAATTCTGCAGACGTTTGAGCTTATTTAGTTGTTCTTCAGTCGCATCGAGGAAACAAACATCAGCATAATCTAAAAGTGGCAGTAGAAGAGACTGAGCAAGAGTAATTGTGGTTTGAAGAGGCAGGAACTTCTAAAGACGCTTAAGAGTACTATACGAGCAAAACATCCTCCGACTTACTTCAGCAATGTGAACATGCCAAGATAGGTTGCAGTCCAAGAAAACGCCTAAGTCTTTAACTTTCGTGGAGTAGTCTATAGCAGTACCATCGTACATAACAGGCGGAAGGGACACATGGTTTAATAGATTAATGAAGTATCTACCACCAATAATGGTAGCAATAATGTTAGAATAAAGTTGTATACGAGTATTTCATGTGGCCAGAGATCTCACCGATGCGTTGCCATCCCTGAGACAATGAAACATAATTATCTGAGGCTCAGTAACGTGACGCATCTCAGATAGAAACGCACTTTAAAGCGTGTCAAACAAGACGTCATGGAATTTGAGCCTCACAATATTTGTGCTGCTGCCAATATTTTGTTTATAACACCCACGAAAACAGGGTCCTCTATTTTTAGCCCGTAATGACAATACGTTAACAAACATTTTTCCGTTCGGAATATTCCGAGATTTTTCACTGTACTGTACACCGTGTCTGTTGTTGAATGTCAACAAATGTTGTTTATACTTAATGTAAAATGTCGTGATGGCCTAGTTAAGGCGCCTGCCTCTCATACAAGAGGTTGTGGGTTCGAATTCGGGCAAGGACCAATGTGACTTTTTAAATTCATATGACATCGGTGAAGAAAAACATCGTGAGGAAAACTGGACTTGTAGTGGACTTGTAGATCAATGCTCGTGCCTTCTCTGTATAAGAAGAGGCCTTTGCCCTGCAGTGGGACAGTAATAGACTGTCTTATTGACATGTCTTTTTATAAAAGAAATACGTAAAAAACATACTACCCAAACAGTACTTCAAGTGATCTGATGGTGGCACTATGGACATGAATAGTGATTTGTGTTACAGACATTTCCTTTTAACTATATTTTTCTATATTAATATATTTCTATCCTGACACAGATGGACAAACGACAAAGATAGCTAATAAATGTCAAGTGCAGAGCGATGAACCTTTCAGATGGGTTCTTAATACTTTAGTTCTTAGGCTGAGGCTACAGTAGGCAGCGATTTGCGATGCGACTGGAAGAGCGAAACGAGATAAACGTGGAATGGCTACATTATAAGCGAAAATCTGGCGTATATTCGATTCAATTTCGCTGATACGTCGATGTAGCCGGTGCCGCGATTACAGTAATGTAGTTCCTGTCGCAGAAATAATCAAAAATCGCTAGTAATATTTGATGAACGGTGTAGCCATTTAGTGAGAATCCATGTATTTGTTTCAATCGATCGTGCGTCGCAGTTCGCGTCGCAGCCTAGTGTAGCCTCAGCCTAAAATCTAACCAAATATTATTTATGGGGAAGTGTGTTTGTGTGTGTCTGTATGTCCGTCGTTCACGACAAAACGGAGCGACGAATTGACGTTTTTTAAGTGGAGATAGTTGAAGGGATGGTGAGTAACATAGGCTACTTTTTGTCTTTTTAACGCGAGCGAAGCCGCGGGCAAAAGCTAGTACGGTAATAAGATCATTGAACCTATATTTGAGAAATATTGATTGTGGAATGTTTAATAACAAACAAATATCAATAAAGGCACAATCTTTATATATATAATTCTTCTGTGAGTGTGTATGTCATTGAACTCCTCCTAAACGGCTCGACCGATTTAAATGAATTTTTCTGTATGCGTTTGAGTGGCGCCCTAGATGGTTTAGATTCACAAACCAGCCCGGCAGATGGCGCTGATGGTTTCAAAAAGCATGTGATCTCGGAAACGACCCTAACGAATTCGGTGAAATTTGATATGTGGGGGTTTTCGGGGACGAGAAATCGATCTAGCTTAGTCTTATGTCTGGGGAAGCGCATGTTTTCGAATTTTAAGTTAAAATGTTTGGCGCCCAACGAAGTGGGCACGGGCCATGATGAAATAAGAACAAAGGCGATTAAATAATGTAAACTATATATTAAGCACGTATGTAAAAATAACGGTATGACAGTGCACAATGTATGACAGACGAGAGAGAGCCTAGCGAGTTGTCAAGTACAAGCTCGGTAGATAAATATGTTTGCTAATTCTTTTGTGTAGGCGTCCATACTCCTTACAGGCCAGCTAGTGATGGTATATAATAGTAGATTGTTTGTCAAGGAAGCAAAGTACTACTTTCAAGGAAAAAGTGTTTTTTTTTTAATAAGACATGGACGCTGTTTTTATCTGTATAAGAAACTCCATAAAAATATATAAAAAGATCCGGCTTCAAAAACAAAAAAACAGAAAAAATACTTAAACGAAAGACGGTGGCAATGAAAAACAACAAGCTGGACGGAATCAACCGACTTTCTGTTTAAGTTATTTTAAGCTTTTTTTAAGCTTTTTAATTATTTTCACTACTTGAAAAAGACGCTCTGCATAAAAACGTATTTGCGAACAATTACTAATAATCTACTTTGTCATTTCCAATGTTGTAACCTAGCTAGAAGGAAAACAACTAATAAATTCACATACTTTATTAAGACAAAACATAAACAAACAGAACAAAACTAAACCAAACTCATTAAAAAGAGTAAATGAAATAAATTATTAACGATTTTATTCTAATACAACGACCATTAGAACTTGATACACAACACACGGAACTTAACATATCAATCTAAAATATGAAATACGTAATTAATTAAAAAAGAGTCAAGAGTGACTCAAACGACACTAAGGGTTCAGTAGTATAATTTTATTTTACTTTATTGGGACATCGGACAAGAGATGGGCAAAATATGCACATAATATTTTGGGCTGATTTAATTCCCCATATTATAATGTTTGTGAGCGTTTATTAGGTATTTTTTATGACCATGCATTTGCCCATTTTTCTAAACTTCTTTAGTTTCAAATCAAACCAGTTTTAATACAACTTAATTGTTATACAGAATCCCATCAGTTAACTAAAACAAACACTTTCACCAAAAACTACGCAGAAATAATAGCAAAACAATAATTCTTGAAGAGCAGAGGCATTTCCTCATCAGATATAAAATTCCTATCAGGTCTCACACTTGCGAAATTATTGTACCTGGGTTCAACGATAAAATTGTACCCGTTTTTGTAACATTCCTTGATTCTGATGCAGTCTTTATGGAGTTCAGTGATGGTGTAACCGGTGATGATGAAGGGGGCCTTCAGTTTTAAGATGGCGTCGATGTTGGCCGGCCAGGCGTCCTTCCCGTTGTAGACGGAGGATCTCTGAATGCTGGGGTTGAAGGCGCAGACTGGAAATAAAAGTATTCTTGTTAGGTTTCTTTGGGAATAGTTCCGCCTTAAATGAGTTCACTCAGTTTCTATAATTATGAGTAGGATGAAACTTAAAATAAATAATTAGTCTTTTACTATTACTTGTCTTAACTTAGGTTAGTCTACTTCGTGTAATTAAGTTATAGGCAAAATGCCTGATATAACTGTGATTTTTTAAAATCTGATGTTAACAACTAAGATCTGAGAATTATGACATAGCTTGTCGAATTGCCAAACTTAATTGGCAGTAGGCGGGGCACATAGCTCTTAGAGCTGACGGCCGCTGGGGCGGAAAGGTTCTTGAGTGACGACCGCGTACCGGAAAACGCAGCATGGGCCACCAGCAAGTTGGTCCGACGATTTCATCAATTTCATCAATACGGTTGTATCATATCATACGGTCCCGTTGGATGCGGGTGGCGCAGGACCGATGATGTAAAAAACCTTTGGGAGCCTTTGTCCAATAGTGGTCTAATTTATCTGATGATGATGATTGTCATAATGTCCATCCACCGTGTACAGAAAAGGAACAATGTAAAAAATCTCACCTATATCAGGAACAACAAAGTCTTCACTGGACTTGTAATCAGCGTATGTCCGCTTGTCTTGGAAGCTGAACACCACGCGACGGTTGTTCTGACGGCAGTTCTCGCATAACCTGATAAAATAAGAATATATTTTATTAATGTAAACTAACTAATGTATTCCAAAGTGCCTTAGAAATGCTCTGATAGTAGATTATTACAATATTTCGTTGGAACCAAAGCTGAAACATCCTCACTAAAAACTATTTATTTTCAATTAATAATAAAGTCTATCAAAAATATACCTATAAGGTAAGGTAAGGTAAGGTCCATATTTCTAAAGTTGTTTTATTTAAGACGGTATGTATACAATATTTACAATAAAAAAACGCTTTGGTACCTAATAAAACAAAGCATGACTAAATGTCTAAGTCTATCGATTGTGGAACATCACTATTGTAGCGGGTCACCCTTTTTAGTGTCAGTGACAGTTGCCCTTTTTTTTTTGGTGAGTGGGAAATCATCCAATGACTGCTCCCGTCCTGGGTGCGGCGGGAGGGCGTGTCAGACTCTTACTGACTAAAACCCACTCATGTTCCTTCGATTGCCCTTTATGTTCCAGGGTCACGGTAAGTATTATAAACATTCCGCAACCCCAGCAGGTATTGGCCCTGTTGGGCCCCTTCCTGTGCTGACTCCTTCTCTTTGAGGCGCGCGTGGAACAAAACGCGCCGTCTACGCGGTCCTGGTCCTAGCCGGGCGGCGAGCTACCCATCGCTCGCCATCCGCAGTCATTTTTCTGACTCGAATTAAAAATCGTAATATAGTCAATGATGTTCTATATACAAAATTTTACTCTATTTGATAAACCGTAGGATGTGTCTAGTTAATGGTTAATTGATTCTAATTATTCCATTTTCTTAAACATTTCCCAAAAACCAACTTACTTGATCTTCCCAAGCAGTTCCAAGGGCAAGTTGGAAGGGTTCAAGTTATAATTGATGAGCACGATTCTCAGCTCCTGGAGATCAGGTCTGAGGTGGAGGAAGAACACCTCCCATTTGTTGAGGGCATCGGCTTCGAACTGCAACTCTGCTCCTACTACGTGGATGGTGAAGGAGGATTTCTGGAATGGGAAAAAGTGCCTGAGAGATTGGTTCCGGCCCTCCTGGCTTCTATAGATATGAGTACGGGGTCTGCTTCAGTAAACTGCCTATATAAAAACCCCTGATGATAACTCCAGAAAACAAACCAAATTACCAAAATATTGGTTTTATATTATGTTTTTGCATCAGGAATTCTCATGGATCCCCCATATGTTAGAATACAATTAATACGGGAGTCCACAATGTTAAAATGCTCGAATAAAATGTAGTTTTTCTGGAGCATTTAAGAGTACCCATTGGATTTTAAAGATTACATGGTAAAAAAGTAAATTGAACTATGTAAACTTCTTTTACCGATAGAAGCATGCTTGTTTCTAACATTTACCTTATTAACACCGTTGGACGGAGATCCAGCCTTAGTCCTACAGAGCTGATGACAGTAGGCAGCTGTCAGCGGTGCTGTCGCCAGCTGCGTCAACGCAGCGTACTGTATGTCGGTTATATCTGCGACAAAATATTATAAAAATCAAAATCAAAGGCATTTATTTCACTTAGACTATTTACAGGTACATGAATAGTCAAAGTATAATAAGCTCATGTTTGTTTGTTTTTTTTTGTAGTAATACACAATACATAGGATAATACAAAGTGGTTCAACGCTGTCTGTACCTTTGTGTGCTATCTTTAAAACTGCGCCGCGGATTTTGATGCGGTTTTTTTAATCGGTAGAGTGAAGAGAAAGGATTATATGTATAAAATGTTTATACCTATGTATAATTTGCAAATTATAGTTAAGAGAAAAGCCGGCATTTTAAAATATTCGTAATACCTGTGGGAAGCTAGACCGGGTCGCTTTTTTATAATTTTTCTATTATTTATATTAATCCTTCGAACACACGTGATTTGAGACACAGTAGAAAGACAATAGCAGCCAGACAGTCAGCTGTCGGTTAATCGTCAAAAGGTTAAAGAACTTAATTGGTAATAAAAGCCATCACAGATTGGCTGTATTATTTCTCCTAACATCGTATGATATAAAGGTTAGTAAAATTTCTAATAAATAACGAATACTCAACTCCTTTTCTTACACATCTTTTATTATTTATTCATAACTACATAGATAGTTATAGCGTTCTTAAAAAGTACAATAATACAGGCATTACATTCGGTGCCAATATGCAAACAGATGACGGTCATTATGTACACACAATGACAAATTATACAATTCACCTGTATATACATATAAGACGAATACCACACATAAATATTTAAGCACATGATGATTTATTAGTTATTACATGTACTAACAAATATTCACCAATAAATCAATTTTATATGTTTCTACTGTTCGCAATTTCGTATGCATATAATATATTTTAGTCACGTTTATAATTTTAGAATGGTGGCCCTTTCTTCTCCTGATGAATCATCCACACCTATGTATTGTATTTATACTCTTTTAAATGTCATGACTCTTCTAACTGAAGTGTACAACATAGGCGGCTACAAGTCTCTTCATATGTAAGATTCATTGCTATTTCAGAGACAAAGACGTGCCTTTAATTTCAAAGAGAGCAAAGCTGGGAGAAAAAAATATCAGCTGTTAAGAACATTTATGTTTGCCTAATGTACTCAACAGCTTATATATTTTTCGCGATTTCGACTTTGCTCCCATAGTAAAAATTGTTTGTTATCATGAGGACAATCACGTGTTCAAGTATCATACACTAATTACCAGTCACCCTATATACAGGGTGCAATTGAAATCGTGGGTAGTATATTAAAAAAAAGCTCTACTTACGATACTACTTAGGGCTACTATCACGCAAATCAAAAATATATGGAAAACTTTTAAAAGTGTCATACAAAGTATCAAAAAGTTGCGCATAGCGTAGCGAATGCAGCTGTAGGCAGCATCAGCTTTTAGCATTTATTTGCAATCATAAGCGTTATACAATATGACTTACTACATTTTAAAGATTTTCCATAATTTCATTAATTTTTTTTTCTTTGTGCCTCAGTTTAAAATAATGCCCATGACTTTGAATGCACTTAATATATTAAGTTTAAGGTTATAACCTTCAAAGAAAATCACAACAACATTGCTTTTCGGCTCTTTCACAAACAGCTCAACTACCCTGTTTCTAACTCATATTATTTTAATGTGTCATCATGTTTAAGCATCACAATTTTAAGGTCTAAATAGGAATAATCGTAATAGTCATTTATTACTAAACCTTGCTCCATTCGATTACTTTTTGCAATCACAATTCACACAGACTCTAATAAACAAATTCTTCAAACAGGGTCAGTTATTTGCAATATTTCGAATAATAGCTGCTTCAACGGACAGACAGATATTTAACTAAAATCTAGGTCAAAAACACTGAGGGTCCCACCCCAAGCAATATTCACAATGAAAAGTTTATCATTCTTTTTGCTTTTTATTAAAACAACCCCTTTTACTTTCTCTTTTTCAACGAATGTTATTTGAATGTTTTGTCCCAGAATGAAATTAGCCGGTCTCTCTATTGTTCCAGTTATCTTGCTGAAAATTGACAGATGTTTTGCAAAAACTCGGTATAGCCCAGCGGGTCTTGATGGCCCAGCAGTTAATGTTAGGAGACACCGTCGACCATTCGCATAAAATAAACAAAAAACAATGACATGTAAGTGTCATATTTAACCGATTAAGAAAATTGTGAAATATTCTTTTTATTTTGTGCTATATTTTAAGTAGTTATCAAAATCTAATCCTTTTATTTATTAACCGTATATTTTAGTGTGACTTTACAGGTGTTTCTAGTTAAAAATTATTTATTTGGATTTTAGTATAAAAGTGTTAAATAAGTCTTTTTACAACATGAGAAAGATCTACTTACCAATCTTCTCCTCATACATTGACGCGAGGACCTCATTAATCTTCTCTGGGATCTGCTGCGGCTGTGTCAGCACCTTCGTGGGCATGGTTGGCTCCAGACGACCCTTGGTCTGCTGGTAGCTCACCAGCTTCTCGTACAAGGAGTAGGACTTGCACCAACGAGAGTGAGTCTTCGGGAAGTGATCGGGGTTGTCGGTACAGAAGGATATCTACGGAGAAAAGATTATGGTTTCAATCCCGCCACATACCTAATTGTATTTCTAAAAGTCTGAAATAACAGTGGAGTCAACAAGAACGCCAAGCAAAAGATATTTCGAAGATTCCTATAAAAATTCAATGGTCGTTGATCCTGCAGCGAAATCGGCCAGAAAAGAACAACAATTTTATTGTGTTACCTTGATCTAATACGCTTAGTTGTAATTATTTAGGCGGCTTCTAAGTTACTTAATGTTATACCATCTACATCCACCACAATCCAGATTAACTGCCCTTTGATGAACCACTCCCGGCACAGCACGTTTACTCAGACCCTGAGATACAGTAATGACTCTTGCTCTCTAGCACCAGCTGCTTGTTCATCACGCACAAGACATGAACCAACCAGTCCACAGCCCTGACAGTCGCTGAACTCGCTCTGTGGCTACTCCTGGCAGGGTACGATAGCGCAAACCCTGGGATATAGCAGAGGCTCCTGATCAGCAGCAGCTACTTATTCATCATTCACAAGACATAAACCCACCTGCCCGCAGCCTTGACAGTCACTGAGTTTGCTCTGCTTCCACTCCCGGCATGGCACGTGAGCGCAGACCCTGGGGTATAGTAACGCCTCTTGCTCCCAAGGCACTAGTCGCCTCTTCAGCACCTTCTCGCAGGATACTATCATCTGCATCCTGATCAGGCGATAGTCGTGGCCTGTCAGGTTTTTTGCGTCCCCGTAAATGTGTTTTTGATCTATGGAATAGTAATTTTGTTAATATTGTAATAAGCTTTATTTTTTTAAGATTATTTAAAACCCTTTGTACGGATTAAGTGATCTTACAATTACAATGCCAGTTTCTTTTCCTTTTAAAATTTTGGAAATTTATTGTCTTGGTATGAAGAATAAGGATAAATATATGTAGCTTAGAGAATTTTAAGTAGAAATATGGTATGATATGAAGGAAAAAGCAGTGAGGTGAATGATAAGGTGATGCAGTTACTGTAAGTAAAATAGGAGAACGCTTGGAATAACAAGAAAAAGATACGTAGACTATAGTCTAGCTTTAGTTTTATTATTATAGAGTGAGATTTCCTACAAAAAAAAAATGAGGAAGATACCATCTTTCTTAAACAAGATTCAACTCACCTTTAAGATGAACTATAGTAGACACAGCGAAGCACAGCGCCTGATGCTGTGGCCAGTCATCGTCTTTATGCTTATTACTGCAGTAGAACAATAAATTGCAATACCCGCACGGCACGCGAGAACTACTCAAAGTCTTCTTACACACATGACAACAACTCTGAAGAAACACTTTCCTAAAACTATACTTGTAAACAAAATCATTATTGTCATCCATTTTGTAATCTTTACAAAACTCTTTCATTTTATTATTTGTCTGCGTGTTCTTTGTTTGTTTCCTTTCAACCTCAACCGAATCTTTTATTTTAACTCTCGCTGTGATTTCATTCGGAAATTTATCTTTTTCCTTTTTAAAGTCTCTTTTATTCGATCGTACAGGAATATCGGGATGGCCTAGCAAGTTTTTTGGCGGCGAAACTGGTGTTGTTTTTTCTTCATCCGGGGCTATGATATTTATCTTGGGGTTGCTTTGTTCTTGAGATTCTTTCATTATCATTTCAAAGGTCTTGTTCACGTCGTCAGTGCTAGATGTTAGTGCGTCTTCAAAGTTTTCTATTGGTTCATAATCCACTTCAGGCAGAGCTTCGTTTGACGTTTCGGTATCTACAGTACTTGCTTGTTGTTTACCTTTTTCTGTACTTTGACTTTTACCTTTTGCTTCAGATTGACCTTCAGTTTTGGATTCTGTTTTTTCTTCTTTCTTTGTTTCTTGTGTACTGGATTGTGATTGAGCAGTGGTTGGTGTACTCTGTGTAGTTGTTGTCGCTTGAGTGTCTTGCTTACCTTTTTTCTTTTTATTTTTACCTTTATTATCTTTTCTTTGTGGACATACAGGTGGCACATCTGTTGGTGTTTCTGTTATTTGTTCTTTTGGTTCTTCAACATCTTTCTTTTCAACATCCGTCACATCAACCTTCTTTTCAGAAGCTGTCATTTCAACCTTTTTTTCTTCCACCATTGGTAATGGTATTGCAGGCATGACACTTTTGAGAACTTTCTGTGGATCAATCAAAGGGTTATCAATGCTTGGCAATTCTGCAGCAGATGTAACTGCTATCGTTTTAACTTCTTTTGTAGGAAGCACTACAACAGTTTTACTATCTTTTGAAGGTTCTGTTACTATACCTTCAACTGGAGGTTGAACTATCTTTTTCTCTTCTGTAGCATGTTTTTTGTTTTTATCTTTCTTTGATTTTTTATCTCCAGGTTTGTGTTTTTCTTCGGATTTCTGTTTGTCACTGTCTTTAATAGCAGTTGGCATTTCAGGTACTTCTGGGGCGATACTTACAGTAGCTTCATCTACAGGAATCTTTTTCTTGCTTTGATCTTCTATTTTAGGTGTTTGTTCAATAACACTTTGATCAATACCAAATAACAGGCTAGATACATTTTGAGCTTTTGTTCTGGTTGCTTCAAATTCCTTTTCAATAGCATCTTCGCTTTTTTCCATAGAAGTAAGCTCTGCTAAAGACCTTTCAATAGACAGTCTTAATTCTTCCATATCTTGGTTTACTTCCATCATTTTTGATTTGATATCTGTTTTCTCTTCTTTGAGAGGTGTTCTTTTTTCTTCTGATTTCCTAAGAGCTTGCGCACTGTCTTGCATTAAAGGAATATCAAATATAGGCACTGATGGAGTCAATACTTCTCTGATAATCGTGTTATTATTATCATCGAGTAGCTGTTGACTCGAAGCACGTGGATGAGTAATATCAGGTACGGCATCAGAAACCAAACCATCAGATTCTGATGCTTGTATACTACTTATTTCAATATCATACATTCGTGTAATATTAGAAGCATCTACTTTCTCAGCCAAACTTTGTTGGGTGACACCTTCAGATTGAGATATTTCTTTAACTTCTGGCTTTGGTGTTATTGCTCGTTCCTCTGTCTTTGATACTTCATCAGTCTTTTTTGGGGGCTTAGGAGACTTCTTTCGCTTTTTACCTGATTTTGATTCAGTCTTATGTTTATCTTCAATCGATTGTGTAGCTTCTTCAGTTTTAGAAAATTCAATTTCTCCACCAATATTTTCGGGTGTCAAAAGTGCTTTTCCTAGAAATTCAGGCACTACAGGTTTGGGAGCTTCTTCTGTACTTGCTTTTACACTGTCAACAGTACTAGGCATATCTGATTTTTCGCTCATAATTATGAACTCTTGCTGATCAGTTTGTGGAGTTAGTATTTCAGTTATGAGTGCCAGTTGCTCTTTAGTGGCTTCTTTGACGTCACTTTGTTTGTCATCAGATTCCAGTTTTGGTTCTTGAATGACACTAGCAATATCAAGTGCTTTAGGTACTTTTGATCCCTTTTTCCGTTTTTTCCCCATAGCTTTTTCAGCAAGCAGCTCGAATTCTTGAGCTATTAATTTTTCATCTTCATCAGGTGCTAGACAAATAATATCACCTAATATTTCAGGCTCTGCTGTCTTAGCTTCACTTGTAGCTGGTTTTTCTTGCAATAACGGTTCAGTTTCAATAATTTCTAACTTAACTTTGAAAGGATCATCTTCAACTTTCACGAACTCAGGATCGTGAGTAACTTGAGGCAAACTTTCAGAAATTTCATGCTTTCCTTTTCGTTTCTTTTCTACAGGTTTTGCAATCTTAGCTTTAGGTTTTGAGCTCACGTCTTCAATTAAAGGCTCAGGTTTGTCTGTAGTAACAATTTCTTTACCTTTATCTTCTTGGCTGGTTATAGGAGCCTTCTTAATTTCTTCTACGAGAACGCTTTGTGCAAGTGTTTCGAAGTCTAACATGGAGGTAATTTGTTCAGACTTTGTTTCGACAACATCAGAAATTTCTTCAAGTTTTGGAGTTGACTTTGTTTCGATTACATTAGAAACTTCTTCTTTTGGAGTTTGCTTTTTGTCTTTTTTATTTTTCTTTTTACCTTTGTTTTCAGGAGCTGGTGTGTCTTTAATTTCTGTCATTTCTTTTATTGGAGTTGCTTCCTTTTCAATTAAAGGTTGTATTGGTAAAGTTTCTTCAGTCTTTTCAAGTTTGATATCGATTGTAGCCTTAACACTTTCTAATGGGATCAAGGGCTCGTCAACTTTCTCTTCCGCTTTATTTTCTTTCTTATCTTCGTCATCAAGTATTTTTTGGAAAGCAGCAGTACAAGAGAACTCTTCTTTGTCCGATTTTTCGGAATCTGTTCGTTTCTTTTTCTTATTCTTTTTTTTGGAAGGTTTAGAAGGTTCAGAATCCGTAGTATCAGTTTTCAAAAACTCTTGAGTGATTTCTGGTACAGGCTCTTTTATTTCGGATTCTGTTATTTCTTTTTCTTTTGGTATAGCTGGAAGTTCTTTTTCTTTTGGTATAGCTGGAAGTTCTTGTTCAGATGGAATTACTTCTTCAGCTTTTTGATCTGCATTCTTCTTTTTGTTTTTCTTCTTACGGGCCGTTGGAGTAACCGTAGGCAACTCTTCAACTTTGGTCTCAACCTCTAAAATTTCAACTTTTGTTTCTTCTACAACTGGCTGGGCTTCAGTCTCCTTTGGCTCTTCTAAATTATCATCAAATTCATCGTCTTTACCTTTTTTCTTTTTCCCTCTGTTCCGTTTAGGTTTTTTGGGAGTTTCTTCATCTTTTGCACTCGCAGCTGGCGTTATAATTTCACTCACAATTTCAGGCACACGTTCTTCTTTTATGTTTTCTACTTTTTCTTCTAAATTCGGAATTATGTCAGTAATTAATTCTACATCCTTTTTATCACCACCCGTCACCCTCACATCTTCAACTTTTTCACTACTTTTTTCTTCCTGCACAGGTACAGGGTTTGGTACTTTCCCTTTTTTATTTTTTCCCTTTTTATTCATTTCCACAAAACAGATATAATCACGACTAACGTTTACAGGGAAATCGGAGTGACTGAGCTTCTAAATACAGATTTTGTCTGACCGATATGTTGGGCCACATTTCTAGTCAGAAATGTCCACGTGAAATCGCTAAATGTCACACGAAACTTACCATGCTAATTCCAACTCTATTTTGTGTCCGGTATGATCTATTTTTGGGTGCGTTGATGTGTAATTTGTGCATGCTCCCAGTCATAAGGAAGAAACCGGTGCCAAAAGTGCATATATCTGTTACATAGAGATGTTCTATTTATATTACTTGGGTTCGAATCGATTTTCAATACTTCAATCGATTGGCAGATAATATCGTTTGAGAAGTCAACAATGTTATTTAAACGATTAATTACCGACGACCTTTTAATGCTTATAATTTAATTAATTTTAATAATTGTTTATCATATTGCGCATAATTAATTAAATATGACCTTACTTTGTAGGCTTTTTAAAAGAGAATAATATATTATTAACTATTGGAATACTATAGAAACTTCCCCTCTCCTTTACAATTTTAGTGGTTCCTACAGAGTAAAATTTCTCAATGATAAATATATTTTTGATTAACCACAAATAACAATATATAAAGTTACTACCTAAGAATAGATACAGAAAGCAATATGACATATAGTATTAAGTTTAATAAAATTCACATTACATTGAAATCTTAAAATAATTCGTTTCAAAAATTCAACTAATCTCTACACATACAGCATCCCATAAAAAACATTTAACATGACAATAGCCGACACACATTGTCCTAAAAAAGATGTCAGTCACAAAAATAGAGTCAAAAACTTTAATAATATTATCTTCTCACAATCAATGTTTTCTACTGACCTACATAAATCTTTTATGCCCCCCTGGTCACTTGAAAACTACCATCATATGCTAAGGGGCCTAAAAACCAATTTCATTTACTGTCACAATTGTTAAAATTACGCGAAAATGATCCTTATGTAAATAACCTCAAGAGTTACAACAAGTTTTGGATACGAAGTCAAAGATACCCAGTTAGAAATGTAGTTACGAAATTTAAAATCAAGCTAATGTAACCCTTATTTCGATAAAGAATAAGACGTGGAGATCCTACCTGAACGTGCTACAATAAAATGGTTAGGCTACCCCATAATTTAAATGCTAATTAAAGGCAGGCAGCCCTAAGTAAAAAGGCAGGGAGCTGTTCTTTTTTTTATTTATTGTTAGTGAATACGTTTTGCACAGCAGGGCTGACGTTTTGCCAGTGTTTAATAAAATTTTAATGAATTTACATTTTTATTTATGTATTAATTTGTATTTAGTAGACAGATTAATTACATTTGGCTTTAAAGAACTTTGTAATTTCTCGTTAGAACTAAAATAACAGTTTTGTGTCTCAAGCCATGATATTATCAGCGGCATAAACGTCTATTGAAAACATCGTTAAATAAATTAAGATGAGTTTACCAAAAGCTTAGTTAGTAAAATTCTGATTAATATTTATTCGTGCTATAATTATATCAGACTTCAATTTAATTGCAACATTAACAAACTATTATTTTCCCGCGGTTTCACCCGCGAATATGTAGAACTTCCACCCCCTGGGGGTGTACCACAAGCCCTTATAGCAGTATTTACTTTGATATTACTTTCAGTGGGAAAGAGACGGCGCTAGACAACGTGTCTAACGCTGTCACTTGCACGCTCCTGCAACAGGACTAAAACAATCTTAGGTACTTTAAACGTCATGGTAAGGGGGCTGTTTTATAAAGAAAGAAGAAAACGTTCTCTTTGTCAATATAGGTATTCTTTTACATACTAGAGGTGGTGTATTTTCCAAAGATCATTTCTAAGTGGATATTTATTTTTCAGGCATTCTTTTTTTATTTTTCGTACTTCAAGGAATGTTCTAAAAGAAGAATTAGCGAAACCGATTCAACTGTTTTCGAGATTTGCGCTTAGCAACACATTCAGAAATTCATTTTTATAATATTGGAGATTATAGAGTTTAAACAAAAGTACAGCGTTTCGTGAGATTTGCCTTTACATGATTTATTGAATTACTAATCTCAATCTCATAGAGGCATTTACTTATAAGGTTTTTTTCCCTGTATCTGTAAGTCAAAAGCATTTAGCTGAAATGTTCATAGTGCATATCGGCATCAGTTGTTATGATGGTTGTGTGTGATTAATAGAACAAAGGCGTGTTCGGGTGGCAAACAATGGTTGGCAACATAATGCAAGACTGTTTACAATCTACTGTTTGCCAAAATCTGTTGCTGTCCAACAGTATGTGTTTATCAACCACTAATATGGCTAGGGTCAAAATAATGACGCTCATATAGCGAAAGATATATTTCATTGCCTCTTTAGCGGGTGGAAACGAGACGCTAATTAAGAAGTTTTTAGTCCGATTCCGAGGTTGAGCTAAAAAAGGATTTTTTGCGATAAGAATTTCTGAGTAGTAGACAGACAGAACAGCGCCCTAAAATAGTGATATATTATAATAATAACAGAAACTGAAAGAATTAAATAAGCTTGAAAAGTTTCAAAATTACATTCTCTAAATATGAACTGTGAGTAGACTCTTAGGCTGAGGCTACACTAGGCCGCGATTTGCGATGCGACTGGAAAAGCGAATCCAGATAAACAACCATTGTGTAAGCGAAAATCCGACATACATTCGCTTTAATTTTACTGACACGTTGATGTAGCCAACGCAGTGATTACAGTTATATTGTTCCTATCGCGAAAGAAATCAAAGATTGCTAGTAATATTTGATATACAGTGTAGCCATACATGTGAGAGATGATGTGAGATGTGTCGCAGGTCGCGTCGCGGCCTTATTCAGCAGCAACGTAATTTCTGTCACACTTATTACACCGACATAGACATATGCACATCTGCCCTACATTACCTCAAACCTACACATATAAACCATAAGCCCCACAGTGCCGCGAACATCGCAAAAACGATGCGGTAACATTTATCACGACACACCGCGCTTCCTTTATGAATTATTCAGAACGTCACGCGAATGAAAGTATCAAAATGATGCATATGAATGTTTGTATGTTATGACAGGCTTTTTTGGACGGAATAGAAAGGGTTTGACAGCCAAAATTGTGTGTCTGGAGGGGAAATAAAATACGAGAATTGGGTTACCAGCAACTCAAAAAGAAACAACATCTTTATAAAGTACAGTTTTAGCCCTGAAACCCTAATTAATTTTCAATTACCTGTTCTAAGTTTCTAATTGCTTCGAAATCAATAAGTAGTCAATTAATCTGACAGATAAGATTAATATTTCTTTATTCATATACAATTGGGGAATCGCGTTTTGGCAATCTATGATAGGTTTGTAAATTGATTGGTGCTCCCAAATAAATAATTTCAGCAACTTTTGAACTGTTATAGAGTCAGTCATTCAGAATATTGACGCTAGTTCGTTCCAAACTCTAGGTTTCTATGGAGACGAATGAAATGCAAGAAATTCCACGAACACTCTTCAAAAATAGTGTACCTATATAATAGCCAGTGTAGTTGTAGAATGGTTAGTGATCCTGACTGCTAAGACGAAATTCGTATGTTGGTATTCCTACTGGGTGTAATGTATCTATATTATGTATGTATTTATAAATTTTGTAAGTACGTTTATCAGTGGTCTTGTTACCATAAGACAAGTTCTGCTTAGTTAGGGACTAGGTGTCAGATGGCCATGTGTGAGTTGTCCCAAGATAATTAATTATTAAAAACCAATAAAATATTATAAGCCAAATGATAAAGATTACAACATCTACTACTCTATTAACTTTTTAATCACTAGGCGACGTTTACAAATCTAAAACTATTGTCTAATTCACGTTTATACCGAAGCTCATCCTAACCTAGTTCAGAACGAAACAAAACGATATATTCTTACAATACATTTCGCAATCCCACTCCCGGCCTACTTCCGCACGAGTGTGAAAGAGACAGCAGATAACACGCTAATTATAAAGGGGGATATAGACTAGAAAATTTGCGTAAGCATTAAATTTGAAACTTTCAACGACTTTCAGCGGGCTACCGCGCTGCTATTGTCTTTCTATTGTGTCTCGAATCACGTGTGTGTCGTGGTTTAATATCGTTTTTATGAATGGTACAAAATAGGAAAATGGTCAGTTTTCAAAAAAACATTTTCATGTTCCTTGTCGTGGTCGTAGGTTCGATTCACACCCAGGACAAGTTTTTTACGATAAACATGATTGTTTGTTTGTTGTCTGTGTGTAATTTCTCTGGGTGTAATCTGTAATAGTTATGTAATTATAAGGTATATAAATATTATGTCAGCAGTCTGGTATATCTAGTTCAGGTTCTGCCTAGTTTGGTCAGATGGCCGTGTGTGAGATGTCCCAAGATTTTATTTTTGTTATGAAACCTTCTAGCAAAAGGCCGACGCTGTATTGACGTATGGTTCATGGCGAGTGAGCATATAAAATAATATAAATAAGCATTTATTTCAGGCCATGCCCATATTATAGGTACACACTAAATAAAATTACAATATTAAATAATTAATATACTTGTAACGTTTCTCTTTACTTTTCGTACACTCTTACTTTGTTAAAACATCGGACATACAAGTCGCATTTGGCGCATTCCCACGTGCTCGTGTGTTTACTCGACAACATGTCAGTGTCACACAAAAACGTTCTTAAAATCAAATTGTAACAAAACATCAAACATCATGGTTAGCAATATATTTTGAGATTTAAAGACAGCGAATGCTCGATGTTCTGTTACAAGTGAACGCCTTAGTCTATACCATGAAGCAGCAAACCAGGTCTATACCCACCTTAACAGTACGTGTAAGCGAGATAGCATCTATCTAACCAAACTACATTCCCTGTGAGTGGGAAAGAGAGAGAAGATTCGAAACTAATTATATTGCATGCATGACCAACCGATTAGTATAGAGTGCGATTTATTGTCGCAAATGTCACATATGTTGCGTTTTTTTTTGTTCTCTAATATTTTGATTTATATTTTGATTTAGTGTAGTTGTGTTTTGTTTCTTTGCGAATTTTATGAAGGGGTTGTTTTATTGGATTCAGTATGCGTCATCCGATTAGATGCAATATAACATAATTCATCAATCCTGTATTGATTGGGTTAGCGGTTTTTTTCGTGGTGCAAAATTAGAAGTTGATCTATTGAATTTTTGTAATTTTTACTTTTAAAGAGTAATAATGTATATTTATTTATACAATAATAATTATACACAATATTTACAAACTAAACTAAATGGCATCAAAAAACTCCTCCGCATCGCTGTCAACCGGTAAAGTGCCCAAGAGGCTGGCAGCATTGCCACGTTGGATGGCAATGCTAAGCCTCTGGCCAAAATAATAGCCTCTTTTAAAGTCTTTCTTAATAAAATAATTTTTTTTTTTTTTGTAAGGAATAGTATTAATTTTCTGTTCTTTACACCATAGTTTATTATTATTTGTATAAGCTTAGGCTTACCGACCTTTTCGTAATCTATTTAATTTACATAGCAGTTGAGGTCTCTAAACCTTTCAACGACCAACCGACAGCCGGCTGTCGCGATGCTATTGTGTCTCAAATCACGTGTGTTTGAAGGTAATATTAAACCTAAAGGATAGAGGCTATTGTGAAAGGAACTCGTCCGGGAAAGTGCTACTACTGCCTTTATTTCTGCCGTTATACAGCATTGCAGTGTTCCGAGTTGAAGGGTATAAGTACAGATATAATTTATTACAGGTATTTGTGACATAATATCGTCTTTGTTTTCGGAGTAACACAACATCTGGAGGCCTCTGGTATTGATGATGTATATGGGTGATAGGTGGTGCGTGTGACTACTTAGTATGAGATACTAATGGCCGAATAATCGAACGTCACTCAATTCTGAGACGCTCTCAAATCTCTTGCTGTCCTTGTCATTCTAAAGGAAAGAAATAAGGACAGCAATAGGTTTGAGAGCGTCTCAGAATTGAGTGACGTTTGAGTATTCCGACCTAGGACCCCAAGTTCTCCTTAGATGTTTGTAATCCTTTTAAATAAAAATTAGAACACAAAAGCATCTGCTACTGAAATCTATATTAATAATACAGTACCATTATAAAATAATAATAAAAACAGACTCCTCCTCCACACTACGTGACCTGTATCAAATCCGCGTCAGTCGCGTGCTCTCTCAACCGCACAGAGTAGTGTCACATGTACGAAAGTTTGAGTTATTTTTAGTACTCTTGTTTGTTTTTGTAAGTAAGTATGTGATATATTTTATGTCATTATATCTTATTATCATACACAATGCTCAATAACTTTATTGCATCCCGTAATGTACAAGGCTGGTAGGTAAAATTAAGAGAAACAATAATGGACCCTGTCGGGCACAGCAAGTCAATCAATCAATCTGTGTGCACCTGTGTCCACATCATCATCTGTGTCTTGTGTCTCTTCTGTGTGTGTGTGTCAATCTGGATTTGCCGTTTTTTTTCTTGATTGGCTGGTTTTGCTTGTGAAAATTCTATTAGAAAAACAACTGAAAACCAGATAGCTGTTGTGCCAAATATGTACCCTAAGAGCCTGTTTCACAACCTCGAAATTGTCCTTACCTACAAGATAAATTCAAAACTGGAACAGTTTTTATATGAATTTATTTGTCAGATATTTTAATCATAAAGGTCATTACAGTCACCCGGCAGCCACTCCGCACCGACTCGCTTTATAACCGAGGCGATCCGGTGACGCTACGGAGTTGATGTAGTGAGCGCATGCCCATACAAGTCCATATAAAGAATACTAGCTGCAGGAGGCGAGTCCGTGCGGAGTGGCTGCTGGGTGACTGTAATGAGCTATGACCTTAACAAGTGCCAAGAGTCACTGTCCACGGCTGCATACGCTTCAAAACGTCGCTTCGTTGTAAACCTGCTTGCAGCTATAACAAAAATTTAAAACTCTGTTGACGAAGCGCACGACGGCACGAGTATGCTCTGATTTGTATACAATGTAGTAAACGTACTAAGCAAATGACGCGTACACGCGTCTATGCCGCTACACTCCGTGGACAGTGACATTAACAAAATAAAAAGTAATAAATTAATTATTGACCGCTTCAACCTCTGTACTCAAAAACTACTCTATACAAACTATATGCAAATAGGGTGAAGGGCCCATTTCATGTCCAACTAAATTATTCCGTTTTGTGTCATAAAAATCGTGTACATTAAGTTCACAATGCGGATTGCGTGCCGTTCCCTTAATGGACGGCTTAGGTTCGATTCCCGTGCGACGGATTTTGTAACGCGACACGCTTTTATCATTTTTTAAGCTTTGTTGAAAGGGTTTTGGTAGATATATGATCGCGTGGGTAGCTTTGGGATGAAGGGAAAATCTTGTCGTGTTTACAAATTGGAGGGAAAGAAATAAATAGACGTAAATAATAATGGGAAAGAAACATTGGTTCATAAACACCAACATAAATGCTTTTACTGACTAAGACTACTTAACTAGCTGTCCCCCGCGGTTTCACCCGCGTTATATCAGATTGGTTTGATTGGTTCCTAAAAAAAACCGGCCAGGAGCGTGTCGGGCCAATGTAGGGTTCCATAGTTTCCCGTCCGTCACAATAAGTGTTCCCACTTATAAGTTTTAAAAAAGGCTATTTGTTACGTTGACATACTAAGTACGCAGAAATTATTTTGTGAAATTTTTTGTCTTTTTTTTACAAAATCTGTTCTTTCTATCAAGTTCAAAATATTTTTTGTAGAAAGTCGTTATAAATTTCTACTTTCCAGATTTTTTTCATATTTTTTAAACCCACGGGTCTAAAGTTAGAGGGACGACGCTTTGATTTTTCCTTTTGGAGCGATTATTTCCGAAATTATTGACATTATCAAAAATGATTTTAGTAAATCCCTATTCATTTTTAAATACCAATCCAACAATATATCACACGTCAGGGTTGAAATAAAAAAAAATCATTTTCCTCTTTACATATAGGGGGGCTACCCTAATAAAACATTTTTTTCGAATTTTTATTTTACCACTCTGTCGGCGTGATTGAACTAAATATTGATACCAAATTTTAGCTTTCTAGTGCTAACGGTCACAGAGATTAAGCGAGGACGGACGGACTGACAGACAGACATGGCGAAACTATAAGGGTTCCTAGTTGACTACGGAACCCTAAAAAGAAGATAAAAAGTATTCTATGTCCGTCACCTGGTCCTAGGCTACCTCCCCTACCAATTTTCAGCCAAATCGGTTCTGCCTGGTTCTTGAGTTATATAATAAAATGTGTAACTAACACGACTTTCTTTTACATATTACTTCTATTACTTTTATTATAATAATAACAGTTGAAGGCCTCGTAGTGTGTTATGTTGTGCTTTGTAGTATTTTGTTGATTTTAATTACTATCATATAAATTCAAGTTTAAAAAACCAAGTCTAAACTTTTATGAGGAGACTAAAAGATTTTTTGTAGTTTCTGTTTTTTTAAAAGTCTCGCTAATTTTGAACTACTCGTATGCGATGTCATCACATGGATTTCTCGCTCTGTTTGAGAAAACATCAACGCCTTTCAGTGTAGGTAGCCGGTAACATCTTGTCAAAGGGCGGAGCGCCTTGTCAGAGTACCTGCATATGTAGGTCAAACACCTAACAGCTTTGAGCTGAAATATAACGCAGAGATGGTGTGTGTTAAATTAATTTAAAAAGTTTTAAAGTTTTAATTGATTTATAGAAAGTTGTTCGTTATAATAACACGTGTTTAGTAACTAGTACCCTACAGTAACTATGTCGTGCCCAGATCTTAAAATTGATAATTTTGTCGTTATAAAATAATCGAAAACCGAATAAATATTTTTCTGCCTAAAGCACATCAATTAAGCCTTAAAGATGAAGGTTGCTCTCAATTGTGTCTGTTTCATCTTTTTTGGGTACGAAAAGATATCTTTTGACAAATTAATTATGTTTTACATGAAGAAGTTCTGGGGACTTGAAAAACAGACCTTGAGCCTAGTTTAGACACCAGTCATTTACCAATTTCAAAGCACACTCCTATTTGTTAGAGTAAAAATAAGGCTAGAAATAAAGTAATATTGTGGAGAAAACATATTAATTGATTAATTTATTTATTTGAATAAAAGACAACTCGCTACCGCTAAGAGTTTGAAGCTTTTCTCAGCTAGTGAATATATAAAATTGTTTGGTATTTCGATTTCAATACAAACACAGATTCAATACAAATCTGCATAGATCCTAGTGTCTGACCCGAATACGAAATTAGATGAACTTGTAAACTATCGTGGAAGAATGCATATTTAGATTCACAGATGTTTGAAAACTAGTTCTTAGGCTGAGGCTACACTAGGCTGCGACGCGAACTGCGACGCACGAGCGATTGAAACAAATACATGGATTCTCACTAAATGGCTACACCGTTCATCAAATATTACTAGCGATCTTTGATTATTTCTGCGACAGGAACTACATTACTGTAATCGCGGCACCGGCTACATCGACGTATCAGCGAATTTGAATCGAATATACGCCAGATTTTCGGTTATAATGTAGCCATTCCATGTTTATCTCGTTTCGCTCTTCCAGTCGCATCGCAAATCGCTGCCTGCTGTAGCCTCAGCCTTATAGTGCGGCTTCTCTTGGTGTATTTGTCAATATATTTGTGTGTTTCATGCAACGCAATATCAACCTTATTCTAACATGTCTAGAGTGTAATTTGTATTAACTAAGTAATAACAAATGTAGTCGAAAAATAGACTTTGACCTCTGAAATTATATTCTTAAACGCATTAGGTTTTGCATAGATCATGAATGTGATATTTCCGTCCCCTATTTTACCTCTTTAGAGTTGTATATCCAAAAATGTCTTTCTGCGGTTATCTATTCTTAACAAAGAACTGTGTTTCATGTCTTTAGGACCAGTGGTAAAATAGGCTGTGCGTTGAAATATCAACAGTCAGTCAGCTTACCTTTTAAATACCACATGTCCGGAATAAACGCACACCACCAGACACCCCAATTAGAATATTATGTTATAATCATAATACATACACTGAATTTTTATTATTGCGTTTAAAACACTGTTTTTTTATAAATTAGTTGTACAGATTGTGGGAGAAAATTATAGTCACGTTACAAATCTACGCATGCACACAGTCGCACTTGCAAAAGGGTCTAGCGTAGTAGGTATTTCATCCATTTTAGTTTGTTTTGACTGTACAGCGGAAGTGTGACAGCAGTTTACGTACCTAGTGTTAATTATTTTTGGGATAAAATATTACCTATGTTAAAAATTACAAAAATCGATTCAGTAAACGATTCTGAACAAACTATTTTCTCAAAGTGCATTAATTCAGTTACACATTGTATATACTCGTAGATTACTCAAGTCCGTAATGTGTAAAAACAAAATTCTAAATCAACGCAATCAAAAGATACAGCTTACAAACTTCATAATATGTTGATGTTGACCTGAAAACATATAATTCTCGAAAATATCTCCTTTTTGATCTACTGCTCTGCTCTTTAATGGGGTCTAAAAAGGATTAGTTTGGAACCCTCGGTCGACGGATGTCTCGGCAGCGACCCGGAACTTGAAAGGTTATGGTGGTGGTGCCTCAGAAAGCACTTGACTTAAATCAATAAATAATCATCTTGGGATAACGCACACACGGCTATCTGATCATCTAGACATCTGGTGTATATATAGGTACATACATATTATCCATACTAATATTATAAATGGGAAAGTGTGTCTGTCTGTCTGTCTGTATGTTTGTATTTCTTTCACGGCAAAACGGAGCGACGAATTGACGTGATTTTATTAGTGGAGCTTCTGCCCGCGGCTTCGCTCGCGTTAGAAAGAGACAAAAAATAGCCTATGTTACTCTCCATCCCTTCAACTATCTCCACTTAAAAAATCACGTCAATCCGTCGCTCCGTTTTGCCGTGAAAGAAAGACAAACAGACAGACAGACACACTTTCCCATTTATAATATTAGTATGGATGAAAATGAAATTATAAAGGTTTTATTTGAATTTACAAGTTCTTTTTACATCAGTGGTGATTGAAGCCTCCTTGTAAGCGTATGAAGCCTGTATTAGGAGACTCCGTCTTCCATACATTATTAGTATTTATAAAATACTTGTATATTTCTACTAAATTATGTTTCAAATGATTAAATAACCGCTGTAAAAACTCTAGACAACGATAGAATAATCAGGTCATCTCTTCCTACATCATCTCAATTCAGTTCCACGCCTTTCTTACACCAAAACAATCTCAAAACCGCCCAAATCCTCACCAACTGATCACCCACAACAAACCTAACAAATCATGCAAAAACCTCACACAAATATACGTAAAAATCGCACTAAATTCATGTCCTGAACGTACAGTCAAGCACACTTAATACTCCCACTTGATCTGCAAAAACCGGCCTTATTTCAACTGCACAATTCAAGGGGGGGTGAGAAAACTTTACGATGTGCGTGCAGTTGATGATATTACCGGGCTTACTGTGAAACCGGGATCGCCAGCTGATGTCGATGACCCCAATACGGTGACAGAAGGATGGGTGCGGGGGTAGGTGCGGCGTGCGGGGGGGAAGGGCGGGGGGCGCGCGGGAGGGGGGGTGATGTACGAGGTGGTGGCTGTACGTTGACACTGTTGGACGGTACGGGAAAATGCGATCGATAGTTGGTACAATGGTAGGTGAATATACCAAGTTTTTTTAGGATGGGAATAAATAAAGGTTACGTAGCAGAATTGTTTTTGCTTAGCAATATTTCTGAGACTGGCTATACATCTGCAAAATGATGATGGCGAGACAAAAACGAGTATTTAGTTGAACCAAATTACGTGCTCTGAAAAATATATTATTTATCTCGTTCTGAATCTTGTTTTTCTAATAAATGTTGTTAAAATACCTTTTTTACGCTAAATGTATGTCTACGCTTGCTATGCCGTAGCATTTGCTACTCAATACTTAACGTGCTCCCAACTCACAGCAATAATTTGATATTGATTTTTTTTTTCGAAGGAAAATCTAGGCTTAAATACCACGGTTGAGCTTGCTTTTTTCTACTTTTATTCGTCGATTTTAGCGATTCGATTGTGGGTTATCGCAGATGCATACGAAGTAAATGATAAGTCCTTGGGCTCCAAGTATACTCTACAGTCAAGATTCATTTAATTTAATTCATGGGCTTAGCCGTAAAACTCAAAGTGATAGATATAAGGACAGAGTAATTTTAAATATTAATTTAGTCCTCATCGTGTCAACTGAGAGCCATTACTACCCCACAGATTTACCTTCTCTTTGAAGATGTTTGCCCAGATTCCACGCAACAATTTAATACAGTGTCAACAAAAATGTAACTGCTTGCTATCCATTATAATGCTACCGTAATTTGTGAAACCAAATTTTTAGGGCTATAATTTATTTTATTTCTTTATTTTTTAGGCTCTTTGTTGAGACAAAGAGTACACTGATAATAGTTAAGAGGGCTTCATGGAAATTGTATCTTGCATTTATTGTTTTATGATATAAAATGCAAATTTACTATCTCAAGTCTTCTCTTTCGTCTTAGCCAACTCGGAAGTAAGTTTTCACACGACAAACCTATTTATAGAACGTACAATGAAAACAAATTGCCACCCTTAAGACATCACTGCAAATGTACAACTGGTAGCAACCCCCTAATGTTTATTAGCATTGGAATAACAACCCTATTTCAAACAGCATAGAGTGTGGTTTACTACAACGATTCTGTCAAACTTTATTGAATAAAGAGCCACGGTTGTTCATTCGAAAGTCAACGTTTCTGAGTTAGGGATAGAGTTTAGTTTAGTTTGGAACTGAAAAGTAATAGCTAATATTTCCTGTTTGACTTAGCTTTTGGAAATTAAACTCAATGTTTTGTGTGTTAAAGTATGTTTTTGCCTGTGCAAAGTTAAATACATTTACTATTACAAATACGGGCAGTTTCGCAGAGCGCGGCGCGAGAGATTTGATATCGTTTTTTGTAAGTGTCTCGGTATATAACGTAGTATATAGCAGTTCCTACTTCCCTTTGACAATTTCCTAATATATATTTCTGTGCGAGTATTGCTTGGCACCGTAATTGGGTAGCAAGTGGATGGTCTATGCACAACGTTATGGCGGTTTTGTTCGGCCATCTTGCATTTCAGGAAGAAAATCGTTTCATCTGAAGAGCTTATTTTAGTTATGTAATCTTACACTGTTTTGTTATCTTTTACTTCTAGGCCCAGTCTAATAAAGTCAATCCGACACATGTCAAAAAGTAACAATTCAATTTTTTTTCTGTGTAGCAGTAAATTCTGCTTTTTTCTGTATTCTCCAGTTTCTTTTGTTGTTTCTCCTGCTACAGAAATAGATCATCATTTTTTTACTATAAATAGTTTTTTTTTCTCCATTGTTTTTTTTTTCAAACACGAAAGATTTTTTTAGTGCTCGTTCTAAAACAAAGAAATCTCTCAGTCTACAATTAAAAGTTATCGCAGATATTAGTACGAAACCTTGCTAGTTTAAGAAAGTAATGAGATGTAAAAGAGATTTTAATCTTTTACTTGCCTAAAGGCTGATTTTTCAATCATGAGATAACTTCTATCTATTTTCTATACAAAATCTGTCAAAATGTCAAACATACTCTTCAGATAAAAGTTATCTAGCTATTGAAAAATCGGTCGTTAAAAACATTTTTTTTAGTACTTAGTTTAATACAGAAATTATATCCAGGAACATAAACAAATAAATGGCTTTAAAGAGCTCACACTTGGCCATCTGATCCCCAACTAGTCAGAGCGAACTATGATTACCAGACAACAGAGGTAAATAATAATTCATACTAATATTATAAATGGGAAAGTGTGTCTGTCTGTCTGTCTGTTTGTCTTTCTTTCACAGCAAAACGGAGCGACGAATTGACGTGATTTTTTAAGTGGAGATGGTTGAAGGGATGGAGAGTAACATAGGCTACTTTTTGTCTCTTTTTAACGCGAGCGAAGCCGTGGGCAAAAGCTAGTAATAATTAATTTATAAATACAAGTATAAGTCAAAGCATGACATGTAAAAGGTCAAACATACACAAAGACAGAAATAGAAACATCAACCGGTATTGGAGAATGTCAGCTTAATTACTTATTAAAAGTTAATCGGGATTTCAGAAGACACGCAATGGAATATACATCGTTACTGGTCGAGGGACATATTCAAGGACGCGATAAATAGCTCACATATAACTAATAAGAATGTAAATAATAATAGAGCAATATTGATCACAAAGAAAACGGTTGCGGAATGTTTATAATAGTTACCGTGACCCTGGAACATAAAAGGCAACCGAAGGAACATGAGCGGGTTTTAGTCAGTAAAAGTCTGACACGCCCTTCCGCCGCACCCAGGACGGGAGACGTCATTTGATGATTTCCCACTCACCAAAAAAAAATCGTAAAAAAAATCGTAATTAAACCTTAGAACACCCGTGATTCGAGACACGATAGAAAGACAATAGCAGCGCGACAGCCGGCTGTCGCTTGGTCGTTGAAAGGTTAAATTAATGCAATAAGGCTCTCAAAGTCTTAAAAAAGGACCCAAGCACTCGTGGTAGCATCGGGTCTCTCACCTAAGATAAGAGAATGAAGTGGGTATGATCCTATTTTCTTTCGACGAGTATCCAGCGCGAGTATAAACAATTTATTTATTTTATGACACAACTAGCTTTTGCCCGCTGCTTCGCTCGCGTTAGAAAGAGACAAAATCGACTCACCAGTTACGGTGTATAAATGGTGAACTCTAGTGATATTGTTGAGAACGTAACACGCAACTGATTGAATCGTATCTTTCTTTGGTTCAAAGCAAAGACAAATGCACGTTATATTGTTCTCGATCGACTTTCTCACTTACTTTATTAATTTACAAGATTTTTTCCCTTCAGCTTAATAAATAATCATTTTAAGAGAAATAATTATCGGAATATTTAAGTTTATCGGTAAACGCGGTTCACGCTGGTAAATCTCTCAATAAACATTGCTGAAATAAGGCTGGAATAATAATATGGCAATGACAAATTTTAATGAATTATGTATACGAGTACACGTAAACCATTTTCATGAATTACTCTTTCCATGGGTAAACGAAAACCATTTAATATTTGTGCATTCTAGCTCTTAAAGACAGACAAACAGACATGAAGGCACATCCACGGCATTTGTCGCAAACTGAAAAAAAAATCTTTTTAAGGTACTAGCTTCAACGTCTGATTATTTCCGAACAATGTTGGGGTCGGTTTCAGCTAAACTAACTCAGCAGAATACCAGTTTTTTTACATAAAGCGACCGCCTATCTGACTTCCACAACCCAGTAACTGGGCGACACGTTACCTCTTGGTTAGACTTTCTAGCTTCTGACTACGCGTAACGTCTGTCAAAATTCTACGAATGACTACCGGGACTACGGCTTTACGTGCTTTTTGAGGCACGAGTAAAACGGTAGTAGCCTATTTTCAGTATAAATAATTATACCAGGCAATAACAGTCCCACCGCAGAGCAAAGGCCTATTCCCATACAGAGAAGGCACGGGCATGGATCACCACGCTTGCTCAAGACGGATTGGCGATTTCGGACTTATATTAACTACAAGTCCAGGTTTCCTCACGATGTTTTCCTTCACCGATGTCTGTGATGTCCAAGATAAACTTTAGAAAGTACATATGAAATGAAAAGTCACATTGGTACTTGCCCGATTTCGAAACCACAACCTCTTGCATGAGAGGCGGGCGCCCGCCATATCCACTAGGCCATCACGACATTTTCAGTATAATTAAACTTATTTTCCAAGCTAAAAAAAAAACCTTAATCGTAAAGTAATTTAAAACGCTGTACAAACAAGTCTTGAAAAGGGTCAGTAGGTGATGATGTAATGAATACTTCAACTGAATCTTAGTTTAAGTGCACGCGATCGTAAACTGAATTACTCGCTGAAACTAGCTGAAAACTAAGTTATTTCAGAGACGCGATACTACTGACTTAAAGCCGAACTTAAGCCCTACAACTTAAACTTAAGGCTGAGTTTAATAGAGGGTATTTAGCACGTATTTCGGCTTAGCCATTCTACGTCTCTGATTACGGTCCTGTTGGTGTAATGGTTAGTGACCCTGACTGCATTAAGCGGTGTGGTCCATTTGAGTAAGACTGGGATCATTGTAATGTCTAAGTCGAGATTTATGTCAAATGCAACAACACTATTGCAACAAGTCTGGAAAGGACTCATCAAATTCAATCAAATAAACTCTTAGTCAAGAGATTTATTAATAATCATAAGAGAATTTTAATGTACGTCTCCTAATTCTAACATCAGTCCCTTGTTACAAAGTTTTGATGTACAGAACACGCTAGAATCAACCATACAAACCCAAAGGCACGGGCATTACGGAATAGTCAAAAAGTTCCACTCTCCACTCTTGACTCATTAGATCAAGTTGAAATTATCATAATATTGTATTGTCTTTAGAACTCAACGTGTGTGCAAAGTTTCATAACAATCAATTTAATAAAAGTCTTTCAAGAAGCTGTCACAAGATTTGAACCAAACACACAAACACACGAAACAAAGCGTTTACAATGTGTGTCAACCAGTGTTTTACTCGTATTCAATTCCCAACAGACAAAGAATGTCTCCCCTATAAACCACGTAAAGATAACTCTGCCCGCTCCCGTCGCTTTTAGCGTGAAGGTGAATAATAAGGCTGTGTGATAGCAGAAAGCCCCAGGACCTGAATATTACCATTTAAATTGCCCGGCGTTTGCACTTAGGGTTGAGCGAAATGGGTTTTTTTATTTGGGCTTATTCTCAAAAATCCCCTAAAAGGAAAAATGGGAATGTAGGTGAATGAAAATTTTTAGCCGTCGTGATGGCCCGTGATTTGTGGGGGCACCCTCCTCTCAAATCCAGTGTTCAAAACCGGGCAAGTACCAATAAGACATATTAAATTCATATGTACTTTCTAAAAAACAGCGCTAATGCGCAATAGTATTTTTTGTATGGCTCCAATAATTTATGAACACATACCAGAAGCAGTTAAAATACTAAACGTTAATCTATTTAAAAGACATTTAAAGAAATTTCTTGTGAGTAAAGCCTATTACACAGTTTCTGAGTTTCTTAAAGAAAAAATACTTAATGTGACCATTTAATTATTATTTTATGTGTTCTTCGCATTGACTGTATTGTTATTTTTATTTATTAATCATTTGACATCTGATATCTGACATCAATATAATAAAATTGTAACCCCAAACTATGACATATTATAATTATTATCATACGACTGTAATTCAGCCTTTGATTGACTTTATGTAAATTTGCCGTAAATTAAATTCAATACTTATGTTTTGTAACTACCACCATGTTAATTTTAAATGTTTATATTTTTTCATAACATACATAACATTTGCACGCCATAGAAAGTGACAAACATGTCTGAACCATTTCTTTTTTGTCATCCTGCATGCATGTTTATTCTTGTATGTGTACACATGTTTCAGCAAATAAATATCTTATTTTTATTCTTAAAATTTATCTTGGACATCACTGACATCCCGTGCCTCGGAAAGCACGTAAAGCTGTTGGTTCCGATTATTATTCGTAGAACTTTGACTTTGAAAAATTTGTAGTTACTGTCCCAATACCTATTCTCACCAGGGTCACGAGGAGTTCTAAGTACCGATATCTCCTGATGTTCCCACTATCATATTTTTGATAATGGTTAGTAGTAATGAAACGGCTGGTTTATGTATTACTAACTTCTGTAGTTCTGTGGGCGACTTCGTCTGGGTCAACTTTGGTTATCGTAGTCGTTAATTACAAAAATTATGATGAGATTTTCCAAAGCTTGAGTTATTTGTCAATCTGACGTACAGTCTTATATGGCAGCTAAATCTGTCCTAAAATAAAATAAAACCACTTTTACTACTACTTACTCTCCCAGCTTTTAATTTTTCTGACCATAATGGCAACCGCGATTTATCTCGAAAAAAAAGTGGTCAAAGTAATGAACACATCTCTAAACACATTTGAAAAAACAAATTTACTGAAATCCCATTCATATTTACTACCAACCATAGAAAAACAAAACTTAACACTAAAATCTGCTTCCCAACTTTTCGTACCAAAAGTTTTGACAAAAAAAAACAATATTTTCATAAAATATACATCGCGTGCCACCCCTAGCGTTGGCAAGAAAACTTTGCATAGTTATTTAACTTGTAAAAGCGTAAAATACCGCCACAGGGACTGTGAATAAGGCTGTGTTTTGCTAAACAATATTTACTTTGTGAATGGAAATTATGAGCTGATTAAACCAGAAATGCTAAGAAGTATATGAAATTGTTAAGATAATAAGAAATACCTATACATACGTCAGTTAAATTATTTTTATAAATAAATGAATAAATAAATAAATGATTTATTTTTGTAAATAGGTAATAAATTACACTTTTACACGTCATTTTTTTTTCTTTTTTTTAATCGAACGATGGGGCCGGTGTTTCTTAGCTGGACTACTCTGAGAAGAAACATCCGAAACAAACTCAGAGGTCAAAGTCTTTAAAGTCCTTATAATATTGTATTGGTCAAAATATGCGAGGACCATGAACGTAAACTGAAGGGATCTCTTGATGAGAGAAGCACACAGATTTGAGTGGACCTGTCCAAACAGTGGAAGCATTTGTCATAAGTCGTTAAGTTCAACTAAAAAACACGTAAGGAGCTCAACGTCTTGACGAACAATACCAAAGTAAGGACATTCGGGTAGGCCGCATAAAAATAATTTACTAATTATACATTTATGTAAATTATATTTTTAGTTTATATTGTAAAATTGAATTGTTTAGTTGAATACGCTAATCTCAGGGAATTCGGAACTGATATCAAAAATTCCTTTTATGTTGTTATAAGCTATATGGCCTACGGAAGCGGAGAAGCAACTAAAAATGCAGGTGTCGCGGCGGGGACAGGTAGTTAATTAATAAAATATATTTTACTATATCTTGTTAAGATATCTGTATTAAAATTTAATCATGAATAATTAAAGTGTTTAAGATCTTTTTTATCTTGGTTTACTCTTTAATTATGATATAGGTATAGTTATACGCTTTAGGGAAGAAATTTAAAGAAAATTTACGAAGTCTTTTACCCATTTTTCTCCCTAAGAAAAAATTGTAATGGAAAAACTTAGTAATACTTTTTGCTCCACCCGGAAATTAACCCCAGAGCCCTAAAAGTTTGTAAATTTACCTTTTTAAAGAAGATAAAAGTAATGATTACACCATTTAAAATATAAGCATTAAAGAAAGTCAATAAGAAATACACACTTATAATTGGAATATCAAATGTAAACTTAAGCAATAATATTTAAGTATCATGTAAATGATTGTAACTATTTAAATACTAAGATGTTATTATTTAAAATAAATCTTTATTATTATTATCATTTGTGGTAAAATTTTTCATTTAATTATTTTTTTTTCAATTTGACGTGTTTGTATTATTTTTTATTTCTTTTTATATTATTTAATTTCAGGTACATTTTTTATGAAAAAATAAGTAATGGCTAAGGCCTTTTATTAATAATATGAGCTTATGTAGTCTGATAATGAAAGTTTTTTTTTTATTCCTTATGGGCTTGCTCTTGGTCCCAGACTAGCCCCAGGGGCAAAGACGGGGAGATACGTACGATGATACGATACCTACGATGGAGCGAGCTCACCCAAAAGATGCCTAAGCACTCGTCTCTTGAATACATCCGGGTTATATGCATTTGGAAACACAGACGCCGGCAGGAAATTCCATTCTTTTGCGGTGCGCATAATAAAAGATTTCGAGAAACGCTATTTCTATTTAATGTTAGCCGACGCGTTCAAGGCAATAATTTACGATTAAACTGAATTACGACAGACAGAGCGGCGGCGCGTCGCTATGTCTGCGGACGTTGTTTATGGTATTATGTCAAGCGTCATAAACGTTAGCGGAACCTGAAGGACAGAGCAAGTGTTGTTTTCTTGTTAGTAGAGAATTAATTTATTTAAGATTTGAGGTGCTTTTAAATTAAAAAAAAAAACATTTATTTCAGACTGTATTACATATTAGGTTAGTAACAATCAGACTTATAAACTATGTTAGTACAATATAAAAAACTAATTAAAAACAACACTAACAACTAAAATCTAAGGGCACCCGACGAAGTTTCACAGGTAATGTGAACCCTCGTCCAGTGCCTCATAATGGGACAGTCGGCGTCCAGCCGGTCTGCCACTACCCTCAGGAGGCTGTTGGGACTGCCCCGCACGCGCCGCAACAGGGAGCCAATTCTTTTGCGCAGTATAGCATGAAAGCCATCTACCTGGGCTACCGCAAACATCTCCGATGCACTATAGTAGCGTGCAGCCCCATCAACGCCCTGAATGCATTATTGTATTGGACCCACAAGGCACTGGAAGCTCGTTGAGTGTGTTTGATCCATAGGCTGCACGAGTAAAAGGACTGGCAGTATGCTCTAAACAAAGTCCTTTTCAGCGATCTGCAAAAATGTTCAATATCTTTGAAATTTTCGTTTCTACAGTTAAAAACCCGAAAATTTTACATATAGCCTTTAATAACTGTATATTTTGATGAAAAGAGTTCTAAACGTAAAGAAGTAAAAAAGTCACTTGCGAAAACACAGCTTTGACATAATTCAATCAACGACACAAAATCACATAACGCTTTATTATTATGTAGAACACCATCCTTATTACAAAATACATTTACTACAAAAGCCACTTCGTCCTGAAAAGGCTTTAAATAGTAAAATATTTACAATAACGCAAACTCGTTCATTTGTAACATTGACAGCCTACGGAAGGCCGAGGAAAATGCTACGCCGTAGCACCGTAGCACCGTAGCCGCGTAGCCACGAGGCTACGAAATGAGAATCGTAACAGGCAGTTTTGAATATAAAAGATTCAGTTAGGTTGAATTTTGATCATAGTTGCTCGTTTTAAATAGTGAATTTCTGTGAAGAAGACCGAGTAAAAAAGGCTATAAATTCTCTTGTAAAATAAATCCATACTAATATGTGGTAAAGTGTGTGTGTCTGTTTGTCAATCTTTCACGATAAAACTATTTAACTGATTTCTGAAATTTGGTTCAGAGATAGTCCTTAGCCTGAAAAAGGACAGGGGTTAGTTTTTATCCCAAAAATCCCACGGGAACGGGAAAAACTGTGGAAGACAGCTAGTTAGTACGTATATATATGTATTTATTAATATCGTATATATGTATAATATATGTATGTTTACATAATATTAAATTCTACTGTTACTTATGAAATTTTATTTATATCTTTGCACCTGCCATGTTTTGTCTCTGCATCGCCCTAAGGTAGACTGGTAGATAATGCCCAAGGCATTAAGTCCGCCGTTGTGCATTGTTTTTTACATGTGCATAAAGTTTTAAATAAATAAAACCATCATTCATAAAAAGGTGGTCCTTATTTTTTAAGCTAACATAGATTTCTAAAAACCATAACTAATCCTTCAAACACACTTGACTCGAGACACAAAAGAAAATTACAGCCCGACAGCCGACTGTCGCTAGGTCGTCAAGAGGTTAACTCAAATAAATGTCACAGGCAAAAAATAATTCTCTGTAAAAAGCTGAAAGCTTCCAAACTTTTGACCTCATTCATTACTTTGTTAAAATTCCCAACGCTAACATTTATTCAGCTTGAAATTGCGTCACAACTTCACATGAAAAAAAGTACCCGGAACTAGTCTTAATCGACCATCATAATTAACTGCCCCATAACGTAATTAAACACGTTACAACACGCGAAATAATCATACTTTAACTCAATTAAATTAATATTCTTAAAAATAATACCTTTCTGTATTATTGGACATTTAACTTTTTGGATTGGGCAACTAGTTTTTTTTTTTGTTTATGTTGATGACGCTTTAAAGTGTCTTTAAAATAGTTCATTAGAAATAAATGATTTTACTTTGACTTTAATTGAATATGAAACAACAGAGGCATCGCAGATGCGTTGTTTCAGAGACAAAGATGATATGTCTCATGTGCCTGTCATTATCCGGAACATAGCAGTCTTGTTTTGCGGCAAAAATTGGTATGGTAGTAGTAGTTTCTCGAGCTTTCTTCACAAAAAGCTCTCTTACTTATAGGTATCGTCTATAATAATATTTTAAATACTGCCAAATCAAAATTTTCTTTCAAAAGCACTCTTATTTTGAATGAGCAAAATATTTTATAAGTAGAGTATTTACGCGATGATCAGGCTAGCTTGATTTAATTATTATTGCACATATATTATGAACCCCGAAAAAAAAGCTGGTATATAATATTTCATGATTGATCAAATTACTTTCCTTCTATTTACATATTAAGTATTAAACAGACTTAAAAATAAATCTAATCCAGTCGGTATGTTCTATAAAATCTTTTGGTAAAAGCTTGTGTGAGCTGGCTACTCCCAGGCACTCATGTTAGCTTCACTTCCCCAAAATTCTGCAGCATTACAATACATTTCCGGTACTAAGCAATGAACACTAGCAATATTTCTTCAAGGATCAGTAATATAGCTTATACAAATAATAAATCCTACAATAAAAAGGCACAAAAAACAAATAATAAAATAATGAATGACAAAAAACCACTTGATTATTACAACTCGCATCAAATGCACAACGAAACAAAGAAGGGACGCCACACTCGAAATCAAGAACCTATCCTAACGTGCGTCACAATTATCGACCTTACGCCATTAGCATACAGCACCAAAAATTAACCCCTTCGAAATTACGGCAACAATTGTTATAACACATAGGACAACGTAACAACCCCATAACAGGTCACTCCACCTGCATATTACCACGAATGAACCCTTTTCACCCCAGTTCCAGGAAAACTAAATAAGGAAAATTATACCAGCTGGCATTTCCCAGCGAATCATTTATTAATACTCCATTCTGTTTGAAGAAACAAAGAAATTGTTTCAGAACAACTTTAAATAGACTTGTACTATTTAAGGGCTGAATTTTAAACTTTTTTTCTTGAGGAAAAAGTCTGTTTTGTTGTGACTCGGTGAGGTAATGCCATGTTGGATGGCATGTTGATGTTAATGTGGATCGCTAAATGTTTGTCAACCGTACTCAATCGTTGACAAATTACGATAGGTACCTCCGACGTAATATACGTAATGAAAAGGTTGTAATGTAACGTCGACACATACATAAATCCACGCGAATTTCCACCTAATTTCCAGCGTTTCCTAGCACATTGGTCGTTCGTTGTCCCCTCACGGAACCCAGTTACGTAGGGGCCGCGGTTCCCGGGTGTCGATCGATTCGCCCGGGGTAGATCTGGTTTTTTCGGACACTATACCAACGGGAGGGTGAACGAACCCAGTTATGTAAGCCGGGTCGATAGCGGGCGTCATGCGCGCCGCGCTCGCCGCTACCCCTCAATACCGTTCGCGCGCGCTACCCCGACGGACGTGCACTTTATTTTTATCGCGTTTTTTCGTTCCTCTTTCGTTCTTTCCGTTTATGATTTAAGCCGCCACCATGTCGAAAGGCGATGGTGAACAGCAAAACGGTGGTGGCGAGGAGTCCAAGACTAACCTGATCATCAACTACCTGCCCCAGTCCATGACGCAGGAGGAGATTCGGAGTCTGTTCTCGAGCATTGGTGAGGTGGAATCGTGCAAGCTGATCCGGAACAAGGGCGCGGCCTTCCCCGACGCACTCAACCACGCGCTGCACGGCGGCGGACAGAGCCTGGGCTACGCCTTCGTCAACTACCACCGGCCCGAGGACGCGGAGAAGGCCATCGCCACTCTCAACGGCCTGCGCCTGCAGAACAAGACGATCAAGGTCTCGTACGCGCGACCCAGCAGCGAAGCTATCAAAGGTGCGAACCTCTATGTCTCCGGACTACCCAAGACTATGACACAAGCTGAACTGGAGCGACTGTTCAGCCCGTACGGCAGAATTATTACGTCGCGGATTCTGTGCGAGAACTCTGGCGGGCGGCCGTTCACCGGCGGCGAGCAAGGGCTGTCGAAGGGCGTCGGATTCATTCGCTTCGACCAGCGCGTGGAAGCGGAGCGCGCCATTCAGGAGCTAAACGGAACCGTGCCGAAGGGCGCCACGGAGCCGATCACTGTGAAGTTCGCGAACAACCCGAGCAACAACGGCAAGGCGTTGGCGCCGCTGGCGGCGTACCTGCCGGCCGCGCTGCGCTTCCCGGCGCCGCTCGGCAGATTCAGCTCAGGCAAGTCTCTCCTAGCAATCAATAAGGGTCTGCAGCGTTACAGCCCGCTGGCGGGCGAGCTGCTGGGCGGCGTGTTGCCCGGTGCCGTGGGCTCCGAGTGGTGCATCTTCGTGTACAACCTGGCGCCCGAGACCGAGGAGAACGTGCTGTGGCAGCTCTTCGGGCCCTTCGGCGCCGTGCAGAGCGTGAAGGTCATCCGCGACCTGCAGACCAACAAGTGCAAGGGCTACGGGTTCATCACTATGACCAACTACGACGAGGCCGTCGTCGCCATCCAGTCGCTCAACGGATACACTCTTGGCAACCGAGTGCTGCAGGTCAGCTTCAAGACTAATAAGATCAAGACCATCTAAGGGGATCGCCCCAGATTCGGCCTAGCCGGACGCTAGGACGGCACAGCAGGACGCACCCATACATACACACTCATACATACTCTCCGCACGCGCTGGGCCGAGCGGATACTCCGCCACTGCGCTGTGCGGACACTCCGCTGCCGAGTCGAGCGGACACTCCGCTGCCGAGTCAAGCGGACACCTCGACGTGGACACAGGCTTGTCACCTTTCAGTGAAAATTTAGTATTTTGTCGTGTTATAAACTTATATGTAAAATATTACGTTTTCACCGTGTATATGCGAAAGTGATGGACTTCGAACTTTTACGGTGACGATATAAAATGCCAAATACTTGATAAGCATGAGTCTAATGTATTAATAGACATAGGTGACACTCCTAATGATTGACCTGACTAATAGACTGTCTTCCCGAGACGGCCGCCCCGCGCCGGTGCCGGGCGGGCGTTTTTGTAATTGTAAAACTAGAGAAATGTTTTTGACTGTAATTTGTGGGAACCCTTTGTTCGGCGCCGGTACAGTCGGCCGCAAAAATTGGGTTAAGTGTTGGGGAAATCAAAATGGCGCCGAGGCGGGGCCTCCGTGCGCAGGTCCGGATAAGATGGCGCTGGATGAAGGGTCACCACGACCACGCAATAATATAATAAGCACGCTCCACATGAGATGTGGGACACCTGGCCTGAACACCGAAACATACATATTGGTAATAGTCAATAACAAAATAATGATATTAAACTTCGCTTATGAACGGTTGTGGTTTAATCGAGAACACTAGTTTTCGAATATAAAATAATATTAGCAATAATAGCCTAAATGCTATGCTCCAATTTTATATGCGATCATATCGTAATAATTACATTAACGTACGTATAAATACGCGATAAGGCCGGTTAGACACGAGACAGACCCGCCGCCTGCACCCGGCGCGGCCCCAACACAGGCCACTAATCGAAGTCAAATAGTGTTATATTGTTAAAGATTGGGAAGAAAAAATATATATTATCTATACGTATATTTTAATCATATATTAAAATTAAGGATGAAAAAAAACTAATCAAAAACTGTGATAGGTTTTGATAAAATTTTAAAGATCAAAGAGCGGTTGGATGCGACTGTGCGAGGTCGGGAGGCCTGGCAGTGCTTAGTATTAGAAAAATTTTTGAGATACATTTTCGATTGGTATTACGCTTGACACGACGGGCGATGCCGAGTCGTCCGGAGTTGACGGATGTTCCCAGTTCGCGGAGAGTCGGAGACGGCCGAAAATCGATCGAGCCACTTCTGGGGAGCGCGCTCAGGCGAGCGGGGGCGCGGGGGCGCGGAGGGGGGCGCGCCCTCCCCCGCAGCCCGCGCGCCCCCGCGCCCGCCCCGCGGCGAGGACGAGTCCGTTCGCGGAGCTATGGTGCATACTCTAGTCTAACGATATCGTTCCAAAAATATAATTAACTCGATGTCTAAACATATGATCGGTACCTGCTATATAATAATGTATGGATGCGGCCCTGCGTCTATTCGACCTAGGCTTTAATTGTCTTAGTCTAAATCGAAATTTGTAAATAGAAAAAAAAAGTTGTTTAATTTAAATAATAAATGAATAACGTTATCTGTAATGCCGCGTCTGAACACGTCACACTAGGAATCTACCTTTAACATAAACTTAACCCGACAAAGACCTATTATGAAACATCGAACTTGAATAGATATTTTAAATATCGTGCCGTCCTAACGACCCTACGATTTTTGTAAAAAAAATATATACTTAATATTATGTAAAAAGCAGTTTTGTAACATTTCAAATATTAAATAATAGGTATCTACTCATTACATACCAAAAGATGGAGATAAAAATTTACAAGTATTTATATATTTATTATAAATGTAAAACGTGCAATAACTAATAGCCAGTAATTTAATAAAAAAATATTATTAAAAAAAAGGTCAAAAATGACTCGAAGAGGCGTTGAATGACATAGTATCAACATGTATTGAGGGGTTCGCGCCACCTTATTTACTATTTATTGTAAACTATTTATTTATCCGCACTGAGTACGCGCGAATGAATTCACTAATTTTTTCCATTAATTTAATAACATAAAAACGACAAAAAAATTGCTTCATTTTAATACAGCTTAATGATGCTTAGACATTCCATTTTTTAGTCTTAATACTTTTATTAGGAGTACTCTTATTAATTTAGATAAAAATTCGTGAGTTACCTTTGGCATTTCTGAACGTCACTTCATCTGTCACGACTGACAGCTGTCAATTCGAAGTGACGTTTACGAATGCCGATTATTTTTGATTTAATTTTAACGGTTGGCTAAGAAATGAGTAATTGTATGGTCGGCGTGTGAAGCACAAGATTTGCTACCTACTTATTATCTAAACTATGTAGTTGTCTCTTAGGTTATAAATAGTTGTTGTGTTTTGTGTTGTTTTCATTCAGCATGAAAATTTCAACTATTCTAGTCATATTATTCCAAAAGGAATCATTATTAAATTATAATAAAAAAAATATTTGATATTTTGAATAGTTGAAGTTAATGATCAATGTTGATAATAATAATCCTAATGATAATTTTGTCATAAATTTTTTCATCTTAGATTTACTGTCATTAATTTAGTGTATGTGCAATTAATTGTATTTTATGTGTAAACTTAGTGTGCATTTAACTTATTTAATGTATAATTTATAATTATTATATTCCTAAATGTTAGTTTTTATCGATGTCGATATAATTATCGTCGGATAGTCTTGTCTCTAGTCATGAAAGGTACAGGTGACCACAAAAGTCACCAAGTTATTTATTAGCGTCGATAAAAATTGATGTTTTTTCGATATTTAAGGTTAACCTAAATTGATTTATTTATTAGGGAAATATATCGGGCAATTAATCTAGGTCGGGAACTTGGATGTGCTAACTTGGTTTGGTAAAAAATGTCATACAAGCATTTCGTTTAAATTACACAATTTAAAAGTCCTTCTTAAAGTTTCTTTCTCAAATATTTGCGTAAAATAAAGCTTAATACGTCGTATTGAATCGAAACATAAAACACCAAAGTATTTTACTGAAATTTCATCGACTTTTTAGATAATAAATAAGAAATAATGAGATTGCAGAATGATAAAAATGCAAAAATGATATTTTGGAGTGAAATTGTTCGTTAGGAGTTCGGTTAGGTGTTTCGTCACTAGTTAGTAGAATGTTTTGTGCGCCCCTCTTCTTTCGGTAATAATTATAAAAAATAATAATAATTAATAATAGTGCTCAATAGCTTAGAGGGCAATGCCTGTAGTACGTAACGCGAAAAGCAATAAAAATAATTGTGAATTTTATAAACAGAACACACGGGTAAAAACTACACCATAATTAACTTAATATTTTTGTATGTATTTTAAAATATACTGTAATTCATATCTTCATAGATGTAAGCGGCAGACACGCAAAACGTTCTACTAATTCTGAATGGCTCGTGTTTTAATTACTAGTCAAAATATTCAAGGAGGTTTTGGTCACGGGTCCTGTGTTAAAACGAAAAAAAATAAAACCTACCTAGGTACCGCTAGAGCAATCCAAACCTATTTTATGATAAACCGTCACGGACCGCGAGAGAAGTAAAATAAAAACAAATCGACGCGATGAGAATAGTGACCATAGATTCATAGAAGTTTAGTAATTAAAACTCGAGCCATCGAAGTTGTCTACAAAGCTATGGCAAATAGGTTGTGGATAAAACGTCGATGCTAAGTAACTAACCCCACTAAGTGTCAAGGGATATCTGATCAATAGCATAACGGCTACTTTTTGAAAGGTGTTTTGATGCATTTTTATGAAATTAAAAAATAATAATATTATTAAAAAAATATTAAAAAATCGTAATTAATTGGCAACACAGAAACAATACTCTAATACGCATAGGCTAATTGACAATGAGGCTGTGAAATTAGCAAAAATAAAGTTAAAAGACACGTGACGATCGATCGTAATTTAATAAATAAAATATTAAACATAAGTGAAATCACAGAACAGAGAAGTAATGGGAGGTTTGTTTCACGCGACATTACTGGTCGGCACACATTGTTTCCTAATTTTTTCCTATTGTGTCGATACTCATGTTTTCCGGGAGCATCAGCTTTGCCTAGCATGGAGGACGACGTGCCATAACTCGTTACCACCTCTCTCTGTGAATCATTGAACACCACTTTTATATTATAAGGAATGTATGTATCTATACGATCAGTCTCTTAAGGGACCGAGCCTTGAGCGGCGTGAGATAGCTCAGACCCCTGACTCCGCTCGAGACTACATACAGCAATAAAGTGTTTAATATAAAGTTTACGATAGGACATAAGGTATAGGTTGCTAGCCCATAGCCTGAAGGTCTCTCTGTTCTGTGATTAGAATCATGCAATCACGCGTACAAAAACATATTAATGCCCATATTTAATAAGTAAATCAATTGAAAATAAAAAACTCCAAACTGCGTGAACTGTTTGACTGTCCAGTGTGAAATTATGATAGAAAATAGTGAGATGGGAATAAAAGCATATAGAGTTTTTCTATACAGCTTATCGTGTAGTAGGAATGGCCTTAGACTCGGACGCATGCACAAATAATTATCACTGTGGCCGAGGTGGACGCGATTCCGATAGTTAGGTCACAAATGAAGAAATGATCTTCCATAGTAAATAAATACGTAAGTTTTATATTTCTGCACGTAAAAATATTTCAGTGATCCACCAACTGTGTCCCGAGACTCGGCGCGCCCACAATATGCTCAATTTAATAAAATGAACGCCGCGTCCAGTGTTGGGACACAGCCTACCCTATCGACAACTCTGCGTAACGATTGAAATATTTTTCACGTCGTAGAAAACTCGAGACATCGACTAAATGTGTTACTATTACTTCATAAATGTCAAAATTGCTAGTGAGAATAAACAGAACGCAATGCACAACACCTAATGATATTTGTATGCTGCTGCAGCTGTATTGTTAGAAAATTATTAATAAAATTTAATACTACATTTGCTCACCTTGTACTTCCTTGTATTTTGGATCCGTTTCTCTAGTAGTATAGCTTAATAGTTTAATCTCTATCGATAATTTTATAAATACAGCGTACTCGAGCAGCCTGTCGCTTCCCTATATCGCATGATCATCGTCACAACTGTTCCGAACACATAGTGTTTACGAATTGTTTCGAATAAAATTCCTTTCAACTAATCTAATTAACGATTCTGATTAAAATAGCCCTATGTGTTTTTATCCCTGAATAATCGTTATAGACAGTGAAAACCGGAGCGAGAGGTAAAATAAAATCGACCTGACGTAGGATGAAAAGCTTTATTTACAAACATATTAGGATGAAATTAGCTTGACAATACGCCGTCGGGTAATAAACAGATTGCAATAAATATGTAAATAAACATCAAAAGGTTCGGTCCTGCTTCGGGTAAGCGAATTATGAATAAAAAAAATATTAATAACCCATAGTTTCGAATTTAAAATAAAAAGTAATATCATGTAATATCAATTTCACTGTCTATTTATTAGTATTCGTTTTCGGTGTTGATTCCTCTTAAGCTGCATGATCACAGTTTGTTCCCATTTCGTATTCATAAATAGTGTTTGCTGTAATGTTGGTACGTTTCTCTTTTCTGTACAGCTGGTTTTGTTTTATCGTGATCACTATCGATAAATTGTTCCCGGTTAGCAATAGTGTCGCATCACTACGTTGCAATGGTTTGGACGCGGTGGGAACGAACTCAGCGTCATGCAGAGTAGAATGTGATACTCCTAGTGCATACTGATAGTCAATACTCATAAACCCATTCCCAAGGTGTGGAAAGTGCTAACATTTTCCTCCACCGGTTTCGTGTGAATTTTCTAATGTGTAAAATCAATCCGACTTCCCACAGACTCGATAAGGCTAGGTAATAATTTAAAAAAAATGCATCGTAAGATAAGAATCTCAAAAATAAAGTATTGAATAAGTATTTTACCAACTTCAAAGTTAAGGTGTACTAGACAATGAAAGCAATGATATTTATAATAATTAAAAAAAATGAGATTATTCGGTCAGCCATTTTCCTTGTTCTCGCTGACGTCACTTTGATACAAATACGTATTTTATAAAAGTAATAAAATGCAAAAAAAAGTTTAAAAAACACTTAAGATCTTCCGGTATTAACATAAAAAAATCAATGTTAAAAATTTCATTTTCGTCTTTTTATGAATTATTATAAAATTAAGAGGTAGATGTCTGTATGTGTTGGTGGTATTAACCGATTTAGTTGATATTGTACCTAAAAATTAGGTATTTCTATAATAATTATTGTGTCGGTTTAATAAATTACCTCTACCTTATAGCTTTTGTGAGAAATTATAATTTGCACAAGAATAGGCGATTAAGGTAGACACTAAAACTGGATTTACTTTAGAGTTCTAAATTCACTATATTTGCGTTTAGAATGTGGCTTTTTAGAGATTGAGCGTCGAGTCTTAAACTTACCATCTATTGCACTAGTCCGTAGACTCCGTGCTGATTCTTTGATAGTCCAAAAAGTATAAAAAATATACGAACCTGTCAACATATTCGAGTAATATTTTGACAGCTAATATATTTTCGCGTCCACAACAGTTTCAGTGTCGCTCTTAGTCATAAATGTTGTTTCCAATAATTTATAAGATCGTCTTAAGGATATTGTGTAGAATTCTCCAAATCCGCTAACTTCTTCCTCAGTATAAAAGGTAGGAAGAAGAGAGCGTTTGAATAATTCTCCACGCCATCTTTCTTTCGATACGGATTAGAAAGATTTTTAATAAAAAAGAATACTCATTCCTAAAAGTAAGAATTAATAACCAATATATTTACATCGGTAGATACTTGGCTGTTTTTACGTAATTCTTAAATAATATTTTCACGTAATTTATGTGTCTATAATTAATTAATTTATTGGAATTAATTATAAAAAAAAATATGGAAAAAATGTCACATTCTCTTCACTTTATACAATAGTTTTTACAATATGATATTTAATATCCTCAATGGTTGTAACTATACATTTCTTGTTCTAAATATATAAAAAACCCGATATTGAGTTTTTTTTTCCACCTGTCTTTTGAACTTGAATCCTATGGTGAAAGCCATTAAAGCTGGTTTTCCATTGACCACACACAGGCAAAGATAGGTACACAAAAATTTAGACAATACACAAGTAACTAAATAGCTGCTTTTATAGTGAAGTGACTCAAAGCTGTATTCCATTAGAATAAGCAATATTACCGCACTAATGCATTAATACAAAGTACAAAGCAGAACTTTTGGCACAGTTCCAAGTTAATTTTTTTACTGAAGTTTATGCAATTTTGATTTTCTTTACAAGTGTGTTTAAAGTAGTATAAAACTCGTAAGTATTCTATCATAGCATCTCAATATACACTCGAGAGCAATGAATCCGGGTCACTTAAAGAATGTTAAAAATCTCGGAAACTAAAAATGATAGGTTAATGCAATAAATTGTATTTAATAGACAATGTAATACTCCTTAAATGAAAGTAAAAAAAATATGAGTCACCATACATTTTATTAACACAAAATTACATAAAGAAAAAAACTGCTGATCTCTCCTTAAAACAAAAATAGGAAACATGAAATTTTTGAACTTTATTACGATTTTCTTGAATTTTAATACTTCGTATTGCCTCCTCGTGCTTCCATTACTGCGTTTACGCGGTTTGACATGCTGTACACCAAGTTCCTTATACGATTTTGGGGAATATTCTCCCATTCCTCTGTGAGAGCAATTTTGAGCTCACGAAGCGTGATTGGGGGAGGGTTTCGTTGTTTTACGCATCTGCCTAGCTCGTCCCAAGCATGCTCGATCGGGTTGATATCCGGGCTGCGCGCTGGCCACTCCATACGAGTAATGTTCATCTCTTGAAGGTAGTCATTCACAATCCTACCTGTATGAGGTCGGGCATTGTCATGCATAAATATAGCATCCTCACCTAAATTGACCATAAATGGACCAACGTGATCATTGAGGATTTCTTCCACATATCTTACGCTAGTTAAAGAGCCGTTTTCTATGATCACCAGCTCTGTGCGACTTTCAGAAGAAATTCCGGCCCACACAAGTACAGACCCACCACCATAGGCTACTTTTTCTTCGATGCATGCTTGCTTGAATCTTTCCCCTGGTCTTCGATACACTCTGTGTCTTCCATCGTGCTTGTAGAGCATAAATTTTGATTCGTCGGAGAACATAACTTTTGACCAATCTTCAATACTCCAATTTACGTGGCTCTGGGCATATCTTAGTCTCGAAATACGATGCCCACGCTCCAGTGGGGGTAAGGGGTTTTAAGTTAGATTCAGCAAGCCGACGTCTTACTGTCCATGCACTTGGGTTACTTCCTCCGAGGCGTCGAAACTGATTGGTGAGTTCAGTTCCTGTGAGAAAGCGATTTCGAAGCATGGTGTTCACCAAGTATCGGTCTTCTCATGCTGTGGTACACCTGGTTCTGCCCGTTCCTGGTCTGCGTAGGTTAGAACCAGTTTCTTCGTAACGTCGGAGAACTCTTTGTACTGTTGACAGCGACACACCGACAGTCCTGGCTGTATCGCGCTGACTCCGGCCGGTTTCCAGCATTGTAAGTATTCTGGTGCATTCTTCAGGCGTAAGCGACATAATTTCAGCTTGAATAATGAATATAGAGCACTATCAACATGGTTTATGTCCCCACATAAATGACAGATTACATTACAAAATCAAAACCAAATGCTGTAATTTCGTAGTTCCATCTTCGAAAGTGGCCCTTTTTCAAATTTGATTTTTTTATGATATAACTTTACAATAACTAAGAAGTTTTAATACCTTCATTTAAGGAGTATTACATTGTCTATTAAATACAATTTATTGCATTAACCTAGCATTTTTAGTTTCCGAGATTTTTAGGATTCTTTAAGTGACCCGGATTCATTGCTCTCGAGTGTACTTACCATACACTTACATTAGTATCATAATGTAATATTATTTTGAAAATTCTCGATGAATTTAAATAAGGGTGGTTGGTGGCACTCCAGCTTGTTTTAAGCTTATTTCACGACTTCACATTTTTACAAAAAAACCTTTTAGAATAAGTAACACATAGGTATTATAAGAATTATGGGGGTAGTGGGGTCCTCACATAACATCTCTGGCAGGGCGGTTAAGTTCAGCTGCATTTGCTGTAAGGAAGATCCGTCAATTAACCGACGTAAATACCGCGAGACTGGTCTATTTTAGTTACATTCATAGCATCATGTCTTACGGTATATTGCTTTGGGGACGCGCTGCAGATATAGATTCTATCTTCATTCTGCAAAAGAGGGCTGTCAGAGCTATCTATAACCTTAGCAGACGCGAATCACTGAGAGAATTGTTTAAACAAATAAACATCATGACGGTTCCCTGCCAATACATTTATGAAAATATTATGTATGTCCGTAAAAATCTTCCGCTCTTTAGTAAAATAAGTGACAGGCATAATATCAATACAAGAAACAGGAACAAATTAGACCAGCCAAGTTTCAGATTGTCCAAGGTACATACTTCTTTTATGGGGTATTGCGTTAAATGTTACAATAAAATACCTCTCAATATTCTTCAATTAAATGAAAAACAATTTAAAACATGCATTAAGCGCACACTATGTAGTCAAGCATACTATAAATTAGAGGATTATATTATAGATAAAAATGCTTGGTTGGGTGCTGGTCCTGCTCCACAGCCACCTAGTCTCACAAATTAGGGATGTTTGGAAGAGAAATATGTTAAATAGCCCCTAAATTGACATAAATAACTTATACTGTTATACTTATTTTTGGATTTCAGATTGAAACTTTAGTTTTATATAGGTAATTTAAAAGCATTATTTCCAAAATTAGAAATTTTAATCTTTGGAAGATAGAAAATGTTTCTTGTCCCCTTAATTTTTGACATGAATGTTCAAGATTGTTATTATTTTTATAGGTTTTTTTTTTAAATTTCACCCATTTACATTTGTATACAGTACAAAACTTTGGTTTGTGTAATTTAGATGCATATTTGAATTTTTGTAAATGTGAGTACGATGCAGTGATTTATTACGATAGTTCTCTACTGACCCAAATAGACATGGCAGTTAGGAGCATTGTCATGCTCGCTTAAAAAGTCTCGCTGATGGTGGCGAGTGCGTTGGATCATTCGGTTCCCTTCAAAATGGTTGAGCTAAATGGTGCTGATGCCACGCGTCATGCTCGTGAACGGGCGCTGTCAGTTGAGATGGGTCATCTCTTAACTGCCATGACTTTTTACTTTTTATTTCAATTTTGTATTTGTTTATTATTTTGTTACATACACATTGTTTTCACATGTAGAAGCAACAAAAAGAAAATGTAACCAAGATTTTGTAAAACATGATATTTTTAAAAAGAGTGTCCGTGGAGTTTCTTGCCTGTTCTTCTCCATAGAGATCTACGTTTTGGAACAGGCAATTAGCGTCACTTTCCTTTTCTGACTGACCGACCGACTCTTTGACAATTCATAAGTACCTGTAAATGGTCTAAGTGAAATAAATGCTTTGAATTTTGAATTTTGAATTTTATGCTGTCATGCGCCTTCATCAGCAGTTTCATCAGGCTCATACAGGAACGCTCAAGGAATCATCAGCTTCAGAGAGGCAGTCTTAATATCTTTAAGTACCCTATTCTAAAATATTCACCTAGAAGACATGTTCACAGTTAAATTTCTTTGCACAAAGGTTGTAAAAAGCCTTATGAGAAGTATTGAGACATCTTGGCAAAGTTTTTAGGCAGACATATTAGGAAATTGTAGCTTTGCATTTTTATTTACATTTATGGACCCTATTTCCCCTCATTGTCCGTGTCAAATAAATATTTTTTTTCTTTAAGTCGACAGATCACATTCTAGTAAAAATCTGCAACAGTGTATTTTGATACTTCTGACCCAAAGACTAATAAAAATAGACTAGTTAATATAATTTGCAGGATTTACGTATATCCAAAGGTAATAATAGGCGAGACGACAAAAAAAAATAGTTCGTAAGATAAATTACTAAAAAAATTTGGACACGTATTTTTTCTTTTGTCTCGTAAACGAAGAATGACGGTACAGTGCGTTGAAGTTGCGCTTATGACGTCACAATAAGATACATCTTTATCTTTGTATTTTTTAATTAATTTGATCAAGCAAAAAAACGTATCCCATATTTTCGGCCGATCTATCAGACGGACTCCATTTTTTTAATGCTGTCGTCATCACTATTGAGTTAGTTGAAAAAAATTACAGCTAATTCTCACTTCACTCAACTACACTGAGAAAATTTTTATAGAATAGACCTGCAATGAGATTATTTACTACGATCGACATCGACGGTAAGCTTAGTTTTCACTATAATCTAGACTACCTTTTGCCATCAAAAGTATTTCTCTGGTTTTTACATGAACGAATGTATGTGTGTATGTATGGGTGCATACCTCTATCTTCTGGTTCCTAAAGTGCTAAATTATAAAACGTGACTGGTAAGACGAGGGACATATTCAAGAACGCGATAATATATGCGTATATATAACAAATAACTAATGACAATAAATTGTGTCTCGGAAAGCCCGGGAACGGGAACTATTATTCCACGCGGTCAAAGTCGCGGGCAAAAGCTAGTTTTAAATAAATTAAACCCAGACGCGTACAAAAGCAAGTTTTAAATAAATTAAACCCAGACGCGTACAAAAGCAAGTTTTAAATAATCCTTTCACGCAAAAGCACAGGTCCATAAGCTGATGATATTAAACTTGAGTGAGTGAGTTCGTATTATTTTGTTATTTGTACTCTCACTAATTGTTTTGCCTGAGTCCGTTATGAGTGGAGCTTACTCTCTGTTTGATAGCGAGGGTACAGGGTGGGCGGAATTTTGAAAGAGTTTTAAAAGATATATGGTAATCTTTATAGCCTTTACCCAACAGGGGTTTTTACAGAATTATTATTTAATTACAAGCTTTTGCCAGCGACTTCGTCCGCGTGGAATTCCCGTTCCCGGGGGATTTCCGGGATGAAAACTATTCTATGTCCTTTTTTGGGTCCCCGACTATATCTGTACCAAATTTCATTCACATCGGTTCAGTGGTTTAGGCGTGAAGAAGAGACAGACAGACAGACAAAATGACAGACAGACAGAGTTATTTTCGCATTTATAATATTAGTATGGATATGGACATTTGAAATAGTAAACTGACTGATTTATGATATATCAACACACAGCCCAAACCGCTGGTCCTAGAGACATGGATGGTATGTTCTTTGCGAAGAGTATCTATAGATTTTTGTAGATTCCAACTATAAAGGAGTAAAATGCGATGGAAGTATCGACATTTACGTGGGTGAAGCTGCGGGCGAAAGCTAGTGCTATATACAACACTGTTCGTCCCGTGATCAACAGCAAACGTGATAATGGACTATATCTTCATGCCTTGAAGCATCATGCTAATACAACTGATTAAATTCTTCGTATTCTTTCTATTACTATACTACTTTTTTAATCGTTTTTTCGTCTGTGTATAGTAATACACAAACAAAAAAATCATGACGATTTTAAAATAAAAATCTAAATAATAATTAAAAAACCCTCAAAACAATTTGTAATTCTACCAAACACCCTGTACTTACAAAAAGACCTTTGAAACAGACTTAAAACCCCTGTACATAAACAGATACGAGCCCAATTCGAGCCTCGTGTATTGAAAGCAGCTTCTCCAATAATCCCTATTACATAGGTACTCAAATTCCCTTTTAATGGTGCCCACGACCGGTGCGTTTCATGTGGCTACCGCACTAATTGACTCAGCCCTATCAAAGGCTACACGTGGTACTGTCAGAAACAGCAGTTTTCTAAATATTTTATACTGTCTGTTTAGAGTTTGTGACACGGTAAGGTTCGGTTAGAAGACCTAAGCCTAGCGTTCGTGGTTTTGTTAACAACTCAGAAATAGGAGCCCCGAAAAACAGGGCTCCTTTTTCTAAGTGGTCATAATTGAATTTGACCTTACTAAGCTAATATGTTTCTTCTATCCTTATCTTAATAAAATACACAGAAGAAGATGGACTTAGCTTAAATTTTGTTCAGTTTGTGAACAGAGCACCAGTAGCTAATTCGGAGTTTGTTCTAAGTCTTCTTCTTACTGCCCCTATCCCATTTTACTTGGGGTCGACTCAACACGTCTTTTTCTTCCATGTTGCCCCGACCCCAAGTAAAGTTTGTTCTTCCAAGTAACATTTATATTTTTCTTGATCTTAGAATTCAAGTTTAGTCTAAAAAACGACCCATTAAGGTCGTTTCAGTAGTTTAGCCATGAAAGCGTAGACAGATAAAGTTACTTATGCACATGGACTGTAAATATAACAAAAAAATAGTGGTGTACAAAAAACATGCGTACTTCCAAATTATACAAATAAAGTTATCACTTTTACAAAATAAAAAGTTACTTTTGCCGCTAACAGTCCAAAGGGAGGCTGTCAATATTGATTCAATCTCTGGTTTTGTATCAAACTGACCCCCACGGACACCGGGCCCCTGGGTCCCGGCCCCTGGCCCCAGAGCCCCGCGGCAGAGGGTCCACCGCGTGCAGTTATTAAAACTCTTTGATGGGTGAAAATGTGGCGGTGTTTTGACGGGAGACTAGTGATTAATTCGACTTCGTCCGCGTGGAATTTAAGTCCCGTTCCTAGGGGATTTCCGGGATGAAAACTATTCTATGTCCTTTCTCGGGTCCCAGACTATATCTGTACCAAATTTCATACATATCGGTTCGGTGGTTTAGGCGTGAAGAAGAGACAGACAGAGTTTCTTTATTATAATACTAGACGTGTAGTCCGTACTATTTTTTTAATTTTTTTGTTCTGGTTGTTTTACTCCCCGCTTAAGGCGTTCCTGACCAATGATATTATAAGTAATTTTACTTATAATATCATTGTTCCTGACATACAAAAAAATATTCTAAAAGCTAACCTTATTCTAGGAATCGAATACTTTTTTTAATACTTATTTTGCTTACTATTCTTTAAATTTAGTATACGTTTGCAATTTACATAATTTTACTTATGAATTAATTATCTACTATGAATGTTAAACACTGTTATTCTGGAAGTCGACCATAACATGCTTGTCCTAGGTGGGAATCGAACCCTAACAAATATTAGACCAAAAGGCAAGTTAAAATGAATCAAATAATTTGACTTCAATTTTCAACTTCAACACACACTTAAATAAATCTGGCTTCTTGTTCTGGTTTAATTATTCGACTCTCGTCGCCCTAATTAGTCAGTTGCGGTCAATGAGTCCGCCATATGGTCATTCCAGGCGTGTCCTACCCACGTAACGCGTGCAGGCAACGACGCGTGACCACACTAGGTGCATTTAAATCACTTATAACATGACACAGCTGATTGTAACCAAAAGGGGATATTGTGGAATAACTTTGGATAATTATTAATAAATCGTAATTGGTTTTAGTGCTCGCCTTTCAATTCGTACTTTTTATGCTTGCTGACATCTTGTGCCTTAGAAAGCACGTGATGCCTTTGTGCTGATTGTCATTCATAAATCAGCACAACTTCAGCACTAAGTTTCAGTTATTGAAAAAACAGAAAGTTAGGAAACCAATACCGTTCAGGATGGAGTAGGGTTAACCATACTATATTTATGAGAAATCCACAGTTTTTTTTTATCTATTCTAATATTATAAAGGAGATTGTTTGTTTGATTGTTTGAACGCGATGTTTTCGAAAACTACTGGTCCTTATTGAAAAATTCTTATAGTGTTGGATAGCTCATTTATCGAGGATGGTTATAGACTATATAACAGCTCGCTACGACATACAAGAGCGGAGCAGTAAAAAAAACGCGTCTGAAACCACGAAGAACAACTATCCGTAAATATATTGACCCCAGATTTCTTTTGCAAGTGGAAAAATAAGAAGTTCAGAAACCTACGTTGAAAAAGTCATAGAAATTCATATCGTTGCTTCACCGTTGCTATCCAAACCGCCAGTCATGTTCCTAAATCTCTTTTACGATACTCTAAAGCAGGGGTGGCCAACTTGAGTAGACCTAAGGTCTACTTTTCACTAAGGAAACCCTGTGCGATCTACCAAACACAAACCTACTTTTTGAAATCATAAATTAAACAGCGTAATTTAATACACAATCGTAAATTTTTTATCGACCAGTCTTAGTAGGTTCTGTTTACATCACATTTGAGATCGGTTCCTTAGATTTACTTAATATTATATCGGTCCTGTATATTATTGTGAGCATTGCGTTGCGCCTGAGCATTTTCCACAAGTTTATCATAATCACGTTTGTGGTTGGAAATTGCCAACTACAAACCTGAACAAATATTTATAATTTTTGCCTGGCTACGATCGACTGGACTAGCAGTCGCGATCGACCGGTTGGCCACCCCTGCTCTATAGTAAGTAAACCGTCCTCGTTCGCTCTCGGGTGTCGTAAAAAGCCAATTCCTTATTCATTACATCACGCGGAGACGTACAAGCCGAAGTTACGTCAAACTAAATCATTTATTTGTAATAAAACATTTAGAAACGCTTCTGAATTGTCAAGGAGTTGATTTTGAAGCTAGTTGCTTGCCAAGTAGTGAAATCGTATAAAGAAGAACCAATAAAAAATCTTTTGGCAAGAAATATATAAAATAATAAACTGCCTGACTGTTGTTTGATGTATCAACGCACAGCCTAAACCGCAGGTCCTAGGCCCATATTAATAGACGTCACTCAACTCCGAGACGCTCTCAAGTCTCTTGCTGTCCTTGTCATTATAAAGGGAAAAAATAAGGACAGCAATAAACTTGAGAGCGTCTCAGAATTGAGTGACGTCTATTAACACGGGCCCTAGAGACATGACACTCGGATGGTATATTCTTTGTAAAGAGGAGGTAACCACTAAGAAAGGATTTATGGAAGTTCCAACCCTTATTATAAGGTAAAATGGATGGAAGTATCTCTGCTCACGCGGGCGAAGCCGCGGGCGAAATCTAGTCTTATAAAAAACTCTAATAAAATAGTAGTTGAGTTTACTGAATTCTTTCATTGTCTGCGCAATTTTATTGAGTTTTCATTCCTTAAATACCTTCTAAAAGTTTTATAAAACTTAAAAAAAGGTTAACGTAATCGACGAAGTTATTTTCAAGTTATGGCGTGACCAAGGGAAATAGGGATTTATTTTTACAAAATGTATGGGAAAAGTTTTTTATTATTTCTGACTTTTAGTGCTCTAACCAGGGTTAGTCCCACAGAAGTTTTTATGTGTATTAGAAACAGAATCGAATGACATCAAGTTTTTGTGTAAAACGATCATTGTGTTTTTAACTGTTCTATATATATTATTAACCTGTAAATGTCTGTTTTAATTTCAGGAAAAATTATAGATGACTATCTTTATTTTTTCTTGAAATTCTCCTGGGACTGCTTTCGTTTCTATAACGGTTATAATAGTTCGCCTTACTGACCCGCTGAAAATTACCATCCTGTATAAAGATTACCAAATAACATTTTGTTATCTATAATTATTATTTATAAAGAAAAGTTTTTTGTAATTAATATTATTTATAAGAATTGTTAAATAAGTCACGTATTATAAAAATATCTGCTAGTCAGTTCATAAGTCAGTTCACAAAGCTACTTTATCAAATGTCATTCATTACAATACGACAAGGAACAAAACAAACAGACAGACAGTTCCTCATCCAAAACCATACTAAATATTTAATTATCTGTACACTTTATAGCTCGGAGCCAAAACAGACGCCCCTATGGGAGGGTGACGGACACAAAAATCCCTTTGGCGTGGAATTTAATAAAGTTTCCTCCCTAATAATCTGCCACCGGCATCCGTAGTGGAGGTAGCCTTTCGGATGATAAAGAATATGCGTCTGTTTAGGACGAGAACAATGCTGGTTTTGTGTTGTGTTTCGATGTGAAGAACTGTAATGAAGGGTTAATAAATGTGAAAATAAATAAATAAAATAATAATAATAAATAAATATGCTGGGACAACTTACACACGGCCATCTGATCCCAAGTTAAGCTCAATGTTATTTTAGAGTTTTCAGATTGTAGATTTATTGCCACCTTACTTTACTTATCCGTAAAGTTTACCTTTTCGACGACCAAGTGACAGCCGGCTGACGCGCTACTATTGTCTTTCTATTGTGTCTCGAATCACGTGTGTTCTAAGGTTTAATTCGAAGTGACATTGAATTATTACCACGTCTAAACGTAAGCTTGATATAGTGAGCGCATGCCTATACAAGTCCATATAAAGAATACTAGCCGCAGGAGGCGAGGCAGTGCGGAGTGGCTGTCAGGTGACTCTAATGAGCTATGACCAACCGATCACATCAAATTTAATTTTTACAGATCAAAGGCTCATAATTATATCTTTACAAACATTTAAAATCAGATCTCCCTTTGCAAATTTTCAACATAACTCCTGCATTTGATGCTCCGATCAATCAAAGTATTCTCGTCAAAATTAATAATAGCCCTACCAGGGGGTTGCTATGGACACAGACAGACAACCCCACCTTTAGGGGGTTAGGGGGGGTTGTAAGGGGTGTATTTGTATGACGGTATCCCCCTGTACCTGGTCGCTGGACGCTGATATCAATTAGTGGTGCCTCTAATTGAAATTTGAGCGTGTGTGAAGGATTATAGTTGAGAGTGTGTGGTCATTGCTCATTAGTGTAGGGAAATGTTAGGACTATGCGTGTGTGTGTGTGTTTTCGGCTATATTTACTCGTACGAAAAGTTTCATGTTTGATGTGCTTTGACAGATTTTCATGTGGACGACTGTGGAATTTTAACGTGGAAATAATAATACTAATTTATCTATAATATGTATGTATTTACAAATTATATAAGTATGTTTATCAGTTGTCTGATTACCATAGCTCAAACAAGCTCTGCTTAGTTTGGGATCAGGTGACCGTGTGTCCCAGGATATTTATTTATTTATAATTATAAAATTAGTGATATAACTTTTCTTAAATAACTAACATCCGAAAAAGTCGTCTAATAAAGGTATGTGACAAGAAAATATTACAGAGAAAAATCAAGATGACCAAGAAAAGGCTTGGTTGCACCTACTGTAACTATCAAAATGATATTTACTTAGTAAATCAGTTGATGTAACACTATGAATCATCAATATTGTTTTGCTTATTTTAAGCGAACGGTGAGACCGGTGTGTTACCCAATAAGGGTTCTCTAGAGGTACGGATCCTTAAAAATAACCGCATCGAAATCCGTTGCAAAATTTCAACTACTTATTATCTAGTGATTGTAGGTCGCGATATTTATTTATTATTATATTTTCGCTAATATTTATTGCTGTTTGGTTTATTTCAGGTTACCGGGCAGGCAACTGGTACTACTTATAACATCGCTAGCGTTCAATCTAACCATATGACGTCCAGGAGTAAATAATAAAATCGTTAAACATTACACATGTGTTTTATTTTCTTATATTCCTTTTTTTATTTAACTTAGTAGATATATTGCAGAGCATTTGCATAATCTGCAGTTGAGCAAAATTTCAGAGCAATCCGACACGGTTAGAAGGCTAGTTATTTTTTTTTAATTTACCCAGAAAGAACAGGTTTGACATTTAGCCGATTAATGCCGTCTATAAAATTCCGAGGCAGTATGTAAGCATTGGATTCATACAAAATACCCGCAACAGGAGGAAGAAGGGTCATGGGGTCATAATTACTCTGGCTAGAGTCTTTTTCGGCCACTAATAATACGGTAACAACAACGAACATACAAAAAACGAACTTAATTTTAATCTAAAACCCTGTGAAGCATATTAAGTCCTACAACTTATTTTTGTTAAACATTTAACACTCTTACACACGGACACCCAAATTGTTAAATAAGACCTACACTAACACATACGCCCAAGGTCCGACAATACGCCGCCATTACGCATCGCGCGACTGAATGCTTCACTCGTGATTAGAAAAGGTTACGTCAACCTATTTTTACCTTGGCTATGAAATAACTTTAACTTTTGGAAAGAAAACTTACAAATGTACTACTGCAAGGGTCGTGGTTGAGTTTCAAGTTCATTAACAATATTTAAAACTTTTTTACAGGAAATAACGTTAAGTTATTTACAAAGAAGTTGGAGATTTCTTGCTTTTAATTACCTAATCCAAAGATTACCAGGTGTTGTATAGAACAATAAAACTAACTCTACAAACAAGGCTTTTCCTGTTCTTTAAATAAAATCGGAAAAAAAACAAGGACTTTTCTGTTCTATAAATGAAACTGGCCAAGCGCGAGCTTTTTATTCGTATACACAGTATTATCTCTGGAACTACCAATCCGATTGGAATATCATTATAATTTACTAAATAAATATTAAATACAAAATCACCCTAGCTAGAGTCTAGGTTCGGACATACAAAAAAAACAAAATTAAGTTTAATCTAATACCGTGTGAAGCATATAAAGTCCTACAACTTCTTTTGTTAAACATTTAACACTCTCACACAGACACACTTATTGTTAAAATAAGACCTACACTCACACACAAGGTCCGACAATCCGCCGCCATTACGCATCGCGCGACTGCATGCTTCACTCCTGATTATAAAAGGTTACGTCAACCTATTTTTACCTTGGCTATGAAATAACTTTAACTTTTGGAAAGAAAACTTACAAATGTACTACGGTCGTGGTTGATTTTCAAGTTCATTAACAATATTTAAAACTTTTTACAGGAAAAAACGTTAAGTTATTTACAAAGAAGTTGCAACCTTGCAACTTTGTTTCCTTTTAACTCCCTTTTCTAAAGATTAACAGGTGTTGTATAGAAAAATAAAACCAACTTTACTTACAAGGGTTTTTTCCTGTTCTGTAAATAAAATTTGAAAACAAAAAAGCAAGGACTTTTCGATAAATAAAACTGGCCAAGTGCGAGAGTTTTATTTTGTTTAAACGGACTTCTTTCTGTAACTACTAGTCAGATTGTAATAATTATTTTAGCATACGATAGCTTGGAGAGTATTTTTTTGTTTATTTCAAGGGACAATAAACAGCTGCAATATACATATTTTACAATAATAAGTGACGAGTAGTGACCAAAGACGTGAGTGAAACTGCAGGGAATAGCAAGTACATAATATAACTTTGACTTTAACAGACAGAGTTCAGCCGTTCAGACAGGGCCGACTCCATCTAGTTTAAAAAATGACGTGTAAAAGTGATTTAATATCCTACTTGCATAATAAACAATTTCAATTTCAAGTTACTTTCGCATTTATAATATTAGTATAGAGTATGGATAGTATGGATTAATTTGCATGCTTATTAAGGCAGAATGTACACGGATTATAAAATTTTACACCTTACTTCATGTACCTACATTCTAAGCAAATAAAGATATATTCTATTCAACATTAAAAAAAAAACACATACAAAAGAACAGACATCGAAAAGCGACTTCGCTTTATACTATTATTATACTATATAGCTAAACCTGAGCTCCATAAGTCATACCATAAGTTGGCCTACCTCTTTCCAACCTCCGTTTCCATCTACCTACGTCGCAAGTATTGTCGTATTTTAGCAAAATTGGAGGGAAGCTGTGACACAAATCTTGTCGAGTTGTCAGTCGCATATTGCATTCAAATATATTCCGCTGGGAGAGCGACGTGGAAATCCAAATTGCCTGCTATTTGATGTGGGGGCGATATTTTCTTATATTTTATATAATATCTATGTTTTTTTTTGGCATGTCCAAGGCTTATTTTAAGGAGATGGTTCAAGAGGAGGAGGACTTCTATCCTGGAGATTCGTGCTAAAGAGGAGATGCAGGATCAATCCTGGCAATGGCAAGTACCAATGTGTCTTTTTCTATTCATATTTATGTACTTTCTAAGTAAATATGACCTCTGACATCTATAATATTTAGGTTATGACTGGCATTTCGTGCTTTGAAAACACTGGTATTTGGCTGAAGCTAATCCAATACAATCAGACTAGAAATCAACTCAAACATAATCGGGAAAGAGTCTAGGTGATTTTTAACTAATTCAATCAACATTTCAATCAAAAATATATAGTTTATAATTTCATGAAAAGCTGCAACATAAACACAACTAAGCATGGTATTATAACTACGATAAATTAACTAAAAAAAGTATCTTAGAATAGGCATTTATTTTCAAGTTTGAAATCATTTGTCTATGTATGTGCCAATCACCAATTACAACCTTATATTAAAACCAAATTACAAACTGGACAAAATAAACAACTCCCTAACTCATCTGCCAATTAATTAGAAACAACAAGCTTACTTCAACCAACACGATTTTGTATCAAAACATCATTAAACTATTCTGCACCCCCCTCCCCGTCCCTTTTACCACCCCTTCCCTAATCTCTAAAGCAAAGCTCGAAGGTTCTCACTGAATGCAATTGCAATGAGTGAGCGAGAAAGGTGATCTGTCTTCCTAGTCTATAGACCTCCTTCCTCCTTCCTGCTGAATTAAGGTGAATCGAGCTTGTGGTGAAATGTCACGTAATATCACAAGTGCCTAATACATGGTAGCTGTCAGTTGTACCACAATCTAGGTTGTACGATATAATCCCGCCACACAATTCCCAACCACTGCAACTTCTGAAAGCCAGAATCAACAGTGGAGTCTACAAGAAAAACGCCCAGCAATGAAGCTCGATGAGGCTCGGAGAATTTTTTTAAAGCTTTGTTTGGTTGCAATGGTGTTTTATGAATCACAGTCATGTGAACGGAACCATCTTTCATCAAACTTTTGAAATTAATTTATCTATAAATAATATTCTATACGAGTAGCACTAGCTTCGGTTTCAGTCGCGTTATGCCACAAATGATTACTGCTCTGATCCTGAGTAGATCAAAGTAGTTTAGAATAGTAGTACTATCCGTATCCGTACTAATATTATAAATGCGAAAATAACTCTGTCTGTCTGTCTCTTCTTCACACCTAAACCACTAAACGGATTCGAATGAAATTTGGTACAGATATAGTCTGGGACCCGAGAAAGAACATAAGATAGTTTTCATCCCGGAAATCTTCCGGGAACGGGAACTATTCGGGTCCACGCGGACGATGTCGCGGGCAAAAGCTAGTAGTTAAATAATTTTGTAATTGTGGATATTACTAGAGTATACACTAATCTTACAGCTTCTTGTAAAATTCTTTCAGTACTTCTTTAAAGCGTTATTTTCCTAATTTATATATATATCCGCTGTTCCTCGCGGTTTCACTCGTGTTACGTTAGATTTTTGGTTACTGCCTCGCTCCCGTGGGACATAGCGTGATATTATAATATAGTCTATGTAACTCAGGGATAATGTAGCTTTCGAATGGTTAAAGAATTTTTAAAATCGGTCCAGTAGTTTTTGAGCCTATCCATTACAATCAAACAAACAAAGTTTTCCTCTTTATAATATTAGTATGATTAGATGTATAGCATTAATTTCAGAATATACTTAAATCAAACCTTGGCTGTAATATGCAACCCCTCATAATAGCGAGATTTCGTGACTTTTGATTAGAAGACCATAATCAACAGCTTTACGCAATTCCCCTATCACTTACAAACTGCAAATCAGATGCGACAAAATATAAGATACAATAATCGCAAGCCGAAAGTCTGTCACAAAAATATGATGCGTCCCTCTATCACCCTCATGACGGATTCCCTATATTCAATGTATTGTTACAATGGGGTGGCTCGATTTGCGCTTTGTCGGATCACATTCATTTTATAGATCGACTTGTCGTAGATATTGTGATCAAAATGAAATGTTGTCAAAGGAATTTTTGAGTGAGGGGCGGGCGATGTGTTTTATTCAAAAGATACGTTTGTCTTTTGTCTTTTGGTGTGATGAATGTTTAAAAATGTTATGTAGAACCTATTAAATAAATAAATATCCTGGGACATCTTACACACGGCTATCTGATCCCAAGCTAAGCAGAGCTTGTGTTATGGTAATCAGACAACTGATATACCCACTTATATAATTTTTAAATACATACAATATTAAATAGAACCTAGAGCAAGTCTGTAAAGGGATATATTTATTTTATAAGCATTTTATCGGTGGATTAGATTGAAAGATTGGAGATAAATATTCGACATAAGCTTCATACATGTTTCAAAATTCCACTTCTAGGTGCAAAATCCATAGTTAAGATAGGTTACTAAAAATTGCTGTAAGCCGTTTTAGCTAACCTTTTGGTATTGATGGAAAATTATACTCTACTTATCTACAAAAGTACAAGATTCCTGCAGCATCACGTTATTGTTATTATCCACGGGAGCAAAAAACTAATCAAAGATATAAAAAAATATGTTATGGATAGCTTTGTTTTGACAACGTTGCTTGATTATTATAATATTTTAAAACGGAGATTACCTACCCAAATAGAAGATATGCCGTAAGCCATTGCACTTTGCGAGTCAAAGATAAAAAAAAACTCTAATCTCGACAACAGATTGCCAGCCCATTTTTATATTGAATAGAGAAAAAACTATCAAAATCGAACCCCAGACGATTCTCAATCGCACCCTACATAACGGTTGGTGCATTCTTTCGTCCAAAGTAAATTGTGACGTCACGGAATCAAAATATATCTAACAGACTATCCACCCTCGTCGCAAGGTCATTGACTCTTGTTTACGCCACAGGGATGAAAGGCCACTGAACCCAATGACGTCACGCGAAATTTTTTTGGGGTGCCCATTTGAGGGTCTACGAAATTGTTAGAAACGTTAGTTTCTTGTTTTTGTGGGGACTGCTCCCCACTTATAGGTACGAGAAACTGGCAATCCTGTACTCGTACTTGTTTATAAAATAATGGTAATCCTAATCTGACAAAAACTTTGTTACAAATAAATACTTATATTATAAATGCGCAGGTATCTCTATCTGTCTGTCTCTGCAACCACGGAACCGATTTGAATGATATTTGGTACAGATACAATTTGGGACCTGAGAAAGGACATAGGATAGTTTTCATCCCGGAAATCCCCCGGGAACAGGAACTATTCCAAGCGGACGAAGTCGCGGGCAAAAGCTAGTAGTTTATAATCCTATCCTACTAATATGATAAACTAGCTTTTGCCCGCGACTTCGTCCACGTGAAATAATAGTTCCTCGAAATAGGCATTAAATGGTCTCCGACGGCATAGGTACATCTGATCTATAATATACTACCAAAGGGTCTCGCAGATACGTTACCAACACAGAGACATGATGTCCCATATATGTATAAGCACATGTCATTGTCACTAACATAAATTATTGACATTGAAAGTAGTCTGTAGTTTTTTTTTTTTTTTTATCATTGTCACCGGCACCCATACCATTGAAACCAGAACCCAGCATCGCCTTTACGGTAGAAAAAGAAATGGTGGTCATACTTCCCTGGACGAATTTCTTTACTAAGAAAAACAAGAATTATAAATATTGGTGGTCGATTAAATAAGAGGCGACATTTCTTAAACTGGAGTTGACTTTATTAGATTTTAATTACTGAAGATTTATTTATGCACAAAATAGCAAAAAAACAATGTATAAGTAAGCCTAGTTAACAGGGAGGGCAGCTACCCCCTAAAAAATCTCTAGCTTCGGCAAAGATAAATAATCTGTGCTTTGGCAGCTACCTATTTATTAGGGTTCCGTACCTCAAAAGGTAAAAACGGAAACCTTATAGGATCACTTTTTTGTCCGTCCGTCCGTCCGTCTATCAAGACCCTTTTCCTCAGAAACGCATCGAAATATCAAGCTGAAATTAATATCACACACTCAAGTCCGCTATCTCTCAAAGAAATGAACAAATCAAGTTTCTAAATCAACGCAATAAGAAGATACGGCGGCTTATATTGAATCGAAACCTATAGGGTACTTTCCCGTTGACCAAGAATCATGAAATTTGGCAAGAAGCAATGTCATGTAGCATAAGTATAAAGGAATAACTCCTAAACCGTAAATTTGTAGTTATTTCATAAAAAAAAAAACGGAAAACCGGTCAAGTGCGAGTTGGACTCGCGCAACGAGGGGTTGCGCGAGTCCAACTCGCACTTGACCGGTTTTTTATTAGGTACTTTGGTAAGCCTAAGTGCAGTGCCAGTACATGGTTGCACTTAGGCAAGCGAACCCGAGGGCGCGTCAGCAAGTCTGCATAAAATTATATTCCTAAACGATAAATGGTCACAAAATTACTTTTGACTTTAGTGAAAGCTTAGAGGACATAGCATCGGTAGGTGAGGGGTTCAGTAATGTAATTACCTTCTGATACGGCGTTGATTGACCGGCTTGATTAGCAGCAAGAGGGGACGGGATGAAACACTAAAGAGAAGTGACTATCAATGTTCTAGGGTATATAGGAAGAGGGGGAATGGTAACCTATCTATAAAAACTTGATGGGATTTCGACCTTTTTTTTAGTTTAATGGATGGGGAGCTGTAAATAAATCAAATCAAGCGTTACATTGAAATATTACATTCTGAGCTAGTAGCGTCATCTAGCGGATTGATTTTGAAACGTATACACTCCTTATTTTCAATACAGATGGCGCTACTTAAGTGTCAAACATATAAATTAGCGCCATCTATTAGATTTCAGTTAATTGATAACATACTTTATGTGTGCTCTACTTTTAATTGTTACTACAATGTAAAACTCTCAGTGAGTTCTTGTATTTCTACCTACTCTGGGCGATTATTATTTTAAACTAATTAGAGAAATTTATTATAATTATTTCTCAACATATATTTCATGGATCGATATCCGATGGATATCATGTCTGCCAGATTACCGCAATAGGTAGTTCAATTATTTATATTCTTTAATTCTATGATATTATACATAAGTGAAAAGGTGGAGATAGGTTGTAGACATTCAGCATGTGGCACTTTAAAATGTAGCTATTTGACCAAAATATAATTGTCAAAAATTATATCGTCTCTTTTTTATTCCTAACACTTGAATCATGTCATGTCATGTGCGTTAGTGTGCCGTATTTGAGTGTAGAATGTCGTATAGTAACATATCTATATACACCTTTTTACTTAAAATAATATCATTGCTTCTATCTACATAACAAAAATCAATAAAACTCATAGCAAGTATCAAATTATATTTATTCATTATAACTATCATGTATCTTCCATGTCTATCTCGCCATGTGATTTCCAACTTCGCATGTAAACAACTCGTTGCCTGAAAACAAAGTAACATAACATTATTTACACCAATATTACAAAGAGGTGAAGTTTTTATATTTTATAGGGGTAGATAATGACTCAATATTTTTTTTACGGATAGAAAGCTATATTATTGAGAAAGTACAGTGCTATAAAATTACAAGAAAACTATACTCCATTGTTTTGGTAATAAACTGTACATTATGATACAAGAGCGCTGTGTTGGTCATTACATACGAGGCGATATTTGTGCGCGAGCCGCAGGCGAGCGTAACAAGAAAGCCGAGTACGTAATGACAATAGCGCGCGAGTATCATACGACGTTTTTCAACACACTTGTAAGTAAAATAAACACATTTTCTGAAAATGACTGCGCTTTTTCACTGCATGAAACTATCGTACGCATCCTTTAACTTTGGCGGCAACAAATTACTACTCGTGTTTTTTATAATTATTATATTAATTTTACCCTTAAAAACTAGGCCTTAAATTCCTCGCCTGCGCTCTCTGCTGCCTTACTTAAAAGAAATGTAACGGCTTGCCCTCTGGAGTTCAGGTTTCAACATACAAACCACCAGACTGTTATTAGGGCTTTTAAAGATCTTAAAATTAAATCAACAGAAGATCTTTGGGGAATGTCTGTTAAAGTTTGTAGGTCTATTATCAATACTATTGCTCCCTATTTAGCTTTTATATTTAATATCAGTATAGACCAAGGAATCTTTCCGGATTTAATGAAGCACAGTAAAGTCATACCATTATTTAAATCCGGCGACAACAAAGAAACCAACAATTATAGGCCTGTGTCGATTCTGCCAGTTCTCAGCAAGGTGTTTGAAAAGTTAATGCTCAACCAAATGTTATACCACTTTAATAAAAACTCCATCTTTCATGAACAACAGTACGGTTTCACCAAAGGGCGTTGTACAACTGACGCCGGTGTCACCCTCATAAAGAACATTTTTAACGCGTGGGAGGAAGCACAAGACGCCATTGGAATTTTTTGCGACCTCTCGAAGGCGTTCGATTGCGTTGATCATGAAACACTCTTGTTGAAGCTGGAACACTACGGGATTAAGGAAACATCTCTCGAGCTAATAAGGTCTTACCTGAAAGGAAGACAAGTTAAAGTTCAAATAAACGGCGTAAACTCACTGGGATCTGAAATATCTATGGGCGTACCTCAAGGTTCAATATTGGGTCCATTTCCATTTCTAGTTTATATTAATGATTTACCCCAACTATTTCAAAATCAACCAAAAATGGTGTTATTTGCAGACGACACATCATTGATTTTTAGGATACATCGACGATCACAAAATCTTGACGATGTAAATAACTCCGTTGTTCAGGTTCAAAACTGGTTTACGGTAAATAATTTGGCATTAAATGAAAAAAAAACCAAATGCATTAGATTCACTTTACCGAACGTTAGAAGTAGCATATGTGACGTAGTATTGAATGGTGAAAAACTAGAATTTGTTAGTCAAACGGTCTTCTTAGGAATCACGCTAGACGAAAAACTGCAATGGGGGCCTCACATAACATCTCTTGCGGGACGGCTAAGCTCAGCAGCTTATGCTGTTAGAAAGATACGACAATTAACAAATGTAGAAACTGCGCGTTTGGTCTATTTTAGCTATTTTCATAGCATTATGTCGTATGGCATTTTATTGTGGGGTAGGGCTGCTGACATTGAATCTATTTTTATTTTACAAAAAAGAGCTGTCAGAGCCATTTATAATTTACATTGCCGCGAGTCTCTTAAGGATCTGTTTAAAAAGATTAATATTATGACGGTACCTTGCCAATTTATTTATGAGAATATTATGTACGTTAGAAAAAATCGAGAAATGTTTTGTAAAGTCGGTGATAGACACAATTTTAACACTAGGAATAAAGATAAAATAGCTCAACCTTATTATAGACTGTCTAAAGTAAAAACATCTTTTATGGGGTACTGTGTTAAATGTTATAACAAAATTCCTTTTGAAATATTAAATCTAAACGAAAGGAAATTCAAAACACATATTAAGAATACACTCTGTCAACAAGCATATTATAAATTAGATGATTATATAGAAGATAAAAATGCTTGGAAACATGCTGGACCTGCTCCATAGGATAATTCACAGTGTAGACAAAACCAAACAGGTTGCTAATTCAAACAGACAATGATTAACTGCTCTATATATATATATACATAGTTATACATTGCGCTGGCTCACACATTATTTTCACATTATTTTCATTGTTTGAGGAATGTAGTTTAATTGTGAACATGTGAACACTTTGCTCGCGAACATTATAAAGCTTCCATTTCCTAATTTATATAAAAAGTAAAGTTTTTTTTATTATATACATGTAATTTTTGACGAAAATGGTTTTTGGATTATATTCATTTTAAATCACGCCTAACCATGTAAAAAAAAACTTTGTAATACAACTATTTTTTAAAAGAGTAAGTATGGAGTTTCTTGCCCATTCTTCTCCATACGTAACAACATTTCCGAATGGGCGGTAGATTCACTTTTGTTTCATAAGTATGACGTTTCAAAGTGCCTTTTTTTTGGTCTAATGAAAATAAATGATTTGACTTTGACTTTGATTACTTTACCGGCGGAGTTAGAAATACAGTTTCTTCTTTACTCGACATATTTAAATACTTATAATCAATTTAGAATATCACCAATTAGATAAACAATAAAAATGTAGAATCAGGCTCAACGCGTAACTTTTTTATTCGCGCTCAGCCAATCAATACCCCGGCATGACCACAGATAATATACTAAACTCTCAATACAGACAAAATTAAAAACTAAATGTATTTTAGCTTTAAAAAATCGGGTTTGGGTGAATTTTTATTCATTTGTTATAGTCATAGTTATTTATTATTGTTTTATTTAAATTCCTTTGTTATTTTAATATTTCAGTAGCCAGTAAGTAATAGGCTGTTTGGCAGCGTCATAGAGTCGTGTTAAAAAAAAGTCGTTGCGTAGCAACGAAACGTTTTAAAGAAAAAAATGTGTATGAAGCGACAAATTTAAGAATGCGTACTGGACATACTTTTACTTTGCAATCTTGAATAAATTAGAATTAGTCGTGCTAAGATTACCGCACGAGTGCGGTAATGTAAAGTGAAACGCACGCGTGCGTAATATACTCAATAACGGGTCTAAATGCAAGGTAATAAGACCCACTTTACGAGCAAGTGTGTTGAAAAAAATGTTAACAATCTTCACTTTTTACGTAAAAACTTCGTACCAAAAGTAATTTCAGGTTCGTTTTTTTTTTAACTAAATTTAAGTAGAAAGTTAAATGAACAATGTTGTTACATTATTTCTAAGTTTTGGTTGAAAATAACTAACTTGCACTTTTATTTAACTTTTTACCCTTAGCTTTTCAATAGGAACTTTTTAGTAACAATAGGACCTCGATGATGGAATTTGTGGAAACGTATTCACAGTGATTGGAATTAGTATATGAAGGTGGATGAAAATGGTCTTACCCTGATGCGTGGACAGATGCTGACGAAGTTTCTTGATGCTGATGAACTGTTCGCGGCACACGCGGCACTTGTAGTGATAGTCCACTATCTGGAATTATAATTTAAAGGTTCCAATTATCTATACTAATAATGTCGTGATGGCTGTGTATATGGCGCCCGCCTCTCGTGTAAGAGGTTGTGGGTTCGAATCCGGGCAAGTACCATTGTGACTTTTTCAATTTATATGTACTTTCTAAAGTTTATCTTGGACATCACTGACATCCCGTGCCTTGGAATGCACGTAAAGCCGTTGGCCCCGGTTGTCATTCGTAGATCTTTGACAGTTGTTACGGGTAGTCAAAAGCCAGGAAGTCTGACCAAGAAGTATCGTGTCGCCCAGTTACTGGGTTGTGAAAGTCTGTTAGGCAGTCGCTTCACGTAAAACACTGGTATCTAGCTCAATCCGGTTAGGCTGAGAGCCGACCCCAATATAGTTGGGAAAAGGCTAGGGAGATGAGGTGTTACAAATCTTTGAAAATCTCGAATTTATTAAACATAAACCATCCTCTTGAATCATTCTTCTATTTAAAAACGGCACTAAAAATCCTTGCGGAGTTTTAAAGATCTAAGCATACATACAGGGATAAGGGGCTTTGTTTTATACTATGTACTAATTTTATTTAAAGCTGAGGATTTTTTTTATTTAAGATCCTGTGGAACCGCGGGGTCAGCTACCCTTCAACGATTTCGCGATAAACGACATGGCGGCGGAAATTCCACATTTAAGCCGTAAAAAGAACGTACGAGCATAGATTATAAAATTTTATGCGTTCAAGTAGGTAGTAGGAAATTTATCCGGTAACGTAAATAATCAAACTTGTTCATACAAAAGTAGTCTGTAAGTTATAACTACTATAATGAAATGGAAGACCCCGACAGGCGGCTGCCGGTTGGTCGACAAGAGTGTAATTGTATAGAGATGAAACTTTTTTTGTAAGTTCTCTTCAATATCGAAGACAAAGAAAAAGTAACCAAAATTGGTCCAGGGATATATCTAAATGATATTTTATTTTACTTACCTCAGCCAGAATAGAAGAGATGACCTTCTTATACGACTGCATATCTTCTGAGGAATGCGTTTTGAAGTGCGCTAGTAGATTGTACACGGTGACGAACGAACGACTGCAGATCGGACAAGCTATGCTTTCTGGGAACAAACAATATTACTAATATCAATATCTTGGGAAAACTCACACACGGCTAGGATCTGAAACGGGAACCTGAGGGCCTAGCCAAGTGGCATTGTAGAATAGATTGTCAAATGTATGGAATTGACATAAGCTTTCGCTAAACAATTTGACATCTCCATACATTTGACAATCGTTTTCGTTTCGCTATCTATTCTACAATGCCACTTGTCTAGGGGGGCTGGACTTGTAGTTAAAGTTAATATAAGTCCGAAATCGCCAATCCGCCTTGAGCAAGCGTGGTGTTCAATGCTCGTGCCTTCTCTGTATGAGAAGATGATTTGCCCTGCAGTGGGACGGTAACAGGCTGGTATTATTATAGATATAATACACCAACACAGAATAGACAATCATGCTCATCACAGAAAGTTTGCCCTGGGTGAGAATTGAACCTACGGCCCCCACCAGTCAGGGTCAATAACCACTAGTCCAACAGGCCCGTCAAACAATATAACAATATTAACATTTATTTTGTGGCTCTTCAAGTCTTCACTTATAAAATATTTGCGTAATTGATACAACGCAAAATCAACCTTATTGTAATGTTAGTGAAGTAGCATTCTTAAATTTGTTTATACCACATGCTGTTTGGTGTTTTGCATATTATTATATGAATTTTAAAGCAATTATAATTCCAATTTTACAATAAATTGAAAATTAACCGCATTTTTAGACCTAAAATTAAGAGAAGTTTTATAGAAATGTTGTATTACACTTATTGGTTGATGATGTAAAATAGGTACCTAATTATGGCGTAAGGTTTATTGTTCGATGCATGTTGCAAGTTGCACCGTTACGCGGCCTGGTTCAGAGAGTTCATTACATTTTCAGAGACCCGGCCTAGCGATTTGCTGCTGTACTAAGTCTCGGGTTCAATTCCCTCATAGAAGAAAATGTTTATAATTAGCGAGAAAAGTTTGTTACGGGTAACATCCATACTTAATATTATAAATGGGAAAGTGTGTCTGTCTGTCTGTCTGTCTGTTTGTCTTTCTTTCACGGCAAAACGGAGCGATGAATTGACGTGATTTTTTGAGTGGAGATAGTTGAAGGGATGGAGAGTAACATAGGCTACTTTTTGTCTCTTTCTAACGCGAGCGAAGCCGCGGGCAAAAGCTAGTTGAAAAATAAATACGTGTATAACCAACCTGCGCGCGTTTCACTACACAGACCTGTTAAATAGATTAAAGATGAAATTAAATATACTTACATGCAAACACCCTCATTTATCTATCCTTTTCTGTGATTCAGAAATATAATACTAGAGAGAGACTTCCATTAACACTTGGATTGTCACCTTTTTAAAACAAATCAAGTATAGAGAGAAAGTGTGACCAGCCTATACAAGGGGTATAGCGTCGAACGGTAACTAGCTTGTGGAGGTCTGATACGCAGTCACTTCACATGAAACACTGGTATCCAGCTGAATCTGGTTGGATTTGAAACCCCAACAGATACCTAGGTAGATACAGAAATTGCGATCAGACCGCTTAAAAGAGGATAAAAATGGAAAGAAAGAAGCCCTTTACCTTGCAGGGTGCAAACCTTTTGCAAAATGTTCATAATTATTTTCTTTGGTATTGTTTGTCAAGACGTTGGGCTTATTACATTTTTACTTGACTTTAACAATTACTGACAAATACCTGTACTGCCTAGTCCACTCAAATGTGTCCTTCTGTCATCAAGAGAGCATCTCTTTCTTTACTACACTTTTTGACACAGCTGTCAGGGCACTAATATTAAGTACCTTATTTTTTAGGTTATATCTTTTCTGAACTCACTTATGTGTTATTGTTGACTTTGAATTATCATACCGGCCGGCACTGCTTTGTGAAATAAATGTATTTTTATTTCTTTCTAACTACTTACTCTTAGTATTCTTCTTGACTCCTCTCCAAGAGGTCTGATAGCACGGAGCGCACATCTTGCAGTACACCAGTTCCTGCATATACATGTTCACGAAGCCCTCTTCTTCGTCTTCTTCTTTCTGCTCTGAGTTTTTTCTGAATGAATTAATAATTTGGTAGAGCTAATTTAAATTATTGTTTGATTATTTATTTTAAGCAGAACTATGCCTATGTTTTTGAATATTGTGCAAAAGAATATTTATGCACCTTTATTATTTTAAATTGCTCCTATTATTATTCAGTAATTTAACATGTGGGAAATCATGAAATGCCTGCATCCTGCGGAGAGCGTGTCAGACATTTACTGACTAAAACCCACTCATGTTCCTTTGGTTGCCCTGTATGTTCCGGGGTCACGGTAACTATTATTAACATTCCGCAACCCTGGACATTGCACTCACATTGCACCTTAGATTCAATATTTTTTGTAATATTCTACTGATTTAAAAAAATAGATATGAAACATGAAAGCAAGAAGCAACCAGCTCCAAGTACCAAACTGAATGGCTCTATAATAATTTAAAAACAATTTCAAGTTTGTTTCGGAAAGCGGCAAAAATCTTGTAAAAAGAAGTTACAGTTAGTACAAGTATTTGAGCAGTCAGATTAATACTTCAAACACATTTGATTCGAGACACAATAAAAAGGCAATATTATATATAAGCGGTATATAGCATATATATATATATATATATATATAGCGGCTATAGGCGGTGTGACAGCCGACTGTCGCTTGGCCATTGAAAGATTAAAAAGGGGCAAATTACCTATCTCCTGGGGTAACAAGCTTATACACTGCTGACGAAGCTTCCTTGGGCTTATACACAACGAGAACCTCCCCATCCTTGCTATCTTCTTTACTCAATATCACCTCATCTGATATATGGTACGGCTTTGGTTTCCGTGAAATGAGGTTATATGTTGTCAGCACTTTCTTTTCCTTGTACCGAGGGAGAACGCATTGAAAGATTTCCGACTTCTTGTCACCGTCCTCATTTTCAATGCATGTCTTGCTCCAGATTGTGGTTTCTATGTTTCCTGGAAAATTTAGTTTTATATCAAAATAATGTTGACTCAGTGAGTGTAGTGTGTACGCGGCTTTATAGTGGACATTCATCAACATTGACGGTAGATGAAGATCAATCTACTTCATCGACGGAGTAGTGTCGCCGGACAGTCTGCTTGTGACCATGGCAGGTGTAACCTTGCCGAAACGTCAAGCAAAAAACAAATAAAAGGTATGTGCGCGTTAAATCCCGTTACGTAGTGAAGTCTAAATATGCAACGTGAAAGTTTAAAGTATAATATAATGTTGAAGAGGCTTAGTAGGCATTACAGCCTGTGGGTTGCATCTGGTCTGGGGGAAATAGACTATGGTGGTGAATTGAAGACTATCTGCAACTTGTATAATGTAATTATGTAAGTAGGGAGTTTATAATATTTGCAAGGAAATCTTAAACATAGAAAAATGGATATGTTCTGAATGTTCAAGACAAAATTAGAAAGTGCATAAATTGAAAATATTCACATTGAGCGGATTAAAACCCACAACTTCTTACATGAGGTCTTATGATATGCGGTAAATGAGGTCCTAATATCTGAGCGTGTTAAATAAAAAAAATTTGTAAGCTGAATTATAATACCAACCTGATTGTTTATTCTCTACATTCCGGAACACGGCAGTTCTAGTAGAACTATAAGTCTCCCCCCTCTCGGGCTTTAGTAAGTTGTCACAATGTTTGAAATGCTCCAGACACACATTGTTCCAGTTATTCATCCTCTTCACATCACTCTCAGTGTATTGTATAGCTTTTACAGGCAGACAAAGCGGGTCATCATAATCTGGGATCCTTATATTACATTTCTTACGATCTAAAACCACCTCTTTATAGGGGAAATGTGTAGATTTCCTAACTGGAGTAGCTTTTACATTTTTCGTATTCTGACCAGTATTTAAACTTAGGGCAGGCTTGGAACTTTGGGCAGGCTTGGAACTTTGAGCAGTTTGAGCAACTTTTATATTTGGGCTCGTTTTCAAATTTGGAATAGATTCTTTATGGTATGTTTTAACTTTTTTAGCCACTTGCTGCCTCTTTTTCTTGCCTTTCGAACTTGGTGGGCTCGGGGGTACAACGTCATCGTTAGGATCGTAGTCAGAATCTTCGTCTTTCCTCCGCTTTCTCCTTCTTTCAGGCACGAGACGTTCCACCAGCAGTGGGGTCGGCTTCTCTTCGACTCGTGGTACTAAATGAGGGACTGGCACTGGGGCTGTTAGTACACACTGTTGGACGATGTCAGCATCTTCATCCAGAAACTCTATGTCGCCGTCTGATTCAGCCATGTCTCAGTTCTCCGTAAAAGCTTCAAGAAATCAACTATTTAGTAATTTACTATTAGATTAGGCCCAGCGAAAGCGCCTTCACGTCCTCGTTTTGAAATTGAAATGTCAATCTTTGACAGTGACATATCACAATGACATATACTTTGACAATCATTCTCTATTTTGTCTATGATTAATATGTTCTTCGTCTAGAAATGGGCGAAAATGTTACATACCTACAGTTTGAATATTCTTTTTGTAGGTTTATGGGCCACAGGGCACTAACTTATAGTCTGGCACATTATACTTTGCCTGATTCCAACTTCTTGGCAATATATGCCATACTTATTAGCTCCCTTCTACGCTTTCTTCTTTGCTACAGGTATTTTCCACGCTCTCACTCACATCGCTAATTCAAATCAGTTCTCAAAAAATCCTGATATTTAATTTAAAAAAACTAAGGGTAAATCTTTCTTGAATGTAGATTAATGATTAGACGAATGAACATTAAGCTAACGCCTTAATGTAAATATTTTGATCGAGATAAGATAAGACTTATCACTTACTTAGAGATATGAATCATGATCATTGTATGCGCTATTAATTGTTTCTGTATCACATGTCTCACCATTATTATTGTCCCTTCACATCAAAACAACCACTCTTAATCAGTATGAGTAATCAGTATTTACAGACTACAGTACTTTTGCATTTAATATGTAGAACATACGTGAGGAGGTACTATCAACAAAAGTTAAGCATGCCCATTTATGAAAATTTTCCTGCGAACGCGCAGCAAGTGACAAACCACGCCCTTCTTTGCTCCGGCCAATTAGAGACAATATGTGATTGTGTGAGTGCAGTGTGTGCGTGTCACAAAAAATAACAACAAACATTAGCCAGTGCGAATTTGCTACTCGCTCATTGTTCACGCCTCCCGTTGTCATTCCCGCCTCAATTTTTACGACCTGTTTATTTCTACCGGACTGATTGCCTGCCTAACTGTGACCCCTTGTTTTGTATATCGGACTGTGATCGTAGAACTCTTTTTGACTCTTGCTCGTATCCTGGACTTTGTGTATTGTGCCTACTGCCGCTTTATCATGACGACGCGAAACCTTAACCAAGAAGAAAGAAACGAAATTATTGTCTTGTATAGACAAGGGCTGAATATATCACAAATTGCTGTGGAGTTGAATTTGCAAGTAAGTCATAGTTTTTTATTCAAAAACAAATAAACATAAATTCACTCCTCCCACCGAATAAAATGGTAATTGTTTTTTATTAATATTACAGGATAAATAAATTTTACAGAATACATAAAAAACTATTTTATGGAAATATTATTATCTAAGCATGGGTAGATCGCAAGTTAGACATTTATACGTCAAATCAAAGCATTTTTTTTTACAATATTTTATATATTATAGTTTTATAAAATTAAGTTACTTACAAAAAAAACATTACTGTAATTAAAGGGCAGAAATTTAGTAAGTAATGCATCATAAACATTTTATTAGCGAGAATCGTAACGATTTCGTTGTTAATATTCATACATTAAAGTTTATTCATTTAAATAATGTTTTATAAAACCTTTCGCTTAGTATTCGTGTGAAATCTAAGCGATAGTGCATAGTAATATATTTTCCTTTAAAAATTTTAATTATAAGATACTGTAAATTAGTAAAATGATGTTATTTTCTTACGCGAATGATTTAATGGTAAACATAGCTTACCGATTAGTTAGCAATCTCACAATTGAAAGATCTCACAAAAAAAAAGGAAATTTTTAATAATTTCTTGTGGTATTGAAGTGTATTTAGATGTTTAGAGAATAATAATTGTTTTTTTACGAAACTATTGAAATTAAGGTAGGCCGCCTAATAAATCGTATAAAAAAATTCGAGGAATCTTAAAAAAAATGCAAGAGTGAATAAATGCTCTGATTACCGAATATGCAATAACACAAAAATTATAGTGTTGCCACATTACCATATTATTGAGTGGGGGCGTGAATTATTAATTTAAGCAAATTATTTGTGTATTTTTTTTCTATGGGCCTCAGTTGCCTGACAATAATTATAAAGGTTTATATTATTAAGTACTGTTTCATGAAAGTATTTATAAAGTGTGTCGTTTGTGTCAATAAAGCTTTTTTTATTTTGAATTTTATTTTTAGTACTATACCAATATTTTCATTGTAGGCACAATTATATAAATCGCATTATTTTTGTATGTCATAAACAAAATTTGTCAAACATTCAATACTAAACTTTAAACTACTAACGAAATTTCTGACGTCGCTTCGTTTCATATAGGTAATAGATTTTTAAATATTTCTTACATGTTATAATATGTAATTTTTTTTTGTGTGATTTAAATATATTATAGTCTGATGCAATATCGAAATATTCCTAAATGTATGAAGAAAAGTTAGTTCAACAGGTTTTTTACAATCGAATGGTTGGTTCGGTAATAAAAAAAATTGATAAAATAATGACCCTTTGGTGGTGTTCGGGAAACAATGTATAAACACATCTTTTGTTTCAAAAGAAAATTCTAACTGCACATCAAAAATAACAAGTGTGCATGTAGTATACTTATTTTCGAAAAAAAAATTGGGCACCCCGAAGTAGGTTTTAATTGAGTCCGTTTTATTTATACAGACGGATGTAGAAGCCCTGCAAAGCGAGGCTCCGTCAATCTTTCCTTCCGTCCTTGATTAATTAATTTCGTTTATAAAAAATAGTGCTGCAACTGGTTGCTAATTTAGTTATATTTTGAATTGAGTATTATGCTGCGTCAGCAATTCCGATTGAATTTTGGATTAGTTTTTTAGCTCAAAAAGTTTTTTTTTTTGTTATTTTCGTTTATTTATTATTATCATGCAAAATATTTAAGCTTAAAGATCTTATTGTAATCGTGTATAATGCAGTCAGAAAGTTTGTTTTTTTCCTATCTTTTTCAAAGACATTGTTTGAGACTTTTATGACCCTATAACAAATCTTTCAACATTTAAACAATGGCTCTTCGTCACCATTGTTTAAAACTGTGCTTGCGCTCTTAAGTAGTTTGAATAAAGCACACATTTGCTTAAAAGAGTTTCATACACGGATGGAATTTCCCACGTTTGTTTGTTGTTTACTAACCATAAAACAGATAAGACTGTTACTACGACCCAAAATAGATAATATTATTTAAAAACGTATGGGATATTTCTCATGAACTTAATCCTTTTGCACACAATATTTTATTATAGTTTTAATAAACTGCTTGTAGTGTATAATATAGAAAATATTAAGTTACAATATAACGCTAATCGTGATTTAATTTTTTGCAGAGGTCCACGGTTCGCCGCTGGTTGCGATGATATGAAGACGAAGGGAGTATCCTCGAACGTGCTTTTGCACCTCGACCGCGGGCTATTAGTCAAAATCAATTTTATTAAGCAACATGATCAATACATCCTTCCCGCTTGCCAGATTTAAATCCCATTGAAAATTTATGGGGTTTAATGGTTCAAAAATGGGATAACAGGGCAGAAAGAAATAAAGAAGCACTTGTAAGCCACTGCGAACAAGCTTGGGATTCGTTACGAGGTTCCAACTTGTGTGAAGTCCTTGTAAGGTCCATGCGTAACCGGTGTGATGCTGTAATAGATGCAGAAGGAGCAGCAACAAAATATTAAAACGTAAAATTTTGAACAGTATTACGGTGTAAACGGGTTTATATATTATCCTTTATACAGGGTGGAAAGTTTTTATGGGCCCTGAAAGAAAATTACTTTAAATCTTTAATAGATTTTTTTTACATTTCTTTATTTTAAAAAATAAATAAAAGTGCATTAAAATATTTTTGAAAATGTGTCACACCCGGGTGTCGAACTGGCTTAAAATATAAAAAAAACAACATTCTGTATTTTATGACATCAATCGATAGGGTCACTCATAAGGATCAAATCTTTCAAACAAACAGTAAATTAAATTAGAGCAAAACCATAAAATTTCAACTTTTAAAATCTAAATTAATTTTTGTTTTTTTTAATACATAAAATTCTTCAGATTTATGGTTTTCCTTTAATTTAATGAATCATGTTTGTTACAAAAATTTCGTCCTTGACGTCTGTTGTCATAAAAATACAGGGCTTTATTTTTTTTTTAAATTTAGCCAGTTCGATTTTCATGTGTGTCCGAGTGTGGATGCCATTTTATTTCTTTTCAAAAATAAAGTCCTTTAAGTAAAATTCTTTGACTTAACGATTTAAAGTAGTTCTCCTCCAGAGCCCATTGAAACTTTCAACCCTATGTATTTTAAAATACCTCTTAATTTTTATGGAAACTACTTTACACAAATTTATAACAGTGAAAAATGCAAAAAATATCGATAATATAAGTTTTTAAAGCAGTACTTATAAATAATCAAGAGAATTTAAAAAATATTTTTAACTCGAAACTACTAAAATTTTCAGATTACACATGTTTCTTTTTAATACAACTGGATACGATGATTCTAATTTATTTTTTCATGATTGAAAAAAAAACTAATTGTGTAATATCTAATATATAACCACCTATATCGTAACCATGTTGTGTAATTATATTCCTTAAACAATTAGATTTTTCAACAGAAAGATTTTGATTATTACAAAACCATGCTGTATATTAAACAATAAGGTTTTAATTCAAGTTGGTTTCAATTTTCACTTTATTTTTGCGATTTTCCAATAATAATAAAGTATCAGACAAAACCATCCTGTATAATTGAATTATAGTTTAATTTTTTTATTCTTATGAGAAATATGAATAAAATTTTAATCTTTATCCCTACGCATTAAAAGATGAACAATTATGAAAATTGAAAACAAATTTGTTTTTAAATAATTACGAACTGGTTTAAGATATCACCTTTAAGCCCTTTTTTCTCATTTGTTTTATTTTATCCGGTTGGATAGGTGGTTACCGATACCAAAATAAATTATAATTTATACAGTGAAGTTTGAGTAATCAAAATCATCTTGTATAACTGTGTAACATTACATAATAATCATATTTGTATACAGAATGGCTTGTATAGTAACTTTTTTTACCCTTTCACAATAATATATAATAGTGCCTGTTCAAACCACCCGGTTAAATTGCATTACACAGTTTGAAATAAATATAATTGTTATTTTCCCACGCCATAAAATATGACCATATTTTGGAGTGTAATTAAGTTTATTTTGATTCGATAATAAAACATTGCACAGTAAATAATGAGGTTCAAAGGTTCACTTTTAAGCCCTGTTGTTTTTTACAATCATTTTATTGTAATTAACTTACCAGAAGAGGTTCCTGCTCTTATATTCTGTATATGTTCCAGTAAACCATAATTTTTCAGGAGTGTTAACATAAAAAGTAATTCCTAAAAAAAGAAACTATTTATGTGCAGGTAAATGTTATGTGTTGTGTTTTTACTAATCTGTAAAAATTTGTTAATAAATTAATATCAGCATGTTATTATTAATATTGTCAACGATTTTGAATACGCCATGTTAAATCAGTACAACATAAATACTATAAGCAGAGACCGCATTGTAACACAGTCTCTACTTGTCAAATGTATTTATTCGTTCGTTCGTATATTCATGCATTTTACGTTTTCTTGTCTTGATTTTTTTTTAATGCATTCTAGTCATTTCTTAATATTAACAATAATGTTACCAGACGAAACACTTATTATTATGTTATTTTTTAGTTTATGTTATTATTATGTGTCTATGTGTTGTTAGTAATACTGAAAAGGTATATAATGTAATATATAAATAGAAAATATATGATTTACTTAACAATATTATCTTATGTTAATTGCAACATATTTTATTTGTTATTAGGAAATTGTGTTTAAAAAAATAAATGCTTTATAAGTTAATTCGTTGTTTTTCTACAAATGCCAATCCTTAAAATTATATTTTATTTTATTTAACGCCCTAATAACCCTAAAAGAAATCTAATTCTGTAGAGATTTTGAAACAAAAAGCAAAAATGTTTAACACTTAATGACAAATAAAAAAAAACATGCCGTAAAAAATCTTCAACCCACGCCCGTGTTCGACATCAGTATAATAAAACATAGTAACTCTTTTATTACGCCCATACAATTGTCTGTTACCTGCTGTAATAACTGTCCCCCGCTTCGCTCACGTAAGTTAAACACGTAAGTTCTTAATAATTGTACTATCCATCACAAAAATATTTTTTCTATTTGAACCAGTAGTTTGAGATTGGCTCATTCAACTAAGCAAACACAACCCTTCAGGTTTGTAATATTGGCTCCACTCCGGCAGCCAAATGGCATGCAGAGTTAAACGTAAAATAAACGAAATAACATTTTGCAAGAAAATAACATCAGAGTTAATAGAATAGATCGTTAGATGTAATCCCACTAATATTAAATGTGTTTTTTTTTATGTTTGTTCTGTTACACTTTCACACAAAAACTTAGAAACGATTTTTTATGAACTTTACTGTAAAATAGCCAGAATAACATATGGGCTATATGACGTCATGATTTGTCCCAGCGCACACCGCTAAAGGTGCAGCGGAGCGCATTTGAAGATAACAACTTAATATAAACCTTAACTTCCTTGACACACGGTCAATAAAAGAATTTTGCACGCAGTGCTCGGAGCGCGCTCGAATATTGACCGTATGTTAAGGTAGTTAAGGTTTATATTATATTATTTACTACAAATGCGCTCCGCTGCGCATTCAGCGGTGTGTGCTGGTCCTAAGACCTATGGAAGCGAAGCTGTAATCTAAAACAACATAATGCGGGTGAGACCACGGAATACAGTTAGTTTATTATAGTTTAAATTAAGTTTATAATGTCTTAAAACATTTTTCCCAGGAATATAGCTAAATATTAAAATAAAGCAATATCAATAAAACATTTTGCCAAAAACAATCAGAATGTATAAATACGTAATTACTTATACTTAACAATGATTCATAAAGCGTCTTACTAATAATCGCTGCATAAAGTTATGACAGGTTTATACGTCAAAAAATGTATGGTTACACAGGCTTTATTCATGACATAACTTTACACAGTGATTATTAGTAAGGACAAAAGAGTTTACGCAGGCCGAGTAAGAATTACAAACACGCCACAAAACAAATGAATGAACCCTGCTAACAAGCACGTGCATAGTAGTGTGAGTGTTCACTTCTAAACTTCATTGTATGTCGTTGTGTAGACAAACACTATCATAATACGATTCCTATTGGTCGAAACTCAAGCTCCGCGCGATCCAGCCGAGAGCCGTGCTATGCGATTGTCGCCTTAGAGATGGGCAAGCGGAACTTTAGTCGATAGTACTTAGGATTTCCCCAAAGTTTTTACGTCTGTTCACTGTTGAAGCAGTTATAATCAAGGTTAATGTAAATATAACTATCTCGATTAACATGCGGTTACCTATTTTGTTATAGTACGGTCAGAAATAAAAATTCGATTAACACCGGTGTCACAGATAAATCTAATTTAATGAATAGGTACCTACTTGTTGGCGCGGGTCTGCGGACGGCGAGTGATGGGTAGCAGCTACCCATCACTCGCCGTCCGCAGACCCGCGCAGCTACCCGGTAGCTCGCCGCCCGGCTGGGTGGCGCGTTAGTGTTCCACGCGCGCCTCAAAGAGCATTCAGCACGAGAAGGGGCCCAACAGGGCCAACGCCTGCCAGGGTTGCGGAATGGTTATAATAGTTACCGTGACCCCGGAACATAAAGGGCAAATGAAGGAACATGATTGGGTTTTAGTCAGAAAAAGTCTGACATGCCCTCCCGCCCCGCCCAGGACGGGAGCAGTCATTTGATTAAACAGACTCAGGAATTGAACTTAAAATCCCACATTCAGCCATCGCGTTTGAGATCATTAGACCAACGGGACAGGCAGGGCTGCGAATAGTTCTAATGTTGCGGAATAGGTCTAATGTTGCAAAATAGTTCGAATATTTACCGTTTCCCTGGAACATAAACGGCAACCGGAGGAACATGGGTGGGTTTTAGTCAGTCAAATTCTGACACGCCCTCCACCCCGCCCAGTTCGGGAGAAGTCAATTGATGATTTCCTACCCACAAAAAAAGTTCAAGCTTTGGGTCTCTGTATAATTTGATTTTAGACAGCGAAACAAAACAAAGGCTTAAATTTACATCCTCAAAACAATACTATCGCAATTACCATCTAATATGAACTTTTATCATCAATTTTATTAATGTAAGATTATTTTTAACAACAAAGATTACACAGAATCATATCAATTTAACAAGGCAATGTACTTTTCACTTAGAACCCTGTTATTATACGAGGAATTAATAGTCTCAGAAACAAGGTATGGCATCACGAGACCAAATCCCGAGAGTCGAGACACATTAACCACGTGACTTTTGTGTGCGATGTATGAACTTCCTCGAGATTCTAAATGACATTTGGGGATTCAAAAAAATAAACTGTTTTTTTTATATAACAAAGTAAAAATAAAGCTTGCCTCTTGCGTTAGCTGAAAGCGTCTTGCATCTTGAATATTGAAAGAACAATCAATTTGTCAATTTTATTGTTAATCATCCGTCATTACCGATGAACAGTCAGCACAAATTGTCACCCCGGTGACAACTGGGAAGACAATTCCCAGCTGTCACCCCGGAGGACAGGGCTAGAGGGGACTATTGGGAATAATCTCTCCAATGTTATGAGACTTTATTCAACTGTTAATTTCTCTAGCCATAGGAGGCGAGTAGGCGACGGCTCCAATGACGGTGGAACGTTCCATCGCCTCTATTCATTATACCTGCTGGAGAGTTTAATTGTCGGATCCCACGGAACACACAAGACACATAGAAAAAAATATCATGCAACACTACTGACTCTATGTCCGTATTTTATGCAGTTGTAGTTTCGTGACGTCAAGACACTGAGTGCGATACCTCTTTATTTATACCAGTCCTGAGACTGTAAAAGAACTTCTAATCTATGATGACGACATAATACATTTCCTAAGTGCCAATACAAATACTGGTTAGTCAGGCGTTATCAGTCCACTTATAGATACAGACACTTGATGTTTTTATGAATAGTTAAAAGCTTAACAATGCATGTCCTTACATGCAGACATTATACAGTTTCTAATTGTGTCAGATAGTGTAAAGTGAAAAGTGAATAAAATTTATTTTGAAAATGTGTCGGTGTCTTGTAAAGATTTTTTTGTTTCTCGTTAATTTAATATTTACGGTCTGTATTTTTTTCATTTTTTTTTAAAGGTGGATTCATATATATTTTTTTTCTTTGTATCTCATTTTGTAATTATTTTTTGCATTTTTTGTACTTTTAAATTAAATAAGTGATTAAATAGAGATGAGAATTCAGCCTTCATTATAACGGTCAAGCATGAAAACAGCACCAATTTAAAACTAAATAAATCGCTACCAGCACCGCGTCTGTGTCTTGTTAGGATGTCTACGGGGTTTCCCCGCTATCCCCGCTATCGGTTTATCTGTCAAACGGGCTATATTTCTTGTAAAAGATAGAGAACTGAAATTTACACTAATGTGTATTTGAGGATTTCGATACGCTGTAAATACACATCACATAAATTAAATATAGTTAAAGAATAAAGGGCCGAAAAATAAGTGCCTTGTATTATATCTATAGGGATCCCCATATAAAGAACGAGATTTTACCGATTCATAATTGGCTGGTTTTTTAACCAGATTTACCACTCGAGCACTAATTTATAAATCTATTCCTGATAATATTACGATCATAACGAGTAATCATAAAAAAAAACTCTGTTTTGTGGGAATACCGAAGGAACAAAGGATTACCGTGTTTTTGCAATTATCAATTTCTCAAAATTCTAGTTTAAATATCAGCTATTTAAACTGTTTAGCCTACTTATTATACTCTATTTGTTTGAAGTTGAATTTTGAAGTGTCATTTTAGGTATCTAAATCTAAAAGCGTATAAGAGACATAGGTACAGAACTATTTTTGAGTAATTACCTAACAGACATTCAGCTATAGACACCTTTCGGCTGATGATGTCGATGATAAATTACCTTTAGGTAATTAACTAATTGAAAACATTTTTAGATAAAATCTTAAGACCTTTTTTAATTATAAGACAATCATGTCTTTAACAAATGGAGCATAGTTCTGATTTTTGTATTTTTTAAGTTGCGTCAGTATTTCCGCAAAGCAACGAAACATATACAGGCATTTTATAATTTGCAAAGTCAAAGTCAAAGTAAATTTATTTGCATTAAACATGTGTGATACAATCGATAAGGATTTTTGGTCTTAAAATATATAATTTGCATATTTATTATTTCAGATTTTGGGATTGTTGGTGATCGGACTCGGAGTATTTCTGATCTTCCAACTGAGAACGTTAACAGATAAGATATCCCAGAATGAGATACCAATAGAAATCAATTTTGATTTCGTACCGTACGTTATCATTGCCTTAGGAGCAGCTGTGTTTTTGATTTCATTCTTCGGCTGCTGTGGAGCGATTACTGAAACAAAATGCTTGCTTATAGCCGTAAGTAGTTAGTTTAGCAACTAATTATTATCTCCCTAGCCTTTTCCCAACTAGGTTGGGGTCGATTTCCAGCAGAACCGGATTCCTGTGTTTTACGTGAAGCGACTACTTATCAGACCTCCATAACCCAGTAACTGGGCGACACGATACCCTTTGGTTCGACCGGTCAGACTTTCTGGCTTCTGAATACCCGTAACGACTGTCAAAGTTCTACGAATGACAAGCGGGACCAACGGCTTAACGTGCTTTTCGGGGCACGGGATGTCAGTGATGTCCAAGATAAACTTTAGAAAGTACATATTGAAAAAGTCACATTGGTACTTGCCCGGATTCGAAGCCACAACCTCTTACACGAGAGGCGGGCGCCTTATCCACTGGGCAATCAAGACAATTCATTAGTTAGTTAGTTAGTTTAGTCAACTAATCTATATAAAATGGTAAGCAGACTGACTGACTGTTTATATATTAATGGTATATGGTCCTAGAGACATGAAACTTACAGGGTGTGAGGAGTAGGTAACCACTAAGAAAGAATTTTGTTTCCCTAGAAGGGTAAAATAGGGAACAAATGAATCAACATCTACGCAGGCGAAGCCGCGGGCGAATGCTAGTAATATTAAAGCGAAAGTTTGTGACGATGGATGGATGTATGTTTGTTAAGTACTTGTTCACGCAAAAACTACTTAACTGATTGTAAATCTTTACAGTAATTAGCTTATACTTCAGCATAACGAATAGGCTATATGATATAGCGCTATGACCTATGGAAGAAGTGTCATAAAAATAACGCACAGGTGAACCGCATGAGGCAGCTAGTCTAAAGATTCAAACTGAAGGTGTTAAGCGATAATTTCTACAGTAGTCTTATAGATACATTTTATTATTTTCAGTACGCCATATGCATGGCTGTGTTCGCAGCCGCAAAAATAGTTTTGTCAATCCTGGTGTTTGTGAATTTACCTAGAGTCACAAAAGAGGTTGAAACCTCTGTAAACAATTTGTTTGCTTCGGATGACACCTTTATGAACGGGACCTTCCATGTCCTGGAAAGACAGGTAAGGAATTAATTATGCAAATCGCTTTTTTAATTGGCCTTTTGGCCTTATAATTAGTAAGCACGACTGATAAGCCAGGACAAATCTTTGTGAGACTAGCATGGTTAATTTGTCATGTGTCTTGGTGTAATTTATTTACAATATTGTATGTATTTATAATTCTTCTATACAACATGTCCCGGAATTAACGCACACCACCAGACACCCCAATTAGAATATTATGTTATAATCATAATACATACACTGAATTTTTATTATTATGTTTAAAACATTGTTTTTTTTATAAATTAGTTGTACAGATTGTGGGAGAAAATTATAGTCACATTATGGAGGCCATACACGCTAGGGTTTGCATGATGGTTATAACTCTGCATGCAAAACCGACAAGCATAACCGAGTTTACATGCACCGATAACTGTACAGTTTAATCACATACACGCTAGGGCTTGCCTGTCGGTTATGCATGCACGGCTAAAACCATCATGCAAAACCTAGCGTGTATGGCCTCCATTATAAATCTACGCATGCACACAGTCGCACTTTCATAAGGGTCTAGCGTAGTAGGTATTTCATCCATTTTAGTTTGTTTTGATTGTACAGCGGAAGTGTGACAGCAGTTTACGTAGTTTTAATTATTTTTGGGATAAAATATTACCTATATTAAAAATTACAAAAATCGATTCAGTAAACGATTCTGAACAAACTATTTTCTCAAAGTGCATTAATTCAGTTACACATTGGTGCCGATTCTCTTGTGCACAAACTATCGTAAATTTAAGTTAAGTGCATCTTTCTCTTTCCATTTCTTAAAGAAAAGGACAGAAGATACATTTTAGTTTAATCCTGTCAAATTAGACAGCGCCTAATGAAAATTGACGTATATTTAGACGCCATGTTTTTAAATTGCGTCTAAATTATCTATGGAGTGTCTAAATTTGACAGGACTTAACTAATATTTGATCTTCTGTCCTTTTCTTAATTAAAAGGAAAGAGAAAGATGCACTTAACTTAAATTTACGATAGTTTGTGCACAAGAGAATCGGCACCAATGTATATATAAAAGAGAGTCGTGTTAGTTACACATTTTAAAACTCAAGAACGCAGAACCGATTTGGCTGGAAAGTGGGGAGCTTAAATTAGGACCAGAGGATGGACATAGAATACTTTTTATCTTCTTTTTTTAGTAACCAAAAATCTGATGTGGCGGTGAAACCGTGGGGACAGCTAGTAATGTATATAAGTATGTATTTTACTTGTCTGTTTACATAGTACAGGCTGCGTTTGGAATCAGATGAACGTGTGTGAGTTGTAGAAGTTATTATATTCCAAAGCTATAGGCAGTGAAGATATATATTTTTTGTTCTAGTTCAAATGCTGCGGAACAATAGGACCAGAATCTTATGTGAACGAATATAACCTTACAGCACCTACATGTTGCGATCCAAACGGAAATTATACAACAACTTTACCTATTGACAATCTGCCGGGAAATGTATCTACAGGAGACCTACCAAGCAATCTCCCAGCAAATTATACAGAATATCTCCCAGCAAATTACACTGAATATATCCCAGCAAACTTAATCGAACTTTTAGGAGGAGGAGGAAATCTGACTATGTGTTCAAAAGAGGATGCTTATCAAACTGGATGCACCGCTTTACTAGGACAAGTTGCCACTTCATACGTGAAATATTTTGGATATGGGATGATTGTTGCTATCTGCTTTGAGGTAATTATGCAGAATGGAAACTTTCAGAGCAATAAGGGCCATATTTCATTAAGACACCAGGTTGCCTGATTTGGTCGCGCCACCGTGATGTCTAGAGCTACCAAGTGAGCCACACCAAAACGAACACTAAAAGTGGCACATGACGGTCATTTTGGCGCGTCAACTTAACTGACGTAAGTCCAAAACTTGATGGAGAGTGTCTAATCACCATTTCAAAGTTGCTTGGCCGCTAAACCATTTGGAGTGGCAGTTTTATGACTAGACTGACGCGAAAAATGACCGTCAATTGCCACCTTTAGGTTGTCTTTTTCGAAATGGACGGGGAAGAGTTAGCAGTTCCGTTGCTATACGTTTGAAGTAAAAGAAAAGAAGCGGCATCCTTGGTAGCGCTTCTGGTATCCTAATGAAATATGGCGCATAGAGTTTAATACTTTCTTACATTTTACTGCGTGCGCCACCAGCGGATGATTTGGACGTCGACAAGACAACAACTTAAGTCGCCGGTAACAGTACTGTTGGTCAAGTGACCCGATTTACGCAACTAGAACACGGACGTATCCCAACACTACGTCCAGTGTGACCATATGTGGCAGGATCCTGCCTTTTTGGCAGGTTTAGCCCTTTATTTTACTCTCTGGCACATTTGTTTGACGTTTTAGAAAACCGGCAGTATTAGCAATATAGGCTGACAGATTTGGAAGTATAGCCGCTACAGTTCACAAAAAGAGTAGGATGCAGTATCGAGAAGGGAAAAAAAGTAAATAGGAATTTTAAAATGCCTATGGCAACCTCATCAAAACGAAAACGCGGAATAGATAAACATGTAATAAATATTTTACATGTTAAACAGGGCATTAGTGAATATGGTGACTGCGTTTCATTCCAGCCAACTAAAGAAATTATTAAACAAATGACAAAAGCGATGTATAAAGAAAGTGATCAAGAAGAATCTTCTTCTTGATCATGAATGATGAATGTATAATTTAATTCAGTTCACTTTTAGGCTTTTAGATCAATTATTTTACATAAAACTCCAAAAAATAATGTGTCTATTTATTTTAAATTATATTGGCATTTTTTTGCTTTAGATTTTGGCAGGATTAGTCAGTTTTCTTGCCTGAGTGGGGCAGGATCTCTAATTTGAAGTTGGTCACACTGACTACGTCTTCCTACCTCTCTGCCCTTATGTAAATCTGGCATTTTCACTGTGCACGCACAAGACCTCTACATTAGTGTCCTAATGAGATATCAGTATATCACCAACTAAAAAAATATTTGTATTCAAAGCCATTTCTAAATCATAACAGAAATAAAACACGCACAAAAATCATGTGGCGTTGTATGTTGGTGTTGCTTAACAAGTCAACGTGGTATTTACTTATATACTTACTCTCTTTATTTTTTTTTAGGTGCTGGCCTTATTTTTCTCAATTTATATTATTAGAACGATGAAAAGCAAAAAAGTTGAACAACATCGATATTACTATTGAGTGAAGAAGTGTTTGTTTAAATAAAATATTTTGAATCTACAGATATTTATTGATAAATTATATCGAATAAATAGTTGTTTTTATTTTGTTCTTAACCCTCATTTAACACATTAAGACGAATGAAAAATCAAAAGCAGGAATAACAAAAAAAATACAAAAATGCGAGCGATTCCAAATAAAGGTAACAGGTTTTATAATGAGTACCTAATATATATACACACTTGCGTGTTCAAGATAACAATTAGTAGGTATATACACAGAAACCTTTTTTAACTTATTCTATTGAATGCCGTAATTAATGAAACCTGAGATGAAACCATTAAAATTTAAAAAGCATTGTGTCAACCATGGATCTACACTTCATGCTTTCTAAGAGTAATCAAAAGTAATTCAACGCACCTATTGTACTATCTATCTATCTATAATTTGTTAGGATTTTTACCTCTAACTGCATATCAAAAACGATAAAGCCCTCGTGCCATCCTTAGACAAGTTGCTGATGCCCACAGACGGGCCGATGTTACTTATGAACCTACGTACTATGTGACGTTGACCACTACTACGTATATTTAGACGCCATGTTTTTAAATTGCGTCTAAATTATCTAATGGAGTGTCTTTTGACAGGACTTAACTAATATTTGATCTTCTGTCCTTTTCTTAATTAAACGGAAAGAGAAAGATGCATTTAACTTAAATTTACGATAGTTTGTGCACAAGAGAATCGGCACCGAGTGAGAAGTTAAAGAGAAAGATGTTTTTGCTGAAAGAAGGGTTAAGTATGTTTTTTGACTAAGGTGTTTGTTATGAAGAAGCGATCATTCTGTATTTCGCGAGGTGCAAGCTCGCTGTTCACGAGCTGGCTAGCTTCTGTCACCGCAAACACAATTAAAATATGTCATTTGCAATTTTATCACGAAGACATTCTGAATAGCTGGCAAATCGGAGCGGCGCGTAGTAAGCACGTGGTTATCACGCTGTAAAGCCTGGTTTACACAACGAGCGGGACGGAGCCATTAATGACTTCGCTAGACTTGCAAGCGCAAACTGCATAATTTTCAAAAAATCCACCAACAAATGGTCGAATAATAATTAATAATAAACGCATTAATAAACCGTAATGTATTCATAATTATAAATTTTGTTGGTATTGTCAAAATATAAGTACTTATCTGAAGTAAGTTTGCGCTAACGAATTTAACGAAGATATTAATGGGTCCGTTATGCTCGCTGTGAAAACCGAGCGCAAGCCACAGCTTGCGCTCGGTTTCCACAGCGCCATACAACTAGAGTCACAGACTCTAGTTGTATGGGAGTGGTAAGAGAACTGACTGCAAACCGTTGGCTTATTTATAGGCTGTAAATTGAATGAAAAGTTAATAAATAAATAAAAATCATATCAAACCCACGACGTCCAGCTTAGCAGCAGGGCTACTAACTACTTTACCAAAAGGCCTGTCAGTTAACAGTTGGGCTAGAGAGCAGTGCCGTTGTTGAGGTGCCGCCGGTATAGTGTGCTATGACCTTAAGTTGTAAGTTAGATAAAGAGGCTTACAGAACTTAGGCCCGTATTAATAGACGTCACTCAACTCCGAGACGCTCTCAAGTCTCTTGCTGTCCTTATCATTCTAAAGGGAAAAAATAAGGACAGCAATAAACTTGAGAGCGTCTCAGAATTGAGTGACGTCTATTAATACGGGCCTTAGCCTTCCATCACTGTTCAAGCAGAACTAAAGGCGGAACCACATTACCGTGTCGTGGCGCGCCAGAAGCATATCGGTTTCATACATTTAGTATGGTTAGAGACACACTTGTATGGCGTGTCGTGGCGCGACACGTTCGGCCGTGTCGCAGACTGCTCGCCACCGATTGCGCCAGAGCGGTGGTGGGGGTTTATGACGCGACACGACACGCGGGCAAAATGTGTTTCTGTACCGGCGCGTGGCTCGTGGCGCGAACCGAACATCTGGCGGGCACTTTTGGATTTATTAATATTTGCAGCGAAATTACTGACGATCTTATTGAACTTGTAAATAGTGTTTGGAAAGGAATTACTGAAATTTTGAAAGTCAATAAAATAGTATATTACTATAATATTTATTTAAAAAGGGATAAATGCATAATTATACAAAATTAACAATCCTCTGTTTATAGGGCGAACCCAGTATTTTCGTTTATTTTTTTGGACTGAAGAAATTTCAATGCTAAGAGAAAATGTAGGTGTTCATCAAAAGAAAACATTATGCACGTTTGAACGCTGCAAAGGTTCGTTAAGTACTGTTCACAAAAAACGCCAGAATGCGCCACGACACGACACGTAAAGGCGGAACCACATTACCGTGTCGTGGCGTGTCGTGGCGCGCCAGAAGCGTATCGGTTTCATACATTTAGTATGGTTAGAGACACACTTGTATGGCGTGTCGTGGCGCGACACGTTCGGCCGTGTCGCCGACTGCTAGACACCGATTGCGCCAGAGCGGTGGTGGGGGTTTATGACGCGACACGACACACGGGCAAAATGTGTTTCTGTACCGGCGCGTGGCTCGTGGCGCGAACCGAACATCTGGCGGGCACTTTTGAATTTATTAATATTTGCAGCAAAATATCTGACGATCTTATTGAACTTGTAAATGGTGTTTGGAAATTAGAGTATTTTATCACTATAAATTGTGTTTTTTTTTTGGACAATAAAGATTTTATTATTTTATTTTATTATTTAATTTGGCATTACTGAAATTTTAAAAGTCAATAAAATACTATTTATTTAAAAAGGGATAAATGAATAAATATACAAAATTAACAATCCTCTGTTTATCTCGGTTTTTTTTTCTCTTTCATTGTATTATTTGTGTTTTAGAATATTTTAATGTTTATTTTTTTTTTAATTTTACTCTTTAATTGTTTACTATATAACCCGTGTTTTAATTTCAAATGTTTAATTTAATTTTATGTTCATGTGTTGTTTAATTCAATTAAATACTGTTTAATTATACTTTGATTTTAATTTTATTGTGTACTTTAACTCATACAATTCTAAACTATGTTTAAAATGATGATGTATGCATGATGTGTTCTCCTATAACTGAAGGAGCACAAATCTTCAAAGAACTTTGTATAATAATGCATATTGTAATGTGTATCCTTTGTTGGAGTTCCTTTCTAAATAAAATAGGGCGAACCCAGTATTTTCTTTTATTTTTTTGGTCTGAAGAAATTTCAATGCTAAGAGAAATTGTAGGTGTTCATCAAAAGAAAACATTATGTAGGTTTGAACGCTACAAAGGTTCGTTAAGAACTGTTCAGAAAAAACGCCAGAATGCGCCACGACACGACACGTAAGTGTGCACACTCACCGCCACGCCAGTAAGCATCATGGCGCGCCACGACACGTAAATATGTTTCCGCCTTTAGTGTGCACACTCACCGCCACGCCAGTAAGGATCATGGCGCGCCAGAAGCATATCGGTTTCATACATTTAGTATGGTTAGAGACACACTTGTGTGGCGTGTCGTGGCGCGACACGTTCGGCCGTGTCGCCGACTGCCCGCCACCGATTGCGCCAGAGCGGTGGTGGGGGTTTATGACGCGACACGACACGCGGGCAAAATGTGTTTCTGTACTGGCGCGTGGCTCGTGGCGCGAACCGAACATCTGGCGGGCACTTTTGGGTTTATTAATATTTGCAGCAAAATTACTGACGATCTTATTGAACTTGTAAATGGTGTTTAGAAAGGAATTACTGAAATTTTGAAAGTCAATAAAATAGTATATTACTTTATTATTTATTTAAAAAGAGATAAATGAATAATTATACAAAATGACATGGACAAAAAAGTACATTCCATGTACACTAACTTAGTAAATACACTGTAAAATAAAAATAGAAAAATGAATTACTACGTAGTTTTTAGCCTCTCTGAACCTGTCTGTTTTTATTTCAAAATATTAAGTAATTCAAGACGAATTCAAAATAACGTTTGTCAATTTACGCCATAATGGACCATAGAGAAAGATAAATATAGTAAAGAACTTTTTTTAAACCACGTGCACTATTTGTAGAAAATGTGTAATATGGTCGACAAATATATTATATATTAGCAATAATTTATTTATACGAAATTGTATTCATTGGTATTTGTTGCATTTTTTAAAATTCTCTTATCATAATAATATATTTTAATGAGTTTTTATATAATTCACCCAAACAGAGCTGAACGAGTTCAAGTACTGGTTTGATACATTGTGTGTGTGTTTTTTTTTCTGTCAAATGTCAATATATATGTCACTATTTTAGACAATCAGTGATTTCAGATTCAACGACCTATTGTGTTTGTGTTTTGCGATTATTTTCAGATATTTTTGAACCCCGCATATCTTGACGGACCTTCTACCACACGATTACCTTGCTAATAATACTGGACTCTGATTTGGTTTGCGTTTTGGATTTGTGTTGTGGTTTGTGGATTACTATGAGGTGCATCAACTGTGGAATAACCATACAAAGGCTGCAAGACATATAGATCAAACAAGACTTTAGCGTTGGTGAACTTAAAAATTAAACTGAATATAGTGTAGGAATGAAATAAAACATTTTGTTTTATCGAATAAAACGATTTTGGTGAACCTATGACTCGTTCAACACTAACTATGTAATAAATTATTTTTATTTATTTTCTGTATAAAATAAATAATTATTTACGCTCTTTTGCCTTATTTCGTGTTTTCATTATAATTGGTCAATAAACAGTTTTGATCAATAATTCTTTTAAGTATATTTGGACAACCCATAATAAAGATAAATATATTAAATTCTATGCTATATTATATCCGGTGACTCTATACTCCGAGCATAGCACTTTCCATTGCTCGTTCAGTGACTCTTATTCTATCTAAAAGACCAAGGCCAGAAGACAAAAACCACGTTTTAGAGCTATATGCCACCACTTGCTGGTTGCATAATCATGTTATTGTTGTCAGATTTTAATATTTCATTAAAGCGCCTTATAGTTTTTATTAGCAAATCCATATTCTATGCACTTATTGCTAGCAATCTGAGTAAAGGTTTATTGAAACTGTTTACATCTAGCCTGTTGTAATGACAAGTTCATTATGTGTTTTATTTATTGCAATTTAACATACCAATATTAACGAAAATAAAACACCAAAAATCATTGGTGTACATTGAATTCGATAACTATGCCGACGCCTATACAGAGATTGGCCATGTCCTTTACAATCCTCTGTTTTTTTTTCTCTTTCATTGTATTATTTGTGTTTTAAAATATTTTAATGTTTTTTTTTTTTTTTACTCTTCAATATTTTACTATTTAACCCGTGTTTTAATTTCAAATGTTTAATTTAATTTTACGTTCATGTTTAATTCAATTGAATACTGTTTATTTTTACTTTGATTTCAATTTTATCGTGTACTTTAACTTATACAATTCTAAACTATGTTTAAAATGATGATGTATGCATGATGTGTTCTCCTATAACTGAAGGAGCACAAATCTTCAAAGAACTTTGTATAATAATGCATGTAATGCGTAGCCTTTGTTGGAGTTCCTTTCTGAATAAAATAAAATAAAATAGGATGAACCTAGTATTTACTTTTATTTTTTTGGTCTGAAGAAATTTCAATGCTAAGAGAAATTGTAGGTGTTCATCAAAAGAAAACATTATGCACGTTTGAACGCAGCAAAGGTTCGTTAAGTACTGTTCAGAAAAAACGCCAGAATGCGCCACGACACGACACGTAAGTGTGCACACCCACCGCCACGCCAGTAAGCATCATGGCGCGACACGACACGGTAATGTGGTTCCGCCTTTAGGATGTAAGAAGTATTCCATGGAAAAAAGTATTATGCTACCTTTTTGGTAAACACAATAGAAAAAACATAATTGATTATTTATTTAATATTACATAACTAATAGTACCTAATACAGAAAAAAAGTAAAAAGGTTAAGCCGGACCCACACGTCTGGTAATTTTTGTGTAACAATCGTATTTCTAAACGTATCGTTTGCTGCTTGCCATACATACCATAGACAAGATAAGCGAGATAAAGCGAATTTATTATTGTCAACATGTCGGACAAGTTAGTATTTTTAGCAAAATTTTTAATTAAATCTTGTTTTTAATTGCAATATTTCATCCAAAATTGTTTGTGTTGGCGAAATAAATGAACAATTAACGCGTTTTAATTGCAAAAAAGCATTGAACTCGCGTCTTAGTGTCGTTTATAGCGCGTCGTACATTCTTGACATGTGTTCCAAAGGTGTTCCATTTCGTGATCGATAAAATATCTATTTTTGTTGCAGTGAAGACTTGTTAGGTGACGATTTAGGAGACCAAAGTCTCGCGGACTATAATCTTGGAAATGAGGAGGAGGAACAGCTCTTGGCTGATGATTACGAGAATGCTGTACCTCAAAATGTTCCGACGTCAGTTGGTTCAGGTTATCGAGAACCCATTGATATGGGACCTCCTGACTATACCAGTCATGTTATTGAATATAGCCAGGTACGTAATTCTTATTTACTTCGTTTAAGCGACTCCCTGTGTGAAGTGTTAGCGATTTCATTATTATTGTGCAACATTTACTGGCATACACATTTTCTTTTTATGGTCGGGTTTTTTTTGTATATATAACTAATGGTACTCTTGACTACCCACTGACCGAGTAAACCCCTAAGACTACCTACTGACCAAACCTATGGTGAAGCCTCAATCAACCAGTATAATTGTTGTCTTTTGTCAGATCTATTTGTTTTGATAATTAATGAAATTGGTCAATGGGTCGTCTTAGGAATCTAATGGTAAAGGATATTGACATGTCTGTTTCATTAAAAAGTTTGTTTATGCAATGCTGTTTAGTAATTAGTATTTTGTAATTATGGACTCAAATTATCGCACAGTCCTGTTGAAACAAAAATTTAAAAAAGTCTTAAAAATTAAAAAAAAAAACTACTTTTGCATGGTTTAAATTAACAAAATGCATAACCACAAAGGTTTAAACTGTACAAAAAGAAGTAAAAAAAATAAATATGTAAGAAATTAATTAGCCCCTTTGCTTGTAGTAACAATCTCAGTCCCGTTTAAACTGTTTGATTTGTTTACAGCAGCCATTGCCATACCAGGCTATGGCTGAGGCAGAATGTGTGGTGCCCAACATATCCGTAGAAGTACCTAACACACCATTACCAGAACTCCCTACGTATGCACCGTATGAACCACCCGTTTACGAAGAGCATGCGGTCCCGCCTGCTATTGTAAGTTTTAATATCATCGTAATCTATACTAATATTATAAAGGTGAAGACTTTGAACATGCAAATCTCTGTTGTATAGCCTCCTTATCAATGAACATCATGCTACAACCTATGCAAGCAAAGTAGTAATATTATAATAGGGATGACGACAACATTAAAAACATGGCATTCTGTTTACTCCGTCTGATAGATCGGCCAAAAATACGGGACACGTATTTTTTGCTTGATCAAATTAATTAAAAAATACAAAGATAAAGAGCAACGAAGTTCTGGAGTGGGAGGTTTCGACGTCACCATCCTGCAAAAATTGTATCAGATTGTGACGTCATCAACTTCAACACACTGTATCGTCGTCATCCTTTGCTTACGAGAAAAAAGAAAAAATATGTGTCCAAAATTTTTTGATAATCTATCTGACAGACTAATTACTTTTTTTGTCGTCTCAACTATTGTTTATGAGAATATTTTCTATTTCTATGATGGATATTTGTTACTCTCTCTCCAGAAGGATTTTGTTGACACTTTACAGTAATATGTATAAGCTTATTTTAGCAGTCTGTGTAATTGATGACTATATTTTATATTTTTGCAGCCCGCATCTCCAATAGAGTCGCCTCAAATTGTCCCATCTGATATAAATGCACAGATACAAAGTAAGTTTTTTTCTTAGTTATTAAATAGTTTTTCTATGTTATAGGACACTTAATAATTTGACAAGCCTTCTCTGTATAATACAAGCATTTTATAGTAAAAATAATATTGCGTTGTACCCTAATTTTAAAGTTAAATTAAAGTTAAAAATATCTGCTTCAAAATTTAGTTGCTAGATATCACTTGATCAAACATACATAAGTTAAATAAAACTTGTAATTAGATATACTATAAGATTTTAGTGTTTAGATAAATAAATAATAAAATTGTTTGCAAACAGATGGTGACCTAGGAGGGCCGCGCGAACGTTTCGTGTCTGAGAGGCCTCCCGGGGCCCAGAGGCTGCCGCAAGTCAGGGATATACCTGACAGCTTAGGTAAATATTTAGAACATTATCTTATCTAAGTATGTATAACAGTTGTCTGGTTGCCATAGTAGGCTACCTTATCTGGGATCAGATGGCTGTGTGAGTTGTTCCTAGATATTTATTGTATTTTTAAATAAAATAAAAAAAAGTAGTCATCACGACAGATGGTTAACGATGACCTAGTGGTTAAGGCACTAGCCTCTCATGCAAGAGGTTATGGGAGTTCTCTGGGCCAGTACCAATGTGACTTTTTCACTTCATATTATGTACTTTTCAAAGTATCTTGTACATCACAGACATTCAAAAACATCGTGAGGAAACCTGGACTTGAAGTAAAAAAAAGTCCGAAATTGTCAATCCGCCTTGAGCAAGAGTGGTAATGCATGCTCTTGCCTTCTATGTATGAGAAGAGGCCTTTGCCTTGCCGTGGGATAGTAATAGGCTGGTGTTACATATCTCGGGACCCAAGGATCCCGGGCTTTTGGAAGGCATACGAGGGGCCGAAGCCAACTCGCAGAGGCCCCTTGAGCTAAACTTTATGTGAAAAGGGACACCAACCGGCGATTATCCCTATATGCACTATGTAAGTGCACCTAAGGACAACCCCCGGTGGGTGTTGGACTATTGTAAAATATGGCAACTAACAAAAAAATTTGAACTATGGGCTTGGATTCTTTAATGAATAAGGTACCAGATACTGGTGGTGGTGTTATTATTATTTTATTATTAATAGTTAAAATAGTTAAATATTAAGCGCCTGTTTCACATTCTTCTAATAAGTTCTGGTTATAATAATTGCTAGATAAATTCATACAAATTCTGTTAAACTTTTGGTAGTCTAATTTGAGGTGGAGAATCAGGCCTTAAATGGTTTTTATAATTGAACAGACAAGGTGGTGATACCGCGCGGTGGGTTCGGTCGCGGTCGTACTTCGTGGAGGAACCCTCAGTTCGTGCAGAGGTACTCGCACCCTTACAGGAGGAATAATGTGCATCGGGTATGTATTACACGCTTTATAATAATCCATACTAATATTATAAATGGGAAAGTGTGTCTGTCTGTCTGTCTGTCTGTCTGTTTGTCTTTCTTTCACGGCAAAACGGAGCGACGGATTGACGTGATTTTTTAAGTGGAGATAGTTGAAGGGATGGAGAGTAACATAGGCTAATTTTTGTCTCTTTGTAACGCGAGCGAAGCCGCGGGCAGAAGCTAGTAATACCATATTTTAGACGTAAAACATCCATAGAGTGTTACTAACTTAGGAACTATATTAGTAATAAACTTATAACTTGTAATAAATACATTTATAACTGGTGTTATTGGGGTTCTGTTAGGCGAGTTAGTCTGGGTGGGAATAAAAAACTGAAAATGATGTTGTTGTCGCAGTGAAATTGTCGAAAAATCATGTAATTCTAGTGAATTAGATTACATTTGTATTACTTCTAGTTCTTACAATAAAAAAAAAACATATTTGCGACTCAACATAGCAGAAATTAATATAACCCTTTAGTTGTTTAAGGGTTATATTGATTTTATAACTTGATTAAATTCGATACTTTAAGGGATGGCTAAATAAAAGAATTTTTGATCAACATATAAGTTTCCCATGTTCCTGACTTTCACTTGTAGTTCGACAGTGGTGCCGATTCTCTTATTCACAAGTTAACTTAAATTTAAGTTAACTTTATCTTTCGCTTCCCATTTCATTAAGAACAGGACAGAAGATAAATTATTAGTTAAATCCTGTCAAATTAGGACACTCCATAGATAATTTAGACACGACTTAAAACATGACAACTAAAAATATGTCGATTTACTTCAGGTGCTGTCTAATTTGACAGGATTAAACTAAAATGTATCTTCTGTCCTTTTCTTTAAGAAATGGAAATAAAACGATGCATTAACTTAAATATAGTTAAGTTTGTAAACAAGAGAATCAGCACCAGTAACAGGAATAGTAGTTTTAAAAAAATGGGTTTAGTAAAACAAAACAAATTATTGTTTGTCTTATTCCATTTACACTTACTAACCAAGAATATATCCACAGGGTAACTTTCAGCAGCGACCATCATTTCCCTCTCCACCGCGGCCGAGTCCCCCACTCAACCGGCCAGAATTTCAACCAGAAATGCGCCCAGAAATGCGATCAGAACTGCGCCCGGAAATACGACCAGAAATGCGCCCAGAAATGCGCTCAGAAATACGCCCAGAAATACGCCCAGAGATGCGACCAGATATCAGACCAGACATGCGTCTAGAGCCTCCCAATCACCCTCAAATGGGTCCAGAAATCTCCCCCGAGCGGCCCATACTTCCTCAAGACATGCAAATGTTCCGCCCGCACATGGACCGACAATACATAGCGCCTCGCTTCCAATTTCGTCCTCACATGGACGAACGGCCCCAGTTTGGTCCGCGGCCGAATTTCGGGGAAAGATTTTTCAGGCCGAATTTCCCGCCGAGGCAGTTTGCACCGCCGATGAGGGAAATAGTGCCTAATGCGAGTCATATGCCTCAAGTGACGATAAGACAAGCCTTGCCTATGCCCGGCCCGAGTATGGACAAGGGGAAGGAGGGGAGGGAACCGGAAGTGAGGATGTTACCGGTGCCTCTGCCTGCTAACTTGCCTCCTGGTGGTCTTGCTGGCAAGAAAGTGTTGATAAATCCACATTTTAAGGGGAATTTTCAGCCGCCTGTTGAAGGTAAATATTATTTTTTATGCATACTAGCTGTTGTACATGACTATGTCCCAGTTTCAAATAAAAGAATAATTATTATAAAGTAGGTCCAATTTTGGGGTTCAAGCTTATTTTGTTTGAAAGTGTAACAAACAAACAAACAGACATACTTTTGTATTTCTAATATTAATATGAACTATGCATAACATGATTGTAGGTACATAAATTATTATGAACGTGAAAACAAATTATCTAAAATTACCACCATATCCATAATTGCTACAAATGTTCTGTCTATCAAAAGCGAATTTCTTCTATACTATTTGTAAATATTTTTTACTAAAATATACTATGTATAGGGTTGCCAGTCTACATACCAACGCGAATACAAAAGTCGCCGCCGCTCAGTCCGACCATAGAGAATAAATTCGGTAATTTTAACTTATTTCTTGTGTATGCATGGTTTTGTAGCAACACTAGACTTAGTGGCGATGTTTACACTTTTTAGTTTTATAAAACACTAGATATTTATAGTTTTATAAGTTACTGTTGTTAATAAAAAAAACATATTTTTCTTGTGTTCTCAATGTTACTTTTTCAATTTTAAATTACTAGCTGTTCCTCGCGGTTTCACCCGCGTTACGTGAGGTTTTTGGTTACTGCTTCGCTCCCGTGAGACATAGTGAGATATTATATAGCTTATGTTACTCAGGGATAATGTAGTTGTATAACGAAAAAAGAGTTTTTGTAATCGTGCAGTAGTTTTTGAGTTTATTTGTTACATACAAAAATACAAATCTTTCCTCTATAGATGTATTTTCTTAGTAAATTAATAAAAGTTTGAAACCGCCAATCCGCCTTGAGCGCGCGTGGTGATCAATGCTCGTGCCTTCACTGTATAAGAATAGGGCTTTGTCATTTAATGTGACAATCAATAATAGCTATTATTTTTACCCGATTTTGCGTATACTTTTCTTAAATCTTGCTTTCATATACAAAAATAAGCTTTTGAATCGGCGTAGTCATTTCAGAGATAGGCGCGTTAGTATTCAAAGTGTTATATATTTAGTTGTAAAGTATTAACTTCAAATCCCATTTAATTATGTATTTTGCACAGCTTTTTTTACACTGCATCTATTTAGTTGCACTTTAGTTTGAGTTTTTCCCTTTTCCCCCTCCCTTGAATCCCTTCCCCTCCCTTCTTCTCTAAAAGTTGCTTCGGAATGACCCTATAGTTCCCCTATATGTAAGTTTTCTTAGTTATCTGCAGTTTTATAAAATAGCTTGTTGTGTTCTAACTTTTATGGTTTAGATAAAATTGTAATTTGCTTGGTTTTTTGTACAACAAAATGTATTCAATGAAAAAAATTTTGAGTTTAGTTCTGCAAAACTAAAATGTCCCACTATCTCTTAAAGATGAAGAATAGGCTTTATTTGCTTTTATATGAAACTAGCTTTTGCCCGCGGCTTCGCTCGCGTTAGAAAGAGACAAAAAGTAGCCTATGTTACTATCCATCCCTTCTACTATCTCCACTTAAAAATCACGTCAATTCGTCGCTCCGTTTTGCTGTGAAAGAAAGACAAACAGACAGACAGACAGACACACTTTCCCATTTATAATATTAGTATGGATAGTACATAATTATGGGGTCATTCAATTATTACGGCCAGATTTCATTAGGACACCAGAATCCAAAAACTTTATTCTATTGAAAATTGTAAAAAAAAAACGAAGAGATAATTTGGCAGGACTAAACCCAAAGTAACTTCAATGAAAATTAAACTATATTTACCAGAATTAAAGTCTCAATTCTATAAACTAGTCTACATTGTCAATAACAATGGTGTCGATTCTCATATTTACAAACTAACGTAAATTTCAGTTACGTTACATCTTTCTCTTTCCATTTCATTAAGAAAAGGACAGAAGATAAAATATTAGTTAAGTCCTTTTAAATTTAGACACTCCATAGATAATTTAGACGCAATTAAAAACATGGCGACTAAATATACGTCAATTTTCTTCAGGCGCTGTCTAATTTGACAGGATTAAGCTGAAATGTATCTTTTGTCCTTTTCTTTAAGAAATGGACAGAGAAAGATGCATTTTACTTAAATTTAGTTAAGTGTGTGAACAAGAGAAGAGAATCAGCAGCATTATGTAGGTCCAGTGAAGGATATCCTGGAGTCATCGAGATCATACACGTGTTTTTATATCCAAGAACACGCTTGGATATAAAAACACGTGTATGATCTCGATACTATAATTTAATAACCGTACAATTGTCATTTAAACTGTATTATTTTCAAACTGGACATTGGCAAAAATCACCGAAAATTCGGTGGATTGCCATAATAAATATAAAAGTTGAAGTTGAAGGATATCCTTAAATGTGTGTGTAATATCGTGTAGGTCCAGTGAAGGACATAGACGACGCGGCGGAGCGGTTCATAGCGGAACAACGAAATGCTCTCGCGCGCGCCGCCGGCAGGAGGGCCGCGCAGAGACGGGAGCCACAGAGGTGAGATTACATTCTAACTACGTGTTAGTTACTAGAATTGGTAGTCCAATTATCGGCTTAACTGACAATTTTTTTTAATCCATCCGCGGATAAACCGTTTCCGTTTTAAAATTGTCTACGTGTTAGTTCGGCAACATACTTAGTCCGCGGATAAAGGAAATACTTTGACACCGGCAATGTTAAAAACGGTGCCAAAAGAAACTGTCATATTCTATGATTAATTGTCATACAAGTCTCGATAAAAGTATCTGATATTCTAGTCTAATACCATTAGACCTAACTAGGTTGAATCCTCATCAACCTACAGATGTATCAACTCATAATGTAAAAGTCATAAAATGTCAACCACACGAAAATGACCACTATCAACTTTTTATATCAACTTACTCATACTGTCAAATTATCAAAGTGCCGATTTCTTACAATGAATAATCACAAAAAGGTACGCCACTAGTCGGCGATACTTTGACAAGAGATCTTAAGTTTTTTAGCATCGACAAATCGTTGTAGCCATAGATGGGCAATCCACCCACCCGGGTTTTAACCCAGGTGGGTATAAACCGGGTGTTTTGGGTGTTTGGGATAAACACCCGATTTACACCCAAAAATCGGGTGTAAATGATTTTTATACATAATTGACATTTAGTTTTTAATGATTATTCTTTAATTGAATTATACATAATTAGGTGAAATAAAAAGACCTTTTCCTGATACTTATCACAAACAAATGACCTACTTAACAACTAATCACTATCGGATTCTCCACTAACATTGTTACAGACGTCAAAATGGAAAGGCTGTCGGGTTTCCCCTGACGTTGAAGGGGTAGGTTCGTTGTCCAATATTATTGGGTCTATAGAACTCTCTATTCCGGTTACATTTTCATCGTTTAACTGTACATTCTGTAGATACACACAACTGTAGATGTATCATGTAGATGGGGCAGAGGGCGTCCACAGTGCGTCGGCATCCCGTTCGGATTGAGCTTCGCGTTTAATTTCGCTCCAGGTCTTCCCTTCCCTTATCCTTCGCTTCTGCGATGACCGTTCGCCACCAGGTCTGCTTAAGGCGACCACGTTTTCGCTTTCCTTGGAGATTCCAGTCCAGGGCTTGCCTTGGTATACGTTCAGAATCCCTTCGAAGCGTATGGCCGATCCAGTTCCATTTGCGACGTTAGATCTGTTGGTCGATCGAGGTTTCACCGCAGTCTCCACAGATCTACATTTGACACCTTCTTGGGCCAGTAAATACCGAGAATACGACGAAGACAGTGGTCGATAACGACCTGGAGTTTGTGTGAGATGTCTTTTGTGACCTTCTACGTCTCACACCCATACAGCAATACGGTTTTGACGTTGGACCGGAATATTTTAAGTTTAACTCTTCTAGTCAGTTTCCACGATTGCCACACGGGACGGACTTCTGCGAAGGTTGCTCTTGCCTTGGCGATCATTGAAGCTGACCCGATGTAATGTTCGGTCCCTCCTGTTTCTGACACGACACTACCGAGTTAAGTAACCTAAAGTTTGTGGACCCTTTCCACAGCCTCTGAGTCGATGAGCAACGGCAAAGAGCTAGTCGCCCGCATCTTATTTCCTGGGTCTTTCTGGTGTTGACGTTCAGTCCCGTTTCTTTTGCCTCTCGTCGTGTCAGCGCGTGTGTGGCTCAGCAGACATAGGTCCAGATAATCCAGATCTTCCAAGAGGCTGGATAGTCCCCACTCTATGCCGCGGCGCTTGTTGTTTATCACATTGCTCATGATGCCATCCAGAACAATTAGAAAGAGGAGAGGTGAGAGAAGGCACCCTGTACCGGTATGTCCTTCGAGACGAGGCCATCGTGTGTAACTCTACAAGGGTAATTCTTGTAGATTGCCCTATTAGGGCAATCTACAAGAATTACCCTTGTAGAGTCTTAGAGTCTTCGAGAATTGCCGTCTCCGAGAAAATCAGAAACTTAATTATAAGTTTCTGATTTTCTCGGAGACGGCAATTTCACGCAGTCGGTCCCAGATGGAATTCTACCTCAGCTTATCGAAGGCTCTTTCAAAGTTCACGAAGGTTAAATACATTTGCCTTTGTCATTCTGATGCCTGTTCAAGGATAATACGTAAGGTATTGATCTAGTCCGTACACAATCGATTGGCCCGGGAGCCAGCTCTTTGCGAAGAAGAGGTTCGACGGCCGATAGCCTATCTAGGATGATCTTGCAGAGCACCTTCGAAGGGTTCGAGAGCAAAGAAACCACTCCGATTACCACACGCACTGAGGTCATCCTTTTTTCTCTATTATGTTTTCGTCTTCATTTTCTGAATATTCTCATTATTTAGTTTATGTTAAAGATTCCAATTGTAACAAATATATGAAATTTTTGCGGCCCTTTCCGTTGAAAATCGATTTCTTTTGTTAATGTATATATCCTTGAATACTGAAGGAACGTTCGGTTGCTGCTGATGTACACCGAGCTGACAGGGTGCGTACCGCTACTTTTCTTAGCTAATATGACAACTAATACGCTAACGCTCGAGTGTTCAGCGATAATTACACACTACAACCAGGCGTCCGTCACTCGCTCAAGGCCACGCGTTTTATGCCTACCGCTTCGCGTATCGTCGACGATACAACGAACACCGGGCTGTCGCGCGCCCGGCTGAGTGCTCGCGCGTCACGGGTACAGCGCTGACTATCAAAATGCCGAAACCACGTAATTATTGCGTGATTATTGTCCAACTCCCCTGTTTCCTAATTCTCCTGTTTCCCTTTTGATTATTTATTAAAATTATTCACGCGGTTTTGGATATTTTCGACACTAAAATATATAAGTCGGGAATTCAAGGAACAAAAAATATGCATCAGTCATTTTATCAAACTAAAAAATATTTGATCAATAAATAAAAAAAAAATTGTTTTTCTAAAACATTCGTGTTATTACCATTATCATCATACGTATAACCCTAGCAGATTTGCTGGACGACACGCACACATGTAAGTCGCGCGGCGGGCAAAAGAATCTCAACTCTCTTTGTGCGTACTTATGGTACATTTCTCCTTGCTGCAAACAACTGGTATTATTATTATAATTTAATAGGCTATTATAGCGTAGGTATTTTGGTTTTTGTATTGGAGTGAAGTATCTGTTACGTAGTAACTATTTATTAATCTGTGCTACAACATAAAATAAGTATTTCAAAAGTAAAATGTTATTTTTCAAATTTCGTTTCTGTCTCGTACCATTTTATTTTACCTTCCCTGATCTGACTAATGTTGCCTACAAAGATATGAAATGAACAAAAATCACTTTTTAAACTCTTTTTTTAACATCACTAATGTAATTTTGTCAAATCATATAAACACCCAATTTTCTGGGTGTTTATGGATGATTCCGTCCGTATGATGTTTATCGGGTTTTTATCAAAGCACCGGGTTTAAACCCGGTGGATTGCCCATCTATAGTTGTAGCGTTTCGACTTTAAAAAAAAATACCTGACACGAAAATATTAGCGCTGACACTTCTTGTCCAAAATGTCAAAGTGCCTATATTTTTTTGTATGGCTTTTCAAATTGCCCGCCGTCTACTGGACATTATTTCAGAAAATCCTCACTGATAATAACTTTATTACAATTTGTTCCAGATACATAGAGAACACCACAATAGAGATAGAGAACGAATTGGCTCAGCCGCGACGGAGTAACGAAGACGATGACCTTCTGAGGAGACAGGAGGAATTCATCAACGCTAACAGGGCGGGCTTGAGGAGGAGGTCAGTTACTCTTGTTTATTTTCCTCTTTACAGACTAACATACAGCGGGCGTTCTTTTTTTATGAACTTTTCTGTGGGAGGTTTGGCTTTCGAACTTGACCACGAAATTGGACGATTGTACGTGTGAAGGGACCTTTAAGTAGATCAACAAAGGCCTTTATGTTTCAACTACCAATATAAATATATTTAAGGAGACTTAAGAAAAGTGTACAATTAACAAAAAAAATATTTTTTGGACTAGTTATCCTTTTTAAAATACTGATCAGATTAACTCAGACTACTAAAAAAGTAAAAAATGGCAAAGAACTTGTCTTATAAGTACTTTTTTACCTTAGTTTAGTTGTGAATTCTAGTGTTAACTGATTCAAAGGAGAATGTTCAAATCTAGCATCGCTTTAAAATAAGAGGGAATAGCCACAAAAATGTACTCATAAATCATAACATAATATTTTAACTTTCCTAAAATAACTTCATGGTAATCTTTTTAGGGGTTAATATTTTATATTTAATTAGTTATTTATTCGACTTTGTTGCATTCTTCCTTTAATGACGTACTTAAGTAAAAGCGGTGTTGCCAATTTCATAAACTTTCCCATAATCAGTCTTAACTGATAGTATTACATATTTTATTTTTAAGAGCACACGTTGATGTCTCAAAAATAATTACGAATATAACATTCATTTGCGTTACCAACAATTTATATTTAATTACCATTTCTAAAATAATGTTATTTTACTAACAAAAAGTATTTAGGTGTTTAAGTTATCACTTATGGTTGATTTTTATCAGCTGTGGGCAGCACTGCCACGGAAATTCAAATGTTAACAGTCAAAATTGACACTTTCAAGTAAAACAAAGCGACGAATATTTTTATTGAAAATTGAGTTTATTTTGCATTATTAGATAACGAATCATTGCGGTTAGTTCGTGTACAGCAGGCTCTTCCGATTTCTGTGCGATCAAGCAATCTTTTCAAAACTTTCGTACGTCGACGTTTTTACGACTTCGGATCGTTTCTCTCTTTAGGCAGTACCGACAATTTTGTTAAAATAAAAATAACACGCTGTGCGGACTGTGCCCCCCTTGCTCTGAAACATCCTCTACCCCGTCGCCAACAGGGGGAAGCAACGGATGCAATGGTTACAATTCTACGATACTGGATTAATCCGGCAACGGTTAGTATCTTATTATATTGCATTTACACGTTTTTTTGACGTTAGTGTAGTAGAAAATGAGCGCATTATTGTTATATTATGAACAATATTATACGTTATTATGGATAATACCAAAGATGGTCCAAGTCAATAGCACTATTTGTATTTTGTTGTACAGCTAACTGTAACAGCAGATAACGAAAAAAACTATTTGAAAATCCTATTAGAATCATTTTCGGTTTCCACGCGGACGAATTTCCTATTAAACTAATGCTAAGATCAATCAACAATATGTAATAATATTTATTTTCAGATGTCAGAAGAACATCCTCTTCTCTCAGGAATGTTATATTATACTCGAATGAGCATCTCTAAACTCTTGAAGTGTAATGTGTGTTGAACGAGCTTATGGACATCAACAGCTAAAACATACAGAGTATTTAGAATAACCGACCAACTCTGACAATTCAGTTGTGCTTGTAAATAATCTAAGTGAAATAAATGCCATTGACTTTTGAATATTTTTATTTCCACACAAACACATTAATATTTCAAATGTTTAATTACACGCATTGCAATGATGACTAAAATAAGATTTTGTCTGTTTACAATAATAAATTAGTTTCAAATGGTTTTTACTTAAAGAACCCTTATAGTTTCGTCATGTCCGCCCGTCCTCGTCTTACCACCTTAAACCTAACCCTTTGTGACCAAGCGATAGCCGGCTGTCGCCCTGCTATTGTCTTTATTGTGTCTCGAATCATGTAAACATCATTTTAAAAATAAATTATAACAATTAAAAAGGGGATAGAAAACCCTATTCTATGCGGGGCCTGTTTATTTTCTACTCTTTATGCCTATAAGCCACTTAGATTTAGTATGACCTAATTACCATTTACTTGGGAACTTTCCTTGGTTTGTTTAAAACTATTCCGTTTTGTTTTATGAGAATAGAAATCATAATATTGTTGTAATTTGTACTTTTTTGGTAGAAGTTATGGTACATAACTAACCTAAAAACTTGCACATATAAATCAAAATTCAACAAAAACCCCTAAAAATATGTAGATAATTTTTATTTCCTTGGAAAGTACGACCTCTCCCCTCTTATATATTCAATTTACACTAAGATTACATTATTTTTTATGCGCAACGGCGTCCTATAGTATGGTGGTCAATGTCCTTTAAGAAAAACTTAGTTAAAAGTTGTGGGAAGAGTATTCCAACTATTACACCATAAAAACCTGTTTGTACTTTTAATACAGTTAAACTGTGTTTTTGGTAGGAAAGTTTTGGGGTAGTTCTGATTTCTTTGATTATATATGTATTTTGGGGTGCTGAATCCGAATCTGAGGTTTGCGGACAAAATTTCGTGACGCAACATAAAAAAAAATGAAAAAACGAAAAAAAAACCTACTTTTTTCCGGTTTTTTGCCTAAAACTCGAAAACTGTTGAATTTTAGTAAAATCTTTGTTTCCAGAAATTAAAGTACTTTAAATTCTCTAAAAATATCACTAATTAGTTTCTTTTTCAGACAAACCGATCGGCCTCAAGTGAGAGTTGAAAATTAGCAAATTTTCTGCGATTTCTTCAATACCCACTTTTTACATTCAACTAGCATGCTTTCTTTTAAAAATTTTCTCCTAGTTGTCTGTACAAGTAAATTAAAATAAAACAGGATCGAAATAATAAAAATTTATAGTATATAAAAAGGTAGGACTCCTAAAAACCAAAACTTTTGTCGTTACTTATGATCATACATTTAGGGCTTAAACTGTAATACCGTTACTTATGATCACATAATTAATAATATTACAAATTTAATGAGCCACAAAAATTATATGAACCGTTGTCTTTTGGAAGGTCCTGGCTGGAGGTTATTCGGTGGCCGTGGGTCCTGGTACATATTTTGCTTGTTCTGGAAATTAAAAGTGTTGGTGTTATTTCTCAAAGAGAGAAGAGAATTGCAAAATTGATTGTGAGATTGAATATACCTTTCCCATTGGGCTGAGGTTCTTCGATGACTTCGGGTCCTGGCTTAGGGTGTGATTGTTCCATTGTCAGAGTAAGTGGATGTTCTCCTAGAAATTAAAAGAGGTGATGACACACTGACTTGTGATTATATAATATCAACAAGTAGATGAATGACTACAAAACAACTTGTGAGATTCGATATACCTCTGTCTCTTTTTTTCTGTCTCATCTATGTCTATGTCAGAGTTGTCATCCGGGGCTCAACGTTGCCGCACAGTGCACACGACTTGCAGATTGGAGAACAATGAAGACCCGTCTTTCTGCATACACAATTGCGATGGCAGTCCTTTTTACATTTACACGAAATGTACCGGAGTATTGAGTTTGGTGCAGGGTCCAAAGTGGTTGGTACTGGCACAAGACCACTACTAGTTTTTTTCCACCCCCACTAACATGGGTTGGTGCTCGTCAAGTGTAGCTAGACAGATAACCACTGCTGCACCTGATAGTAAACTCTAAGTGAATGCTCTCGTGCAGCAGCTTGTAGGGGGTAATGAGGCAATGGTTGTCTTATTTTTGTATGATGAGGATACGTATTGTCTGTATCTCAAATAATTTAGACTGGTCTCTTTTGTTTCCATATAGAGCCATGTAAAACAAGTTTCCTGCTGCGGCAATCTCGATGTGCGTTAGGGTCTTTGAAAACTTCAATGATTGGTTGTAGTTTCTTTGTTTTTCTGCATGACTTTAAGAAATTTCAGTTTTTCCTGATTAAACAAGGCTGAAGTAGTATCACAACCTCAACTCATTGCGTGCAGGAATAATACGTAGTCCAATATAATTTTCTCAGCTGCCAGATGAGGGTGGTAGATGCATTGCAAAATCTTTCCTTTTCCTGGTAAAAAGGGCTGCCAACGCAATTGTGGATGCAGAAAGGCGGATCTTCATTGTTCTCCAATCTGAAAGTCATGCGAAGGACTGTGCGGCAACGTTGAGCCCCCGGATGACAGCTCTGACTTAGACATAGATGAGACAGAGGTATATCGAATCTCACAAGTTGTTTTGTAGTCATTCATCTACTTGATATTATATAATCACAAGTCAGTGTGTCACCACCTCTTTTAATTTTTAGGAGAACAACCACTTACTCTGACGATGGAACAATCATACCTTAAGCCAGGACCCGAAGCCATCGAAGAACCTCAGCCAAATGGGAGAGGTATATTCAATCTCACAATCAATTTTGCAATTCTCTTCTCTCTTTGAGAAATAATACCAACTCTTTCAATTTCCAGAACAAGCAGAATATGTACCAGGACCCACGGCCACCGAAGAACCCTAAGGCAGGACCTTCCAAAAGACAACACCTCATATATTTTTTGTGGCCCATTAAAGTAATATTATTAATTATATGATCATAAGTAACAGTATTTTAGGTTTAAGCCCTAAATGTATGATCATAAGTAACGACAAATTTAGTTTTTGTTTTTAGGAGTCCTACCTTTTTATATACTATAAATTTTGATTATTTCGATCCTGTTTTATTTTAATTTACTTGTACAGACAACTAGGAGAAATTTTTTAAAAGAAAGCATGCTAGTTGAATGTAAAAAGTGGGTATTGAAGAAATCGCAGAAAATTTGCTAATTTTCAACTCGCACTTGAGGCCGATCGGTTTGTCTGAAAAAGAAACTAATTAGTGATATTTTTAGAGAGTTTAAAGTACTTTAATTTCTGGAAAATAAGATTTTACTAAAATTCAACAGTTTTCGAGTTTTAAGCAAAAAACCGGAAAAAAGTAGGTTTTTTTTTCGTTTTTTCATTTTTTTTTAATGTTGCGTCACGAAATTTTGTCCGCAAACCTCAGATTCGGATTCAGCACCCCAAAATACATAAATAATCAAAGAAATCAGAACTACCCCAAAACTTTCCCACCAGCGACCATTTAGAGCATAAATTGACTGAATTATTTAGTAAATATCACTTTGATGTAAGTACCTATGTGCATTAGCCATCTAAAATATCTTTCACAATAACTTCCATGAAAAAGTATATTTTTATAATAAAGATCGTATTTGGAGGTTATAAACAAAACAAATAGTGACGTCTAGTTGACACTGTTGACAGTCGACGGCTGTCACTGTGTGTGGCTGCTATTTCGTTGTGTTCAAGAACAGATAAAAAAACTGAAAACTTTAAACTGAATTTAAAAAAATATTTTCTAGTTTTATGAACTAAAACTAACACTGTTCGGCTGCTTGTTGCATAAGCTATCTCAATAATATATTTTTAGATTTTTTCTCTTAAACACTGTAATACCCTATTCAGATATTTTTTTAAAGCTATGGAAAACACAAACTCATTATGCTAGGTGGCTCATTAAAGAGTCCGAAAGTGTTTCCTGAGAGGTTATGAGTAGGTCCGTTTTCCCAGAGCGATGTTATAAGCTAGTATTTCCCCCAGGATGCGCTCGCCGTCGCCCGCACGTCGGTCTCCGTCTCCGCGCCGCTCGCCTGACAGACGTGCGCCACGACATACTGACGAGGTAAGTAATGAGGGTTTTATGGTAGCGGAATGTTTATAATAGTTACCGTGACCCTGGAACATAAAGGGCAACCGAAGGAACATGAGTGGGTTTTAGTCTCTCTCGCCGTACCCAGGATGGGAGCAGTCATTTGATAATTTTCCACCCACAAAAAAAAAATGAGGGTTTTTGCGTAGGAGAAATCCGCTAGATGGCAATACGTAGGCGTCAGGTCCAACTGCAGCATAATTGGTGAATTTTGACATATCTGTCAATGTCATGCCGTTTTATTGACAGGTATGTCAAAATTCACCAATCATGCTGCAGTTGCACCTGCCGCCTACGTGCTGCCAAAAAACCCTCATTCACTACACAGTCTAAATAAGATGACATTGGTGCCGATTCTCTTAGTCACAAACTTAACTAAATTTAAGTTAAATGCATTTTCATTCTCTCTTTCCGTTTCTTAAAGAAAAGGACAGAAGATAAAATATTAGTTAAGTCCTGTTAAATTTAGACACTCCATAGATAATTTAGACGCGACTAAAAACATCGCGACTAAAAATACGTCGATTTACTTCAGGCGCTGTCTAATTTGACAGGATTAAACTAAAATGTATCATATAACTTCTTTTTTCAGGACAACGAGTACAAGCGAAGGCTACGTGAACAAGAGAGTTTACGTGAGCGGGTGTTACGCGCTAAAGAAGTGCGGCGCAGGAAGAACGCGGTCGCCTTACACAAACAGTTACAGGACAAGTATGTTTTTTATTCTTTTTTTATGATTCAGTACCCAAAGTGCTAAAACCGGACAATATTACTAATGGCGAGATATATAGACGTTACTAAACACGTACTTTGGTTTAGCTGCGTTCCGTCTCTATCGCACTCTTGACGTTTGACAGTTGTGTAACAGTGACAGGTATAGTGCTAAGCCAAAGTCAGTGCTTAACGTCTATTTATCTCGCCATAAGTATGTCTCTGTCTATCACCAACCTGTATGTATCTCATATGTCTGTTGCTGAATAAAATAAATGTTTATATAGGACTCCGTTCGAGCTCAAATCCGACACTCATTTGTCCGGTTTTTTTAAACTGCATGCAGAAGGGGACAAAGTCAGACTTAATGAAGATAGTATAAGTCCTATGTAGATTTAAATATCGAGCGAGATTGAGCAAATTTAACGTTTTGTAATAACTTGACGCGCTGTCTACTGTACATAAATATTTTTTTTATTTATTTATCTATTTACACTGTATGTACAGCGGCGGACATTATGCCTTAGGCATTCTCTACCAGTCGGTAGTGAAGATATATGATGTTCTTTTTAAATAATCCTCAATTCCACATCCGCATGCATCTTTGGCCTTCTAATAACCCGATTCTACGGATATCAAAAATTTTGCATCCGCAACAACCCTAAATTCGACATTGAATTAAATTCCATATATAAAATTGTTACTTAGTGACAGTATAACTTAATTCCAAACCCTCTTACAGAGAACGCGAAACCCAAGACAAAGAAAAAGAGGCCTTACTAAAGGCTCCTGAGCCTAGCGCGGGACTCGAACCCAAACTCCAAACAACCAAACCCGCTCCCCCCGCCACTGAGCTGCAGCACAACAAGCCCGACACCACGCGCACTTCTCCAGACAAACTGGAGAAGACGGAGAAGGCGGAGAAGACGGAGAAATTGGAGAAAGTGAGGGTAGAAGTGAAGATTATAAAGGAAGTGAGAGATCGATCGCCCGTAAAGGATGATAGGATGGAGGTCAATTCTACTTGTGGTGAGTTATTTTTGTTAATTCTTTTGGGTTAGGTTAAGTAACGGATACCCTATATTTTTTGGTCAAATCCCGATTAGAAGTAGGAGTAGATTCGGTATTTAACTCAAACTTAATACTTTTTATTGAAATGAAATTGTTGGCTGTTCAAGTAGTATTATAAATTTACTTTTAAACATAGTGCATTTTGTTTTAAATCAGATTGTGACGGTTAGTGTCTGAGAAGAATGTCGAAACAAACTCGTGGCGAAAATGACATATACTTAATAATAAAACTTGTTGTTTAGCTTTATTTACAAGGCCCAATGGTATAAGTTTTAATTAGAGGGTAAGAAATATTTGATGCAATTACTGAGCTAAACAGAATTAAATAAAAAAAGGATTATAAAGTGCCCCACAGCTGTGTCAACGGGTCCAGCATAAGTGCTTGACCCGTTGTCGGTTTTTAACCTTTTGACGACCAACAGACAGCCGGCAGTCGGGCTGCTTTTTTTGTCTTTCTATTGTGTCTTGGAACACGTGTGTTCGAAGGTTTGATGTGTTATTTTTCATACTTATTAATATTCCTCAGAGAACCTCACCCCCCCTCACTCTATGGGCGTGGCGCTGACCCCCCCACTACCGGACAGACGTACCGACAGTGATGATGACCTCGACCTCATCCTCGGAGACATCGACGGGATACTGTCTGATGATGACGACACTGGACGGTTCAAGGAGAAGACTAAGAAGTAAGTACTATCACTAATAGGCGAGACGACCAAAAAAAAGTAATTAGTTCGTCATTGAGATTATTAAAAAATTTTGGACACGTATTTTTTCTTTTTTCTCGTAAACGAAAAATGACGACGATACAGTGCGTTGAAATTGTGCGTGACGTCACGATCAGATACAATTTTTGCATTACGGTGACGTCAAAAGCCCCCACTATGCCCCCTCTCCAGAACTTTGTTGCTCTTTATCTTTGCTTTTTTTTATTATTTTGATGAAGCAAAAAATACGTGTCCCGTATTTTTGGCCGATCTACAAGACGGACTAAACAGAATGCCATTTTTTTATGTTGTCGTCATCCCTATTATCATAAGAATAACTAGCTTTCGCCCGCGTGGATGTCGTAACTTTCATCCTCTATTTTACCCCTCTAGGGGTGGAATTTCCAAAAATCCTTTCTTAGCGGATGCCTACGTCATAACATCTACCTGCATGCCAAATTTCAGCCCGATCCGTCCAGCGGTTTGGGCTGTGCGTTGATAAATCACTATGTCAGTCAGTCAGTCACCTTTGAGTTATATATTTTTAGATTGACAATTTTGAGAAGGCCAATTATTATTATTATTCTAGGAAGTATTGTCATTGCCAAGCTTCATTAATTATTCATCAATCATCAAAAATCATTATGTAGGTTGATGATTGATAATCATTACAATTAATTTTCAAACTCCGCTTGACTGTTATAGACCAAGAAGTTCAATCATAAAAAATCATTTAGATTCGTGACCATCGCTTATCGTCAAAGCGATGGTCACGAATCTAAATGTTTTTACTAAGCTGCAAATAAAGCAGAAATGTTTTTATATTAGTGTACAAATCATAACAGGCAATTTGTTGTTATGATTTCTTTATCTGTAGTGATGAGCCTGTTGGTGTAGTGGTTAGTGACCCTGACTGCTATACCGGAGGTCGTGGGTTCGATTCCCACCCAGGAAAAAGTTGAGTGTGATGAGCATGATTGTTTGTTCTGTGTCTGGGTGTAATTTATCTATAATATGTATTTATTTATAAAGTACTAGCTTCTGCCCGCGGCTTCGCTTGCGTTAGAAAGAGACAAAAAGTAGCCTATGTTACTCTCCATCCCTTCAACTATCTCCACTTAAAAAATCACGTCAATCCGTCGCTCCGTTTTGCCGTGAAAGAAAGACAAACATACAGACAGACAGACACGCTTTCCCATTTATAATATTAGTATGGATTTAATTTTAGTACTGTTCCAATTTGTAAAGCTGGATAAAGTTGTATAAATAACATAAAAAAACTGTTAATATATCAACACAAAGCCCAAACCACTGGAACATTATTTTTGATCATTGTTTACCAACTAACTAAACTATTTCTCATTTATTTCAGACCAGAGCCACCTAAATCCAAACCCCAGGTGGACTTACGATCGAAGCTGCCTCCCAAGTCTTCCAGCTCTTCCAGTGAACACAAGAAGCAACAGAGACAGAAGATCGTCTTCACAGAAGATAGAGAAGAGGGGAAGAGTAAGAAAAAAGGTATGTCTTCGTAGAGATAATGATATAGAATTTGAGTAGGGAAACTAAAGTCACCTAAACTTTAGTTTGGTTGATATTAAAATAGCGTAAAATGAAAAGGCAAATGAAATGAAATTAAAATCTAACCACAATATTTATCTAGTTTTTCTCGACTAGCGAGGGACTTGACGGGCCTTTTGGTATAGTCAATATTATTTTGATTATATTTTGGTCTGTTTTCACAGAGAAGTCCCCACCTCGTCGAGCGGTCGTCACAAGCTCGACGGTGACAGAAGATACGGAACCACCCGTCGAAGCTAAAAAGGCAAAGGTAAGAAAGTTTCAAATGTTTAACTCTGGATTTTCGTAGAAAAAAACCTAAAAAAATCGTAGTAAAAACTTCAGTTGGATTTTTAAGCAAGATTATCTTCCTTTTAATGTAAGAAATGATTTAAAAAATCCACTGTAAAAATTTTGGGCGAATAAAAATATGTAACGCATTTTCCGTTAATGAATAAGGCGAAAATCTGATATTTATGAGTCCAAAATATCGGTTTTTCGCAACAATTGATAAGACAAAGTTGGAGACCATACATTTATCTCAATTTTTTTTTGTGTAATTCTCAAATCCAACATACAACTATGTACATTATTACATTACATTATCCTTAAATCGGTTTATAGAATATATCTTTTTAGCAATATTTTGCGCTATTTGTACTAAACGTCAGCAATAATAATCATCATTTAAATATACATTGTTATTTTCAGACAAAATCAAAACTGGACATGACTGTGAAATCCAGACAAAGAATAACATACGAGAAAGAGGTTGGTTACATTAAATTTTTGTATCAATAAAAATAATTATTGTATGTTTGTCCTCTACGAAATCATTGACCAGAATCTTTTCTAAAATTTATCAGATTGTTATAAAATTGGTTGGTATATCTAATTAGTGGCCGACACTATATTTGAATAAGGGCTGATTTTTCAATCATCAGTTACTTCTATCTGAGGAATAAATATGACGGTTTGACATATTTTCTATACAAAAGCTCTAATACTCTTCAGATAAAAGTTATCTGACGATTGAAAAAGCGGCCCTTAGTTTATTTCATGATTACAATTCTAAAATTTGTCTCCAGCAAGCGAAAAGAGAGGAAGAAGAAGAGAAAAAATCCTTCTCCAACCGCCGCGTAATACTCCAAAGAAAAGCTCCCAAAGAAAAATCATCCTCAGTGTTTTCCAGAATAGAGGTGAAACCGGATCCTACAAAACCAAACCCGGGTATATTCAGCCGAGCGGTACGCACTGCTATAGGCACTGACAACAACAGGATTGTGATCAAAAAAGAGGAACCACAGATACAATATGAAAGTGAGTCGGAAATCGATGAAGACTCGCTTTTGGAGGACTCGGGGAATATCGCCACGGTGGCAAACTTGCCTCACGGAATGACTGATACGAGACTCAAGACTCTCGCCGGATCTGAAGTGCAGGTAAATCGATTTTTAGGGTTTTTTTTTGGATTGTCTCTTGATTTTGAGGTTGGTGGTTCGAATGGTGGTCATAAAATTACTTTTGGAATTGAAAACATATTTAGTTGTAGTATTTTACTGGAATAATTACAGAGAAGTAAGCACAAGTTTTGTAGTTAATGCGATAGTTGGAAACTAGGGCGAAAAAATAATAACTTAAAAAATATTAAGAGTCGGCCTCGGCCCTTAGTTCTACAGTAATATGATGCATAGAACTTTAATAAAAGAAAAACTACCTAAACTACATTATGTAGAAAATATTTTAAAGAAAGCTATAGGAAATATAGAAAATAGTTGTTAATTTTAATAGAAATTTATTAAGGTTTATGGATTTAAAAAATCTTTTAGTGTTACGAGGAACAATGAGGAAAGCACTCAATCTCCATTAAAGAGAGGATTAGATGTGTTTTGGGTGTGTTGGACGACTCAGTGGCTTCGCGATTGACTGCTCTGCCGTGTTCCTAGTTTGATTCGAGTTTGTACAATACTAGAGAAATTTTTAATGCGGAAAAACATTTACTTTTTAGTCTAACAGTTTTGTTTTGTATTCCCGAAAACATCAAGAGATATCGCTATGGAGGACACATCTTAATTTCGTTGCGAAAAAAAAATGTATGACACATCAGTTTTATTCGTGTGAAATGCGAATGATGACTTCTCAAGGTTTCCAAAATAAAAATCATTTATTTTATAATATGGGTAATTAAATTGAGTGGTAAGGTAAGGTTAGGAAAATAGTACACTTGAACCATACTACGCCAATCACAATATTATTAGATAGGCACTTTTAAAAAATGTGGGTCGGGTAAGCTATTATCGCCGTTATTTTACATGTGCATAAGTGTATGGGGCGATTGTAAAATGGTGGGTAAATATAATAAATGTTCCCATAATTAAATGGTGGTGTTAGAAGAAAGGTAATGAGAGGTTAAAGCTTCTAGGTTGCCCATAAAAAGTTTTTACATCTCATATTCGGTAAGTAGGTCCTTATTATTACCCCCAAATGGGGCTTGTAGGTAACCAATTAGCGCTCTAGGGTAATAATGTAGCTAGAAAAGCCCTAGGGCGGTAAGTAATTTAAAAAAAATGTCTTCACTCTTTCAAAAAGTTCGCGTACATCTAACCATCATACTGGCAATAGACATCATGCATTCAGCCCAATGACAAAAGAGGTCGCTTCGCTATTCAGCCTTGTCTTCGTATGAGTATATAGTCATCAATTTTAAATATCGAACGGCGAAGCTCAATTGCGTTCTTGAAAAAAAAAATTAAAAAACAAAGATGAAAATAGGCGGGAATAGAAAACTTTTACTTTAAAATGTTTTATTCTTGTAATGCCGGTTTTTTTCTACTTACCTCACAATCGAGATGTAAAGCAGAGTAGTTAGCTCGGGTGTAAGCATAAATTGCACCCTCGAACTATAGGCGGGCGCCTAAATATCTCGGGCTGCAATTGATGCCTTACAGCCCTTGGCTACTAATCTACTATTTTTTGTAATGTCTAGGTATGTAATCAAAACGTGAAGTTTATGTCCCTTTTTATGAGAACTGAGTGGAGGAGTATATTTGACAACAATTAAAGTTTATAAGGAGGACTGTAGAAACCTAATATCTTTATTTAAATATTCGCAACAATATATTAAATTAATGAAAAACATACTATCGTGTTAACAAACATGCATGTTCATGCCTTCTCTGTATAAGAAGAGGCCTTTGTTTTGCAGTGGCATAATGTAGGCTGGTACTATTATTTTGATCTTTGGTAAATTATGTCTAGGGCAAATCAGGAAAGCTAATATTGCGAGTTTTAAACTTCAAACGTTTCAGTGTTAATTTTTCATTCTGTGAAAACCTTTTAAAATGTATCAGAAAACATAAAAAAACGTTTAAGTCGTTCTTTGGTTGTGGCGTGACTAAGGGAATTAGGGATTATTTATTATATACTAGCTTTTGCCCGCGACTTCGTCCGCGTGGATTAATAGCTCCCGTCCCCGGGAGATTTCCGAGATGAAAACTATCCTATGTCCTTTCTCGGGTCCCAGACTATATCTGTACCAAATTTCATTCAAATCAGTTCAGCGGTTTAGGCGTGAAGAAGATACAGACAGACAGAGTTACTTTCGAATTTATAATATTAGTTCGGATTTAGATAATATGGGTAAATAGTACAAAAATAATAAAAACCATTCGAACCACCAAACCTGTGATATTGATTATAAATTCACTGTGATATAAAATGTGTGATATTTATTTATATGTCAATGATATACTATTGCTTACATATACACCGTAGTATACAGATTTCAATATATTATTTTATAGAATTACTTTAAGATATGCAGGTTTATTTTTTTTTAAACCTCGTTTTCCAATTCCGTGTATTTATACTTTGGCGGAGTAATAAATTAAAGTAGAAATTATAATATTTTAGTATCATTTTGAATTGAATTTATCATTTGTTTATTATTTTTAAAAACTAGTCAACACTAAACAAATCCATTTTTTATTGTGTGACTAAGTAATAAACCTGGATATTTTTATCTTATGGCTTATATCACATTTATCTCTTAAGTTTCTTATCCATAACTTTTCGTATAAATATATTATATTATTTGCAAAAAAACACTGTGATATAAGTTACTTGTGATAAATGGAGTATGAAGCCATTTATTGTCGTTTTTACGATTAAATTATTATATAATAACGTAATTTATACCATTATTAATGTATTCGATTCGAGGTCAATCTTTATTATATATTCACAGAATGCCTTACAACTGTTTAATGTTCTGGCATAGCCATTTCAATGGCCAATGGCATGTAAAAATTGTAAATGAAATACCCCTGACAGTTATTCTGCTATTTTAGTTAAACTGCTACTAATTGTTAATAGCCAAAGGGTCGTTCGAATCACCCTAGGTAGATCAGGCTAGCTAGGTAGGCTAAACTAAATATTTTGCTCGAATATTTACCTACCATTTGTATTTTATTGAAATAAAATATGTAGCTATAAAGTGTGAATCTTAGCCAATATTGTAAATTAATTCTCACATGATCTAAAATATATGTTCCAAAAAAAGATCATGAAATAGAATGTTTTAACGAGACAGAATAATGTCGATAGTTATTATATTTTAATATTATTTGCATGCTCGTTGTGACGGTTGTGTAATTTATATTAATATGATACAATTTTAATATGATGCATTTTCATTTAAGCTAAAATATAAATAAATATTTTTTGTTGTTCTTACGAAAAATTTATCTGGCAAATGTGTATTAATTATTGTGATTGGCTAATGATAAATTCAGTCAACCAATCATACCAGCTTTCGCGCGAGAAAAATTGTGTGTTAGTCTATGAATTTGTACTTTAGTATTAGATCTCTAATTTATTTTGTTTTTTTTTTTATTATGAATAAAGTGTACGTATTAAAATTGTATTATAATTAAAATAGGAAAAGTGTTAAGTGATTAAATTGTTTTAACCTTAGGCTGTATTTAGACTGATAATTTATTCTAGTCAATAGTTAAGATTATAATATTTTTTATTTTATTGTACAGCAGTATTTTTGTGTATTTTATTACAATGTTGTATCATTTCAGTATTGTAAAATTGCAATGTATAAATTACTTAACATTTTTCTTATTTTTAACAGCATTGTATCTCAATTTAGTTTTAATTAATTCTAAGACTAAGATTTATAAGAAAACGTATTTGTAACAAAAAAACACCCACGGATTCATTTTCCAGAATTTAATATTGGACAAAGAAGAGCGTTCAGCGAAGATAACATTTAAAACGACGGTAGCAGCGGAAAACTTCAAGAAGAAATTTAATAACAAGATGGTCGCCGCTAGCCGTTTGTCCGTCACCTTGCGTTAAACTCGAAAATTACTGTATCATCATTTATACTTTTGTCATAACCGAAAATGTAACATAAAGTTACTGTCATAAGAGTTGTATTTGTAGTAAATTACAAATTAAATAGTTAAAACCTCGTTTTCATTATATTATGTAAGCAAATATTTTGTTTTAATGTGACTGTTAAGGCGAAATGCCTCAAGCGTTTGGGAGAGGATTTGTATTTAGGAAATTTAATGCTTATCTAAGTGTAATAATCTATAAATTCCTTCGATTCATAGAACTTCTCTAGAAAATTGAAATATATACTTTATTTCCATCAAATAAGTGTTAGAAGCGTTTTAAATCCAAGATAATTTTTGTTGAAATCCACTGGCTCTTACGCTCTGTAAAATTAGTTTAAATGTTTACATATTGTACATTACTCTTAGTAAATAGTTTTTACACTAAATGTGTAGAAAAACATAAAAAAAGCTTTGCAAGTTAACATAACATTTGGTTTTTGTAAGCAGAGAACGCAGGATTTTTTTCACTGTCACTGACGGTAAAAGACGTCAAGCTATTGACGTAGAGACACGTCAACAGTTAGATGCTGATAATGCAAAATATAAATGTAATAAAAATGACTTCTAATTTGTTTACCCTCGAATACTAAAACACCATTTAATTTTAAGGCGCTCCAAAATCTATTGCTGTCCTTAGTTTTGTCTCTAGAGTGACAAAGACAGCAAGAGATTTGAGAGCGTCTTATTAAGTGACGTGTGAGTATTCAGCCATTAGTGTAATAGAAATATACACTAAACACACTACTGTTAGAAAGAGGGTTTTTGCGTACGAGAAATCCACTAGATAGCAATACGTATGCGTGTGGTCTATCTGCTACGTGATTGGTGAATTTTGACATATCTGACAATGACATGACAGATATGTCAAAATTCACCAATCATGCTACAGTTGGACCTCACGCCTACGTATTGCCATCAAGCGGATTTTTCATACGCAAAAACCCTCTTGTGTTTTTAATTGTACATCACAATTAAATCTAATTGTCGTCAAAAATATCGGCTTTTTTGACTGCTGCTGCCGTTACATATTTTAAATTGAAGTTTAGATTAGTTTAGTAAATTAGATCTAGTTGGTATTTTTTTCTTTACGTAGTTTGTCAAGAATTATGAGTATCTTTGGCTGATAAGTTAAATAATATAGAAAAAAAGTGTAACATCAGTTAATTTGATTGTTTAGAAATTTTTTAATTATACTTATGTACGAAATCTCTAAGTTATAATATGTACTGTTTTCATTAATCCTACATTACATAAACAGTTAATCATAAAAGACTTTATTAAAATGATTAAATATTAACATATTTTAACCCTGCTACCAGCATTGACGTGGTTAGTTGTGAACGAGAGACCGAAAAACAATACTTGCAAAGAATTGATTATTTTTCTTTAGCTTTTCTCTTTTGTCTGTTTGAGCTCCAGTTTGTTATATCAAAGTCTGATGATCTATTACCAATTATCTATCTATCGATAGTTTAGATTACTAGAAATATATATTTGATAAGAGTATCAAAGTCTATCTTTTACTGCCCAAGTTCAATAGATGAATTGTTAGAAATGGCCATTAATTGATTTTGTACTAGCCTTTGCCGAAAATTTTCCGTAGAAATTCGTACTGATATCACTTACCTATAATAAACATAATTTAACTTCTTAGTTTTCTAAATTCGTGAGTGAATTTTTCGTTTTCTATAAAGTAAGATAAAATTGATTGGTTTTTTATTAGTTGTGTAAAAAGGTAGACTTAATATTTAAATTGAATTATTTAATAGTATCATGTATCTATAGACATTTAACTTTGGGGTTTTGTAAATTTAACTGTTTTATTAAAAGAACTGTTTCATTCGTCCAAGTCTTATATTCTCATTATGTGTAGTGGAAAATTTAATAATTTTGTATATAACTTGACAGTATATGCCATGTTAAAAACTATACTTACACACTTACATATATTGGATGTAAAAGAGCCGTTTTTCAATTTAGTCTCGATATCTTTTTTTTTTGGAAATATTGTAGTAATGTGAACTTCTTTTTTTGTAACGGAAAACTGTTATTTTAAAAATATGCTATACTTGATTATTACATGTTTATAACAACCATGTTTTACTACTTGTAGCTGAAATAATAATATTTTTATGAATGATATCAATTCAAATAGTACACATAGTTTACATTACAGTTAAGGACAAGCAAAAAAACAAATTACTTATAATTTTCATTTTTAGTAGCATTCAGAAAGTTTTCTCTGTTCAATATTTTAAACAGGAAGAATGCTAACGAATCTATTGATATGATTGGATAACAAGTCCAAGGAATATCTTAAATCTACTTAGTTGTTGATATACTATGACTACATTTTTGCAAATATATTTCATGAGCTTAAAATAGAAAAGGTTGCACATGTAAATAAAAAATAGACGAAGGTTTTCTTGATATTCTTAAATTTTACTACTTATATGACCATTTTGAACTCATACATCCAATTTACAATAACAAAAAATCGGCTTAAAAATATATATTTGTAACCTATAGATTGATTCATGGATAGTTAATACGTTATTCTATCTACAACACATGCCATATACAAGGTGTATTTTTGGTATTGCTCAACCCGTTAGGAGATGATTCTACCCATGAAAACAAACAACTTTTGTTATGGAACCAACTATGAAATCGCGAAAAAAATATCAGCTGTTTCTAAGAAAAGTTCAATGCCCTCGGACTATAATGTATGAACCAGCTGATATTTTTTTCGCGATTTCACAGTTGGTTCCATAATGAAAGTTGTTTGTTTTTATGAATAGAATCATCTCCTAGCGGGTTGAGCAAGACCAAAAATACACCTTGTATAGAAATAAAAAAAAGGAAATAACAAAGATCAGATTATTTCGTAAAAACTAAATTTTATGTTCCTAACAAAACAAAAGATTGTGCATTTTTTAAAACTGTTAATTTAAACATTTATTATGTTTATATGTCATTATTATTTTAGTAACATTTAAACTAAAGTCACTATATTATATGTATAAAAGTATAAATACGTACTTGTAATTTTGTTTCCAAATCACCGTCTTGAATTCTTAATACTGATTGTAGGTGCTTAAAACTTTTGTTATTATTGCATTTAATTATAGATAATAGAGTTTATAGAAATTTCTATAAACAAGGAAGCTTTGTCTGAATATATGAAACTTTTTTAATATCCAATAAAAAGATATAAATCACAAAAAAAATACTAAAATGCAGTAACTTTTAAAAGTAAAAATACTACAGTTGATAAAAAAAAACTGGTTTCTTGAAAAATACATTTATTAGGTTTAAATAATCTTGTAGGCTATGTTTTGGAATATATGTCCAATTCGATTTATATAAAACTCCCTTATAATTATTATGTAAAAGGAATAATTTAAGTTTGTCATAATAGTGGTTAAGATGACAATATATATTTTTTAGTATCCTGTAGAGCTTACAACCTTATGGCTTTAGTCGAGGCTGCCTCGTCGTGAGTGCCTTTAAAATATCTAACACAATTTTGTTATTTTCTAAAGTTAAAAAGCAAGTGATCTAACGGATCGTGGTATATTGTGATTTATATGACGTTTTTTAATAAAACAGCACTCAAATAATCACTTATTAAATAAAACTACAAAACTAATCCTAACTTTTAAACTTTCGCGTTTCATGTTAACACATATTATTAGAACGGGTATTAACGCGAAAACAAAACAAATGCCTCGTAATAAAATGACGCCATTTTCTATCGCCTCAATAAAAGTCACTCATTTCGAGGCAACCTCGTCGAAAGCGTTTTTCGCATCGCGACACATTGTTACTATTAATGCAAATAAAATACGCTAGATATGAATCGTTGTTTAATTATTTTGTACAAAATACCGTTTTTTTTTCTACGTGATAATTTTTTATACCGATCTCAGGAAATAAATATTGGAGGAGAATAGTAAAGTGTTTTAATTTCTTATGTATAATTGTTTTACCCTGTATTTAGTAAGACTAGATTTAAGATAAATATTTTTTTTGTAATATTAACTTGTGAATCGAATATCAAAGATTATATTGTAAAAAATAGACACTTTTTGAAAGTGATCGTTATTGATACAGTAAATTTGTTTATACTTCTGAAAAATGAATAAATGGTAAAGAATATATTCGCAGTACGTTGTAAATAAGAAATTGTGTACATAAAATTAAGCGAATACATATATGGCAAGTATAAAGAAATTATGTTTTTCTGAAAGTTGTTCTTTTTTCATCATGAATCTTGCCAGAATTGTACTTTTTCTCTACAATTTAACGACTGAACCAATGATTTTTTTAGTTTTTTTTTGTGATGCAATTCGTCGATATGCTTAAAATGTATTCTTTGAAATATGTTTTGAGCATCCAAAGACTGATTTTTTTAATAAATGACGTGATTTAAACATTTTTGAATTTTATTTACTGACCTATTTTGTAGCCAGCCTTCGTTTTCCTCCTTTCCTCTTATAGACCTCGGTGAGGGTATTAAAACACTACTACAACAACAACAATATTTTATTCCTAACTAGCTTTTGCCCGCGACTTCGCCCGCGTGGAATAATAGTTCCCGTTCTCGGGGAATTTCCGGGATGAAAACTATCCTATGTCCGTTCCCGGGTAGCAGGCTATATCTGTACCAAATTTCATTCAAATCGGCTTAGTGTTTAGGTGTGAAAAAGAGTCAGACAGACACGAGTTACTTTCGCATTTATAATATACGTACGGATAGACAACCATTTAATTGGAAAAGGGATACCTATTTTTTATAATAAAACAACGTTCTAGAATAAAGTTTTATTCACTGGTCTTCTCTTAAAAATAACTTAACAATTTAACTTAATAATAATCCATTTATTATAAATATTGAGCAATCCACAACCCTGTAAGAGGTCCCTTTCATTGACGTGTAATATTTTTATTGCCTCATAACCTCTTTAATTCTTTATTTACATAGCTAAGTATACTTTGGAGTAAAGTCTAAATTATTTCAGTTCATTTTTACATAAAGTATTTTTTTTGGCGAGTGTTTTGACACAAGTACTTTTAATGAGCTGCCAAAATATCTTTTGTCAGCTTAAAAAATATTAGGGTTTCAGAGCTAAAATAAAGTGTTTGTGAGGAAAAACTTACTTTTGAATTATTTGTTAATGATGTTAAATATATATCTTTTTGGATGATGACATTTACTTGTTTTTTTTCTCTCTTTACTCTTTTAAAGTTTTTTTTGTTTATTTTTCTTTTGAATCCGTACAATTCCATTCACTATTTACATGCACAAAACATCACGCCTATAATCCCTGAAGCTGATAGGGTCGCCAATTTTGGTTTTATTGGTAGAAAACTCAGTTCTGGGTTAAGTTCGCGATTGTACATAAGCTATCTGTTATTTGGTTATTATTTTGTGTAACAAAGAATAGGAATAGGTAACCGAGGGCTCCTTACTACTTGTGTTAAACGTAGCAGGCTTCTCTAACCTACAAATAATTACAAAAAACAGCTTGCCTGTGTTAATTCAAAGCCTATGATGAAGGTTGTAACGTCACTTCTAAAAAATTACAGGAAGAAGTTAACGTTAAGTGTTACCTATGTTTATGAATAATCATCAAAAAATTGCAAGTCCATTTTAAGATATATGGTCAAGTCATCGTTTTTTTATGGACCTTAGCCTATACCTAGCTACGCTATGATTTTTTGTACCCCAAGAGTGAGTCATAATAAGTATACAGACAACTTTAAACCGAGTATTTAGTTATTATGATTCTTATCCTTACCAAAGTAAGAATCAAAATTGAATGATGAATCCTGCTTTCCGTTTTTCCACGTAAATATCATAGTTTACAGTTATTGCGTTACCCTCATTTTGAATCGAGTATTAAGTCACTGTGATTCCTATTTCAAACACAGTAACAGTCAAAATCGAACCACAAATTCTCTGTTTTTTCCTAGTAAACTTTAAAGACAAATTCTACACATTTTTTGTAATTCCTAGAACACATAATCATTTCTAAAGCTAAGGAAGGTGGCGATGTTGAAGTAGGTCGGCATGGCGTGTAGTATCGCGTTGTACTCGTTGGTGAAGTCCTGCGGGTGGTAGATCTTGTGCGAATGGTGAGACAAGTCCACGATTGGCTGCGACTGGAGGGAGGGGGGGACCTGGGGGACATGGTTTGTGTTAGAAAAGAATTTAATTTCATGTTGTAATTATAGGTACACTATAGATGTTAAGATAGTAGACATCAGCCACATTTTAATTTAACATGTATCTTCAAAAATAGTACCAACACAATTAATAAGGCTGAAAAACTGACAGTCGTAACTGTCAAATGAGCTGAAAATCGTGATGAAAGCCCCCTTAACACCCAACCGACAGCCGGCTGTCGGGGTATCCCATTTCATTATAGTCCTTATTTTTCTTACTTACAGACTACTTTTGTATGAACAAGTTTGGTTATTTATGTTCTTGGATAAATTTCCTACAATTTAAAAAAATAAAATTTTATAATCTATGCTCGTATGTTTTTCTTTTTGGGGTAGTTGTGAAATTTCCGCCGCCATTTTGTTTATTGCGTAATGGCTGAGGGGCAGTGGTTTTGCAATTGCGTTATTATTGTTTATTGAAGAAAAGAGCTGTAATGTTGTTACTGACATATAATTTACTTTTTAACACGCTTTTATTAGCTTCACTTGTAACTATGTATGTATGTAAGGAAATCTTGGAATCTTAATTTGACCAACTTCCCGGTCTTCGATTAGGATGAAATTTTGCACACATTCTGAGTTCTGATGACAATACATGACTAGCTAAAAACGTCATTACAAATCCAATATGGCGGCCTCTCCAAGATGGCGGACTGGCTGTTTGAAATCCACCCCCATGATATAGGTATTAAATGAAAGGGTTTGCTGTCAGGAATGGTAGAAAAAATAATACTAAAAAGTATAAAATAAAAAGCAGTTTAAAAAACTAAAAAACACGCTTTTGGCACACACTAAAAAAATATAAAATAATTCGGACTTTATGAAAGAAAGCGTGGAGCGTTTATGTAATCTTTACTCTTTTTGGACAGTATGCTTGCCTTTAAACTATTCTTTTTTTAATATCCTTGTTGACTACACGCTCTATTAGTTTTGGCGACGAAATCCCTTAGAGTGACATCTTGATTTACCCCTGCATCCGTATTCAGACTATCTAAGTGTATCTACCCTATAACTGAATTCTTGACAGTAGATTGCTAGACAGTAGAACAATGAAAAAAACTTTGCGTAATGTTTATAATAGTTACCGTGACCCCGGAACATAAAGGGCAACCGAAGGAACATGAGTGGGTTTTAGTCAGTAAAAGTCTGACACGCCCTCCCGCCGCACCCAGGACGGGAGCTGTCATTTGATGATTTCCCACTCCTCAAAAAAAAAAACCATTAAAAAAATCCACTTACTTTAAAAGTAACCTCGATGGTGAACTCAACCCCCAAGTCATTGTAGGTGGCAGCGGAGTGGTAGATGACGTACACCGGCCGGTTGAGCAGCTCATGGCAGGTTTGCGGCGCCGAGCTCAGCGACCAGTGAGATATCGTGATGTTGTCGCGCGGCCAGAACGTCAGCATGTTGTGCTGCGCCGCTGGGGGGGGGATACAAGTAAAGATTTATGTATTTACTAGCACGAGACGTCATAATAATATAGATGATATTATAGCTGAAAACTCAAACGTCATTTAACTTTAAGACACTCTGAAATCTGTTGCTATCCTTGCTTTATATCCTTTAGAGCAATGATATTGTAAGTAAAAATTTGTAGATAGATAGGTTACCTAAGCGAAATTCTATCTTCAAAAACGGCACACTAACGCATACATACATTACACGTCAAAGTAGGATGGTATAATTGAAGTAGTGCGAGTGAAAAAGAGATAAACGGCAAATGTCAACGCGATACTCAGTATCATGTTGGTCAATTAGCAAACTTTTAAAGTGCCACTTTTTGACTGCATGTAACCTATCTACACATTTTTACTTATAATATCATTGCTTTAGAGTGATAAAGACAGCAACAGATTTAAGAGCGTCTTAAAGTATTCAGCCAAGAGCGACACACGGCGAGATAAATAGACGTCACTAAGCATGTACTTTAGCTTAGCAGCGTTCCGTCTCTATCTTACATTTGACGTTTGGCAGTTGTGTAACAGTGATAGGTATAGTGCTAAGCCAAAGTCAGCTTAGTAACGTCTAATTATTTCGCCAACAGATTTGAGAGCGTCTTAAGTGACGTTTGAGTATTCGGCAGTGTTAGGTAGTGTCTAGATTAAGGGGCCACTCTCTGTAGAGTTGGCTTTTTAAACTATTGCTATTAACATTTAGCAGGATAACAACAAAAAGTTACCGGTGTACACGAAGGAGTACGTGCACTCGTCGCCCGCGCAAGCGCGCTGCCGCACGCGCACGGACGCGGGCGGGGTGAAGGGCGCGGGCGGACCTGTGTACACGAACATGGCGTCCTTCCTGCAACGTCACACGAAAATAGGGAGATTATTATAAAATGTGAACTGAACCCAGTACAGAATCCAGATCTCGCTAAGGTTTAATTTTCTTGTATACCATTTATTATATATCTAATTGTCCCTTACTGAGAGAAATAAAATTTTTTTCTAAAAAAAATGTGTTGTATGATAAAAATAAGAAAAGCACATTTTCCTGTTCAAAAATATGTATGCTTGATTTATACATTCAAGAAGAAGGTTTATAGAGTATCGATAGTAAAACGTAAACTACATAGAACAGCATTATCATTACTTAGCTTTTGCCCGCGTCTTCGGCCGCGTGGAATAAATAGTTCCCGTTCCCGGGGGATTATCGGGATGAAAACTATCCTAAGTCCTTTCTCGGGTCCCACACTATTGCCCTTACTAATAATCACTGTGTAAAGTTATGCAATGAATAAAGCCTGTGTAACCATACATTTTTTGACGTATAAACCTGTCATAACTTTATGCAGCGTTTATTAGTAAGGCGCTATATCTGTACCAAATTTCATTCAAATCGGTTTCGTGGTTTAGGCGTGAAAAGACAGACAGACAGAGTTACTTTCGCATTTATAATATTAGTACGGATTAGCTTTTGCCCGCTGTTTCGTCAGCGTGGATGTCAAAACTTCCACCCGCTGGTTTACGTTCTTTTGAGGCTAAAAGAGATTGCTCAAAATAGCCTACGAATTGGCTGGCATGAAACCTTTACAGTAATTACTAATTTTTTTTATAAAGTGCATTACGACTATTACAATATAATGGACAGGTGCTAATTTCGAAAACATTATAAAAAGTAACTCAATTTAGTTTCAATCTCCGGTGTCTGATATTTTTGTTTAATTTAAAGTTAGTAGTAGACTAAGGTATCGTAGCTCATGCAGCCTAGTATTACAATAAGTATGTATAGCGAAATTAAAAAACTCAATATTTTCAGTGCTTGATCTATGAATAAGGTTTTAATACGAATATATTAAAGCGACAGAAAGTGCTGTGTGAAATGAGCAAGCCATTTATTAAAAAAAAAAGATCGACATATTAGTCTATTGTCTTCCGTCAATTGAATTGACAGATGCCAACATTTGACCAGGTTCTGGGTAATCCTGTTGTTTGTGCTCGTTTGAATTTTATTATTATTCCTTTCCGATTTTAAGTAACAACTTGGAATATATAATATATAATCTTGAAATATCGACCCCTAGCTGTGATTGACCGATTTACGGACCTACTAAGAACGACCTGGCATGTCGGTGGGTGTCAAGAGGTTAAACGGACTTTGCGGATTTAACATGGAATCCCAAAATGATTCTATATTTTGTGTAAACTGCGGATCAGCTTCTGACTCTATGTTACTAGAAGGTGAGCAAATTCTTTATTGTATACAACAGTGGACTGCTTCTCGATTGGTTAGTAAAACCTCTCTTTTTCTCGAGTCTCGAGAAATGCTGACGATTCGTAAACTTATTTATCAAATCACCCTGCATCACTCCAGCTTAGTGTGGGACCATCAAGAAGTTTATGTTAAAGATGATAGGTAGTGTCGTATCCATGGTGACAATTAAACAAAGTAAAAAATAATGTCATATCTTGTGTTGTTTTAAATAAAAGTATTTTCTGGTTAAAACGATTATATATTATATTAGAGGCTCTTGCAGCACATATAAAATACTAAAGGTAGCGATGGTTAGTGATGGCTGTTTAGTAATTCCAATCTTTTTTCAGGTTCATACCCATGATCTTCTTTGTCGGAAGCCAAGAATATAGGTAGAACACCAAATGTAAGTCACTTTGGTGAAGAATGTGCTCTGCGTTACATTGCCTGCCACCATATCGTGCACGCTCTCATCAAGTAATTGCATTGAGGATAGACTGATACCATGTGAATATAATAAACATTGTCTTGGAAAGACTTCTGCCACTGCAATTATATTGGTCGAACATATATGTATATGATACCTGGGATGTGACATGATGTTGTTATTAAAAAGCTGTGCCGTTATTCGAAGCCTACATATGTGAGAATAGCGTTTGACGTTTAATCCTGTGGCAACACTATCAATATATCTGTCCTTTTTCCTCTTACGTACTACGACTATTGCTGTCTCTTTCACACCTGGTAGGGGAAGTGTCAAGCGGTAAGCAAAAGCATAAAAGACTTGACACGACCGCCGCGCGTCATTTTGGCGTTTGATTTTCAACCTGTGCAACACGGTCCGAAAATCGGTGAGTGATTCAAACTTTTAACGGTTTTTCCGTTCGATAAATTTTCTTTGTGTTCTATATCTGTCCAAAAATTATTGTTCAAGAAAGTGATTTCTTAGTGCATGAAGGAAAATAATAATAAGCGTAAAGCACCTGCTGATTCCGATCAAAATAATAGTGACCCTAAACGATTTTGTGATCAAAATTTGCTAAATAATTTAGTGATGCAAGTAAATTCTATTCAATCTTTTTTATCGCAATTAATGCTACCCTCTCAATTCGAAACGGTCAGAAATTTAGATTCAAATTCCGTCGATTACCAAAACGACGATGATGTTCTTGACGCGAATATCAGTGGCGAGTTGTTCGAGGAGGAAAATGAGGGGGCATTTTCAAATGCGGCGAACCCGCAACAGACAATTTATTTTGCGGCGAACTCGCAACAAATAATGGAACACGAGGTGAACCCGCAACCAACAATTGAGCACGCGGCGAACCCGCAACAAATAAATGAACCCGCGTTGATTCCTATTGAGTCAAAATCTGAGTCTCAGTCAATGGACGTTGTAGCTAAGGACACACAATTTTCATTACTTGTTAATACAGTCGTTAAGGAACCCGCGGTTCCTAAAACCTCACAAAATTACCTCGATAAACTAAAAGAGTTGCAATTTTAAATCGGATAATTGGTCAGATGTTAGATACGCAGATGTGCAGAAAAATTATTGTGCTTCCCCCGGTTTTGTTGAACTAGAATCAAACGAAGAGTTTAAACCGTATGAATCGTCCCTCAACCTTCTTTACACAGAGCGTGGATTTGCTGCTATTTCTTTTGCCTTGCTTAAACAAAACGAAGCTTTAGAGCAAATTATTAGAACCTTTGTTTCTTGGCTCGGTTCTGTAGAAGTGACCGATACGAAAGCGGTCGAAACAAAATTATGCGATCTTTTTGCACAAAGCGAATATAAAAAGGTCTCGAACGACCTCCTTCAGATGGCATGTGGTCATCGCGCAGATTTAGTACAGAAGCGAAGGGACACTTTATTAAAGCATGTTAAAGATAAATTCATTAAATCATCTTTGCGCAAAAGTCCTCGTCTTCTAGCCATTTGTTCATGAGTAGTGACTTGTCAGCTACAATAGAAAAGAATGGGGGTAGTACAAAAATCTTTTGGCCTTCTAAAGAAACTAGATCTAAAAAATCGACAAACTTTAATAATGCGAGTTTGAAACGGAACTTTGTGCCTGCGCAAGGCCAAAACCAGTTCTCTTTTCCACCGGCGCACGGTGGCAACGTTGCTACGATGCCTTCGCAAGGCATTCATATGAACTCAGATTTTCCACCGCCTCAAGGTCTATTTCCATCTTACAATAATACTTTAATGTCTCCAGCAACACTTTTGCCGCGTGGCCCAACTCAAAGCGGATTATTTCGCCCCAGAAACGTTCGGCCTTCGCAAGGCAGACCCGGTAAACAATTTGCTGACCGACCCCGCGGCACCGGTCGTGGTGGGCGGAAATTCTGACTCTATTTTCCAAGCGCGACAACCTGTAAATTACCCAAACAGGTGGGGAGAGTTAGGAGCGAACAAGACGATTATCGATATAATCAGCGGATATCGAATTCGTTCAAAGTAAAACCACCATCCGCTCCAAACTCCATCTTCTCAAGAAATAACTTCAATGTTGTCCCAGCCTGTACAAACAAACGTTCTAGAACAAGCACCTCTAACACCAAGCTTCGTATCCCAAATGTTCCTAGTGCCCAAGCAGGACGGTACTCAGCGCCCAATTTTCAATTTGCGCAGTCTGAACAAATTTGTACACGTAAGATAATTTCGACTAGAGAACATTCAAAAAATTCCCACCTTTCTTCAGCCTCAGGACTGGATGGCGAAAATAGATTTTTCCAATGCGTACTTTCACGTTCAATTTCCCCTTCACACAGATGTTTCCTGCGCCTTATTTATCAGGGGGTTCTGATGCAAATGACTTGTCTGCCCTTCGGGCTAGCCACTGCTCCGAAAACATTTGCCATGTTGACAAATTGGGTCGCGCAGATCCTAAGAAGCCAGGGTGTACGCTTGCTAGTCTAAATCCATGACTTTTTAATAGCCCACCAAGACAAATTCATGCTTCAGAAACATGTCTCGTTGAATGTTGGGCTACTAACTTACCTAGGCCGGACAGTAAACTTTTCGAAGTCAGTTCTGATCCCTCAACGTCGGCTTTAGTTCCTGTGTATTATGTGGGACCCATTCCACAACGTAAAATGGTTGCCAAGCGACAAATGCCTGAATTTGGCTAGCAAAATTCAAAACGTTCTGCAGACGAAAACTGCCAGATCATACAATCCCTAATAGATCTTTTGAATTTCGCAAACTTTTGCATTCCAATGGGGCGATTACATCACAGGGCCTTGCGGACCTTTTGCCAAGCGCTGAGAGACATGCGTCCTCATACACAATTTCCTGTTCCCGAGTCGGGAGTAATGGAACTGAATTGGTGGTTGCAAATTCTAAACAGCCAGTCAGTTATTCATCCGAACCCAGTGTCGCATTAAATAGCAACAGATGCATCAGGGCTGGGTTGGGGAGCTCAAATCGACAATATGATAATGTCGGGTACGTGGTCAATTCCCGAACTCCAACTTCACTCCAACCAAAAAGAAATGTTGGTAATATTAAAGGTGTTTCAAGCTCTAGCCCCCAAATGCAGAATTCCACTGTATCGATACAGTCCGACAATCGGACCACTCTCTCATATCTGAAAAAACGAGGGTGGAACCCAGTCGATGTCCCTGTTATGTCTAACGAAACAGGTTTACCAAATTTTGGATCTGTTCAAAATAAATCTTACGCTCCACCACCTCCCGGGTCGTTACAATGTGGAAGCGGATCGATTGTCCCGCCAAAACAAACTACCGGAATGGCACCTGCTACCCCAAATTACACAAAAGATCTTCTCGAAGTGGGGCCTTTCGGAGATAGACCTGTTTGCGTCCCAAACGGCTCATGTAGTACCACGCTATGTAAGCTTGGATGTAACCGACAGTCAAGCAGAATTCTACGATGCCCTGAGCCGAACATGGAATTATTCTCTGGCGTGGGTATTCCGCCACCATTCCTTCTACCCCGAGTTTTGAAACACCTCAACCGTGCTCGAGGAATCTACGTAGTGACAGCTCCAGGTGGGAGGAGGCATTTTGGCGTCCAGACCTCCGCAGCAGGTCGCATTTGCAATCTGATGGAAGTTCTAGTAGATACGTCAACGAGCCTTCCACATCCCAAAGTCCAGGAAATGACGCTGGAAGCGTGGAAATGTGGGGGTGTGGACTGAGGCCGTGAAAGGATGGTCTCAGGACCAAATACAACTTTTAAAATCAAGTTGATGAAATTCATCTCTAAAGTCATATCAATCTGTGTGGCGTCGATGGTCAAGCTGGGTGCTAAAGAACAAAGTATCTTCAACAGCTCCTTCTGGATCAGATTTGGCCAGGTACTTATTCGATCTATATTTGATAGAAAAGTTCTCCAAAAATACTATTTTACTACATAAATCAGTAGTTTCAACTCTGTGTAATCCAAATCTTACAGAAAGGTTAAGTTCTCATCCCCTTGTTCACCATATTTTAAAGTCTATTTCTAATAAAACACCAAAAGGGGACAAGCCTCCTATTTGGGATGTTGATGTTTTATCATCTTGGCTTTCGAACAATTCTCAACTCAACTTTGACCTATTTGAGTGTTCTAAGCGTACCGCCTGTATACTATTACTCTGCTCAGGGAGGCGGATCCATGACCTGACCCTACTTTCTATTCACCCTGTCAATTTTGTTGTTTCAGAAAATTGTATCACTTTTTGGCTTAAATACGGATCAAAGACAGATAATGAAGACTACCGACAGTCTGGGTGGAGATTATATACAAATCCAGATTCACTTTCCCTAGATCCAGTGTTTTGGGTAAAGTCTCTGATTCGCCTATCAAAAACTAGACGAGATGAGTGTAGATCAGGCAGTCTATTTTTGACAGTATGTGGCTCTCCAAAAGCTGCATCCAGAACCAACATTGCAAATTAGTTGAAAAATTATTGAAGGAGGCAGGCATAAAGGCGACCCCTGGAAGCTTCAGGCCAGCAGTATCATCAAAGAATTGGATACAAAATTTCCCGATTGACGAGATTCTTAAGAGAGGTAATTGGCGCTCGCAGAATGTATTCATGAAATTTTATAAAAGAGCTGTGTTACCGGAAGAACAAAGAACTTCTATCTAGATTATTTTCTCCTGTTTAATTTTGTTTAAAAGTTAAAATATTATTATTATTATTTTTTGTTTGTCAGGACTTCATTAATTTATTTTGATAATACTTCAAATTGAAGATTATAAAAGTTTATTTTTATAACATTTTCATAATAAATGTTGATTATGTTTACCAAATTTCTTTTGTTTGTCTGATACTTACCTATCCTTTTTTAAATACATTGAACATTCCATTACAGTTGTTCACTATAATAAAATAACATACCCATTACATACATACATAAATCATACATAAAGATGACATATTATTATCTGCTTCGTCTGCTTTCACACCAGGCGATAACAAACACGTCTCACATATGTAGGCTTCGAATAACGGCACAGCTTTTTAATAACAGCGTTTTACCATCCAATAAAACGCTTATTAAAAACTTGCCTAATTCGAAGCCTACAATTTTTATTTCTGCCTGGTGTATGTGAAACACAATATGACGCGCGGCGGTCGTGTCAAGTCTTTTATGCTTTTGCTTACCGCTTGACACTTCCCCTACCAGGTGTGAAAGAGACAGCAATAGTCGTAGTACGTAAGAGGAAAAAGGACAGATATATTGATAGTGTTGCCACAGGATTAAACGTCAAACGCTATTCTCACATATGTAGGCTTCGAATTAGGCAAGTTTTTAATAAGCGTTTTATTGGATGGTAAAACGCTGTTATTAAATAAACATTTTGTGAAGCAAAACATGTTGTTTTAATCTATGATGTATGTTTGTAATGGCATAATTATAACCTCAAAATCCGAAAGCATTTTGATGGCTTTTAGAAGTCTCAAGTGTCCGTAGTTTTAATTTAGTTTTAATCGAATATATATATCATTTAGAACTCAAAATGTTAAAACACCTCCCTGTCGGTTCTTAGGCCAACAATGTACGGACGCGTAGCAATGTCCTTTCCAAAAATCCTGTTGTAGTGGCCACCTACTCGTTACAAAGTTTCACGTGTCTAGGACCAGCGGTTTGGGCTGTGCGTTGATATATCAACCATCATCAGTTAGTCAGTTTACCATTTTATACTAGGTGTATTTTTGGTTTAGCACAACCCGTTAGGAGATGATTCTACTCATAAAAATAAACAACTTGTATTTTGGAACTAACTCTGAAATCTCGAAAAATTATATATCAGCTGTTTCATACATTCAGAAACAGCTGATATTTTTTTCGCGATTTCAGTGTTACATGGGTAGAATCATCTAACAGGTTGTGCAAGACCAGAAATACATTTATGTCCCTACTAATAATCACTGTGTAAAGTTATGTCATGAATAAAGCCTGTGTAACCATACATTTTTTGACGTATAAACCTGTCATAACTTTATGCAGCGATTATTAGTAAGGCTGTTAGTATATACAGGGTGTCCCACGGCTATGCCACATGGAGGGAAAGTACCTTAAATCTTGTAGATAGAACATTTTACTGAAAGAAGACATTATTTGAATTTTAAAAACAATTTAAACTGCATTCATAGATTTTTAAATAATTAAATGGTTGGGCCGGGAATCGAACTTGTTCCTCGAGAAAAAATAATCACCCTGTGGTTTTATCATACCGATCGAAAGGTTTCTTCATAAGGATTATTTTTTGCTAAATAACATAGTGTCACAAATAAAAGGAAGACCGTGAATTTTAACATTTGATGTAAAATTTTGTTCTGAAAAGTTAAAAGCTTACATTGCCGTAAGGACATACAATTGACAATCATAACTACTTATTACTAATTAATCTACCCACTTGAGTAGTACGCATCATTTTAATAAATAAATATTCACCACAACAAGACCAAAAAATCGTCAGGGAACGAAATAATCAAAAGTTATCACTTTGTATTCAAGAAGAAGAGACTAGTTTTGAGCATTTGAAAAAATGACTAATTTTGTATTAAAAATGTTAAAATTCATGGTCTTTCTTTTATTTTTGACACTATGTTGTTTAGCAAAAAATAATCTTTGTGATGAAAGCCTTAGATCTGTAGGATAAAACTACAGGCTGATTAACTTTCTCGAGTAACAGGTTCGATTCCCGGGTCAACTATGTAATTATTTAAATATCTATGAATGCAGTTTAAAATGTTTTCAAAATTCAAATAATGTCTTCTTTCAGTAAAATGCTCTATCTACAATATTTAAAGTACTTTCCTTCCATGTGGCATTGCCGTGGGACACCCTGTATAGATAAAAGATAATTATATACTCACAAAAAGCGACTAAACCCAGTCCTAAACAGCGGCAGGCCACAGTACACCCTATTCTCGCAGTCGGCACTGATGTCTGTCCTCGCATTAACATTGTACCCGACGCGAGTGAGAGCCGGTAACATCCGCTCGGTGGAGTACGGATCGTGTTTCGTCACCACGACGCCGGAACTACGAGATACTACGTTGTTGTTGAAGTCGTGTGATACTATTTCTGAGTGCTGGGAAAGAAAAATTAAATAATAATAATACCAGTCTATGTCCCACTGCAGAGCAAAGGCCTATTTTCGTACAGAGAAGGCACGAGCATTGATCACCACGCGCGCTCAAGGTGGAAAAAATAACCGCCTTCAAAAACTAAAAACCAAAAATTTCGGAAGTCGGTGGTAACACAAATTGAATGGCAGAAGAGAAGCCACCGACTTCCGAAATTTTAGTTATTATTGGGTTTTTAGTTTTTGAAGGCGGTTATTTTTTTTTTTGAAAAAAGTTTTTTATTTATTACTTTTTAGTGTCGACTCCCAATGTTTGACTGTGTATAGTATCTTTCAAAGTAATTTATTTTCAAAATAAAACTACTAACAATCTTATAAAACGAAAATAGAAACTTGAAGACAAAGCACACATCGTCTATGAAAATTTCGTCATTTTTTTTTTGTTCTTGGTGAATTTTTCGAGAAGCACTGAACCGATCGTCACAAAATTTATATGGGACCACCCTTGAATCATGACTTATCAAACAAAAAAAGAACCATCAAAATCCGTTGACAATTGACGGAGTAATCGATGAACAAACATACAAAAAAAAAAAACATACAAACAGCCGAACATAGTACCTCCTCCTTTTTGTGAAGTCGGTAATAAAAATTAGATTTTCTCGGAATGGCCGCACTGACCCTTAATGTGTAACGAACAAAGAGAAAAAGAAAACAATAGTAAATTATTTTTAATACTACAAGAATACACACATTTGTAATTATTTTCTTCGTAACATTGGTTTGATTAGACATAATTTCAGAACGAATGAAGTATGCAAGCAAAAAGAGACGCCATCTTAAATAAAACATGGCAATAAATAAAAAACTATTTTTTTTTGTACACAACAAATCAGGCTCAAATTCACAACAGAATATTTTTTTCCAAATTGAGGCATTTTTTCATCATAAAATAAAAAATCATAAAATCATATTTATTTTGTAAATAGGTTATATATTATAACACTTTTACACGTCAATATTTTGTTTTTTTTATTTATTTTAAGCGAACGATGGGGCCGGTGTTTCGTAGCTGGACTGCTCTGAGAAGAAACATCCGAAACAAACTCAGAGGTCAAAGTCTCTTTTAAAGTCCATACAATCGTATTGGTCAAAAATGTGCGAGAACCATGGAGGTTAATGTCTGAGGCACTCTCTTGATGAGAGGAGGACACAGATTTGAGTGGACCTGTCCAGACAGTGCAAGCATTTGTCAGTAATCGTTTAGCTCAACTAAAAACTAAGGAGCCCAACGTCTTGACGAACAGTACCAAAGTAAGGACATTTGGGTAGGCCGCATTAAATACTCAAACCGTCAGACCGCATATTTAAAAAATCTCTGATCGCTGATTCATTTTTAGCAACATAGGATTTCACTTATCGTTGTTTATATCTTCGGTCATAAAAGCCTTGCGTCGTTATATTGATTTCAAACAAAAATCTTTGTATTCATCAGTGTGTCAACGAGACAATTTTACAAATATTTTCGTTGAATCTTAAAAAAGTTACAAAATAATACTTACAAACCAGTAATGCCTCTGCAAGGACACTCCGTCGGCATCATAGGGACTGAACGGAATGAACATCAGTACGACACAGACAGCGCCTATCAACGACAGCACCATCCACAGTCGCTTGCGAGAGAACAGCAGTTCAATGCCCGACTGGAACAAAACACAATTTGAATTTAAAGAGATTTATTTCCAATTCAATATTTAATTGAATGTAATAAATCAATGGGGACTATATAAAAAATGGCTTACTGTTTAGTCCGTCTGAAAGACCGGCCAAAAATACGGGACACGTATTTTTTACTTGATCAAATTAATAAAAATATTACAAACATAAAGAGCATTAAAGTTCCGGAGTGGGGGCTTTTGACGTCACCGTGCAGCAAAAATTGTATCAGATCGTGACGTCGTTTTGATAATCTAACTGACGGAATTACTTTTAAGAATTACTTTTTTTCGTCGTCTCTTCTATTTTATACAGAGTAACTATGTACAAAAAAGCTTTTGCCCGCGACTTCGTCCGCGTGGAATAATAGTTTTATTTCCGGGATAAATACCATCCTATGTCCTTTCTCGGGTCCCAGACTATATCTATACCAAATTGGTATAGATAATAAGAAAGGTTTTCGAGGAAGGCATTCAAATCGGTTCAGTGTTTTAGGCGTGAAGAAGAGTCAGACAGACAGAAAGATAGACAGACAGAGTTACTTTCGCATTTATAATATTAGTACCGATTTATGGTGTGGCTATTAGTATGACACTCACAACAGTACAAGACACGAGTAAAGCGATGCCAGCGTTGAGCATAGCGACGGTGTAGTCGGGCTTGTCGTCGGCCGAGCGGCTCATGACCGGCAACATCTGAGCGTCCAGCCGGAGGGCCAGCGACAACATGAACATCAGGGAGGGCAGCGACAAGGCCACCTCTAGGAGGAGGTGTTGCCAACCTGGAATAAATAAAAGTAGATAAATATTCTGAGGCAATTCCTACACAGCCATCTAGCGTCAACTTAGGTCCGGTCTTTCTTAGAAAAATACTAAGTGATTGTCAAAAAACAATTCGGGTTTTGAAATATAAATACAAATCGTTTATTTACCAATAAGCTAAATATAAATCTACTTTACTAGTGGCCAAACAAGCAGACAAATCGCACAAACAACAATTTCATCTCTATTTTTAGACTTCAGCAAAGCCTTCGGCATTGTAAATCATTAAACTCTTGGTAATACAATAAGTATAATTATGATAAACTGAGTAAATTAAGCTCTAGAATAGATCAAAATGATTATGATTTAAATAGCACTCGGATTAGACTCAACTTTGATTATCAAATCTCATTGAAACTGGGTGTCCCACAAGGAACAACTTTAAGGCCAATACTATTTCTATATATAAATGATCTGTAAGCAATAGTTTCCTACCTTTTAAAGCGACAAACCGCACGACGCTGAGCGAGGCGATGGAGGTGAGGCTCATGATGAACAGCGGCACCACGAACAGGTATCGTAAGGAGTTGAAGGCCGGCACACACGTCACCAGCAGCAGCACGACTGTGAGGATGAGGCGCGTGGCCGCCATGGCTTGCTCGCAGCGCAGGGAGCGGCTTAGACCGTTCTGTTAATTATTACACTTTTACAAGTTACTATTGACTTTTGCTAATTTTAAGCGAATGGTAGGCAGAGCCGCGCCGCTCCTGTGTGTGAAGTGTGCGGCGGCACAGATTACTAAATAGTTACTACGTAACAGATACTTCACTCTATAGAAAATTTCCAATACCTACTGCTATAATAGCCTACTTCGTCGCGTCAGCAACCACTGCATGCCAAAATGTGCCTTAAGATTCAAGCGTACAGTTGTGATTGCTTCGCACCGCGCGATCACCAAGCAATCGCAGGGCTGCTTCTTCGATAAAATTGAATTAGGTAACATAACTTTTTGTGTCTAAGTTATTGAGAACTGTCAATATTTTCTGACTTATATGTGGAAATTTAAAATTGTATCGTTTATATTTTTTTTATTGGTGCTGACTGCTGACTGTGTAATACATCTGTATCAATGTATACTGACAGGTAAATGGAAAAATGTAAGGTGTTTATCCCTACTTTACTTGATTTGCACCCATCTACAGCACATAAGGCACCAGACGGCATCGTAGGTGCGCGTACGAACGAATGGAACTATTAAAATTGAACAACCTGCGTGCCCTTCGCTTGCGAAAACCGCACTGGATGTGGTCCGCAAACGGCCCGAGTCCGCTCGGCCGGGCGGTGTGTAATTATAGCGCGCAAGTACATGGAGTGACGGAGACCTGGCGGCGGACACAAGCGCCAAGACAAAAAGGGTGTCTCGCCATGCGACATCGAAATTATTTGCTAGTACTACTCTTGGAGGCGCGCGTGGAACATAACGCGCGAGGACAAGGACAAGGGCCTAGTCCTGGTCGGGCGGCGAGCTACCCATCGCTTGCCGTCCGCAGGGCTTCGCCTACGGTGGCCAATAGTCGTATTGCGACTCTCGACGCCTAGGCCTAGGTCCCCGAAGCATGAGGATTGATGCTGCCTCACGCTCCCCGTCGCCTCCTCCTCTAGCTTGACTGCTTCGCAGAAGGAGGCAAGGGCTTCCTATTCACTCTCACCCCGGAGCATGGCCTGAACCAGCGCCGGGCGCGAGAGGTCACCGCCACCAAGCGCCCAAGTGCCCAAGCGGAGCACACTTCCACCGTATGCTCCACCGTGTCCTCTAGGCGACCTTTACAGTGGTGACACCTAGACGTTTCTTCCACCCAAATCTGACACAGGAAACTCCGAAACACCCGGATCCGGTGAGGACACGCATCCGGCGAAAAGTGAGGGCGTCAATGCGGCGTCTCTCCAGCGACTCCTTTTTTTTTTGGGGAGTGGGAAATCATCCAATGACTGCTCCCGTCCTGGGTGCGACGGGAGGGCGTGTCAGACTCTTACTGACTAAAACCCACTCATGTTCCTTCGATTGCCCTTTATGTTCCGGGGTCACGGTAACTATTATAAACATTCCGCAACCACTCCTCACAGAAAAACCTTACCCCCACTATTATGGCGTGCCCAGCACTGGATTGCGACAGTCGCAATTTTTTATTCCGCCATTAGATTCCGCCGGACCCAAGATGATATTCACGTTTGTGGATTGAGTTTACGTTTTGGCCTTTCTTTTACGCCTTAGGTCTCGGTCGCTAGATAATTAAAATTTAGCCGTGCAACCGCACTTCAAAAACCGGCTGAAAAGGAAGCACATCTCCTTCAGGCTCACTCAGCTGCTGACCACGCATGGTTGTTTCAGACAATATCAATCCTTTATTTCCGTTTCTATTTGTCTAACATTTGTTAGCGTGAACTTATTAAAAGACTTAAAGATAAAGATAAATTTATTTGCAACTCCTACCCTCTTGAGTCTCCAGGCGTCGAAGATCTGTGCTGCAGCGATGGCTCCGATGAGGTAGGGGAGCCAGAACAGCGGTACCACCAGCCACGGCTCGGTCAGGTATCTGAGATATCACACACTAACATTAATTAACAGTACGGGGTTGCGGAATGTTTATAATAGTTACCGTGACCCCGGAACATAAAGGGCAACCGAAGGAAGTCTGACATGCTCTCCCGCCCCGCTCAGGACGGGAGAAGGCATGAATGATGAATGATTTCCCACTCCCAAAAAAAGGATTAAAAACATCATCTACCTAGCCTTTTCCCAATTATATCGGGGTCAACTTCCAGCCTATCCAGATTCAGAACACCAGTGTTTTAAGTAAAGCGACTGTTTATCAGACCTCCACAACCTAGTTACTTTGCGACACTCACCCATTGGTTGACTACCTGTTACGACTGTCACAGTTCTACGAATTTATTAATATGCAGTAACTATAAAAAAAACCACCCAAAATATCTGAAATCGGCTTAAATTTCAGAGTAAAATGCAATTACATACAAAAGTATGCGTAAGTTTGTTATGCACACTTTAAAAAAGTACACATCTATGGTGCTAATTCTCTTGCTCACAAACTAAACTAAATTTAGGTGCAGTGCATCTTTCTCTTTCCATGTCATTGAGAAAAGGACAGAAGATACATATTAGTTTAGTCCTGTCATATTAGACAGCGCCTGAAGTAAATCGTCGTATTTTTAATCGCGTCTTAATCATCTGTGGAGTTTCTTAATTGACAGGACTTAACTAAAATTTTATCTTCTGTCCCTTTCTTAATGAAATGGAAAGAAAAAGATGCCCTGAACTTAAATTTCGTTTAGTTTGTGAACAAAAATCGACACCATTGTCAAAATTAAAATATACAAATAAACATAGTTTGTTACCTCATCTGCACAGTGGTGGCCACCATGATGAACACACATATGGCCACCAACACCAGTCCCACCACGGCCGACGCTATGCGGCCCAGAGCCGCGAATAGAAGGTTCTGGACTGTCGACCATCCTGGAACGAACAGTTTTTATTAGAATTTTAGAAGAAAATGTGGGGAAGGCAAGGGGCTGGCTTGGACTTGTTATACCAGGTGTATTTTTGGTCTTGCATAACCCGCTAGAAGATGATTCTACTCATAAAAACAAATAACTTTTATTATGGGAACAACTGTAATCTCGAAATAATATGTTGCTGTTTCATATATTATGGTCGGGAGGGCATTAACCTCTCGCCAGTCTGGAACATTTTTCAATAAATCTAACTGTCGTCATTGAATCGTTTCTCCGGGACTCGTCGAGCTTCATTGCTTCGGCGCTTTTCTGGCGGACTCCACTGTTGATTCTGGCTTTTAGGAGTTGCAGTGGTTGGGAATAGAGCGGTGGGATTGTCCCATTAAAAAAAAATACGAAAAAGAGATAAAAAATGGTGAGCGATCTGTTATAGGCACCTGTGTGTGTTCGCTTGACAGTTGTGGCATTTTTCCTTACGAGCACACGGGTGTTCGTAACGACAGTTGAGGGGTTAAACTTTTGTTAGTAACAGCTGATATTTTTTTCACGATTTCATAGTTGGTTTGCCTTTGCCCTCCCGAGCGGTTCTTTTTTATCTTCACCCCTCCCAACCCGAATTATTCAATTTGCTCCCCCCCTCCCCCTCCAAGTCATACCATTTATTTACTTGCCTCCCCTAGTCTTACTACATGCAACAAGTACTTTAGTAACTTACCGGAGCTGCCCCACTTTATGTTATGTAACGTGGGGCAGCTCCGTTTGAGGTAATAAAACAGTTTTTATTTTATTTTATTTTTTAACAAGCTATATTAAAACAGTGTACTCACTAGGCCCCACCATCCACACGTAGTACACAACGCTGGCGAACCCACAAAGTGCCACGAATACGTCGATAAAGTAAGCGGTTGTGAACGAGTATGTTACTACGAACAGGTTCAAGTAGTCGTAGTATACCGCTGCTGTGGGCTCCATCTGTGCCAAATAAAAAATAAATATCAATACTTACATATTATTATATAATAAAATCCTAAAAAAGTCAAAGTTGTACATTAAATCCGTACTAATATTATAAATGCGAAAGTAACTCTGTCTCTTCTTCACGCCTAAACTACTGTACCGATTTGAATGAAATTTGGTACAAATATAATCTGGGACCCGAGAAAGGACATAGGATAGTTTTCATCCCGGAAATTCCGTGGGAACGGGAACTATTCCACGCGGACAAAGTCGCGGGCAAAAGCTAGTATTTTATAAATTGAATTTGGATGTTCTCCCACCGATGCTGAAGCCAAAAATATAATTTTAAGAATTTTTGTCTGTCTGTTGAGAAAGTTAAAAAAGTACTTATAAATAGCATAGATTTCATTAATAATTTGCATGAATATTGCTAAGAGGTTGGGTCAACACATAGACTATATTTGATAAATAAAACATATGGGGACAATGTCACGTGCAGCAAATATTTTTAAAATAAGATGTAGTGGACATTTTCGAACTGACTACCTCTAAAAGGTAATGCCGAGACAAACTCAGGAAACTCAAGTCTGGAACTGTCTATTGACATGAAATAAAATTATTTAATATCCAAATAGGATATTAAAATCAATTTTTTACACGTATTTTTTTAAAGTAGCTGCAGTTAGCATATCGTGATGGCCATGTGGTTCAGACGCAAGAAAAATTCGGGCAAACAACAAGCCACTTTCAATTCATGTGTTCTTTCTAAAGTGTATCTATAGATAGACATCACAAACTTAAAGGAAAACATCGTGAGTAAACTTTGAAATAATTAATCTGTCTCGTGTCTTATCTATAGAAGAAAATGCATACAACCTGCAGTATTATAGGTACTACCCGTGCGAGCTAACATGGCACCTGGCTCGAAAACAAACCTCTCCCCGCGACCCCGCGCGACGCCCCGCTCTCGTCTCACCAGTAGCGTTAGCATCACTGTTACATTATACGGCACAAGTTTAACTAAAATGGCAGATGTGACTAACTATTTCTGACTGAAACTATTTTTCAGGCGTGCACGTAACTTTATTTTACAACTTCACTTCTTAGTTGTTTGTTTTGTCACGTTTAAAACGTCGTAGTGTGTTATAAGAAACAACTAAGCACAAAATAAATGTTATTATTTAAAAATACTAAAATAACATTCAGAAACGATGGAGCCCGGCCTAGCACAATGTACACCAAATAAAATTATATATTTTTTATATTTCAAATTGTGTTAGCGTATGTCATCGGTCATAGTGTTAGCCCAAAATCGTACGTCTCCTTTTTTGCACTTAGTACTTCAAATGTCACTCATTCAACCCTGGTGCCATGTTAGCTCGCACGGATAGTAGACTATTTGCTTACCGGTTCATCCAGCCCGTCCAAGTTAGCCGTCTCAGCTAACAAAGCTCGCAGCATGTCTCCCCCACACTGCAGCACGCCCGGCTGCAGCAGCTCGGGCCGGTCGTTACGTGTGTGGTACACGTGCGCCCACTTCACGAACGCCATGTCCATACCTGGAGGCGTACCACAAGCCCTTATAGCAGTATTACTTTGATATTACTTTCAGTGGGAAAGAGACGACTAGACGTGTCTAACGCTGTCACTTGCACACTCCTGCAACAGGACTAAAACAATCTTACTTTAAACGTCATGGTAAGGGGGCTGGTTCAAGTAGGTGTTTATTAATAAAAATCATGGAATTACAGCTTTTAAAACTTAATAAGGCAGCCACAAGTCTTCGCGTGTTGCAGTTAGTCTATAAAGAGTCACGGTCAAAATGGGCGTAAAACCAATAGCTTCAAAATATATTTTATGTGAAAGCTAATGACTATTACTTAATTTTATACTATGACGGCAATCACCCAAACAACCGGTGAGCAGAGATATTCAGTGATGTTCAAACGTATTTGTTATAGAATCCAAAACAATCGCTAATACAACGGAGATAACACGACACGATGTGGTGCAGAGGTAGGCCAAAGCACAGAACATATATACCCTAAAGAGGGCCAAAGAAACCAATATATTGGTTGACAAACACTGACACTGTCACTGAAAAAATATGAATAATGACTGACGTTATTCATATTTTGTTATTTGCTCACGTTTTGCTTTCATCGGTTTATTTACGACTCCTGATCCCTGCCATCGCTTTCTTGACCTATTATTGCTTTCTGATTGGACTGTTGTAATATAACTGAACTTTACTTTTTAATCGGTAGAAATGCGATAGTTGAGCATTACTATACTTGTTTAACAGGCAGAAGAACAGTAGGAAGTTGTGCCCACATAGTTTCAGTTTTGTGGTTTTTAGGGTTAGGACGGCACGAGCCTTTCATTGCACCCGCAGAACATTTATTAGATGTTATAGTTGATGATAACCATTGATATTTAAATAAAAGGTATCAATATACAGTAGTTTTTAACAAATATGTGTGTTTTATTTAACCAATCTTTGGGATTTTTTTGCAGTCATACCCGGTCGATATTGGGGTTAACAAGTATTTAGGGGGTATTTAGAAGTACAAAAAAGTAAATTACAACACATTTTATTTCTGTTGGTTTTACGCCCAGCTCTCATACAAAAATGCCCATGATCCTTTCAATAAATATTTATTTATTTAATACTTAGTACTTAGTGTACAGGCGGACTTAATGCCGTAGGCATTCTCTGCCAGTCTACCTTCAGGTGGTGCAGAGAAATTATGAGGTAAATGCACTAAAAGTGTGAAAGTATAAAATGATGTTTAAAATAAAGTATTATATGACTAAGTAACAAATAATAAACATACTCATACATTTACTTATATTTTACTTGAATATGATACCTAATTATCTATATATATAGAAATGAAACCCGTCTTCCGTTGTCACGACATGGCATGAAAACGGCTTGACCGATTTGAATGAAATTTGGTACAGATATAGTTTAGGACCCAAGAAAGGACATAGGATAGTTTTTTTCCCGGAAATCCCCCGGGAACGGGAGCTATTAATCCACGCGGACGAAGTCGCGGGCAAAAGCTAGTATGATATAAATATTATTGAATATCTTGGGACAATTTATCACACACGGTCATTTGATGCAGAGCTCGTGTTATGGTAACCAGACAACTGATGTACATACTTACATGCTTTATAAATACATACATCTTCTCTATATTTAAAAAAAATGTCGTGTTAGTTACACATTTTATAACTCAAGAACGGTAGAACCGATTTGGCTGAAAATAGGTGGGGAGGTAGCTTAGGACCAGGGGACGGACATAGAATACTTTTTATCTTCTTTTTTAGTTACCATAAATCTGATATAACGCGGATGAAACCGCGGGGGACAGCTAGTTATAGATAAATTACACCCTTATAGATAATTGATTGATAGTGTATAGTGTTTTACTAGACGCTGCTTCTGTACAAATTATACTTCACTTGTTGGTTAACGTGGCTACGAATTCCAAATTTTGGGTGGGATTTTTTAACCGACTACAAAAAGGAGGAGGTTTTCAATTCGACTGAATTTTTTTCTTATGTATGTACACCAATTACGCAGAATAGGTGCCAAATGATCCTATATTTTTTTTAATTAATATGGCGAATAGCGCGAATTAAAGGCAAATTCCCGGAAAATCGTGTAAAATCTCAATAAACACCATTTTTTGTGCTCTCCATTTTCTAAGATATCTATTTTATAAATTTCAGTATTAAATAAGTAAAAACCATATAATATTATCATTATTTTTTCTATTTATTAATTTCTACAGTATTTTAACTCACCAGTCAGGTTGCCGAAGTCTCGCCAGATCCTGAAGTCGGTGTCGGAAGGTATGACTCCTGAAGAGAACAGGAACTCCGCTATACTCTGTGCGTTGGGTCTGCTCACGGAGCGACTGTACGCGCCTAGCACTCGAGTGTCTGTTACCTGGACGACCAAGAATAGACAGATATTATTTGCAAAGAAATTATATTGTCACGTATATGTGACAAGCCAGACAAACATTTTTATATATGTGACAAACAAGGTGCACGTTATTTACGCAATTGTCACACATCCATGACAACGAGCGTATAACCTATACCGTGCCGTCACAAATATGTGACAAATTAAAAATAAACAAGTAAATAATTCGTGACGAGAAGGAGAACTCCGCTATACTCTGTGCGTTGGGTCTGCTCACGGAGCGACTGTACGCGCCTAGCACTCGAGTGTCTGTTACCTGGACAACCAAGAATATACAGATATTATTTGCAAAGAAATGATATTGTCACGTATATGTGACAAGCCAGACAAACATTTTTATATATGTGACAAACAAGTGCACGTATTTACGCAATTGTCACACATCCATGACAACGAGCGTATAACCTATACCGTGCCGTCACAAATATGTGACAAATTAAAAATAAACAAGTAAATAATTCGTGACGAGAAGGAGAACTCTGCTATGCTCTGCGCGTTAGGTCTGCTCACTGAGCGAATGTACGCGCCGAGCACCCGAGTGTCTGTTACCTGGACAACCAAGAAAATACAGATGTTAGTTGCAAATGCTATGCTAATGCTATTGTCTGTTACAATGTATGTTACAATCCAGACAAGTACTTTTACGCATCCGTCATATAATATGTGTGACCAGTAAGTGCACGTTCACCCAAGTGCAACCAAGAACAGACAGACATTGGTGCCGATTCTGTTGTTTACAGACGAACCTAAATGTAAGTTGAGTGCATCTTACTCTTTTCATTTTATTAAGATAAGGACAGGAACATATGTAATTAGTTTAGTCCTGTCAAATTAGATAGCGACTGAAGTAAAATCGACGCATTTTTAGTTGCCAATGCCATGTTTTAAATCGCGTCTGTTTACAAACTAACCCAAATGTAAGTTAAGTGCATCTTACTCTTTTCATTTTATTCAGATAAGGACAGAAACATATGTATTAGTTTAGTCCTGTCAAATTAGACAGCGACTAAAGTAAAATCGACGCATTTATAGTTGCCATGTTTTTAATCACGTCTAAATTATCTATGGAGTATCTTAATTTGACAGAACTAACATTTTATCTTCTGTCCTTTTCTTAACGAGTTGGAAAATAAGATGCACCAAACTTAAATTAAGCTTAGTTTGTAAAGAAGAAATTCGGCACCGTTGTCACGTATATGTGACAAAAGAGCGCACAACCTGTACACATATATCATTTACTAGCTTTTGCCCGCGACTTCGTCCGCGTGATTAATATTTCCCGGAGATTTTCGGGATGAAAAGTATCCTATGTCCTTTCTCGGGTCCCAGACTATATCTGTACCATATTTCATTCAAATCGGTTCAGTGGTTTAGGCGTGAAGAAGAGACAGACAGACAGAGTTACTTTCGGATTTATAATATTAGTGCGGATATGTTACAATCGAGTGCTTGTTTTGCACCTCTTGGACGCTATTCTGAGGAAACAGAGTTAGTTATAAAGATTAGTGTTTACCTGAAAGATGGTTGCTTTCCCGTTCATTCCCGCTGCGTCCAAGTTGATGACGGCTTTAGCTCCCTTCGCCCACGGATGTTGTAGGAACGCGTGACTCGCCTGTAAACAAACAATTATTTTATTATTATTTATTTATTTATTTCATTTTAAATAGAACTTACAGAATAATAACAACACAATAGTATCATGAGTATTATTTACTGTTCTAATTTTATTCGAAGAGACCGGTTTTGTTTTATTTTCACTTCAGTTGGGAATCATTTGCCTGTAAAGGGTCTATCTATAAGTAAATCAATAATAATAATAATATCCTGGGACAACTCACACACGGTCATCTGATCCCAAACTAAGCAGAGCTTGTACTATGGTAACCAGACAACTGATAAACATACTTATATATAATTTATAAATACATACATATTATAGATAAATTACACCCAGACACAAAACAAACAAACATGCTTATCACACAAAGTTTGTCCTGGGTGGGAATCGAACCCACGACCTCCGGCTTAGCAGTTAGGGTCACTAACCACTAGACCAACAGGCCCGTCAACTTCAACAAATTAAAATAAATGTTTTTAATTTTAAAGACCTTAATTGTCAAAAGAGTCGGTCAGCTGGAAGTTGACGATAGTTTCAAAAAGTTGGTAGATCTCTATTGACATAACAAACTTTATGGCCACTCTTTTCAATCATAAAGTTTTACAAAGTCTTGGTACATCATTCGTGCTGTTTCTATTTGTGAAAACAATGAAAGAAAAATGCCAAAATCATATAAGATAACTATTAATATTATTTTTCAAGAAAAAAAAGAAAAGAACCAATTAAACCATGATAGCTAAAATATGACCAACCCCAAATAACAACACTCATTCTCTAATGAGGGTTTAACCGTATGAAGAATCCGCTAGATGGCAATACGTAGGCGTGAGTTCCAACTGCAGCATGATTGGTTTTTTTCGACATGACATGGTCAGATATGTCAAAATTCACCAATCACGTAGCAGATAGACCACAAGCCTAGTCTTGACTTCTATGGTCTATTTTATTAACAAACGAGTACTGAGTATATCTCTTTCACATTTCCGGTATTGACAGAGAGAGATGGGAAATTAGTCGAGGCGGAGCCAACGCTTTTAAGACCAATAATAACACCTATGTTGATTATGTGGACCAATAGAAACGCGGACAAAATTTTTAGTACTCGTTTGTTAAAAAAAACAGACTATAGTTGATTCATACTAATATTATAAATGGGAAAGTGTGTCTGTCTGTCTGTCTGTTTGTCTTTCTTTCACGGCAAAACAGAGCGACGGATTGACGTGATTTTTTAAGTGGAGATAGTTGAAGGGATGGAGAGTAACATAGGCTACTTTTTGTCTCTTTCTAACGCGAGCGAAGCCGCGGGCAGAAGCTAGTTTCTCATAATTATGCAAAAACCCTCATTGACCAAGGTCACAGAAAACACAGGTGGTTTACACCCGGATATGAAACGATTCATAATACTACGATGTAACTGATACAATAACTATTTATTATTGCCGTTATATATTATATTAGTAGGTAGTGAGTTATAAACCTTTATCAAATACAAATAAAAACATAAAAAATATGGTCTTTATCAATGAATATTTGCGTAGTACTTAATGCGTGATTTTTCAATTTTGAGGGGTTTATTGTTTTTAATAGCTGTCAAAGAGTGGGTTACGCGGTGTCCTGCGTGAGCGACGAACGCGACGCGATGCAACGCAACACGACGCGACGTAATGCGACGCGATGCTATGCGCGTCATTACTTCTCGAATCATGGAGAATCACGCACTGCGGCGATCAACGCTTCTGAATCAACCATTACGTAGTTCGTGGTGTCGCATCTGGTCGCCCTCAAAACAAGTGCGCGTTACGTCACGTCTTGCCGCAGGCTGTCATATAGGCCGCATGTAGGGTATGCCGTTGAGTTGATCGCGTTCTTCGCGTTCGCAACGAACGTTCGCGTTTGTCGCTCACGCAGGACACCGCGTTTGTCAGAAAGATGACGTTAGTTGCTTGATTTAAAATGTAGATCTCTATGGAGAAGAACAAGCAAGAAACTCTTATTTTCAAAGGAGTTTTTTTTTAATTCTTGATTCTTGTTGAACAATGTTGGAATAAATGTGGAAACCGTAATTTAGAGTCAACAGTATATTTATTTATTATCTTAACCTTTCAAGGACCAAGCGACAGCCGGCTGTCGGGCTGCTATTTTCTTTCTATTTTGTCTCGAATCACGTGTGTTGAAAGGTTTAATGACGAGTTTTGAAGATGTGTGGATATCTCAAAAATAAGATAAGATTAAATAAAAAACTGTAATATTTGATATTTATTGTATGCGTGTTAAAATTGTTTTCAGTTATTTACAAACAAAAGCCTTATCTAAACTATAACTTTATGACAAAAAATATTATTCAATGTTTTATTCCAATGATAAAAAGATCAATGTATTCGCTAGTAAATAATATCGACGGTTCCAGGGCTACTTGACGTTAGCGGCACTTACTGCGGCATTGAGTTGTGTATTTTATTGTAATAGACAATAGAGTATATAATAGGGATGACGACAGCATAAAAAAATGGCATTCTGTTTAGTCCGTCTTGTAGATCGGCCAAAAATACAGGACACGTATTTTTTGCTTGATCAAAATAATAAAAAAAAAATACAAAGATAAAGAGCAACAAAGTTCCGGAGTGGGGGCTTTTGACGTCACCGTGCTGCAAAAATTGTATCAGATCGTGACGTCATGCGCAACTTCAACGCACATTATCATCGTCATTTTTCGTTTACGAGAAAAAAGAAAAAAATACGTGTCCAAAATTTTTTAATAATCTAACTGACGGACTATTTACTTTTTTTTCGTCGTCTCGCCTATATAATATCACTACTTTCGTACATATTTCAAAATTTGTTTTTGTTTTGCTTATCTTTATTTGTTACTTGTTTATGACTGAGACACGGTTTAATAATAACGCATAACATACAATTTGGTAGTGTTGATGTATTTTTATTTTCAACAAAAAAAAAAATGTTTTTCGTACAATCCAATTTTTTTGAGGTAATTCATTTTTACTAAAGTACAAAGCAGAGAAGTAGGTATTGTATAAAACTTTTAATCTGGTGAGAACTTGAACTAGATTAATATCTATAAATATAAAAGAAAGTCGTGTTAGTTACACATTTTATAACTCAAGAACAGCAGAACTGATTTGAAAATTGGTGGGTAGCTTAGGACCAGGGGATGGACATAGAATACTTTTTATCTTCTTTTTTAGTAACCAAAAATCTGATATATCGCGGGTGAAACCGCGGAGTACAGCTAGTAACAATAATTTTACCTGTAAACCATTTTCTTCGGCTCCGTTGAATAAGAAGATAATATTTCTCTTCAATTTTTGTTTGCTTCGAGACAGTTTTGTTAAAGTCTCCGCCATTATAGCACAGAATGCTACGTTGTCGGAAGCTCCTGTAACAAAATAAATAATTGTTTATTTATTTACACTTTATTTGCACAAAGATACAAAGCGGACTTAATGCTCTCCATACCTACCAGTTAACTAAGAAATTAATAAATAAAAATATACCTCCATCTGCTTACATTTTTTTACAGTAAAAGTATTTTTGAAACTTATCGATCCTATATCTAAACACTGATCTAAAACATCTATGGGGATATAAAAAAATACCATAATAGGAAGCTACGACATTGCAATTCATTCTGAATATAATCAATTGAAAATAGACCTTCTTACCACAACAGAAGACATAGAATCGTAAAGACAGTTGACGAGTATGAAACTTCCTACAGTACCATTTTGATAGAACCCGCTACTATTTGAATTCATTCTAATCATAAAGAATCTAAAATAGACCTTCTTACCTAAAGCAAAAGGCACAGAATCGTAATGACAGTTGACGAGTATCGAGCTGCTTATAATTCCGTCTGGATTATAGCCGCTTTCTCTTTCTATCACCTTAGTTCTTTCAAATAATAATCAATTGAAAATAGACCTTCTTACCTAGAGCAAAAGGCACAGAATCGTAATGACAGTTGACGAGTATAGAGCTGCCTATGGTGCCGTCTGGGTTGAAGCCGCTCTCTCCCTCTAACAACGCGATGACATTGGACGCGTTTTGATACATGTTAAAGAAAGCTGCCGCCGACTTGTGGAAGTAGTCACCTAGAAGATAAAAAAAAACATTATTAATTAAAAAAATATCAGAATTTTATTGTCTCACTGTCGAGCAAAGACTTTGCGAAGCATTGATCACCGAGCTTTCTCAAAAGGATTGGTGACTTATTTAGTCAGAGCCTCAAGCCTCGTATTCATGGTAAATATTTCTTTAGCAACATGGTTGTATAACATGTTGCCGAGTTGTTGTCAACATATGCGGACAACACTTGTGTTGTGAAGTTGATAACGCTATGTTGCAGAGTTGACGCCCGGCGAGCGAAAACATTAATTATGACAATTGTTGACGTGCCTAGACAAAACCTATTGATTTAAACCAAGTTTCCAGCAGCATTATCGCCGATCATCAACAACGTTGATCAATTGTTGCTAAACTAATGTTTACCACGAATACGAGGCTAACTATCAGACCAACCGAAGGGCATCGTGTTTGCCAGTAACTGCGTCGTGGAGATCTGCCCCCTTACCATGACGTTTAAAGTAAGATTGTTTTAGTCCTGTTGCAGGAGTGTGCAAGTGACAGCGTTAGACACGTCGTCTAGCGCCGTCTCTTTCCCACTGAAAGTCATCATCATCTCCCTAGCCTTTTCCCAACCGTATTGGGGTCGGCTGCCAGCCTAACCGGATTTAGCTGGATATCGGTGTTTTACGTGGAGCGACTGCCTATCTGACCTCCACAACCCAGTAACTGGGCGACCCGATATCTCATGGTTAGACTGGTCAGAGTTTCTGGCTAACCAGTAACGACTGTCCAAGTTCTACGAATGACAACCGGGACCAACGGCTTTACGTGCTTTCCGAGGCACGGGATGTCAGTGATGTCTAAGATAAACTTTAGAAAGTACATATGAATTGAAAAAGTCACATTGGTACTTGCTCGGATTCGAACCCACAACCTCTTACACACGAGGCAGGCGCCTTATCCACTGAGCCATCACGACACTCTCACTCTTTCCCACTGAAAGTAATATCAAAGTAATACTGCTATAAGGGCTTGTGGTACGCCCCCAGAAAGAATTTTCGCAAAACACTGATGTTAGATGTGGAGTCAATCCTAACATAGTTGGGAAAATGGACACGAATACACGATGACAAGTAATTTTCATAATGATTAGAAGGTCACAATGCCCAATATTTTTGTCTTAAATGCCTTTAGGCACTCCAAAGATAAACGTTTTCTGCAAATCTCGTTACTCCATAGGCTGTGAAGATGATGATATAATTTATTACAAGATTAAGAAGCAAGCAATTCTAGTCTATTTTTTCCCAATTCCTCTACCCAGCAAATTTTAAACTTACCAGAAGCTATCTGCCAGTCAGTCTTCACAACCTGGGTGGCCTGTGCCGCTATCTCGTCCACCATGGCCTTGAGGTCCCTAGTCTGGTTCAGATGGTACGGGGTACCCGCCACCCGGGGTGCGACGCCTATCATACGGTCCAGGTAGCGACGGGCCACTTCTTCGCTGAATGTGTCCGAATTCTGGTACAAAATGATCTTTATTAGTCTCTAGATAGAATTTCGACTGAGAAGATTAGTCAAATCCGTACTAATATTATAAATGCGAAAGTAACTCTGTCTGTCTGTCTCTTCTTCACGCCTAAACTACCTGAACCGATTTGAATGAAATTTGGTACAGATATAGACTGGGACCTGAGAAAAGACATAGGATAGTTTTCATCCCTGAAATCCCCCGGGAAGGGGAACTATTATTCCACGCGGACGAAGTCGCGGGCAAAAGCTAGCAAATTATATTTATTTTGTAAGTTGGTTAAATGTAACAATTTTCCATTCAGAATTGTTGTTTGCTTATTTTAAGCAAACGATGGACTTGGTGTTTCTTAGCTGATGAGAAGAAACATTCGAAACTCAGAGGTTAAAGTCTCTTCTAAAGTGCACAATTGTTTTGGTCAAATCATGCGACAACCTTAGATTAATGACTAAGGTGCTATCTTGTTGAGAAAGTATATATTTGAGTAGATGTCAAGACTGTGCAAGCATTTATCAGTCATCATTTAGTTCAACAAAGAAGCAGTATGACATCATCATCTCTTAGTCCTGTTTTCGGCAGAACGGCTAAAAGAAGGCGGGCTAGCCAATATGTACAGATTCTGTTGGTACTCTTGTGTCTTTATGAAATATGGCCTTAAGGCGGCCCCGGAACATAAAGGGCAACCGAAGGAACAAGGGTGGGTTTTAGTCAGTAAGTCTGACACTAAGGGGGTTTTGGGGGAAAAACCCCTTTTTTCCCCAAAACCCCCTTAGTGACTCTGTCCCCACAGAGCTATTTAATTACAATTTGAGTAAATACTTACGTCTCTAGCCACGTCTGATTCGCGTACGATGGCGGGCATGTCGTCTTCAACCAGCTGTGTCAAGTATCCCAATAGCAAGTACACCCCCAGTACTAGAATTAGCACCGTGCTTGGTACCTAGAAATTGTTCATTTTGATGATGAAGCAGAATAATACAAATAAAGGCCGAAACACATATTATTATCGCCTGTAATGTAATAACGAGCCTCATTTTCGCCTTTGATGATGGCACTTGTCTGAGCTACTTATTTACATTACAGGCAAAGGCATTTATTTGTGAAGAATCGACAATAAAGTCTATTCTTGCTCTTGTAAAATATACCATTTACACAGAAACCTCAATTGAAAAGAAACAAACACATATTTTTGTAGTTAACAACACATATACGCCACAAAATACATGCACACAATAAAAGTAAATAAATAAAATAGAGGGAGAAGAAATTGTTTAGTTGTTAGAATTTAGAAATAGTTTTTAAAGGGTCTTTGTACTATAAAGAGCCATAACATTAAGATTTTAGTATATCATTAAAACCTGTTAGTAGGTAATGGAAGAAACTTCATCACAGTCCCAGAAGTTTGGACATTTTCGGAATTGAATATTTTGACACCGAAGGACATTTTGGGAATTGGTCATTTTGACATCGGAGGAAATTTTGGGAATTGGTCATTTTGACATCGGAGGACATTTTGGGAATTGGTCATTTTGACATCGAAGGACATTTGGGAATTGGTCATTTTGACACCGAAGGACATTTTGGGAATTGGACATTTTGACACCGTAGGATATTTTGGGAGTTGTATATTTTGACACCGTAGCATATTTTGGGAGTTGTATATTTTGACACCGTAGGATATTTTGGAAGTGGGATATTTTGTCTAGACAGGTAATATATAGAAAAATGTACATTTTGGGTATTGGATATTGAGAATTACCCATTCTTACCATGCACGATAAGTATACTAATAAATAAGCAAGCCTTTAAGATTGTTTTAGGATATAATTAAGTTGATTGAGTGATAGGTTTAGTAAGCTGTTAGTTTAAAATTGTTAAATGAGCGATTAAACGTTAGATTCAAATGTGTAATGTGTGAAATTAAACGTATTCGGCATTACTTCCATTTTGAATTTTATTTTCTTGCAGAATTTGTATGCTTAAAATAAATTCTTTTCAAAATAAATTAAAGAGAAAGAAGTCTGTACATGTTTTTTTTTTCAATTAAAGTACAATTATATTTTTTTTTTAATTTTTAGGTCGCCAACTTATTACTACAGGTATTAAGACCACACTGGCATGCATCCCGCTGCATGTTGTGTAAATGCGTGTCTTAACGTTGCTTGTAAGTAATCTTCGTTTGTATAGAAAACACGCACAGTCCAATACACCGAAAATGCATCCACGCGCGTTGATGCATTGCAGTGCTTGCAGTGTGATAATCACTTAAATGAGATATGGAGACTTTTGCCCTACATATTGTTTCATCAATGAATAAAGTACTAATTAAGTACTAATTATTATATTATATTTTTCGTAGAAACAGATAATTAGTGTATTTTTTCAATACAACTCATTTTTTATCGCTACATTCTTCAATGTCGTGATTTTACCAAACGATTTCAAGATAACTGAGATTACTAATTATAGATTTAGTGATAAATTAATTAGGTTACCTACTTATGTAATCTGGATTGCACTAATACCTTCGGATTTCATTCTACAAACTGCATAATTTGTAAATATTGTGAGAATATTATTTTATTTAACGACAACTTTTTTTTATTCTAAATATTTATAAAAAGTGGTGGGGGATTTTACCGAATAAGTATGTACAGTCAGCAAAGCAGATGAGTATGCAGGGCCGCCAGATACAATTAAAGTTTTTTCAAAAACCCATGGATAATTTCTAATAAAAATTTAAACTATAGTAGAAAATAACTAGTTCTTCAATAAATATAAATTTCATTTGTAAACATTCATTAGTATTCAAGATAACCTCAATTGTAGATGACGGGCCTGCATATCTATCTACTTTGCTGACCGTACAAAGAGTTTGAAAATACAGCTATGAAAAAAGAGAGTGTGACAAACTAAGATTTGATGTCATGAATTTGAGAATATGAGTGAGAGTTACGCCTAACATATTTTTCTCGATATACCTATTAAGTTTAACATTATTTTCCCCATAAATAAAAATATTATATACACTTAATAAATAATTATATACAAATCAACAATTTGAAATCATCATATTGAAGCTGGTCAATATTGAAGCACCCACATCAAAACCAATCAAAACTTGAATGTTTTGACATCCCATTATTTTCCCAAACCATATCCTTTTAACAAGACCAGACAATTCACAAAAATATCACCCTTTTATTAAATGACTTACAGATCGGATCGGATCATTAAAATGACTGCCATTTTTTCTCAGCCCGCCGAAAACCTAAAATGACACGTATTTTTTATAAAATCTATTAATAATATAAAAATATACCCCAACGATAATGTGACTTATGGTTTATAATTAACACCTTAAAGTCAATTATGACAACACGACCGATAATAATTAAAGATTATCTATTTGTTTAGTATTAAATGATTTAAGTCTTAGTGTTTAAGACTTAGAAAGATAAGTGAGAACATCGAAAGACACTACTTAGTGTTATCTTTTTTATGTGTAAAAATATTTCATGAATGAATTTTTAGGCACGCTTGATGTTAAAGAAAGGAAGTACATGCCAATGATACATACCACTAAGACAGAAATAAATGATGATTTGCACTATGATGTATTTGGTAATGTCAGCGAGATAACAGAGTTTAGTCATGTTAATTCTTAGTACGTTTAATTAAAATGTTAAATGCGGGTGATTAAAATAACTATGGGTAGCATTTCATACTACTTTTATGTAGTGAGTGAAAAAGCTGTGAACAAAATTGTTAAACTGTTTTTGCACGAAACTTGTGCAAAATAAATGAACGGTGAAGTAACATTTAATGAAATTGTGCAATGTGAAGTAAAATTGAACGAATCTTGTGCAAATGAAGTAAAATTTAATGGAACTAGTGCAAATGAAGTACAATTGAATGAAAGTTGTGCAAAATGAATGGAAAGTGAAGTATTAAGAATGAATTAGTGATGTATGAGTGTTAACCCGTTGCCAGGGCTTTTCCGCTCGGTCCTCCTCGAATTCAGCGGTGGGCACTCCAGTGTAGTCATGGCTATGTCTCTGAAATGTAATAGTAGGTAGTTAGTAGACAGAATTAGTTATAGAAAGCATGTGAACAAGATGGAAGTTAGTCATGTTAGATACAGGAGAATGGGTTTTAGAACAAAATGTAGGTTTTTGTGATAGGCCAGTATCCTTATAGTAGAGGTCTCGTGTGCCAACAGTTTGGTCAAAGCCAACAAACGTAAAAGGTTAAGTAAATAAATGCATGACACATTGAGATTTTGTGTGTGCAATAAACACATTCCAGCACTCATAATCCATTATTATGGGTGCAGGAATTTCTTGTAAATAACCATGTATAGTTGCTAGAAAAATAGAAAGAATGATGCAAAATAATTTAACGTCAATGAAAAGTTTGAAATTCTAGTTATTCAATATGTGACGATAAAGGTTATTAAGTACTAGGTAATATTCAGTTATTTTCTTAACAAAGTTCGAGGCATTTATGGTACATATTACAATCAATTAAGGAAATAATTTTAAGTAAATATTTTTTTTTTGTTTTATCTTGATATTTTATGATGGTCATATCATAGCCGTCGTTTGGGGGTGTGAAACACAGTTGGCTGGTTTTTATCAAACCTGGTTTTAGGTGACTACCCAAAGACTAGTTTAGCCCTAAATTACAATCATACTATCAGCCAGCTTTCCGGATAGATAACACACAGGAAACAGACCAAAGGCGCGGCGTCGAAAGTTCAAACTTTATCAAACGATTGCGAAATATCTAGATTAACTGTTGCACCTATGTTTTCTACAATACGGGTAAATGGACTAGCCTTTATCCGGTACATTGCCCTACACTGGTTCGTTCAGTGATTCAGAGTAACTGTAGATAATCCTTGGATTATTGTTCAAAGACAATCGTTATTGTTTTGTAATGCTACTGTGATATTGCACCTTCTGGGGGCGTACCACAAGCCCTTATAGCAGTTTTACTTTGATATTAATTTCAGTGGGAAAGAGACGGCGCTAGACAACGTGTCTAACGCTGTCACTTGCACACTCCTGCAACAGGACTAAAACAATCTTACTTTAAACGCCATGGTAAGGGGTCTGGGCATAAAACTGTGGCGAGTTCTATCGTCCAACATTAGTGCCGATTCTCTTATTCACAAACTCACGTAAATTTAAGTTAAGTGCATCTTTCTCTTTCCATTTCATTATGAAAAGGACAGAAGATAAAATATTAGTTAAGCCCTGTCTTTAAACACTCCATAGATAATTAAGACGCGATTTAAAAACGTGGCGTCTAAATATACGTCAATTTTCTTCAGACGCTGTCTAATTTGACAGGATTAAACTAAAATGTATCTTCTGTCCTTTTCTTTAAGAAATGGAAAGAGAAAGATGCATTTAACTAAAATTTAGTTAAGTTTGTGAACAAGAGAATCAGCACCATTGTCTACAGGTAAACTAATTCGAATTCGGTTTTCATCAATAGATAGAGTGATTCATGTTTAATCCTTCGCACACACCTGATTTGGTCGTGACAGCCGGCTGTCGGGCTGCTATTGGTGCCGATTCTCTTGTGCACAAACTAACGTAAATTTAAGTTAGGTGCATCTTTCTCTTTCCTTTTAATTAAGAAAAGGACAGAAGATCAAATATTAGTTAAGTCCTGTCAAATTTAGACACCATAAATAATTTAGACGCAATTTAAAAACATGGCGTCTAAATATACGTCAATTTTCATCAGGCGCTGTCTAATTTGACAGGATTAAACTAAAATGTATCTTCTGTCCTTTTCTTTAAGAAATGGAAAGAGAAAGATGCACTTAACTTAAATTTACGATAGTTTGTGCACAAGAGAATCGGCACCATTGTCTTATTATTTTTTCCAATTCTTGGTAATCTAACGGTTTAAAGTATAGAGAAGTTGGTAAGTAGGTATACGCCGCAGGAAATAAATCAACCAACACATTTATCTATACTAGTATAATAAACAGGTAAAAAGTAATCTCTGAAAGTATTGGTGCGGTTGTAAAAATTCTTTCACTGATAGAAAGTTTTACTGCAGGTATTATATTTATTAAACATTGTCCCATACTACGAATTTCTAGAAACTCTTGTTCTGGGGGTGCGTACAAATAGTTGTAGATAAGCTTCCAGCCAATATAGGATTTGAATTGTAGGCCATACAAATACTTTTTGTTGTTGTACTTATTTGCGTAGATTAAACTGGTTAGATTTCTTTTTCGAATTCCATACCCACAAAAAATGTACCTATACCTACTTGACTAAATAAACTTTTATACAAATATTAACTCGTAATGATCAAACACGTTTAGCTTAAAAAATTGCCTATTTCCTAATTCTTTAAAAATTTTAGAAGTATTTTTAAAACTGTACATTAAACTTGGCTTTCTCTAATCCTGTATACTTATTTTCTTGATACTGGAATTAGATTTCTACCGTTAAACAAAAAAATACTATCACACCGTGGAAATAAGAGATATTATTCATTGTAACCTGTATATATGTGACGTGTCTATATGTCGTATGATGGGCTACAAAACCCGATGATAAATCAAAAGATTACCAATTGTTTCCAATAATCTTTTAAAAATAGCTAATCTCTGCAGCTAGGGGTCCATCACAATCATCATCATCATCTCCCTAGCCTTTTCCCAACTACGTTGGGGTGGTTGGGGTCGGCTTCCAGCCTAAGCGAATTCAGCTGGATAATATACAGAAACATTTTTCTAATACCCCTGGTTTTAAATTAGCGTGTTTAAAAACAAGTAAAAATAATAATGTCTTTAGGTATATATTAAAGGAAAGTATTATAGGAATGTCTGGTATTTTTAGATTAAACTTTTTGGTATCATTTTTAATGGCTGGGACCCTTTATGTAAGCATTACTACAACTAGTAAAAGTTATAACGATTTTTAAAATCAAGGGCCTTTTCTTGGGTGTAACGTAAAATTAGTTGTAAAACAATGGAATATTCGATGAATAGAATAATTTTAATGCAACAGACAAACTATGTGTATAGTTTTGTTGGACATTATGTAAGTTATAAAACTTAAAATGTACCTGTCTTACCAATAAATAAATAAATAAAATATGATTGTATGAGTCACATACATCTATAAGATTTTGATATTTGTTTGAAAGCCTTTACAGATTATTGTATGTGAATAATTTGGTTTTCAATAATGTTACAATACGTGTAAAAGAGTACTCCGACGCATCAAGCTGGAATTTGTCTAGATTTTCAACTTTAAACTATACCATTGGATTTAAGGTTTAAATCGTTACCGTGACCCCGGAACATAAAGAGCAACCAAAGGAACAAGGGTGGGTTTTAGGTTTTAGCCAATAAAAGTCTGACACTTCCTCAGATCAGAAAACATTCGATGATTTCCCATCCTTCACAAAAAAAAGGTTTTATTGGGGTACGTTTATGTGTTAGCGTCTTTACGTCACCCGCACTTTTCTGGCGCTAAATTGAAAAGGCCCTAAATTGTGGATAATCTCAGATTAGGGCCCATCAAATTGTCAGCATTACTTAACAAACATTTTTAATTTATTGCTTGATAAAATCTATGATTCATGTGAACCTATTTTTTGATAGTAGTGACGAATATCGTATTTACGTCATGTTGTGACATTTTCTATTCATTTCTATTACTTGCGGATGTCTACGGCCGAAGTAGGTTTTTTGGTATTTTATGATTACGATTTGCGACGTAAGTAAGAAAGTCCGCTTAGAATATCAAAATAATATATGATTTCTATAGTAATATTATAATGTTGAAGACTTTCGTTTGTAAATCTATATGAAACTACTTTCAATTTAAGGAAGGATATCAAATATTTCAAACTAGGGAAAAATGTAGGGGGAGGGACAGATAGATTAATGATTTCCCCTTTTCGATGATTGTTTCAAAAAGAAAAACAAAAAGTTTTTTTTTCTTTTAGTTTACCGGTTTTACTTAGTGTATAAGAATGTCAAAATAAGGAGGGAGTTCTGCAAGAAACTTAGGAGGCATGTTTGAGTGATCGCAGAAAACTAATATTTGTATGGCCTACAAGCAGTAATTCCGGATCCGGTTGTTTCTGCGCGTGAGCTTATGTTCTCAGATGCCTCGTCAAAGATACAAATTCAATGTCTGGATGTCTTTGTGCCCTTTGGTCATTAAGAGCACCTTCGTCATTAACCTACTTTTTTTTTTTGGGGTGTGAAATCGTCCACAGACTGCTCCCGTCCTGGGTGCGGCGGGAAGGCGTGTCAGACTTTTACTGACTAAAACCCACTCATGTTCCTTCGGTTGCCCTTTATGTTCCGGGGTCACGGAAACTATTATAAACATTCCGCAACCCCGGCAGGCGTTGACCCTGTTGGGCCCCTTCCTGTGCTGACTTCTCTTTGAGGCGCGCGTGGAACACAAACGCGCCGTCGACACGGCCCGTCCTAGCCGGGCGTCATTAACCTACTTGGTCCTCACATGATTTGTCTAATTTGGACTTTATACTTTGGACTTTATAGCAGACTTTGACCTCTGAGTTTACGTTTCAAAGTAGTCGGGTAGAAAACAGCGTCTTATCGTTTGTTTAAAATAAGCAAAACCCAATTTTGGCGTGTAGGTGTTATATTTAACCAATGACTAAAATAAATATCTTCATTATTTATTTATTATCAGTTTAATGATAAAAAGGAGGACCGTTTATTTTTAGACATACATATAAGATAGATTAGCCGGGTTTATAAAAGCAATGTTTTGATTGATTGCTTTTATTTAGTTCTAAGATTAACTTAGTCCAAATTATAAACATTTATAAAGGATATAATTTAAATGATCAACAAAAAAAACTTTTTGGCTACCAAAATGGATTAATGGTCACCAAATTTTGCTAGGTTAGGTTAGGTTAGAACTGTGACCACACCACGCAAGCAAAATTTGGTGACCATTTTGGTAACCGTTTAGAACTTTTTTGGTAGTAAAATTGGTACTTTTTTGGGCGGTGTTTAAACACATTTATAAATAGCTAATTGGTAATGTTAATATGTCTCAAACTTCTTAAAGTGACTTAGTTGTCGTGAGTAAGATTCCACAACAGGGATTTTCAACCTTATGACAAACAATTTAGGGTTTAATTTTTTGTTGATGAATGAATTGGTCTAGGTCGCCTCAATTTCATAATATTAAAATAGTAAACGACATCAGGCATTTTGGTCCAAAAAATAAGGCGGGACTTAAACTTATTTACTTCCAAATTCAAATTACTTTTCATCCAAGGGATCAAAAGTGTTTTTAATCCCTAGAGATTAAAATACTACTTTTCTCGGGTTTACAAAGAATAGATGTGACAGTAAAATCTTGTTTTTATCTAAACCATTACCAGTACTAAACAGTTATTATCTTAGTCAGTAGGTACTGAGATTGAGATGTCCAGATAACAGCCGTTTATCAATGAGATATGGCATACCGACGTACTTTTAATCATGTGGTATAAATAATTTACAATATTATTTATTATTTAGCTTGTATCCAGGTGACGCACCTATGCTGTGTCTCTTTCTCTCTTTGGCCTGTTTTAACCAGTTTTTGTATTTGCAGAAAAGGAAGTATAGACATGGGTATATATAAAAATAAATATCTATTTCTCTATCTCACGCAATAACTCGAGAACCACTTAATCGATTTCATTTAACTTTATTTTCCTATAATTTGTTAAACGTAAATTTCAGAAAAACTGAACGATTCTTTTTTATTTTTAATAGCGCGGGTAAATCGCGGGTTACAGCGAATGGAATGATCACTCATTCACTAAACCGGAAAACCTTATATCCACTTGTGAGTGACCCGATTACATTTCGCACCAGCCAAATTTTATCTTTATAGGTCAAGTAGTTTCTGAGGTAACAGACTTCAGTTCAGTTACACGCAAACGAATTCGCGCGCAAAATCAATAATATATTTTTATAATAATAATATTTTTTTCTAAAAAAGTTTTAGAAAAAAATATTACGGCTAACATTCATGTTTCAGAAAATTAGCTGTCACTGTCAATTTACAAGCAGAAAAAAACAGCGTTACTTAGGTTGTCTTGAAGACTCAATCCATGACTTTTGGCAAACAAAATAAAAGAATTGTTAGAAAATAATATCACACTAATATTATGAGGCTGAATAAAAAATTATCATGATTTAGGTAGATTCGATCTTCTAGGTGGGTTTAACTCTCACCCAGGACAACGAGCGTGATAGTTTGTTCTGGGTTTGAGAGTAATGTAACGTTAAATAAATAAAATAAATAAATATCCTGGGACATCTTACACACGGCCAACTAATCCCAAGCCAAGCAGAGCTTGTGTTATGGTAATCAGACAACTAATATACATCCATACTAATATTATAAATGGGAAAGTGTGTCTGTCTGTCTGTCTGTTTGTCTGTCTTTCTGTTTGTCTTTCTTTCACGGCAAAACGGAGCGACGAATTGACGTGATTTTTTAAGTGGAGATAGTTGAAGGGATGTAGAGTAACATAGGCTACTTTTTGTCTCTTTCTAACGCGAGCGAAGCCGCGGGCAGAAGCTAGTACTTATATAATTTTAAAATATATACATATTACAGATAAATAACACCCAGACGCAGAACAAACAATAGGTATTATGCTCATCATACAAAGTTTGTCCTGGGTGGGAATTGCACCCACGACGACCTCTGGCTTAGCAGTCAGGGCCACTGAACACTAGACCAACAGGCCCGTCGATAGTTACATAGTTATAATTATGTAACTACTCATAAATAACTTAAGTATGACGTGATGGCCTAGTGGTTAAGGCGCCCGCCTCTCATGCAAGAGGTTGCGGGTTCGAATCCGGGCAAGTACCAATGTGACTTTTTCAATTCATATGTACTTTCTAGAGTTTATCTTAGACATCACAGACATCGGTGAAGGAAAACATCGTGAGGAAACCTGGACTTGTAGTTAATATAAGTCCGAAATCGCCAACCCGTCTTGAGCAAGCGTGGTGATCAATGCTCGTGCCTTCTCTGTATGAGAAGAGGCCTTTGCCCAGCAGTGGGACAGTTATAGGCTGGTATTATTATATCAGTTATCTCCTTGTTACCATAGTACAGGCTCTACCTAATTAGGGATCAGATGGCCGTGTGTGAGTTGACCTCAGACATTATTACATCATTATTTATTCTCTTTGAAAAATAGCGAAAATTACATGACTTTGCTTGAACTTGACTTCTAAGGAAACATTCACACTAATTTTATCAATGCAATAAAATGATAAATTTTCCCGTTTAACTGATATCTACTTTATAACTGCAATAATATACGTTTATTGACTGATTAAAACGCCCGAAAACATGCAAATTTATTGGCTAATAATACCTGAGATTATGATATCTGTTCTAACGAGGAAGACTAGCGTAGTGGTGAATTTGATTAGAAACTACAGTTAATAGATTTTGTACTTTTTTATTAGGTACTCTATCTTTAATATTTTCCTTAGTACGAAATGTTTTTAGGGGATTTTTGTTGATGTCTGCAAACAATCCAATAGCTTATTGGATTTTTATTGTGCTTGGAAATCTTATTGTTTTATAAGTTTATGTAAGAAGTCAATATTAATGACTCATAATCGCAATGGGCTTGTTTGCGAGTTCAAAACGAAGCAAGTACACTGACACGGGTAGCACATCAAGGTGTACAAAACCAGTTTTAGCTGACCACGCATTGTGTATGTTTTTCGTACAATCAGAAGTCAGCTTATACTGGTTTTATGATGTGTGGCCCACCGTACCAATGTGACTTTGTCAATTCAAATAAACTTTTCCCGCCTTATTATAAAACAAAGTTATTCTCTAAACCAGGTTTAAACCATTGAGCCAGGTTTTGTAATTTGAATCTTATTCTGATACCATCAAGATTCGAAATATAAAAGCTAGCTCAATGGTTTAAACCTGGTTTAGAGAAAAACCTTGTTTTGTAATAGGACGGTTCAAGTTATCTAGGACATCACTGGCATAGTGTCTCGGAAAGCACGTAAAGCCGTTGGTCCCGCTGTCATTCATAGAACTTTAAATGGGTAATCAGAAGCCAGAAAGACTGATAAGTCTAACCAAGGTAATAAAGTTACCTGGTAATTGAGTTACGGAGGTCTGCCCCCTTACCATGACGTTTAAAGTAAGATTGTTTTAAGTATTCCTGTTCAGGAGGGTGCAAGTGACAGCGTTAGACACGTTGTCTAGCGCCGTCTCTTTCCCACTGAAAGTAATATCAAAGTAATACTGCTATAAGGGCTTGTGGTACGCCCCCTGATGTGTAAAACTGTAAGCCGACGGGAAAAAAGGCAAGGCAGATGATGAGTATATGAAGTTAAAAATAAAGTAACAAAACAATTTTAACAATTTGGTGACATATTTTTATTTAGTCATGCTTAGTCCACCATTTGATATTTTTACAACTTGGACCACATACGAATATCGAATATACGATGTTTTATCTATGCTGACATGTTTGACGTAGGTATACTATACGACTTTATCCTTATAATCTTTATTTTATAGCTAAAGCATATAAATAACTTAATGTACTCAAAATATTAATAAGTGCACAATTACACATATTTGTTTGTGAATAAGATTTGAATAATTGGAGTTAATTTAGTCGAAATCGGTTTTAATCGTTTTTTTTTAATAAAATAGAATGGGTAGTAATAAAACGAGTGACTGTAAATTACAGTTTTAAGTGTCAAATTTAATTAATTTGGGTTACCTATACTATAGGTAATTACTAAGTGAGCGACTGACTGTAAGTGACGAGAAATCAACAGAACAGTATCTTCCAAACATTAATTTGAGTTACTTAAAATACAAAATAAAAAACTTCATAATTACCAAACCTTAAAATATTCTATACATGATCGAGGGTGGGCTGGGACTAATATTGCTGACAATGAAGAATTGAAATATTCACTCAAATTACTGTTTGTTTAACTGCTGAGGACTCAAATATCGTCAAGTAATTACAAAGGCTTACACAATCATTTTATATTAATAACATTGTGAAACAGATACTTCATGTAAACATCCTTTTGCTGCACAATGAACCTTTGTAAATTGATTTGTAATATTATAAAGCTGAAGAGTTTGTTTGTTTGAACATGTTAATCTCAGGAAGTACTGGATCAAGTAGAATTGTATTTTTTTGTGTTGCATAGCCCATTTATCGAGGAAGACTATCCATACTAATATTACAAATGCGAAAGTAACTCTGTCTGTCTCTTCTTCACGCCTAAACCACTGAACCAATTTGAATGAAAGGACATCATTCACTCCCCATACATTTTTGGTCCAAATTTGAAAGTGCCGGCCAAAGAAAAAAAATATGATATTCTGTTAGACCTTGTTCTTCTTAACATTTTTTATTATGGCACTAAACCTGTGGGACCATTCCCCATGGTTTTATTTGAGGTCAAAATCACGCATATTTTCAGTAAAATAAATTGCCAAAACAAAAGATTAAGCTCTTTAGATGTATGAGGAAATAGGGAGGCACCCTCCGACCAGACATGAGTTGTATCTGGTGGGTTACTGCCCGACAATTGTTGTCGGTATTTAGTATATTATGCTAATGCCTTGTCAAACTCTTATTGTGCAATGTAGGATGTCATTTTTAGATCACATGTTGAATGATTGTCGCCACACCAGTCTCCCTCCGAGAGTGTCCGTGACCGGAGGTCGTAAGTACAATTAGTTCTCTTTATACACCTTCATATTATGTTGTTTGCTGACCCACTGATGGTTCTAGTGAGTTGAAACTGAGAGCCGCTTGGTTTTTGGTGAGTAACAATTGTCTGCGGAGATGCCACAATGATGAGTCGGGGGAATGATGTCACCATACTGAGTGGTTTTCGACCTCAACAAAGTGTTTTGAAAGGGGCGGGGTGGATTAGGGAGAAGTAGCACACTGTATTGCGGTAACTGGCCCCGAGCATGACCGTCATCACTTCCTAGAGCTATCGATCGGCGAGTCACACAGCCACCCAGCATAAATAGTTTGTAACGGTATCCTGGTCATCACCTTCAGCTCTATCAGTGACCTTGACCATAGCACATTGCACTTCGGCTAGTCAGCAAACAGAGTTGCAATTATGACCCGGTCGACAAAACAGCGAACTGCTAAGCGACACTGCATTACCCGACTCACTGGAGCATATGTCAAGGTCTGAATGTGATGACCAGGTACGCGCGTCCGCTGCGTGTAGGTGGTGAGGATATCGGTTGAAGCCATTTAACTGGGTGGCTGTGTGACTCGCAGATCGACAGCTTGAGGAAGTGATGACGGCCATGCTCGGGGCCAGTTACCGCAACACAGTGTACTACTACCCTGCCCCTCTCAAAACACTTTGTTGAGGTCGAAAACCACTCAGTATGGTGACATCATTCCCCCGACTCATCAATGGGCCATCTCCGCAGACAGTTGATACTCACCGAAAACCAAGCGGCTCTCAGTTTCAACTCACTAGGACCTTACACTGGGTCAGCAAGCAACATATGAAGGTGTATATAGACAACTAATTGTACTAACGACCTCCGGTCTCGGACACTCTCGGAGGGAGAGTGGAGTGGCGACAATCACTCAACATGTGATCTAAAAATGACATCCTACATTGCACAATAAGAGTTTAACAAGACATAAGCATAATATACTAAATACCAACAACAATTGTCGGGCAATAACCCACCTGCCACAACTTATGTCTGGTCGGAGGATGCCTCCTTATTTCCTCATACCTCTAAAGAGCTAAATCTTTTGTTTTGGCAATTTATTTTACTAAAAATATGCGTGATTTTGACCTCAAATTAAACCAAGGGGAATGATCCCACAGGTTTGGTGCCATAATAAAAAATGTTAAGAAGAACAAGGTCTAACAGAATATCATGTTTTTTTTCTTTGGCCGGCACTTTCAAATTTGGACCAAAAAGAGTGATGTCCTTTGGTACAGATATAGCCTGGGACCCAAGAAAGGACAAAGGACAGTTTTAATCCCGGAAATCCCCCGGGAACGGGGACTATTATTCCACGCGGACGACGTCGCGGGCAAAAGCTAGTAGGCTATATACCATCACGCTAAAACCTACGGGTGCGGAGGTAACCAAAGATGCGGGCGAAACCGCGGGGGACTGCTAGTTAATATACTTAAATAAATAAATAAATATCCTTGGACAACTCACACACCGAATAATATGTATATCGTAACATTCTTACTTTTTACAGTCATAGCCTACTCCTATTACTAATTTGAATTAGAAAGTGCTTTTAATCACTAGAAAAAAAAAATTTAAAGATCTTTTCTGTACTATTAACACAGGGTGGGTTGCTATTACAGAAAAAATGTAGTTTTGTGTAGATTATACAAATCTTTTAAAATCTCGGCTTTCCTTTAATATTCCTATTGGATCACTCTGTTTATTGAAGAAAAACGCATAACAGTATGTTTGATAGCACAAATGATCTAGGGATACAAGAAAGCAGAAATATTTTATTTTATAGAAGTATTAATGGTTGTAAAAACTTAGCTAACTTTTTATTTACACTAAAGTTTCAAATGTTAATGTTACACATTATTCTGAATGTTATTAAAAAAAAGAAATAGTTTTTGTAACTAACTTTTTTCTTACTTGTAGGTTGTCCTATATTAACGTCTCACCACGGTCAGTTGGACTACACAACTGCATGAGACTAAGCATACAATAAATAATTATTTTTGTACTTAATAGCTGAAAAAATAACAAGTTTGGAAAATGTAAATCATTATCCTGTAAGTGTGAAGCCCAGGGATGGCAGTAGCTAAGCCCTGGTTTTCCCTTATAGTGTGACAAAGGAGATTTAGGGAAATTTTGTCTAATAATAATTATTATAAAATTAATTAATTATTATTTATTAAATAATTTATTGAAATATTTAGATTAATTATTGAGTGTTGTTTATGACTAATTGTTATTATCTGACTTTTATTGACATATTGTATTCTTAATGTAAATTCCAAATTATTTTAGACTTAAAATTTCACATGCTGATCACCAGCAAAATGGATGAGACTTACTAAATTAAGACCATTTGATGTACTCTATTTTATGTGGAATAAATGAATCTGAATCTGAATAAAATTGTAGATAGTATGTAAGTACTAATAAGATTAAAGTACTCATTCTCACAACAGTTTATGAGCCTAGAATTATGATGTAATATCTTGGTAAGATTACACTAGTAATTGGCAATTAAATTACATTAAGAAATATTCTTATTCTGCAACTTCACTGGACCTTTGCCATTTTTTTGGTCTAATAAAATACTACATTGAAGAGGTCTTAATAAACAAGAGAAAAGAACCCCTGAAAAAATTGCTCAGTGAAATTAAAGAGACTTCTGGCAAAAACTGAACATGCAAGGTTAAAAATAGTAAACTATGCAGTACCACGGAGGATACTTTTACTCGAAGATGCATCCTTAAATAGAATAACAAGAGGTTGCACTTTAATGCCCTTACTAATAATCACTGTGTAAAGTTATGTCATGAATAAAGCCTGTGTAACCATACATTTTTTGACATATAAACCTGTCATAACTTTATGCAGCAATTATTAGTAAGGCGCAAAGTATTTTGTTATTTATTACCAAATATAATAATGTAATATGATTTAATAATAATAATATGTGAATCTTTATATAACTTAAGGATAAATAAATACTTAATTAATAATTAGAATTATTATCCAAAATATAATTTGAGGTAAAACACCTATTTCAGTTTTCAACAGGTAATAATACTATTAATATTATATTAATATTATTAGGTATATATAGTTTCTAAATTGAAAATTACATTATTTACTAATCATGACTTAATATAGCAGTTCTAAACTTAGAACTAAGATTTGGTAAATCTGAAACTAGGTATTTATATCTTGTCTTACCGATTCAGTCAATTTAAATAATATTTTATGACTAAATAACATTTAAAAAATTCTGAAGAAGTATCGATAAAAACATTGTGAACTAATCTGTGAAAATAAATAGAGAAAATTCCTAAACAAAACTTGCTTATAAGTTATAAATAAATATAAAAACATACCGCAGATATACCCCTGTCACGATGAAAATCGTCTTTCTTGTTAGGATCCCCCATTTTAATTTTTTCACTTTCACGTGTTAAATAACACTATTCATAAAAAAAATAAAAACTACAGGGATGCCACTATGCCAGCCCTTTACTTCTCGTGGAGAAATATCGACTGACACTGACGGTAAAAACACTGAAACTGAAACAAGATAAACACCAGCCGGTGTTTATCTTGTTTCACATGACAATGACAAAGTCAGTGATACTAACAAATATCAAGTTCTGTCAGTATCAGAAAATGTTGCTACATACACCTAGTTTTTTAATTTAAGTTATTATATTGTAATAGTAATATTGTTTAATTTATTTAACGCTTATTTATTAGTGAAATATTCACAAATAAAGTAATACTGTGGTAACAGATCTGATTTACTTTTGCTCGCATTTTCTTCGGACAGCGCCATCTAGTGAAATTATACTTGTACTATTTTCTAATATCGATAAATTAATAAATATTTTTATTTGAGCGGCATCTATTTATTTTCTTAGTAACTAAAAAAATAAAGCTCTTCAAACTGATTGTTCTTCAGTGAATCCTGGAAGATCTGACCTAACCTGAGCAGTTGTGTCTAACATTTTTCGAGAATAAGAAAATAAGAATTAGCCCAAACTGCCGATTCTAGGGACATGAAGAGTAAGTAATATCCCGGGACAACTCACACACTGTTATCTGATCCCAAACTAAGCAGAGCTTGTACTATGGAACCAGACACTGATAAACACACGTATATAATTTATAAATAAATAAATATACTGGGACAACTCACACACGGCCATCTGATCCCAAGTTAAGCTCTGCTAAGAGCTTGTGTTATGGTAACCAGACAACTAATATACATACTTAATAATTTATAAATACATACATATTATAGATAAATTACACCCAGACACAGAACGAACAATCGTGCTCATCACACAAAGTTTGTCCTGGGTGGGAATCGAACCCACGACCTCCGGCTTTGCAGTCAGGGTCACTAACCACTAGACCAACAGGCCAGTCAAAAGTAAGTATCCGTAGCAAGTGTATTATTATGACCTACACATGTTTTGACAAATAAAATGATCTTTATCTTTATCAAGGCGTAGCACGGCGTAGCAAGGCGTAGCAAGGCGTAGCAAGGCGTAGCAAGGCGCAGCAAGGCGTAGCAAGGCGTAGTAAGGCGTAGTAAGGCGTAGTAAGGCGTAGCAAAGCGTAATACTGCGTAGTAGCATGGCATAGCACAGCGTAGCACGACGTAGCACGACTTAGCACGGCGTAGTAAAGCGTAACACAGCGTAGTACGGCGTAGCACGACGTAGCACGACGTAGCACGGCAAATTATTAGCTTGTGAAAGGTGATGTACCTTTATCAAGGCGTAGCACGGCGTAGCAAGGCGTAGCATGGCGTAGCACGGCGTAGCAAAGCGTAGCAAGGCGTAGCAAGGCGTAGCAAGGCGTAGCAAGGCGTAGCAAGGCGTAGCAAGGCGTAGCAAGGAGTAGCAAGGCGTAGCAAGGCGTAGCAAGGCGTAGCAAGGCGTAGCAAGGCGTAGCAAGGCGTAGCACGGCGTAGCAAGTCGTAGCAAGGCGTAGCAAGGCGTAGCAAGGCGTAGCACAGCGTAGCAAGGCGTAGCAAGGCGTAGCAAGGCGTAGCAAGGCGTAGCAAGGCGTAGCAAGGCGTAGCAAGGCGTAGCAAGGCGTAGCAAGGCGTAGCAAGGCGTAGCAAGGCGTAGTAGCATGGCATAGCACAGCGTAGCACGATGTAGTACTGCGTGGTACGGCGTAGCACGTCGTAGTAAAGCGTAACACAGCGTAGTACGGCGTAGCACGGCGTAGCACGACGTAGCACGACGTAGCATGGCGAATTATTAGCTTGTGAAAGGTACATCCAACTCATTCATTTTTATATTATTTATTGAATAAACTTTTTAGCAAGATCTGTTTTGAAAAGTTGGTCAAGTTTTGAGTTCTGTTTTTATTATTTCGGTTTTAAATAAATATGTAGGTATACCATAGGTATACGGTGGCCGCAAGCTCGGTAAAGTAGCGCCCCTAGCGGCATAAATCTAAATGTACTAATTCCCAAATATTCATTTCATTATCATTAATTTAATATCGCTGACTAATATTCACGCCTACACACTAATTTCGGTATCAGTAGTGAATGCAGCGATTATTTTGATTTTATCTCAGTTACTTGTTATTTCTAGCAGCATAGTTCTGTGCTTTCAAAGAATAATATTGGAGCTCAGCTCTGTGAGTAGTTTTAGACTTTTCCCGTTCGAGGCGCCACTTCTGTGCGCTGTCATTGACTTGTATCTATAGATAGGGCCACTATCTACAAAAAAAGGCGAGCCGGATTCGGATACGAAAGGTTTCGTAAAATCAGTAACAACAAAAAACGATAAATACAGTACTTTTGATGATTACACGCCCCGTTCTGGCAGATAATATTGAACATTCAAAGCAAGGGCATCTTCATACGAATACACATCTGTGTAGTCGCTTTCCTCTTGCTCTTCGTGTAGAAGTGACGTACATTTGAGACAGTGTTTACAATGGTACACAAATCGTTTCTTTGCTAATACTTCTAAAAGGGAAAATATTTTATTAAGCTGAAGCACATTATAAATGAATATAATTATTATTGTAACGCATAAAAACATTGGTTTATGTTTTTAGTTTTTGAATTTTAATTAATCACAGTATTGATCGACTAGTCTGTCACGTAAGTATTGTATTGTTATTGTGTTGTTATCAGTTGCTAAATTGTTTTTATTTGTACCTTGTTTCCGGTGAAGGAAAATGTGAGGAAACCTAATCTGTATAAATAACAATGAATAGCTAAATCACAAATTTAGAGTCAACTGGACTAATCATAAACATTTATATTTGTTAAATTCTAAAGATTGTAATATTTTAAGAAAAATTTGCCGACTTTTGCAAAACCCCTTATTTGCAAAACCTCATTTTCGTACATCGCCTTTCTCAAAATTTTCTTTATCATGTTGCGACTTGGAGTATTTTGCAAAATATTTGCGTTACTTCGGTAATAATAAACTATACTCTAGGATTATTACAATAAGGTTCTTATTAGGTTACACCGAACTCGCAAATAGTTTGTGTGTGTAGTTGTAGTTTGTACCATAAGAAGAATAACATTAAAATAGTTTGATGTATACAGGGTGTCCCAAAACTCAACGTCAAGCCGAAACGGGGTGACAGGATTGATCATAACCATCACGAGAAAAATCTGAAAAAAAATCTATCCCATGCAGTTTGAAAATTATGGGCATTTTAAGAAAAACCTAGAAATTTGATCAAACTGTACCATTTTTCGGTTATTGTGGTTATTATTTTTTATTTTTGTTCATTTGAACTTTAGAAACGTAATCCTAAATAACATTTCTAGAATCCCAATAAAAAATAATGACACAATTGCCTTAAGTTCCCGAGAATTGAGACTATTTGTTAAACTACGAATTTAAAATTTTCAAGATTCGTCGACTTTGACAGGCCCTCCTATAAAAAAAAATGTACTAGAGTGCCTTGGCAAGTAGCATTAAAAGTTGGCGCATTTAATCAGAATTCTAAAATGGTACAATACTTGTTAGTTCCATACAATAGAAAAGAGTAAAAAAATTAAAACCTCAAGTAACCCGATTTTTGCTATCAGATTCTACTCAGTTAAAATGTTTTTAATTCGCACAAGCTCTAGGTAGGTTCTTAATTTTAAGGCAAAATGATGAGAGAGATGGATAATGGGTATGTTTGCCATGAGTGAGCGAGACAGATAGTGACGCCACGCATTGAGACGGAGATGCGTCGTTTAAACGAGTGCGAATGAAACAGATAGATGCTATGGCATCTATCTGTTTCATTCGCACTAGTTTCAGCCAAGCAAATGGCTACGCTACCAGTCCGACACCAACCAGTTAGTACGTTTCGCTCATTCGTCTACTGCGCACGTTCGTATTCGCTTGTGTTGATTTAGTACTGACAACTTTGGCTTCTCTTTTTGGACTTGAATCTTTGTGAATTGGACTTGTTGATAACATACCGGCAACTTTGGCTTCTCTCTGGACTTTTGTGTTGGCATCCTTTTTATCTACCATGCCTACGCGCTACACTTCACAAGAATATGCGAACATGCACCTCATTTATGGGGAATGCAGATGCAACGCAAGTGCTGCCGCTAGACTTTATCGTGAAAGATATCCAAATTTAGAGCGCTACCCGGATCACCGTGTGTTTGTTAATGTGCACCGTTCACTCACAGAGGGCGGCCATTTCCCGAATCAAATACAGGCTGGAGGTAGACCTGTGTTTCCTTTCCAGGAAGAAGTATTGCAAGAGGTCGCACGTGACCGAAGTATTTCCGTACGTGGAATTGAAGAAAGAACGGGAATACCGAAAAGCACTGTTCATCGTATTTTACAAAGAGCCGAAATGCATCCGATTCACGTACAACGAGTTCAAAGTCTTCTACCTCGAGATTATCAGGAAAGGATTTCTTTTTGTAGAACAATGCTACAGAGGCATAATGAGAATCCCCAATTCATCCAAAAAATTCTCTGGTCAGATGAATCGACATTTAAAAAAGATGGTTACATGAACTTGCACAATTATCACGAGTGGCATGTGGAGAATCCACATTTAATGCGAGAAGATAGATAGATCCCAGTATCGTTTTAAAGTAAACCTGTGGACCGGAATTTTAAACGGTAAAATTATTGGGCCTATTGAACTGCCTGAGAACTTGAATGGAACTAATTACCTACATTTTTTAAGAGAAGATTTACCAACCCTGTTAGACGACGTACCACTAGCAGATCTTCGCGACATGTGGTTTCAACAAGATGGCTGCCCAGCGCATTTCGCAGTGCAAGTAAGAGATTTCCTTGACCAGGAATATCCGGGAAGGTGGATTGGACGTTCGGGCACTATCTCGTGGCCCGCCCGTTCACCAGATTTAAATCCCCTGAATTTTTTCTATTGGGGAGTTCTCAAAGAAAAAGTTTACTCAAAGCCCATTGAGAACGTAGCCGACCTGCGTGAACGCATTTCTCAAGCAGCTGAGGCGATCAACTCTCGAAGATATGCCCGACTAATATGTAGATCTTTTTTAAGAAGATGTAGGGCTTGTATTGAGGCTGATGGTAAACAATTTGAACATTTATTGTAATAAAAAACGTTATTTCTCTATCATCTGACTTTTATTCCAACAAACCTAATTATTTTACTAATTTTACTAACTTTTTTTCACTTTGGTAAAAGTGGCGTCACTATCTGTCTCGCTCACTCATGGCGAACATACCCATTATCCATCTCTCTCATCATTTTGTCTTAAAATTAAGAACCTACCTAGAGCTTGTGTGAATTAAAAACATTTTAACTGAGTAAAATGAGATAGCAAAAATCGGGTTACTTGAGGTTTTAATTTTTTTACTCTTTTCTATTGTATGGAACTAACAAGTATTGTACCATTTTAGAATTCTGATTAAATGCGCCAACTTTTAATGCCACTTGCCAAGGCACTCTAGTACATTTTTTTTATAGGAGGGCCTGTCAAAGTCGACGAATCTTGAAAATTTTAAATTCGTAGTTTAACAATAGTCTCAATTCTCGGAAACTTGAGGCAATTGTGTCATTATTTTTTATTGGGATTCTAGAAATGTTATTTAGGATTACGTTTCCAAAGTTCAAATGAACAAAAATAAAAAAGAATAACCACAATAACCGAAAAATGGTAAAGTTTGATCAAATTTCTAGGTTTTTCTTAAAATGCCCATAATTTTTAAACTGCATGGGACAGATATTTTTTCAGATTTTTCTCGTGATGGTTATGATCAATCCTGTCACCCCGTTTCGGCTTGACGTTGAGTTTTGGGACACCCTGTATAATTTAAGACATTAAAAATTATATACGTCAGACTAATTGAATATTGTTCTGCTTATGGTTTAATTTGTTTTGGCAAAACTAAGCGGTTTAATCTTAGTTGAAATTCCTATAATTCCCTTGCACTAGGCATTGCCAACTTCTTGCATCTATCTTAGAAATCTTTTGGCAATATCCAGCATTACAGCTAAACTATTAAAATTATTTCTTATATTCTAATTCCTATTGTTTCAGGTAACTTAATCAGTTTCTACTGGTAACATTTTCGACAAAAATTATCTGTAATCAAACTAGTACTTTCTGAGATAATCCCTCGCAAACTTTACCTGTATATAAATAACCACACGGTTTCCATTCCAAAACTCGAGCTCTATCATTCCAAATGACACTTTCTATTTAGTTATACCTGCCAAAATTAAGCGATTTTCCCGTAACACTGATATAGATAGAAACAAACAATGGTACAGCTAAAAGACGATCCCCCAGAACCTACAGAGGAAGCAGAATTAAATGGCATTCAGGTCAAATATAGACGAGATTACATGACGTTTCTAGAAGACCAGCTAACCAACCACCTTCCTTACCATGATAGGAAGAAGGACGACTATATAAAAAGACTTCAAGATTTGCTGTACTTACCGGCTTACGCGGAGGAGGGAGCAGATAAGTTGTACGAAGAGATTCGTGCAAACAGCGAAATCTTGCAGAACCTTCAAATTGAACGCAAGGAACTGATGGCGTGGTTATGGAAATACTACAAAGCGAAGAGGCGGCCATATGCGACTTTAAGGGAATGTAGAGAGCAAATTGAAAAGCTTTATGCTGGCAAACAACAGTTCTACGATACGGTTAAAAAAATTGAGGAGATGCTCCGTAAACTGCATGGAACTAAGGATGATTGTTAAAGAATTTCTTCGGAGAAAATAATCAATATCGGATCTAGTATTCATTTGAAAACCGTGAACTGCGATTGTGTTCGGCCGAAAGTCAAGAATTTCTGTAATCGGCCCAGTAGTTCTGGAGACAAATAAACTTTTCGTTGTAACCAGCTCACGAATGTGCTTGCGAGTCTAATATAATGTTTCTGTATAATTGTGTGCAAGATACATTATGCTTGATATTATTGTGTGCCCAAAGTGATTATTCGTTGCAGACTTACCATATTTTCAATAACGTATATGTTGTACAATAAATATTTTCAAAAATTCCCACCGCTGCACAATCGCTACAATACAAAAAACTTTTTCCAAAAAAAAGATAACCGACTTCAAAAACTAAAAGCTCAAAAATAACTATTTCGGAAGTCGGTGGCTTCTCTTCTGCCGGTCGAATTGTGTTGCCTTGCCACCGACTTCCGAAATAGTTATTTTTGAGCTTTTAGTTTTTGAAGTCGGTTATCTTTTTTTTGGAAAAAGTTTTTTATTTTTACTTTTTAGTTAGAGTCCCAACTACGTTTTATAGAGTAACTTTAAAAAAAAATGAACGTTTTTCTATAAAAATTGAGGAGTTCCCTCGATTTCGGCATGATACCATCATCAGATCCTGGACCTGATGACAATGGGACCATTTGGGAAGACTACCCTTTCAAACAAAAAAAGAATTGTTCAAATCGGTTGGCAAACGACGGAGATATGCGCGACAAACATAAAAAAAAATAAACATACAAACATTCGAATTGAGAACCGACTTCTAAAAAAAGGAGGAGGCTCTATTTTTAGAAGTCGGTTAAAAAAAATGCCCAAAAAGACCAATTACGAGGAGCGACTGCCTATCACACTGTAAAGCCAGTTACACGACACGAGTACACGATACCCCCCTTGCTTGGACGTTGCGGTATGTTTATAATAGTTAGTTAGTTAGTGGGTTTTAGTCAGTGAAAGTCCGACACACCCGTCGGACTTTTACTGACTAAAACCCACTCATGTTCCTTCGGTTGCCCTTTATGTTCCGGGGTCACGGTAACTATCCGTACCAATATTATAAATGCGTAAGTAACTCTGTCTGTCTGTCTCTTCTTCATGCCTAAACCATACTGAACCGATTTGAATGAAATTTGGTACAGATAGTCTGGGACCCGAGAAATGACAGGATAGTTTTCATCCCGGAAATCTCCCGGGAACGGGAACTATTAATCCACCCGGACAAAGTCGCGGGCAAAAGCTAGTTATAAATATTCCGTAACGCGGCCTGTAGGTCATCCAATGACATTTTGCCGCACCCAGGACGGGAGCAGTAATTTGATGATTTCCCACTCCCAAAAAAAAAACCCCTTGCTTGGACTGATTGTCAGACTTTTTAGCTTCTGACTACCCTACAAAAAATAATACTACTTACTTATTTATGTTGGGTCTTGGGCCCGTATTAATAGTCGTCACTCAACTCCGAGACGCTCTCAAGTCTCTTGCTGTCCTTGTCATTCTAAAGGGAAAAAATAAGGACAGCAATGAACTTGAGAGCGTCTCAGAATTGAGTGACGTCTATTAATACGGGCCTCAGTGTATGCAGGTCATATACAGCTCAGATTAGTAAACTTACTAATCTGAGATATACAGTATATATGTCGTTACTCTTGCTATTTAATAATTAGTATGTATTTTTCGTTAAATATAAATACACGTTACATCATGTATGTACCTACTTTCTGTCTATTTCTTACCACCGAGTTTGACAAGTCGTTTGATTATTTTGGCCATAATAATATGCCGTTTGTACCGGTGAATTAAATTTAACATTTGACAGTTATCATATGAAAACATTGCCTTAAATGTATCTATTTAAAATCGCAGTTTAATTGAACATTCATTAGTAAAATCTCAAACAATTTTCATTTAGTGAACCGTTGAAAAGTTTTGTGAAATTCACGTTTAATAAAATAGAGTGCCAATATGATTTTATTTAGTGTCAACTGAATATAATTATATGAAATTTTATTTCTTCTTTACATCCCTATGCCGTTTAGTGTCCCCGGCTGCTAGAAGCCTTAGCTTTAAAGAGTTTTTATCCTGTCAATCTTGACAATATTTATTTATTCTCATTACCTGGGTAAAACAGACCACTCCGTTGGTTGTCCCATTTGACACAAACGCATGTAGCGCCATCTAGCTATGTATGTATGAAACAATGTTAATGGCGCATGATAGTACACAAGGACCAGTGAACTGGTTCCAGATATGATAAGTAGATGGCGCTGATCACAGCTTCAAATTTTTTGTAAACCGATGTACCTAATATTAATCTCGTTATTAATTAATAAAGAACATAGAGAAATATTCTAGACTATTTGAAATCAATATTTTTTCTGGATTTGTGACTCAGTACTTTAATTACTAACAAAACCAAATATGTGTAAGCTATTGGTGCTAATTCTCTTGTTAACAAACTGAACTAAATTTAAGTTCAGTGCATCCTTTTCTTTCCATTTCTTAAAGAAAAGGACAGAAGTATGGCGAATCATTTAAATTCCACGACAAAATAGGACTACATGTCTATGAAAGGAGACCTAGGAACAAAGGACCAATACAGGAATAAGGACCAACACCCAGATTTTAATACGTACTCAATATTTTTATTAATATTATGCTCACAATCTAAGTACAGTGTAATTAGCTACCGAATAAATTATATTTCTGGTAATTTATATCGAGTTAGTACAATTAAAATTGTTTTTTACAATGAAACAAGTCGATATCGATACAATTCTTTAGAAAATGTGATACAAAAATTAAAAAAAGAAACAAAAATACTGTATATATAATTTCGACAGATTTATTGTACAACTATCAAGTATTTATACGTAAAATTATAATGGTATAAAAGTGACTATTTTTTACATCAATAAAGAAGGCCTTAGTTATACACGCTTATATTTATTAATAAGTAAATATAATTACACATAAGTACATAATTTATACAGTAATATTTACATTGAAATCTATATACACATCGAGAACTAACAGATCATAATACAAATTATAAAAAAACATACCCAGAGGTAAAAATTAAAACTATAAGTACATTTTTTTTATTATAATACAAACTAATGGTAAACATCACATCATAGTAGTAAATATACATAGTTTTTAATTTGTTTTATCCTTATTTTTGAACAGTAATGAAAAACAATTTGATTTATAATTTTAACAAATTAAAATCCAAGTATTTAGTACAAACGTAAGACTACAAAAGTAGTAATATATCAAATTAAAACAAATGACGGTTACTGCTCAAAAATATTTTCGTAGACGATAGTTTAAAGTAATAAGGCATAATTGCCAAGTTTCAAAGGCTTAGCTGCCAAGTGAAGTGGCATGGCTGCCAAGTCTAAGCACATAAAATATAAAATAAAGGCTTGCACTGTCCCAATTTGCTATTATGTATAAATTATTTATTGTTTAGTTTGAATACGCATTGACTATTTTACTGATACCGTATTATAAAGCTGAAGAGATTTTTAAATTAACTGTCAATAAATTGGTCCTTGCGTACAAAAACTTTATTTCTTTGAAATACTTTGTGACTGGCCAATTATTTTAAAACTAAAACAGATAAATTCTTGCAAATTCTTGATATAAGTTTAATTTTGAGAATAATTAAGATGACTGACAGTTTTTCATTATAAAAGACCTTTAGATGACTTTCAATTTCAATATATAATAGAACTTAGTTCTTTCAAAGCCAACCCTAGCCAAATTAATTAAATATTTTACATTGCTAATTGCTATCGGACAATAACAGTTCATCGGACCTTGCCAAATTTCTCTGCTTGGAATACTTTGATTGAAAAATATCAAAAATCTTTCGGCAAATGAACATGTTGATATGTTTTGGCTCGTTTCGGCAGAATAGAATAAAGTCAATATTATCAAGATGACAGTAAGAACAATGGATCCAGAGTGTATTTGGTAATTTTTTATTGAGTAACAGTTGATTACAAAAACGTTAACGACAAAACGACTTTATTTTTTATTGTATGCTTTTTCAATATATTCGACTAAGTTACTGTAGAGAATCATTGCAATGATTTGTCTTGAATTCCATCTTTCCATCCACTAAACAGTCCTTCGAGCTTCACACATCCACAACAAGTCACTCAAAACATTAAAGACTTTAACTCCACATGAACAACTTCAACAAACCAAAACGGTGCACATCAAACAGGTCTCTGTCTTCAGGTCTTGAAGGTTCAAGTTTCAACACCAATGTAGTGATAGTCTTTTGTCTACGTCACTCTGCACTAGGGGGAGGGAGGGAGGGAGTCGTCACTCTCTAGGTAGGTGACGTAGTTGTCCTCTCCGTGCGGCGCCCTCGGAGGCGGCAAGTTCGGGATGTCGTAGCCATGCATCTGGAAATAATCACAGTACTTTGTTACACATAATTCTGCTGTTAAGTCTCGGGTTTAGGGGGGTTGGTCTCTTGTGTTGGTCCTAAGTGGCGGGTGGAATCTATATCTTTAAGATTAGGAATAGTATAGCTCTGTATGAAGAAACTCGTCCTGCCACTATATTTCTGCTGCAAAATAGCGTTGCTGTGCTCTGGTTTTAAGTCGCCGGTACCAGGCACAAAACATTATCATTGTCTTTATTACAATCTATTCAGCATCTTAGATCGTGTTTGTGTACCTCAAAAATGTTGGACTTTCCAATGTCTATATCCAATTTTTTTTTAAGGCTGAAGTTAATAATATTCTTCTTTCTCAATCCAAAAACATTAGCATTAATAGAACTATTCGGGTAAATTTCAAAATTTTAGTCGTAATGTTTAGTCAATCAGTCAGGACAAATAATAGTTTTTAAGTCTATCTCTCGATACAAACTGATGGAATTAAGAACAATATTTATGGAGAAAATATAATCTTGAGAAGAGTGAAATTAGGTACCTTTCAACCAAAAACAAAATAAGATCATAACAAATCAGTTAGATGCAACGGAATTCGCAATTGATTTCTCTAACAATAATACAGATTAAATACTAACCTGATTAACGAGCTGTTGAAACGCCGCGCTGTGCTGCGGAGCCCTATCCAGGTCGGCGTGGAGGGCGAAGTCCGAGAGGGCCTTCCAGGGCGGCTGGTAGGCGGTGACCTCGAGCGCCAGCGACCCCGCCGCCTCGTGCCGCACGGGGGACCCGGCCACCAGGGGCACCCCCATCGACATGTAGCCCAGCCGTCTACCTTCCTGTGGCAAATTATAAGTTGGGACCTTCGACAATAGAGAGTTTGTGTTGTTACTTATGTAGTTCATTTCTGGGGGGTTCGAGGGTTTTTGTAATGGGTAGAATGTGGTACTAATAAAATTTGTCTTGGATGGGTTCTAGATGATCATTTTTGCACGATGTCACTTTAGGCGCAGTGCTAACTTTTACAGAGTTTAATTTGTATTATACAATTTCATATTGTATTGTATTTTTTTATTGTATTGTATATTTTAGGTTGTTTTATACAATATTTTAATCTATATTATACTATATACTAATTTGTAATACACAAGTTTAATTTGCATTGTACAATATTTTTAAAGCACCGTTTAGGATCAAAACTATAAGTCTAGAACTCGTCTTAGTAATTAACTATCAAAATATTCCCTGTAAATTTACCCTGTCAAAATCTCTAAATATTACTATATTTTGACAGCGAGAATGTTCTCGAGACGTATCAGCGTCTAAAGTTTTTTCTCCCTGACCTAACTGACAGGTGACAGTTGACATGTCAATGGGGGTACCACTGGTAGGCATTCACCTCCCCAGCTGGTTCGTGTTCGTAGTGGTAAATCGGGACCTTTTAGAGGCAGTGGTATGAGACGCTAGCCATAACTTACACTGTTATATATTTGACAATCAGACAACCGTCTCGAAAGAAGCTGTCAGTGCAATTGAAGTTCTAAATCCAAAAAAATACTTTTCGACACTATTTACTCTTAACGAGATAACAGACTATAAGAGTTACAACTAGTATTGCCATTACGTCGCATGTAGCGTCAGGGTTCGGAGTAGAAACCCGCCACAAATTTAGCAATTAATGAAGTTACATTTATTCATCATAGGGCTGGATTTATCCAATCTAAACTAAACCCCAAAACACAAAAACTAGCTTTGGCAAAAATTGGTCCTTTGGTACGATTGCAGTTTTTCACACTTAAATATGGGTGATTAAATTGTACCTATGCATTAATTTGGTCGCTAGCAAATACATGTAAGCTTCTTATTCAATTCAAGGATCATTCTCTGTTTATGGGATATCCCGCCCACGAAAGATGTCTACTTTTTAAAATGTGATCATCAAGGTCTTTCGTGGGCTGGATGTCCCATAAACCTTTTCTATATCATGTTTTATACAAAAAATACTATCACAGCTCTGTCTCATCAAGACGCCATGGCGATTTCACCAGCTTCGTATCCGAACAGTTAATATAAAAATGTCTGGTTGCCAAACCATCGCCAACTGAGTCTCGTCTTAATGAGGAAGAACTTAAGAGTTCTATTACACTATCGCTATTACCTTCTCTTGCTGCATCTGCATCTTGAGCTGCATGGTCTTCTTCTTGTCCTTGCAGCGTTTGTTCTGGAACCAGACCCTGATGACGCGCGGGCTGAGGCCGGTCATCTCCACCAGCTGTTCCTTCATCAGCGCGTCGGGCCGAGGGTTCGCGGCGTAGCAGGTTCTGTCGACAATTAAAGGAATTATAACTGGGGGTTTCGGCAAAGGGAATCGATCTGCTAATAACACTTTTATTCTATTGACGACTGACTTAACGTTCCAAATAGTGCCTTTGATTTTGGCTTCATGTTCACAGCCAGTCATTAAGATATAGTTACAGTTTAATGTTTTTATCACGAATGTATTTTCACAATGATTTAGGTTTACAACGCCGCTCTAGCTTTTTCTAACTATCAGTTAGGATAGCCAATCCTAACCAAATGTAGAAGAATATGCTTTACATGGACGACTGCCCGTCAGGCCTCTACAACTTTGTTACTCAGTACCCCTTGGTTAGACTGATTACGAAACTTTCCGGCTCAGAATGTTGAGTTTTAAGCCTCTGGTGTTGCCGATGTCAAGTAACGCCTGTAAGTTTTTTTTTATTACTTCTCCCGTCCTGGGTGGGGTGGGAGGGCGTGTGAGACTTTTACTGACTAAAACCCACTCATGTTCCTCCGGTTGCCCTTTATGTTTCGGGGCTACGGTAACTATTATAACTGTTCCGCAACGTAGCCTGTAGGTCATCCAATGACATTTTGACCTTGATATTGGCCCTTACCTCAAGGTGTGTAGTTGTTTCTCGTTGAGAACGGTGCGGACTCTGGTCGGCTTGCCGTCGGCCGCGGCCGTGGTGCGCGCGCGACCGCTTTTGTGCGAACCTGATTCACTGCCTGAATCTGTGAAGAGAACAAAATAAATAATTATAAATAAATAAGAAATAAATAAAATCGTTTATTTGTATAATAGGGCACATTTACAACGACGAATATCAAATATTATATTATTATTAAAAAGCACAATTAGCCTGAACTAGGGTGAAAGTAGTATTTAATTATGTTGATAGATATTTCATTATCTGAAGGTTTTGGGGAAGTTCCCAGTGCTCACTTTTGTTTAAAATAAATTCGTAATTTCCGCTTAAATCTATTAGCGTTGAATGGCCGTTCTGAAATCTAGAGATGTCTCTACTTTCGATGTAATGATTTGTCCTGAGTGACTTATCAACGCAGACCTTAAACCACTGGGGCTACAAGCTAGAAATGTAATACAAAACAGTAAGTTGATGACTTAAAACGCTTCCTCAAGAAAACTAAGAAAGAAGAATCCACTAAAAAGTTTCTTGACATACTACAAGATATATCTATATACCTAGAAGAGCAATTTATTAATTTACCTGTAACGGTACTTACGTAATAGGAGTACTCATATTTCAACATTTCTTTCAAATACTAAGGACCTATATAGGTGATTGACGAGATAAACTAACATATCAAAGGGAAATCCAAATTATCTCGGCTATTCGTATCTCGACAGTAAACGACTCGACGGAATTTAGAACACCTCTTACATTCCAAACAGAAAGAAAGAATCTCATTTGGAAATAGAAATTAGTATAATTAAGTATGAAAATATTTTTCTAACAAGAATAAGCTTCCTACTGTCTATGTGTTGCTAGCCTGATCATTATCTTCCTAGCCTTTTCCCAACTGACTGGCCTGTTGGTCTAGTGGTAGGGACCCTAACTGCTAAGCCGGAGGTCGTGTGTGAACTTTGTGTGATGAGCATGATTGATTGTTCTGTGTCTGGGTGTAATTTATCTATCACTAGCTTTTGCCCGCGACTTCGTCCGCGTCGAATAATAGTTCCCGTTCCCAAGGGATTTCCGGGATGAAAACTATTCTAAGTTCTTCCGGGTCCCAGACTATATCTGTACCAAATATCATTCAAATCGGTTCAGTAGTTTACGCGTGAAGAAGAGACAGACAGACAGAGTTACTATCGCAATTATAATAATAAGTACGGGTTATGAATTAAATAAATATGTTTATCATTTGCCTGGTTATCATAGTACAAGCTCTGGTTAGTTTGGGATAAGATGACCGTGTGTGAGTTGTCCCAGGATATTTATTATTATTAAAACTATGTTAGGGTTGGGTTTCTGTCTTAAAGTAATCTAGCTGAATACCAGTCTTTTGCATAGAGCGAATTCCTATCAAACCTCTATGACAATTTACTGTATAACGTAACACCATTTGGTAAGACTGGTCAGACTTTCTGGCTTCTGACTATCTATCATAAAATATCATAAAATAAAACAACATAAACACACACACACACACACACTCACACATACATACCTACACATACGCGCACACACAATAACCTTGCACTAAGATAATTATATGTATAAGTAATATTGAAATTGTATAAGTAGATATGAGTAAGTAGTAATAGTATTAAATTGTATAGGTTAGTTAAATAAGCAGCCCTCTTCATCTTTTAATTATTGCTGTGCCCTACAGAGTCCATATTGAAACTAATTGTATTATCATCTACCAAATTGATATACCTAACATAAGGATGCAATAAAGATATTGAGTATCGAGTATCTACAATGACTGTCACAGATTTACGAACAACAACCAAAACCTGCATCACGTACTTTCCGAGGCACGAAAATGTCATTGTTACACCACCAATCACTGAAAAACTCCTAACCGAAAACCTCAATAGTCAATTATATTACCCGCCTGAAAAACGAACCCCACACGCTACTTCAAACAACCAAAGGGACAGTCAACCAAACAACAGTAGCCCTATCCTATTATGCACACACACGAATCTAAAAACAAACAACGTAATATTAACATCTCCAATCTAACAGAGGGTCCTCTAATAACCAGGATTACTGCTGTCCACTCAATCCCTATTTGACACCTTCATAATCTCATACTGATCCAGTGACACCTTTGTACATTGCTAATTAGTATTAATTATTTTAGCTTCTAACGCAGTGTGTTAGGGGACTTAGGGGTTTAAAAATGCATGGATGTCCAGTTTTCCCAATAGAGTTGCGAGAGTTTTTGTTATGGAAATGCTATGGAATTGTTATCTTTAGGGTAGAGAAGAGCGTAAAGGCGTAGAAGTAATCAGGCTATTTTCAAGAGCTTTTAAATTTAATCATCAACTATGTTAGGGTTTCGACTAGAAAACTCACACTATAACTGAATACAGATGAGTACTCGTGTATTATAATAGCCTTATAGGGACTTACCACTGTCCTGGTTTTTTTTTTAACCGACTTCAAAAAAAAAGTAGGTTCTCTGTTCGACCTGTATGTATGTATGTATGTATGTATGTTTGTCCGCAATTATCTCGCGTTTGGCTGCACCGATTTTGATGCGGTTTTCAGCAAAGTGTTTGTTACATTCTGGGGAAGGTTTTAGTATATAACACTAATGGATATCCCGTGACGTTGCCCGCATAGATCGCGTTTTGCTTTCTTGGATTGTAGATTTTCAAAGGCGATTGTATGTTTGCTACCCTAAAACGTAGTCAGACACTGAGACTCTAACTAAAAAGTAAAAAATAAAAAGCTTTTTTAAAAAAAAGATAACCGACTTCAAAAACTAAAAGCTCAAAAATAACTATTTCGGAAGTCGGTGGCTTCTCTTCTGCCGGTCGATTTGTGTTGCCACCGACTTCCGAAATAGTTATTTTTGAGCTTTTAGTTTTTGAAGTCGGTTATCTTTTTTTTAAAAAAGCTTTTTATTGAAGTTTGGGATCATTAAATGACTTCTTCCGTCCCTTCGTGTCAGACTTTTACTGACTAAAACCCACTCCTATTCCTTCAGTTGCCCTTTATGTTCTAGGGTCACGGTAACTATTATAACTATTCCGCAACCTCGGCAACTGCCCTGGTTAAAAGGTTTTTTGGCTAGAATTTGATTATAACTACTATTAGTAAAACGAGCCATTACTGTCCCACTGGAGGGCAAAGGCCTCTTCTCATACAGAGAAGGCACGAGCATTGATCACCAGCTCGCTCAAAATTGTCACAAGTTGCCTTCCTAAAAATCCCAAAGAAAAAGTAATTTCATAAATGACAGTACTTACAGACCGTCATTATCAAACCGAAACTAGATTTAACACATTTTTTAATTAACCGATAAATACTACAAGCGACTAAGTCTGTTCGGCATTATCAAAAGTGTCGGCGCCTTTGTCGGCACACATCAAAGGCGTTATCGACAAATCACGGCATGATCGCGAAACGATTATCGATACTCGAATTTGTAACGATATATCGATAAGATTCGGGTAATCGCATGTACCTATGATACGGCAGATCTAATATTAGTTGATGTAAGATTGTACACTAGTGTTTTGCGTCGGGTTCGTGCGCTATCGCTGTTTACGTATTTGATGTATGTATGATCTTTTAAGTCATATCTTTTTTTGGAACTTTTAAGGCCTTTGATGTTAAAGATTATTATTTTAGGGTTACGTAATTCACCATGGTTTTTAACCGAATTAAATAAAAAAAGAAGTAGGTTCTCTGTTCGACCTGTATGTATGTATGTATGTATGTATGTATGTATGTATGTTTGTCCGCGATTATCTCGCGTTTGGCTGAACCGATTTTGATGCGGTTTTCAGCAAAGTGTTTGTTATATTCTGGGGAAGGTTTTAGTATATAACACTAATAGATATCCCGTGACGTTGCCCGCATAGATCACGTTTTGCTTTCTTAGATTGAAGGTTTTTATAAGATTATAAGTTTATTTTGAGAGCTACCCTAAAACGTAGTCAGACACTGAGACCCTAACTAAAAAGTAAAAAATAAAAAGCTTTTTTAAAAAAAAGATAACCGACTTCAAAAACTAAAAGCTCAAAAATAACTATTTCGGAAGTCGGTGGCTTCTCTTCTGCCGGTCGATTTGTGTTGCCACCGACTTCCGAAATAGTTATTTTTGAGCTTTTAGTTTTTGAAGTCGGTTATCTTTTTTTTAAAAAAGCTTTTAATATTGATTTATTTTAGGCGTTTTAAACAAGAGAAATCATAAATGCGGATTTATTAGGATTACAGATAAAACTTTGGCAAGGTCGGAAAATGGGATTTTTTTTAATGGGATCTAAAAGTTTACTGAAAAAAAAACGGCAAGCAAAAATCTCTTAAAGGACCATTTTAAATAAGTCATATTATACTGTGGTTTCTCTAACATAATTATTATTAAATCGGGTATTAACGCGAATAATAATTATTTAATAAATACCTTGGAAGGCTTGACCGCAGTTAATACCAGGTTAAATAATTATGTTGTTAACATGAAACGCGAAAGTTTAAAAGTTAGTGTGCTTTCGCTGTTGCAAAAAACAAACTTGAAACAACCCATTATTATTTAATCACAAGGCAAAGCTTCTAACCAACCAAGATCACCACACATTTTCAAGACAGTTAAGCAATTTCAGACGTTACAAAAAAAACGATAAAATACACATACAATTTTACATAAAAAGTCCTTAGCGTTACAAGTTTCTGTACTCAATTTTATTTCCATATCTGTCAGACTTTAGCCTGCTATTTTAGTTAGTAAATAGTTTGAAGTAGACACGGCAGGTGGCATTACTGGGCAGACGGCGCCTCTTTCAAGGTTTAATCGTCTAGTGACGGGCCTCCTTGATTTTTCGCTTTAAGTAAATATGTAAAAAAACTATGTACCTCAGTGTACTTTGTTATAGCTAGAACGAGACGTTTTTAAACGTTTACTCATGGCATGCAAAATAAGTTCATACGGGTCATGTGAGTTGTTGTTGCTTAACAAGATGTTGTTGCTTTTAATTGGTTGTTGTTGCTATTAGTCAAATTTGTTCGCTAAAAAACTTACACCAGATGACAATCTTTAAATAAAAGTGTTCACTTATGTTTACTCATTAGACATAGAACCAAGTCTATGCGAGTGATGTAAGTTGTTGTTGCTTAACGTAGTGGTGTTGCTTTTAATATGGTGTTGCTTTTAATATGGTGTTTTGATTTAATAAAGTGTCTTCCAATATTCTGTTATTGCTTTTTAATTTAATACGTTATTCACATAGACTCACCGGGTATAGATCCACGTACGTCAGGATAATATTTTGTTGTTGCTCTAAAATTAATTTTGTTATTTATGTTAGTTGTTGTAGTTTAACGTAAAGTTGTAGCTGTGTTGTATTTGCTTAACAAAGCGTGGTTCTTGTTTTTAATGTAATAAGTTACACACATACTCACCCGACATAGAACCGAGTTCGTGCGGGTGATGTGAGTTGTTGTTGCTTAACGTAGTGGAGTTGCTTAACATAGCGTTGTTCTTGTTTTTAATTTAATAAGTTACACACATACTCACCCGACATAGAACCGAGTTAGCGCGGGTGATGTGAGTTGTTGTTGCTTAACGTGGTGTTGTTGCTTAACAAAGCGTTGTTGTTGTTTTTAATGTAATAAGTTACACACATACTCACCCGACATAGAACCGAGTTAGCGCGGGTGATGTGAGTTGTTGTTGCTTAACGTGGTGTTGTTGCTTAACAAAGCGTTGTTGTTGTTTTTAATGTAATAAGTTATACACATACTCACCAGACATAGAACCGAGTTGGTGCGGGTGATGTGAGTTGTTGTTGCTTAACGTGGTGTTGTTGCTTAACAAAGCGTTGTTGTTGTTTTTAATGTAATAAGTTATACACATACTCACCAGACATAGAACCGAGTTCGTGCGGGTGATGTGAGTTGTTGTTGCTTAACGTGGTGTTGTTGTTGCTCTCAGCGTTGCCGCTGGTCGCACTGCTGGCAGTTGCGCTCTGAATCAATGAATTTCACTGTTTTTAGACAAATTCATAGCATGTTCGCTGGTACATAACGAGGGTAGTTGGAAGGCGATGATATCCTACATTGGGTGGCGTTTAAACCAAACGGAGCGTTGATGTTGATGAGCTTTTCATTTGGCGTGAATTCAGCCTACGTAATAATTTAATGAAGCGGGTCCACCCACTGCATTGACTTAACAGGCGCAAGTTTACTGTGCGTCATTCTGTTTTATTAGAAAAAAGGCAATAAGTAAGTGGGTAAAAGTAAGTATTAGAAAGTGAGTATTTTAAATTTCATAGGAAGAGCAAAAAGCAATTAAAGCTCTGATAAAAAATTCGTCATTCACTAGTCATTTTAATTTTGTTGGATAACCTTAAACGCTCTTAGTTTATCAAGCCCTAAACCTATTTTAAACATAACGCTAGTTCGATCAACCCCTTCAAGTTGACTCAGACAGAATCAAGATATCAACGCATTATGTAATCAAAAAAGAAGTAGAAGAGTAGATATTGAGTCAGAGAAGAAAAATGTATACACGGAACATAATGAAGGCATTTCTGTAGTTCCTGATTGTAAGTATTTATAGAACCAACCTTTTCTAATACATCGTGATCTTCTCTACAATATAGGGCTCCTCCTTCTCGCAACGCGAATTCGTCACCTGGAGGAATAAAATATACCTAATTAGAAAAATATATATGTTTGTATTTTATAAGACAACCTATTAAGTAATTCACAGGACAACATAAACAACAAGTATGAATTAAAAACTTTTGATTATTCAGCAGAATTGCTACTCTGTACATTTTGTAGAAAGTTTTATTTTTAATATTGTTGTATAAATTATGCATATTCACATTTACTTTAATGTTTGTTGTCAAAAAATCGGCTTATTTTAGTTTTACCCACAGAATATTATCGGCAGAAATTAACTTTCATAAAATATAATCCCAGATAACACCATTGTCAATTTTATTTCCTTTTTCCTCCTAAGAATACAGGGAGAAATAGAACAACTCTTTTTTTTAATCTAAAATGGCAGAAACGTAGAAGTCAGTACATACCGGGTATAAGTTGCCTTGCGCACGCACAGCACCTGAAGCAGTCGATGTGGTAGATCTTCGTCTTGGCGCGCATCACGAAGTCGTTCTTGCTGAAGGAGGAGCCGCATTTGTCGCATTTTGTGCCAAATAACCTGCGAACAAGGTTTCAAAGTTAAAATCAAGTCAAAGTCAAACTCCATTATCATTTTCCATTACACCATGAAGGCATTTAGGAACGTCAATTACATTTAAAAACAGTTGAATGTAGTTGCCCGTTCTATTAGGGTTTTTGATAATAATGGGCAATAAACTCCATAAACACCATAAGTAGTTTTATTACAAAACTAGCTTTTGCCCGCGGTTTCGCTCGCGTTAGAAAGAGACAAAAATTTGCCTATGTTACTCTCCATCCCTTCAACTATCGCCACTTAAAAAATCACGTCAATTCGTCGCTCCGTTTTGCCGTGAAAGAAAGACAAACATACAGACAGACAGACACACTTTCCCATTTATAATCTAGTATGGATTGCAAACTACTAGCGTTTCCTACATCACGTAATCAAAGTTGTCAATGACATTCTAAATGGCACAAATACAAACGCCTGAAAACTGGAATCATCTAGCCGAAGTTAATGCTAATTGATGCATTTTAACAGAGGTCTAAGTATAATCTAAGTAGCAAAATTATTATCAGCCTGCATTGGTGCAGGTGTCGAGATGGCCCAGTGGATAAGGCGCCCGCCTCTCGTGTAAGAGGTTGTGGGTTCGAATCAGGGCAAGTACCAATGTGACTTTTTCAATTCATATGTACTTTCTAAAGTTTATCTTAGACATCACTGACATCCCGTGCCTCGGAAAGCACGTAAAGCCGTTGGTCCCGGTTGTCATTCGTAGAACTTTGACAGTCGTTATTGGTTAGCCAGAAACTAATACCAGTCTAATCAAGAGGTATCGTGTCGCCCAGTTACTGGGTTGTGGAGGTCAGATAGGCAGTCGCTCCACGTAAAACACCGGTATCCAACTGAATCCGGTTAGGCTGGCAGCCGACCCCAACACGATTAGGAAAAGGCTAGGGAGATGATGATTGGTGCAGGCTGAAAATAATAAATGTGTAGACTGGACTTTCCACTAGAATTTAAACAAAAAAATCTCAAATGAGGTCGCAACTAGCTCATGACTCATAGTTCTACAAAATTTCCTTTACAAAATACAAATAGTCGAAAGCCATACGAATTCCTGATGCGGGAACCGAACCGTGACCCTGAGATAATGACGGAATGCCACATTACATGACCATGGGGGTTTCCTCATGACTTTTCCTCGTCTTGTTTAGAAACCAATCAATTTGGAGTGCTCCGAGTAACTCCGAAGTATGAACAGTTTTTTATGGCAAACTAAACGACCCATCGTTTATGTTCGAGTTTTTAGAATTGTCTGAAATGGATCCAGTTTTATATGTTTTTCGAATAAGGTTTTATTGAATTGTATATCTGTGTTTTTCAATTATTTTAATAATTATTGTTGGGCTTAGGTATTAACAGGGGAGGAACTGATGCTAGTCTCTGGATCAAACTTTTCAGATTTTGTACTTTTGTCTAAAAACATACAAAACCTCTTGATTGATTCCTCATCCTTAGGATGTTCTACATCTATGTAAATAAATAGAATGGGAGGGTAATTATAAAATAAATATCAGTTTTTGTCTCTTTCAGTTCCGGTTGGGCTTCGAAACCAATGGTACTTTCACTGACAAAAAAACCATTGTTATATTAAGTAACGTAGGCTTTTAGAATAATTTGTAGGCTTCTGCGCAAAAAACACCTGTAAAATTTTGTTAGGAAATCGCGAACGAAGCTGCAGGAAAAACCAGTTTTAAATAAAAACTTTATGTTAGGAGAAACCAATACCACACAACAAAAACCTAACAAACATAATTAAACCTTACTAACAAAACAGAAAAAAAAACTACCTAAAAATAAAACCCCAACAAAATCGAATTTACACCGATAAAAACCCGCTTAAAAAAACCAAAATAGATAGCGGAACGATGGCGCGCTGTATTTTTAAAATCCACCCCGTTGGGAGGGGTCAACGACCGCAGTAGGGATGTTTCCACCCCCGCAATCCTGCTAAAAGCATTGCCTATAGCTACACAGATACCTCTATAACCATATTTACTCTGTAGGCTAGTGTAGGTATGTTGGTAGCACTGCGAAAGTTGCTTCTAGCTTTTATGTTGGCACCTTTGGCGGTCTATTTTTTATGTTGGCTATGCTCTAGTGTTTTCAGGTTGGTAATGGAAAGTAAAGTAAAAATATGGTTTTCTAGTTTGTAATTTAATTTTGGTTTTTGGTACAGACAAATGTGTAAGAATTATTTTATGATGATCTTGTTTAGGGTTTTAAATTGCCTTCCGAATTTGCTCTGCCCTGCAGTTTCACCGGCGTTTTAGGTCTTTGGTTATTGCTCGTCTCCCGTGGGACATATCGTAATGTAATGTGGCCTATATTATTCTTACGTTTAAGCTATATTATTGTAAAGTTTTAACAAAATTTACAATTACCATCCTTATAAACATGAAGTAAGATATATACGATACTAGCTTCTGCCCGAGACTTTGTCCGCGTGGAATAGTTCCCGTTCCCGCGGGATTTCCGGGATGAAAACTATCCTATGTTCTTTCTCGGGTCCCATACTATATCTGTACCAAATTTCATTCAAATTGGTTCAGTAGTTTAAGCGGGAAAGCGTAACAGACAGACAGACAGACAGAGTTACTTTTGTTGTTTATAATTTTATAATATTTATAATATTAGTATGGATTTATGTTAACGGCTTGAATAACACTTAAAGCCGTTGCATCCGTTTGTGGTAAATCTTTGACAACCTTACTAAGAGGTTCTAAGTACTACCTACCTCGTAATCTAGTAAATATGTTATGGGAGTCTGAGAGGCAGTCGCTTTTATGAATAAACTTTCGGTAGTTAGTGACGAAGACTCATGAAAATTACTTAACACTTTTATTACAGGTAACTTGGGCTTATAATAGGCAAGACGACGAAAAAAAGTAATAAGTCCGACAGTTAGGTTATCAATTATCAAAAAATATTGTATTTTTTTTTCTCGTATCAGACGGGCTAAATAGAATGCCATTTTTTTAATGTTGTCGGTATTTAATTTTGGAATTACCAATTTGCCTTCAGCAAGCGTGGTGATCAATGCTCGTGCTTTCTTTGTATGACGAAGTATGTGCCCTTCATTAAGAGTTAAGTATAGCCTGAAATTATTATTTTAACCTTTCAACGACCAAGCGACAGCTGACTGTCGGGCTGCTATCGTCTTTCTATTTGTGCCTCGAATTACGTGTGTTCGATTTAAGAATAAAAAAAATCTCTTACAAACATACAGACAAACAAACAGTTTTTCCGTAAACGATAACAAAAAAACCAGTCAAAATATATCCGTATCTTTATAACTGTTGATATATTTATGTTCGAATGTTAGAATATGATGAATTAGGCATGGCTATCACGTTTATCATATTATCTGGGTGTACACAGATTATCTCGGCCTGATAGCGCGGAAACATTCGCGTGATAGCCATCTCTCTCGGAGCCTTTAAGTAGATATTTTACGCAATTAGGACACTATTTGATATTTTGAAATTGTTCCTTGAAACCTTTTTGGGGTTCACAAGTCAACAAAAGACCCCTACAATATGTAATATTGCTACATGTTTATTTTAAAAGAGTATTAAGTTTTTTTTTTATTTTGGTGAGTGGGAAATCATCAAATGACTGCTCCCGTCCTGGGTGCGGCGGGAGGGCGTGTCAGACTTTTACTGACTAAAGAGTATTAAGTAAGTAGAGTAAGTGGAGTAGAGTTAAGGAGAGTAGAGAGCCATTATGTAAGCGTACTTAAGTACGCTTACTAATAATGGCTGTATGTAGTTATGTCATGAATACCATACATTTTTTGACATTTCGAACTTGTCATAACTTGCAGCGATTATTAGTAATATCTATAATGAGTTTCTTAATACGTTTATTTTGTAAATGCTTTTCTGAAGTATCTTTGGAAATAAGAATAGAGTTTGAGTTAGGTTTTAAACCTTCAAACACACGTGATTCCAGTCTAGACACAATTGAAAGGCAATAGCAACTCGACAGCCGGCTGTCGCTTGGTCGTTGAAAGGTTAAGATTATACTTAATAGGTATTTCCCAATTTTGACAGTAGTGTGCGTTGATTCCTTTCTAAAAGTACTTGTCCAATTTTAATGGTTTTTTAACATGGTTTAATAGGCGTGTATTGTTTTGCTCATTTTTGACAGTGGTGTAGGTCGAGTGCTTCATAAAAGTCTTTGTCCAATTTTAATAGTTTTTGGCATGGTCTTATAGAGGTATTTTAATTCTAAAAAAGTACTTACCAGACAAGACTTTATAGATTTAAACTAGCTGAATTCAGCAAAATCTAGGCAACATTATTTCGAACCCTCGGCTGGATGCACAGGAAACGTCACAAGAAAAAAACCAAGGCACAATATCTGATGATGAAGACCACACAGCTTCGGATCCTGTCAGCAGACATGACAGTTCCGTAAATAGCATGTAAACAGTAACACGATACTCTTGCGCGGTGTAAAGTTACGCTAATTGACGCTTGCGCGGTAGCGGCGTGCTGTGATTGGTGGTTGTTGTTTTTGGTGTTTATTTGTTAGTTTTTATTTTTGTTTTGTTTTTTTGTAATTAGAGTCTGTTGGTTGCTTGGGTTGTTTAACCCTTTTGTGTACTAAAAACAATTAAAACTAAAATATTGAAACGAAAACTAAATATTATTAAAAATTAACAGAAACAGATATTTAAACAGAGAGATTCGTTTCAGTAAGTCTAGGTGCATGATTCATACATAATAATTATAGTTTAAAAAAGACTATTTTAAAGATTTGGCGGGTCGCTTTTATCTCTAAAGGAACGAGTTCGATTACAATTAATAATCTTTCACTTATAAAAAGCTTATGTGTCGTGATGGCCTAGTGGTTAAGGCGCCCGCCTCTCATGCAAGAGGTTACGGGTTCGAATCCGGGCAAGTACCAATGTGACTTTTTCAATTCATATGTACTTTCTAAAGTTTATCTTAGACATCACAGACATCGGTGAAGGAAAACATCGTGAGGAAACCTGGACTTGTAGTTAATATAAGTCCGAAATCGCCAACCCGCCTTGAGCAAGCGTGGTGATCAATGCTCGTGCCTTCTCTGTATGAGAAGAGGCCTTTGCCCTGCAGTGGGACAGTTATAGGCTGGTATTATTATTTATAAAAAGCTACATTATTTCCATTGTCATGGGATATGATATGTTATGGACTTGATTTTCACACCGACAAACTAACAAACAAAACCTAATTTAAAAAAAAAAAACTCTAAGATGTTCACCACAACATCCCAAAGGAAATCCTTCTTCCAATAAAAGCACTTCACAATATCCCTTTCCTCTAAAATGATGGAACACTACAAACAATGAGATTTTGACTTGAATACAGTATTTTCAGTACATTTCCTATATTTACCGCGCGTTGAGAGATGCGGTCGGTTCGACCGACTGGACGTAAACATTGCGTTTCCGTCCCGCTCGCGTTTGAAGGGTTAATAAGTTCGATTGGCTATTTTTGTTGCTTTGTTTATTTTATTGTTTTGTCTTGTTATCGAAAAGTTTTTTTTAATTTAAAACTTTTTTAATGATTGCGATTATAAATGTATATACTCACTAGCTGCCCTGTGGTTTTACCCACGTAATGTTATGTTTTTGATTCTTGCTCCGCTTCTGTAGGTGATAGCGTGATGTTATGACCCCTATATGTTATTCTGATGTAAATGCTATATTAATGTAAAATTTAAGCTAAACCCGTTTAGTATTTTTTACGTGAAAGAGTAACAAAGTCCACCCACATACAAAATCTCACATTTAATTATTAGTAGGATACACACAAACAGCAAGACTGACAAATACATGTAGGTCATATAAATATTTGTTATATTCGCACTGCAAGTAAATTTTTAACCTTTCGACAACCAAGCGACAGCCGGTTGTCGCGCTGATAGCGTCTTTCTATTGTGTCTCGAATCCCGTGTGTTCAAAGGATTAGGCTTATTTTTTCCTCCGCTATTTACAAAATGCTCTGCAATTTTCTTAGTTCTGTTAAAGAACGAAATTAATCGTAAATTAAGTGATTATTAGCACTATTTATGCTCTTAAGCGCATTTGAATTAATTATTGAGTGTAATCACTGTAATTATTGAATTATTAAGCAATTACTCAGTAATTAAGCTTACGTCATATCAGTATAGCTACTACTAGCAGTTGAATATCTCAACTGATGCAAATTGATGCATAACTAACCCCAATTTTATAGACTAGCTATGGCCCGCGACTTTGCCCGGGTGTCCAACTTCCATCTATTAATTTACCCCTTTAGGAATCGATTTTCCAAAAATCCTTTCTTAGTGAATACCTACTTTTTACAAAATACTATTCATTACATGTTAATCTAGTAAAGAGTACTGCGAGACTCGGCAGCGATGCAGCCAAAATAGACTAAGACTTGGCCAGTTTGTGGGACGCAAACGGACCAATGATTTATGCCAGAATTGAAGCAAATATTGGTGCAATAAATGTAACGCAATGCCAATATGGATGCAATAGAATCAGAAGGCAAAAGCCAGGGGTTTTATGATTGAAGAGTTCTTGACAGTACTCTCTTAAATACCAAATATACATATATACGTATTAACACGACGTATAAAAACATAACGATAACGCATTGACGCTTCAGGATGACGGAGTTTTAAAACTTCTTAACAAAAGAAAAACAAATATATAGTTGTTGTTTAACCTAACTTGCAACTTCAACCATCAAAAATTGCTGATTTAAACCCGATTTAAATAAAAGGTTTCCGATTTATCACTAGCAGCGGTTCATTAGAAGAACTGTGGCGGCTAGATATAAGTGTACCGTTATCTCTGCTAGTTATCTACATATAGATGGACAGACAGACAGTCGGCTTCTTTTGTCGTGAAATGATAATGATAAATATTCATAAAATTCTGAGAAGCGAGTAACGGGTAGCGTGGTTATTTAGAAGTCTTATCGAAGACAGGTTAACAGTTAAAATCTACATTAGGTCGGTTTATCTATTATTTTTCTAGAAATTGAGAATCCTTGAGATTGACTAATTAGGCGAACTCGTGCGTAGTACCTCGTGCTACTATCTTTAACTTTATAGTAGTTTTGACTGACCTGTTGGTCTAGTGGGTCCACCCACTGCTTAGCTGGGAGTCGTTGGTACGATTTCCACCCTGTGCAAACTTTGTGGGATAAGCATGATTGTCTATACCGTCTATACTAATATTATAAAGAGGAAAACTTTGCTTGTTTGATTGTAATGAATAGGCTCAAAAATACTGGACCGATTTTAAAAATTCTTTCACCATTCGAAAGCTACATTACCCCTGAGTAACATAGGCTATATAATATCACGCTATGTCCCACGGGAGTGAAGCAGTAACCAAAAACCTAACGTAACGCGGGTGAAACCGCAAGGAACAGCTAGTCAAGCTATATATATAGGTATAAAGGAAAGTCGTGTTAGTTGCACATTTTATAGCTCAAGAACGGCAGAACCGATTTAGCTGAAAATTGGTGGGGAGGTAGCTTAGGACCAGAGGACGGACATAGAATACTTTTATCTTCTTTTTTTAGTAAACAATAAACTGATATAACGCGGGTGGAACCGCGGGGGACAGCTAGTTGATTTATAAAATGGTATTCGGTTACCATAACACAGACTGTTTAACTTAGGATGGTCTTATGTGAGTTGTCCTAAAATGTATCTTTTGATGAAGTAGGCGAACTCGTGCATACTCCTATAACAAACTACTTAAAAATATCATGATGGCGCAATGATTAAGGACTCTCCTATGAAAGGTTGTGGGTTCGAATCTTGGCAAGTAGCACTGACATCACTACTGGCCTCGAAAAGCACAAAAAACCCTTGGTCTCGGTTGTCATTCGTAGAACTTTGACAGTCGTTACGGGTAGTCAGAAGCCAGAAAGGCAGACCGGTTTAACCAAGGGGTATTGTGTCGCCCAGTTACTGGGTTGTGAAGGTCTGATTGGAAGTGACTTTACTACACTGGTATCCAGCTGAGTAAGTTTAGACTGGAAACCGACCCCAACATAGTTGGGAAAAGGCTAGGGAGATGATGATGAAGAAATTCTTTAATAAATAGGCACAGATGAATTAGGTTAGTCAATTAATTGTTTATTTACTAGATACTCAATAAAAATATTTCAAGAAATATAAACATTGTCTACATGAAAGAAAATGATGATGTTCTCCAAATTCCTCTTCTACATTAGCAACTGGAAGTAAGAAACGTAAATTCTTTCGATAAACAACGGTTTACAAAATGCCTAAAACTCTAAACTAAAAAAAGAATAGCCTTACGTCAATCATAAGTCGGCGCCACTCTATACACACAGACTCCAAAGATGAAATTCACTAAAATAACCACCGATGTTTATCTTTTCACCCTTCCATTTCTCGCTGCTAAAATATAGTATTACACTAATACAAACAAGCTAGAATCATTGGTAAACCAAAACTATAACATCAAAGTTTTAACTCCAAAGAAATAAGAACTAAAATCGAATGTCTAAAATTGAAAATTCGTTTTCCAACAGCAAAACGTATTGGTAAAATCTCACTGTGATGTGCCGAAGTGAAAACAAAACGCAGCTCAACTCAGCATTATGTATTTTGGCGCCAAAACAAACGTCAGTTTGACAGCGCGGCGGGCGGCGGGAACACGATATCTGTTTGTTCCCGTTTACACCGGCCGGATAAGCGAGTTTTCGATTACCAGTGTTTTGTTTTTCTTTCGATATTTTTTTTTGGGAATGTGAAATTAGTGATTGCTGTTAGATTTGTAATGAGAACGGATTTGGTCGTGTTCTGTGCGTCTGATTGTTATGTTTCGGAGAGAATAATCTTGTTCGCCTAGGTGTGGAAGATAAACAATAATATTTGATTGGCTTAATTCTAATATTGATGTCGGATATTGAGTACACGATTGGATGTGTTTGCTCAGTTTTGAACATGTAGATTTTATTCTGTTCTATTTTTTATAGAAAGCAGAGCGATGTCGATTATTCTGTCAATAGCAAATTGTTTAAAAATCGGTCAGTTTCACACCTCCTTAGTTACTGTTCTGCTATTGTAGGTTGTAGCGTGATGTTTAATAGCTTAATGTATTAGTCATAAATTTGCCAAACAATAAGCTATTTTCTAGTTCTTGCAGAGCCACAGATTAACCGTGTTTAAAGAAATAAATCAAGATTTATTATGTAAATATAGAATGTTACTACTGATTCTATGATGTTTAATTTTTGATATTTAATTCATATTGAAACGTAAATCTTTGTTAAATTCGCTTAAGAACTATTTTCTTAGAAAGTCTTGACCTTGGTGGACCCCTGAGGTAGGCAAACAAATAAAATTTTCTTGCTATTGGCTTAGGATTTATAGAGACACCAAGACAGAAAATCAGTGGTCTTTGATAATAGGGTATTACACTCTTTTTTTTTAAGTATTTCAAATAACTCCTACAGTACTAAGAAACCACTAAAAAAAATCCTAAATTTTTATTTAAGCGCTAAGTACCCTAAAAACGCTTTTAAAAATTGTATTTTTCAATTTCGCGCGGAAATTTCCAAAAACGGAAAACGCCGTGGGCGTGGTTTTGCTTTGGCGATATGACGTCCTTACGTCATGTAAATAAATAAACGCGCTGTGACCCTTTACATAATTTTTATTGTTTTTATCTCAAAAATTAGTTACTGTTCGACTTACCGTTGGTGTGCGTTTCGGAATGCAAGAACACAAGTGTGAAAACATCGGAATAATTGTGAATTCTAGTGTTAACTGATTCAAATTTAAGAAAAACTTAGTTAAAAGTTGTGGGAAGAGTATTCCAACTATTACACCATAAAAACCCGTTTGTACTGTTGTTGTAAATATCACTTTGATGTAAGTACACATGTGCATTAGCCATCTAAAATATCTTTCACAATAACTTCCATGAAAAAGTATATTTTTATAATAAAGATCGTATTAGGAGGTTATAAATAAAACAAACAGTGACGTCTAGTTGACACTGTTGACAGTCGACAGCTGTCACTGTCTGTGGTCTGTATTTCGGTGTGTTCAAGAACAGGTAAAAAAAACTGAAAACTTTGAATTGAATTTAAAAAAATATTTTCTAGTTTTATGAACTAAAACTAACACTGTTCGGCTGCTTTTTGCTTAAGCTACCTCAATAATATATTTTTATATTTTTTCTCTTATACAGTGTAATACCCTATTCAAGACACTTAGGTCAATATTATTATACGTTACTTATCCCCTAATATTCAAACGTCAATTAATTTAAGACGTTTTGAAACCTGTTGCTGTCCTTATTTTATCCCTTTAGAGTGACAAAGACAGCAACAGATTTTAGAGCGTCTATTCGGGCGGTAGTGTTTTTTGGCATAACTATTCTTCATCTCCACCTGGCCATCATAATTTCACAGTTGTGCGACTATAACAGGGATATTGCTTTAGATGTCTAGACTTATATCAGTCTTAGGCCATTTGTCCACCACGAATTGATGACGCCGAAGTGACGATACATACATTTATTATAGCCGCGTGTCCACCGCACGTTTCGTCACCTCATATAAAACTGAGCCCGAAATAATGTCGTTCTTAGTGACGTGACTGTGACGGGTGTGACGGCGGTGGTGGACAACTTTTCCTAATAAACTTCATAAACCATGACATATCCCTATCATTTTGACAGTTCAACGATATTTATTGCGTCTTTAACGCTGTTATGAAAACGATTTCAACACACACACGAAGCAATGGATTGTGAATTCCCTTCAAAGTTAAAAGTACTACGGTTCTCCGTGAGAAAAGCAACTGGATTTTTTATATTTCACACCGCATTTTTTATTTAAATAAAATGTCGCCCCACTCTTGAAATTTCTATGTCGTGGGTGCTTTTACAAACATACAAACTGACATACACAAATAACTCGACATGGTAGAACTAATAACTGTAGGTCATACAAATATTTATTTCGGCCGAAATCAATCCCACGACACCTAGTACCGCGATTTTGTTAAATAAATATCAGTTTATTACTGGACCTATGTGGGCTGAAGGAGGCGTCTTCTCATAATTATAGTGTACTAGCTTTTGCCCGCGGCTTCGCTCGCGTTAGAAAGAGACAAAAAGTAGCCTATGTTACTCTCCATCCCTTCAACTATCTCCACTTAAAAAATCACGTCAAGTCGTCGCTCCGTTTTGCCGTGAAAGAAAGACAAACCGACAGACAGACACACTTTCCCATTTATAACATTATATAGATAAATTTCAAATAGGTAAATTTCAGAAACCTTAACGACTATTTTAAAAACTGTGGAGAACAGCTGTGTAGTTTATTTTACGATTTTTTGTTTTATTTTTATTTAAGAAATTTATGTAATACAATTTTTTTTTCAGTATCTCACTTGTCCCGTATCTCATTTTTAAAGTTCCGTAATTTTTCGGTATTTTTCATTTTCGAAATCCCGTAATAATTCGGCATCTCAATTTTGAAACTCCGTAATGTGTGATATGTGATGTAAAGTGATAATATTTGTATTGTATTGATGATATGGGTCTTGACCTGAATTAAATGATTTTACTTATCCATACTAATATTATAAATGGGAAAGTGTGTCTGTTTGTCTGTCTGTATGTTTGTCTTTCTTTCACGGAAAAACGGAGCGACGAATTGACGTGATTTTTTAAGTGGCGATAGTTGAAGGGATGGAGAGTAACATAGGCTACTTTTTGTCTCTTTTTAACGCGAGCGAAGCCGCGGGCAAAAGCTAGTTTATAATATTTTAGTAGGTATCTAATTTTTGTGGGCGGTAGTACTTCACACACTAACAACCTGCGTCCGAACTACAAGTACAAAACTGTACACCTTACAAATATTGCCACCCTTACCTAGTATAATCCCTCTTACAATACGTCTTCCCGTCCCTCACAAAGCAGGTGCAGGACTCGTCCAGGAACTGGCGACACTCCTGGCACTTGAGACAGGCGGCGTGCCACTCCAGGTCGGGAGCCACCCTCAGGATGTACTGGTCGTGGATCTGACCGCCGCAGCCCACGCAGAGGGAAAGACGGAGCTTTTCTGTGGAAGAGAGGATCCTGGTTAGTGAGATAGAATATAATAGAATTGAATTTATTTCTTAGGAGATTTGCTGAGGAGGTTATTTTTACGATATTTGTTATACACAAATAGTTTATTATATATTAGCACAAATAGTTTGTTACAGATAAAAATAACCTCCTCGGAAGTCGGGTAAAAATGTGTTCTTTCTAGACAATCATTAACCCGTATTTTTGCGTTGGGGGCGCAAAAGAGGGGTGTTATAAGTTTGTCTGTAGCACCGTGACTCTTAAACGGGTGAACGAATTTCAATGCGATTTTTATTTGAAGTAGGGTAACTATAGCAATGGTTCTCAGACATATCCTAAATGAAAATGCTTTAACCATTTCAAAGCTATGAACTTTTTTTAAAACTTTAGACGCTGTTTTGATAACTTCGCACAATTAATTATGTGATCTAACATCCATAGCCACTAACATTTCTAAGTACGAAAGCTGGTTAGTTAATCATTAAAAGCCTAAATTATTGAACCAATTTTAGCAAATTTCTGTACCTATCGATATAGATTAGACTGTGTAAGAATATAAGGTACAAAACCGTCATTTAAGCGAAACAAGTCGCCGACAAACCATTACAAAAAATATATAAGGCTGTTAACCTACATAACAATTAATTGTTAATTATTACCATGTTATCTAACCCACGAATCAGTTCCTACCAACATTACTCTTTCATACAACGCCGATTAACCCTCGCGCGCCGAGCGAACAATATTATTCGAAACAGGACATAATAACAGAAATTATGAATAAATTATACCTCGGTCAGATCGATATTAGGGGGCGTGGCTTTAAGCTCCGCCCCTCGCCTAAGCAATGTGATAATCTATCTGGCTCTTTCTTACACGATGTCTCACTCTTACACGCGAGGAATTCCAGTTTACATTGCATGTTCAGGTTGGTTGATAGGCATGTTGTTGTCGTTTAAATTGAACACAAATAGTACAGAGTTTAGAGACCACACGTATGCTGGTTATATTAATTCGGTGTTCATATTTTATGTCCAATGAAAAAAAAATACCAGATTATTACTGTCCCACTGCATATGGTATGGGCGTCTCTTTTCGTAAAGAGAAGATACGAGCATGGACCACCACGATTACTCAAGGCAATTTCGCACTTATTTTCTTAAGTGTAGGTTTCCTTTAGGATAAACTTTCGAAAGAACAAATGTTAATTAAAACTTACTTTGATACTTTCCCGGATTTGAACTCACCAATTTAACATGAGAGGCGGTTGCTTTGACCGGTTGTCTATTGTTTGCCCGAAGATTATATGCCATAATCATCATTTTCCCGAATTTCATTTACCCGAATTTCATTTGCCCGAATGTTTCATTTGCCCTAAAAGACATATGACATACTTTTAATTGCCCGAATTTTAGATACCATAAGATACGAATGCCATAAGTATTGTTTGCCATATTTTTATGTGCCATAATAATTGTTAGACATAATATTTAAATGGCCTAATATTTAAATGGCATAACAAGTATTAGACAAATATTTAAGCCCCGTAATGGTTTTTTTTCTGTGCAAGGTTGATGGTGGGCTAGGTCGACGGAGCCCCGCTTCGCGGGGCTCCTACTTCTGTGTGGTTTATAAAAAAATAATCACGAAGGGGATGGCGGGGTCGTGTGAGCGAGCGAAGCGAGCGAATCCTTTCTAACCGAACTCCTTCTAACCTAACCTGTCCGAGTCGGGGTGCCCTAAAGTCCCAATTGCATCCAATTTCTCTTGATATAAACAACCGTTACACACCCGATGTCGATGGCAAATTATGTTATGGCATATCATAATTATGGCATCTGATAATTAGGACATGTGATAATTAGGGCTTACAATGATTATGGCAAATGATGTTATGGTAAGTGACTTTATGGGAAACAATGATTCTGGCACGTGACTAATATGGCAAATGAGAGTAGGGCAAATGAGTATTATGTCGTATGATATTATGGCTGTTGTCTATTATGGCAAATGATATTAGGGCAAATAAAATTCGGGTAAACGGCGGTATACCTGCTTTGACCACCATCGAGAGATATTGTAATTGTGTATGTTTTCATTCTACTTGTCCTGTTTGACTGATTTATCAATACGTGGTGTAGGACATTTAGAAAATACATAAAATTATTAATCGTCTGTCTTCAGCCGGGATTGCGGAATGTTTATAATAGTTACCGTGACCCCGGAACATAAAGAGCAACCAAAGGAACATGAGTGGGTTTTAGTCAGTAAAAGTCTGACACACCGCCGCACCTAGGACGGGAGCAGTCATTGGATGATTTCCCTCTCCCAAAAAGAAAAAAGTATCTGTCTTCAAATTTATAAAGAACTAGCTTTTTCAATTCAGTCAATGGCGGATGCAGAAGCGCAGATTGAAATGTCAAGTTTCAAGCTTACTCCTCATGAAATTTCATCAAATCTGGTTTAATAACGCTGTGAAAATAGAAAGAGATTCAAACAGATCAATAGATACCGACAGAATGACTTTCGCCTTTAAAATAGGTATTAGTGTAGTTGCGATTACATACATCTATTAAAAATCATAAAAAAATACTAATAACGAAAGACTGCAATAAAGAATGAAAATAAAATTCTTAAATAATGAAAAAACTAAAGATAAAACGGCAATTAATATATTTTTATGCCAATGCAGTTATAGGGTTAAGTTTTACGACAGAAAACATTTTATTATACGAAACGGGCGCGCTGTAAAAACAATTGGATTGCAGGATTACAGTTTATCGATTGATTGTATATTTAATTGAATTGATCCGAAAATTGATTGGTTTGACTTTTGTAAAATGTCATATTAATATGTTTCACAACCTCGAAATAGTCCTTTTTTAGTGAGTGGGAAATCATTAAATAACTCCTCCTGGGCGGGGCGGAAGGGCGTGTCAGACTTTTACAGACTAAAACCCACTCATTTTCCTTCGGTTGCCCTTTTCTACTACTATTCCGCCACAGAATAGATTTTGTATGAATTTATTGGCCAGAATTTTAATCAGAACTTAACAGAAGAATGTCAAACGGGCACTTATTCTACGACTTAGTAAATATCAACATCATCGTTATAGCTCTTGAAAGCTAGTGCCTTCTCTGTATGAGAAGAGTCCTTTGTCCTGCAATTGGACAGTAGATTGGCTGGTATTAAATATCTCGTATACTTACACTACAGTGTACTTTTAATAACCAACATTTCAAAACGCTATTTAGATCATTGCGGTCAATGAATTTTAGTAGCTAATTCATTTGACATAAAGTTCATATAAACAGGTGCTAATCAAATCAAATCATTTATTAATAGTTTCTTGTTTTTTTCCTATTCAATACTAATATAACGGTGTGTCGAAAAACCCGTTATTTTTATCACAAAAGTGTTTATTTAAAGTTGTAATAAAGTATTGATAAGTTCTTTGTGTGGTTATTATGAGATAGATAAGAAGTTATCATGATTGGAGATTTAAGTTTTCTATTGTGATTACCATAATTTTATTACCGTGGGCTGTTCGTTTTATGGGTAAACAAATAGAGGTGGGTTTTTAGACATGATGAAATTGATAATTGGATTTGGTTGTATCATTTCTGTATTTTTTATGTCATTTAACCTTTCGTCGACCAAGCGACAGTCGGCTGTCATTATGAAATGTTGTTGAAGTGTTTGGGAATCATCTCCCCAGCCCTTTCCCAAATACGTTGGGGTAGTCTCCCAGCCTAACCGGATTCTTCTGGATACCACTGCTTTACGTAAAGCGACTGCCTATCAGACCTCCACAACCCAGTAACTAGGCGACACGATACTTCTTGGTTAGACTGGTCTGACTTTCTGACTTACCCGTAACGGCTGTCAAACTTCTCCGAATGACAACCGTGGCAACGGCTTTATGTGCTTTCCGAGGCACGGGATGTCAGTGATGACCAAGATAATCTTTAGAAAGTACATATTTATGAATTGAAAAAGTTACATTGGTACTTGATATTGGTAGTGGATAACTAAGTACGGGTGATTAAATATATGTAGTTATAATTGCAGTACCTACATCGCCGCGCGGTCCGTCACGGCGACTGCACACAATGCAAGACACTGATCTGACCGATAGCTGAGTCCTTTATTTTTGCGCCGAGGTTAAGCACCTTGGGCAGCCAGACGAATAAACTGTTTGTGAAGGAATATGATTGATTTTGATGCGTTATTATTTATATGTCATACAGGCTGACATTTAATTATTTATTTATGCATTACTAGCGATTCGTCCCATCTTCGCATGGGTATTACGAACCTTTCAAAATATCGGGTTTTTTTACTGTAATATGCTTGTATTATACACATAAACCTTACTCTGGAATTATAAATATAGGTGGTCATCATCTACTCAGTAAGCCAGTGTTTAGGGAGCTGGTCCAATTTCCCTGACGCCTCATGTATCTATACAACGCTTCGTCTTTCTATATGTGTTCGTAACAACCCAGATTAAAATCCGTTGCGTAGTTTTAAAGATCGTAGCTTACATAGGTACAGACAGTAGAAAGCGACTTTGGTTATACTATGTAATGATTATGCACAACGGCACACAGGCGAACTTCATGTCGTAGAAATTTTTTACCAAGGGTGGTAAAGAGATAGCATAATTATGGTAAAAATAAAACATTAATAAACATTTTTGGTCCATTATTCGGGGTATTCCTCGAAGCGCTCCTGTTTTAAAGCGCTCCTAACGAAGCGCTCCCAAAATATTCCGCCAAGCGCTCCTGTTGGGAGCGCTTAGAAAATCAAACTAAAAATATTATTATTTCATTCCTCGAAGCGCTCCTATGACGTGACGATACCATAGGGCAGAGCATGAAGGATTTGTAAGAAACGATATCGATATCGACGTTTTAAAGTTCAACTATCATAATTGTTAATTTTTTTAAAACTACTAGGGTAGCATAAATGATCTGGAACTACGTACTTTAGTGACACAAGACACTAGCCGCTGTTGTCAACCCCGCTTCCCTGTTTTATCCTAGAGAGTCGCGTGGTCGCGTTACCGAGTGTTTCCGAATTCAGCCGAGCATTTCCGGAACTAGTTTACATCGTTAAATACGCATTTTTTATTGTCTTCTAAACTCATTAGTTGCGAGTGCGTCAGTGCGCCTACGTCACATGAAGTTGTGTACTAAGAAAAGTTTGTTTTATTCAAAAATTGGCGAAAAGTTTGTTTTAATTTGTGACCAATCTATGGAACCTATTGCTGGGATGGATATGAAAGAAAGGAATAACATGAAAGTTAATTATTAAAACTATCTATATATATAAAACAAAGTCGGGTTTGTATCAACACTTATAACTCGAGATCGGCTAGACCAATTTTCATGGTTTTTGGTTCGTTGGATTTGTCCCCGCCCCGAATAGCAGAATACATCTTAACAATAATGAAAAATCGACGAGAACATAATTATAAAAGATGAATCATTTTTTAAAAAAACGGGTATTAATTAATGAATGAAAACTTAAGATAACAAAAGTACTAGGCGCGCAGTAACGTGAAGTAGTCATGTACGAAAATTTAAAATTCACTGTATTCTTAATTTTCTCACATGATCACCTTAATCAATCCAAAGTACTAGGCGCGCAGTAACGTGAAGTAGTCATGTACGAAAATTTAAAATTCACTGTATTCTTAATTTTCTCACAAGATCACCTTAATCAATCCAAAGTACTAGGCGCGCAGTAACGTGAAGTAGTCATGTACGAAAATTTAAAATTCACTGTATTCTTAATTTTCTCACAAGATCACCTTAATCAATCCAAAGTACTAGGCGCGCAGTAACGTGAAGTGGTAAATAGAAAACGATCGATCGACGAATCGATTAATTATTTTGAAGACTGACTTAATGCCTAGAGCCTAGAGGCATTTTATTAAACTTAATCTTATTTGAAACTAGCACAAATCCAACGAACCAAAAACCATGAAAATTGGTCTAGCCGATCTCGAGTTATAAGTGTTGTAACAAACCCGACTTTGTTTTATATATATAGATAGGTAGGTAGTAGGTAGGTAGTAGGTAGGTAGTAGGTAGGTAGTAGGTGGGTAGTAGGTAGGTAGTAGGTAGACAGTAGGTAGGCAGTAGGTAGGTAGGTAGTAGGTAGGTAGTATGTCAATTCGAATTCAATATTCATAGTTGACAGGACAACGTCTGTCGGGTCAGCTAGTATTATTATAATATACAAGTTGAGTAGTATAGCATAAGGAATTACTTCTAGTTCATTTCTGTTTTCCTGATAGCTCTGTTATATATCTATAACTACATTTTAGTTATAAACAATTACTAAATAATAAGATTGTTATAGTGAATAATAACAAAATAATTTTAGACTTTAATCGTTGGTATACAAATTTATATGAGATCATTTAGGTGCCTCCTGGCAATTTCTGCCACCCTGGTACTTTTCATCAAAGCTTTTATTTTTACTATTCAGTTATTCTAGCTATTTCTAGTTTTAATATAAGCAACTAGTAGCCGTCGAAATGTTTATCGATATAATTTGTTACGAACACTTCATGCTCTTCTCTATGTTTCGTCATAGGAGCGCTTCGAGGAATGAAATAATAATATTTTTAGTTTGATTTTCTAAGCGCTCCCAACAGGAGCGCTTGGCGGAATATTTTAGGAGCGCTTCGTTAGGAGCGCTTCAAAACAGGAGCGCTCCGAGGAATACCCCCATTATTCTGCTTTTCCACCAGAGATGTTCTGCTATGGATGCGTTTGACATCCACTAATCATATCCATTGATGTACATAGCTCAGCACTGGTGGAAACGGATTCAACTAAGATATGTTTTTTTATATGGAAGGATGCGTGCTATGGATGTGTGCTATGGATGCGTGTTATGGATGCGGAGGATTCCCTACTATCGATACATATCATAGCTGGAGATGCGCATCTATCTCGCTCATCTACTTTGTGTCGGCGCATCTTCTTCGTGCAGCTACCTAGCGTAGTATTGGTGGAAATTTTTGTAGCGTAGATTTCACATCTTCGCAGCATAGCTACATAGCTATCACCAATAGCATCTCTTGTGGAAAAGCACCCTTAGTATTTGGATATCGCGCAAAACGCACAAATTGGGAGTATAGAAGTTGAAAATTGAACGTTAAATTAAACATACTAATTAAACGTACCAAAGGTTTAATAAAATACGTTAGTAGACGCGATGACTACTAGACGCATGTTAAATAGTGTTTCACGTGGACACCCTGTCTATTAGTAGAGCCCCACAACCCTGTGTAACGCGATTAGTAACTCGGTAAGATCGATCGGTACCTACTTATTGGATAGACTGACTTTCTGACTACTAGCAACAATGTCAATTTGCAAATGACAACCGGGACTAATGGCTAATACGTGATTCCGAAACATGGAATATCAGTGATGTCCTAGATAAACTTAGACAAGTACATTTCACTGTAAAAAGTTTAATTAGTTCTGGCCCGGCATCGAACTAGCAACCTCGTGTACGAGAGATCGTCGCCTTGACCACTGGAGCCTTAACAACAAAGGAAACTACCAAAACTAAAAAAAAAACTGCCCAGCTACTTCATTTACCTAAAGACTGTCCATAAATTAAAAGAAGCATAAAATTTTAATGAAACCATTAATTTAATTAGTAATTAACAGTACGTTGTAAGCTTTGGCGGAGGAATAACGATCGTTTTACTGTGGTTAGTCGTTATCCCAACCATCAGTGAGACACGGAGTAAGTAATGCTACAGAGACCGAACTTTGACGTCAGTGGATAAGAAGGAAAGAAGGTACAAACATTTAACTCACACGGCCAAGATATAGTATACAAAATCAATAAAAACTTAAAAAATCGAGTTTTTAAAACATAAAAAGTAGAAAAATAAATAAGTTCATGACAGAGCTGTGTCAAAAAGGTCCAGTTCAGCAAAAATGACAGGTAACAAGTGCTTTAAGCTGGTCATGATGGCGTGCTTACTTTAACTTTATGAACGAATGTTTCTCATTAGAGTCATGAATAGAGAATCAGAACCTAATGAGATTCAGAAACAACCATGATGTCAAGAAAATACGATAATTAAGATTTAATTCCCAATTGATGAATATTCATAACCACTTTGACCTCTGAATATAATACTCTGTGTCCCACAGTAAGTCACCGATCCCTTTAAGGTATTTAATAAATCTACTTAATGTGATAGGTAATTTTGAGCTAATTCCTTTTTGATTGCGAATTAAGCGACTTTTCTTAGCCAAGAATGGGCCACCATTTCTGGAAATGCGGTTTTTAATTAAACTAATTACTGCTAGAGTTCTTTAACTACTTCTTCATGTTTCAAATGTTTTTCAGCTTGTCTTTGCCACTGTCTATGTTTCTGGAAGTCAATGTTGTTCATTTTCTCCTTCTTCTTTTCTGACTTCTTTCTCTTTTATATCATTCTAAAATTACAGACTCCATCCATCTTTTGTTTGATATTCTTCTCCCTTTCTACTTCTTTTATTATAACTCTTTTATTCACTCTTTTATTTTTCTTCAAAAGTTTCTGAACTTATTCGTTTTATTGGAATAATTTGACTTTTATTTTTTTATTTAAACATATACTGCTAGAATATGTCTATGACCGAAGACTGGCTCTATGACACTTTTATTATCCCCTGCTAAAACAAAGTTGCATTATCTTATGTGTCAGTAATTACAACATTACGTACGGGTGGGCTGTGTTGATGATTAACGATCGCGGCAAGACTGCTTCTTGAAAGAAATAGGGAAGCTAGGAAAGCAGACTTTTTAGGGCTTCATACTTCAAAGGAACTATATCCTATCTTTACATGCCTATGCCAAGGAGTTTCTTGCCCATTCTTGTCTATATGCAAAACAATCTTTTGGACAGGGCGATTAGAATAAACTATTTTGACTACAGTTGAAGTTGCAAAGTGCCTGTTTATAGGGCTAATGGAAATAAAAAAAAATGACTTTGATTTTGTTTCTTTTAAACATTTTCGTCTCTGGCGCTAGTTTCAAACTTTCTCTAACATAATAATTTTTAACTCAATGTTTTTTCATCCATCTTCTTCACATTCTCATACCACAATGAGATACTTTACTTATTGCAATCTATGACAAATTATTACGATGTATCACTACATAGTATAAAACAAAGTCGCTATCCTCTGTCTGTCCCTATGTATGCTTAGATCTTTAAAACTACGCAACGGATTTTGATGCAGTTTTTTGAATAGATAGAGTGATTCTTATTATATTATTATTATTATTTATATTTAAACTTTACGTTACTCGGGACCCTGGGGTCCCGGACCTTTGAAAGGCGTACGAGGGGCCGAAGCCAACTCGCAGAGGCCCCTTAAATAAAGCTTTATTATATGAAGTGGGACACCAACCAGCGATTATCCCTATATGCACCACTCAAGTGTACCTAAGGTCAACCCCCGTTTGGTGGTGGTCTATTACAGGTCATGGAATAAAGAAAGTATTGGAATATGGGTTTGGGTTGCTAAGATGGATTACTTATCTGAAACTATTGAATGGCTATGGCCCCTGCCTAACCAATGCTTGTATACACGGATAAAAAGGCAGGGGGTGACTTGCACACTCAGTAAATGGGCCCCCGAAAACGGCCGCTAGCACATAGTGACGTAGCGGCAAGGGGGCAACATATATCGAGGTGCTGGAGGAGTGGAGAGGTATTCCACGGCTATCAGGACAATCCCGGAAGTACGGTCAAGATCCCTACCAGCATCTTACTGGAATACTTCCTTTCCCCGAGCAAATTTGCTCTTGCGAATCTCCACTCAAACCAGCCAATTAAGGCAAGAGTGAGGTGGGAGCCTTGTTCCTCGTCAGTGCTCACTCTGGCCGGCCAGTTAAGGCAAGCCAGAGATGAAGAACAAAGGGTCTCCCAGGAGGTCAGGTCCACGGGGTCGCTACTGCCCGACAGCTCGCCACAAGCTGCCCTGCGGGTTTATTATTATTATTATTATAACTAGCCCGTACTGTCCCACTGCTGGGCAAAGGCCTCCCTCCATTCCTTCCATATTGATTGATTCTTAAGGAAGGTTTATATGTATAATACATGCCTATTATAGTAGAGAAAATCCGGGATTTTTTAAGATTTGTAACACCCGTGCGAAGCTGGGACGGGTCACTAGTATTGCATAAAATACAAAATATAAGAAACTAGCTTTTGCCCGCGGCTTCGCTCGCGTTAGAAAGAGACAAAAAGTAGTCTATGTTACTCTCCATCCCTTCAACTATCTCCACTTAAAAAATCACGTCATTCCGTCGCTCCGTTTTGCCGTGAAAGAAAGACAAACAGACAGACAGGCAGACAGACAGACAGACAGACACACTTTCCCATTTATAATATTAGTATGGATTATTAAACTCGTCAAACCTCCCGGATCAACAGATCAGGTAGCGTTACTACTACTAAACAAATATCTACAAATAAATTACAGTTTGATCACTCTTGAGCACATCCGGATGACATTACGTCACATCACATACGTCATCTGTGTGCCTCTGTGAGTGTGAATGCGTGTGTCTGTTTGCATGTGTGTGTGTGTGTTACCAGTTTTGTCAATGATGAAGAGTCCTATAAAAAGAATTGAATTAAATGTCAGTTAAATTGGTTTTAAGTAATTGTATTTATTTTTGTTTTATTGATTCGAAATCTATTTGAATGTACAAGTTTTGAATGAATTATGTTCTGTGTCTTCCGGTTGACATATTTAATTAGTTTAATGATATTATTTGAATTATTAATAAGACAGCTGGCCATATCATTTGAAATTTTTATTTTTTTATTTACTATCGTGTAATAAAATGTCAAAAGTTAACCTGTAAAAAAAAACAAAAGAAAACCCTTTACTTAGTTTTTTTTAATACAGATAGGGTTTTGTTAACAGCATAATTTCACTTCGATTAAATACTAGTTAATAATAGTACTTACTAGTTACTAGTTTTTAATGAAAATAACAACCCAAAGTTGTAACTTAGAAAGACGAAACCATTTTTTTAATCAAATCATCTGTCATCATCAAATTAATTTCAATCATTGAAAACAATGAAATCCAACCCCACAAAAAAAAACTAGATAATCCAACTATACAAAGCAATTTCACAAACGCTTATTTAACTTAAAATCTGCGCAGACGCAGCTAATGAGAACTTCACCGATACTTTGATTGTACGTGTGTGTGTGTATCACACCTGATCTTGTCAATGTGTGCGTGAGGCTGGTTTTAAAAACGCGTGCGTTAGAATTTATAGTGTCAATAATATGGACGGCGACGCGTGCGGTAGGGGTGGTACAGGATTTACTTAATATTTATTTATTTGATATATTTGGTTTTGTTAAACTAAAGTATTTTTACATTATGTATATAAAAATAAGTGAATATCTTGGGTCATATTAAACACACACAATGGTGCTTAAAATCAACACAGAAAAATCAGTCATGCTTTCCTTGGCCCCAACATCCCGCTAGTGTTAAAAGTTTTTGAAATCTCTCTTCTTTACGATTTATTTTCATAATAAATAATAATACATTATGAGCTAATTCTTGAGTTGATTAGTATTGATGAAAATCGCATTAAACACGATTTTGGAGTTCAATTGATCTAAACGTAACAAACGAACAATGAGCCTCATTTTATACTAGCATAGGCTGCTCTGCTTAGTTTGAGATCAGATGGCTGTCTGTAAGTTGTCCTAAGATATTTATTTATTTATTTTATTCTGTAATTCTCCTACTGATTTTCTTGGCGAGGAAATCAATCGTCACAGTTTATCATTATCACGACTAAACAGAACCACTTTGGTCTAGTGGTTCTATTCAGGCCAGTTAAATAAATATTTGTCTCATGCGGGAATCAAACCAGTACCACCAGTTCAGCGATCAACCAATGCGCTATCTGTACCATCGAATTATCGCTTAACAAGTCAGAGTCGGCAACCCTACACCCAATAAGAGGATCGGAGGCGGCGCGGCAAAGCGGCGGCAAGTCAAAGGCGGGCGCGAACACGCACGGATATCTTCACGACACGGCCGCAGGGAGCGGCGCAGGCACTAAAATAACAGCAGGACTGAGACTCCTGTGTTATTGGGCGAGAAACATCGGGTCAGAATGGAAAACAATTGCTGATTGCGGCTGATACTAAAATGATAAAATAAATGGTGAAATGACCTTTCATTTGGAAATTGCTTAAAAATAACACAACTGAATAGTTCAAATAGTAACCGCGGCCCCGGAACATAAAGGGCAACCGAAGGAACAAGTATGGGTTTTAGTCAGTAAAAGTCTGACACTTCCTCCCGCCCCGCCCACGGTGGCAGAAGTCGTTTGGTGATTTCCTATTCTCAAAAAGAATGGAGTCGGTGTTTAAAAACTGACTCTCAGACGAAAAAACCAAAACGAACTCAAGAGGTCAAAGTCTCTTTTAAAATCCATATAAGGAGGACTATGAAGGTCTAAAACTGAGGTGATCTCTTGATGAGAGTCACACTACATCGGCTCAGTATAGAGAACCATTGGCCGATTGGCTCAAAAGCCTGTGATTATTACATCGACATTTCGTTACACAAATATAATAACCACTAGCTTTTGCCCGCGGCTTCGCTCGCGTTAAAAAGAGACTAAAAGTAGCCATGTTACTCTCCATCCTTTCAACTATCTCCACTCAAAAAATCACGTCAATTCGTCGCTCCGTTTTGCCGTGAAAGAAAGACAAACAGACAGACAGACACACTTTCCCATTTATAATATTAGTATGGATTTTGAATTTTATCTGGACTTTGAAAGAGACTATGTTCCCTGAGTCTGTTTCGGCGTTTTTTCAGAGAGAGAGAGATGGTCAGTTATGAAAAGCCGACTCCAGGTAATTTAAAGAAATATAAATGACGTGGAAAACTGAATAAACGCGTACACGTCTTTATACAAAATCGTTGTTTTCTACTGGAAAGAACTGAATAAGCGTTGTCCCTAAGTCTAACATTCCAGAATTACCATCGATATGTTCTTATTAAAAAAGATTAAAGGTCAAAGTTCAGTAATAATATACTATAATATGTATAGTTTTTGTAATGTCCTAACTAGAGTAAATGACTCTTGCAATGTTTCATGCACCTATAATCATGTGTATAGCGTGTTTTACGATGCATGTAAGTGAGTTAAACTAGTTACCTAGCTATAATTAATTGGTTTCTAAAATAGAGGTTCTGTGAATGTCAGTCTGTATTTTATTATGCTTGTCCTTCGATATATCTGTCCAATAAATAAATAATTCTCATATTCTAAAACTACAAAGGGAAAAGTAACTATGGCCCACTATGCACTGCAATATGCACTGTTACATTTACAGGAAAAAAAAAATAGGCACATGCGGCGCGGTTTCAATGAGTAACTATAGGTTCTAATATATGTTATTCTCTGTTATGTGCCAACGTGCTTGTTAGCCAATAATACTTATAGCGTTTATCCAAAAAAAAACCCTCAATTTCTAATACCCTGAGCATTATATTTCAATGTCCTAGTCCTCTAAAAAAAAGTAAAGAAAGTGTGTAAGCAAATACACATATGCGCATGTATGATCAGCACACAACTGCAAACCTAATAATATTTATTCTTTTTGGATCCAGTTGTCATTCAAAGATTTCTGACAATAGTTACGAAATCAGAAGGCAGAAAGTCTGTCAAAAAATCTTACCAAGACGAGTTGCCGAGTAAATGGATTGTTGGGTCAGATAAGCAGATGCTTGATGTTAAATACTGGTATTCAGTTGAATCCAGTTAGCCTCGAAGTCAACTTCAACATAGTTGGAAAAGATCGAGCTATATGAAAGGAAGAAAGAAAGTAAAATATTGTATTTGGCACACATAGACACAGTGCAGAAAACCACTGTTAAACAATAACTAAATTATCGCGGCTGCGCCAAATAGGTCCAGTTCAGTAAAAATGCCAGACAACTATGTTGCAGGGTTGAAAAATGGTCTATTTACTAAGTTATTATTCATTACAAGCTTTTTTAGTGTAAGGTAAAAAGTGATATATACAGATATAGTCCTCAGAGAAAACCAGGGTTCTCTAATTCGTTCCCACCAGCACATTTAATCATTCTAACTAATGTCACGCCACGAAGGCGCCACAAACTCCCTAATAGTCCTAACCCGTTAACTGCTCACATTAACCCCCCGTACCGCGACAATGGTCCTTTAGGCCAACCATATTAGGACCACATATTTGACTTAAACATTAGTAGGAGAAGTCTTTAAATTTTACCGCGGTAGGACTTGCTAATTTTAACCTCCGTCCTTAACAAATACTTGTTGAATCAACACAACATCCCATACGGGTTGAAATTGCGTGTTTCACCACTCAAATTACACATCCAAAATCTTTATGTTGTGCGTTACCTGTGAAAGGATTCTGGTCCTTATGGCGGTGTTGAGGTAAGATAAATTGTTTAACCAGTCATTAGAGTCGGGATTTCAATGTTTTTATTCCCTTTGGTTAAGTTTTGCTGTGATGTTAATTTTACAGTTTGTTGCTAGTATAATATTGTTTATTTTTTGGTTGGAAGTAGGTGGAATTGAAGGGTTAAAGTTATGCAGATAAAGTTTCAAGGATATGAAAGCGAAGAACAGGAGTTCCCTAATATTCTCCCAAGCGAATTTCGGCCCAGGCAGAAATATCGATTGAAAATGAACGAAACGAAAAAAAGAACGAAGACTGGACAACCTAAAGAAGGTTGTTACGTCACTCCAAATATCTTTTTGTTTTGGTTTCGTCAGTTAAAATGTCATAACCGTTATCAGAACCTTTCTCCACAACCAATCATGCTGATTATTATGTTTCAGCAAAAGTTTGTGACGTAATTTAAGAGTTATTGTTGAAAATCAATCGATGTAGCACATTTTTTTATTGAGTCACTTTTAGCCGAATTAAGCTCCATCAATAACATATTATACGTCTTATAGTGCACCACGCTTAGGTTAACTTAGTGTGGAACATAATAATACTAGCTTCTGTCCGCGGCTTCGCTCGCGTTAGAAAGAGACAAAAAGTAGCCTATGTTACTCTCCATCCCTTCAACTATCTCCACTTAAAAAATCACGTCAATCCGTCGCTCCGTTTTGCCGTGAAAGAAAGACAAACAGACAGACAGACAGACAGTCGACAGACAGACTCACTTTCCCATTTATAATATTAGTATGGATGGCGAGCCGATGGCTCGACGATGTTAAGAAAAGTGAGTGGATATGAGTTTTTTTCCTTTTCCACCATTTGTTTAACTTGCGCGATCATTCTGTAGCTTGTGCGGAAAATCACTGACGATTTTTTCCTGGGCTCAGGGCTTATTTTTTTTAATAAGTACCCTATTAAAGAAAATCAGCCTTTCAGATCTACCATCAACTACAACTTCCGCATTCATATTTCTTACCCAGAACTTCAAAAAACCACTCCTTACATCTCGACTCAGCATTTCTGCTTACGCAGTTACCGTGACTCAAGTACCCAATATTTATTCCCGTCGTAAGGCTTTTTTTACCGCCAAAGCCGCCGCAGTAACACTGTTTACCGAACGCGGTAAAAAAGGGGTTCTTTAAAAAAAATCTAATGGATTGAGTATTTATACTGGTATCCGGGGAAGTGTCTTGAAATTATAAGTGTTGGGCGAAATAAAGAGATTTGTTTAGCTGTAGTGGTATTAGTTATAATACCGGTGTTTTGTCCCAAAGCTGGGCAAAGGTATTTCTCATGCAAAGAAGGTATTGATCACCACGCTTGTTTGATGCGGTTATTTCAGATGTTCTCTGACGTTTAAGGTTTATTAAAATATTAAAGCCGAAGAGGTTTTTTGTTTGTATAAATGGTCTAAAATCTGAAACTACCAGTCGGGGAGTGAGGCTGTTCTGTTTAGAACGTCTTGATTTGTGAGGAGTAGTGTAGATTACACAACAAAACGACTTTACTCAGCTGTAACCAAAGAGAGAGAGAGATAATTATATACTTTATTAATAGTATTTCATCTTCTCAGGCGTTGTCACTTGTCCTAAAAGAACGCGAATAGGCGATTATCACGCGATTCCAAAAACTAGATGGCTCAATAAACCGTGAATCCGCGATCATCGCGCGGGTGACTTGCTATATTATAGTGGCGTGATCAGATCGCGTCAATGTCAATTAGGACACGTATTCGAAACCTATATGTGTGGTCGCGTGTGTGAACAGAGTTCGCGCGATCTGCGTAGTCACGTTATATTAGGACGTCTCTGCCTTTCCCCAACTCTATTAGGGTCCAGTCAAACAGGATGCAGCTAAATACCAGTGTTTAACTTGCAACAACTGCCTATCAAACCTCCCCCTAGTTACCGAGTAACACAATACCCCTTAGTAAGACTGAATGTCAGACCTTCTGGCCAAAGATCAGCCAAAGAGGACGAGTGACAGCTGGGACCAATAAGACTATACGTGCTTTCTTTTAGTGCTTTTTCTTGTTTGGATAACAGGGGTGTCTAAGCACCCACACAAACACACACATATTTTGCACATTTCTATTGAGATTTGTAATAGAAAAAATCCCATTTCATGGATGGAGCATCCAAGAATTGAAACAAGAGTTCTGCGTAAAGACCAAAGGGCAGTTCAAAATTCAAAGCATTTATTTCACTTAGACCATTTACAGAACAGACACTTATGAATTGTCAAAGTACAGAGACACATAGATTGTACTGTAATGGAGATAAATTAGTAATTCATGGGTACTAGCTTCAGAAAAATCTAAAACTAAGCAAAAAATGCAAATCCGAAATCAGTATTAATAATAAAAAACATATTTACGTATATCGAAAACACCTGTAATCACGTACATTCACAAAAAGAAAATAAAACATTTCATTTCATTTCATGCCATTTCATTTCTACAATTGAAGCACAGATCACCTTGTCAATCATTAATTGCCTACTCACTCAAGAAGCAAGAGAATCCGTGTAATTAAATTAGTTAGAAGCCGTGGGAACCAATTGAAATGTCACTACAGTATGTAAGCTGTAAGTACTGCGGTGAAACCGCTACTGTGCTGATTGGGGCTATTAAGGCAGCGGGCAGGTGGGTGTGAGAGATAGGAGGTAGCGAGTAAGTATTTCAAAAGTAGTGTAAAGATTTTTAAGTGTACAGCTGGTTGTATGTATTCAAATCGCGTTTTAACACAAAAGAGTCTATTTAAAGGTATTTTATATTATTGCGACTTTTTCTAAGGTCCTTGTGAAGCAAGATATAACTATGCGAATTTTATACATCTCATTTACCGGGGATTTTAGAATAATCTTGTCAGAAATGAAGCTGGCCTTTTGTGTATCAATTAAAAGAATAAAATTACTGAATTTTAAGTATTCAAGTATTTATTTGCAGTCCACATGTGAAAAAGGTGTTACAATTTCAATTTAAGATATTTGAAGTGCATATTTGCTTCTCTTGACAAGTTTTGTTAGTAAAATGAAGCGTATAGGTATTTTTTTAATTTAATAATCTTGCTGTACCTACAAACCACACAAAAGGATAACTTTCAAAAAATATTTCCTAAGAATAAGGCGTAAATAAAATACATATTGTGTAGCATTAGTTACAAAACAACCATGGTACCAACGTAAAAAACAATACCTTCCCCGCGAATTTCGTGGCCACAAAATTAAGACCACAGATAATATCAGTGTGTTCGTCTGACGTCTATATTCACATATCGCGACGCCATCTTGAATTTGAAAAAAGTAAAAATCGTGCCTTTATTAGTACCAAATGATTTGAGATTAATTCTTATCTGGAATTCTTTTGGGATGAATCTTTACGATGTATTGTGGCTAGCATGACATTTGGAAGTAGTGAGTAATGATTTAGCTATTCCCATAAGGCTTGCTAGGTTTCTTTTTTAATTAGGCAAATGGTCTACTTTGGGTCAATAATTTTGTTTAATATGGCAATACTGCTTTTTGAGTGTTTGTCACTTTAACAACGATGATGTGGACGAATGAATAGCATGTGAAATTTTAATCATTTGAATGATTTCCTTATGTTTACTTACAATTACTAGCTGTTGTTTCTGACTTTGTCCACGCTATTGTCAGTTGTACATATTATAGTTTAGTCTTAAATACATACTAAGTAGCCGATTAAAAGGTAATCTATGGACAATTAACTACTTGTCAACTAATTAGTTGGCTAGGTAGTTATCTACTACAACTCTTGGGAATACAAAGGTAAGGCGGGGCTTGGTCCTGCTGGTGAAAATAGAAGCCCCGCGATGCGGAGCTCCGTCAACTTTGCCATAATTACATGAAGTTATAAAAGTTCCCGCTGATACCATTTAGGATGTCTGCCGCGTCGTTTAGTAAAAAGTTTAGGAGTCAATTAAAAAGAATGACGACAGACGGTATACTATCGCTACTAAAGGAACGAGTCGTACATGGGGTTAACAATCAAAGACCGATCCAGCCTGTCCTTTTGCTGAACATCAACGACGACCTAAGCCGAGGTCTATACCCCAAAGGGGGTGCCCTTAGCGCAGTCGTTTAGCTTAAGTTTTCACCCTGGCTCTCCAGTCAGGCCTCCGCCTAGAGTCACTCTTGGCACCCATAGGATAGTCCGGTTAAGCAGTAGACAGCCTTAGCGAGATGAATTGCAAGATGCCATTATCAAAAAAATCGGGGCGCCTCGCAAGGAAGCTGGAGAAGGCTCATATAGCAGCTAGATCCGTACTAATATTATAAATGCGAAAGTAACTCTGTCTTTCTGTCTGTCTCTTCTTCACGCCTAAACCACTGAACCGATTTGAATGAAATTTGGTACAGATATAGTCTGAGACCCGAGAAAGGGCTAAGTATAGTTTTCATCCCGGAAATCCCATTTACTTCGCGCGGACGAAGTCGCGGGCAAAAGCTAGTGCATAGATAAGTCGTAAAAGTTGTATACATTACTTTGTTAAGATGGTATTACAACGTAAAGATGACGAGAGGCGCCTCGCCCGCTCCCGGTCCAGACCCCGCACTTGTTACTGACGTCAGCCGAACAAAAAGTTTTAATAACGTCATACGTCAGATTATGGCGGACTGGGGTATTTAGTAGAGGCAAGGTTACACTGAGTGAGGAGTTACAATGTTGTGTTTTGATTACGGTTTTTAAACAAATTATTATTTTTTTACTACTGGGTGTAGGTACCTGCGGGCTAAAATGCGTTTTAGCAGTGAGGAAAATTTAAGACAGACAGAGTTTTTTTTTTATATTTATTTAATTCTCAATTCTTTATTGCATTCCACGATGGAATGAATGGTACAGGCTTAGGTGGTAAACATTAAAAAAAAGTTACAATCATGGACCCTGTTGGGCACAGCAAAAGAAATACAAGAGGACTATCCATTCTTATTTAAATTTCATTATTAATTATTACATTGTTGTTACATTCCATTCATTTATTTATATTGAAAGTATTTATTACATTACTTATATACCATTAATATCATATTATTATTGCATTATTTTACATAGCAAAAAAATATTTTTATAGCTTAGTAGCCCACGAATGTTGGTTCTCGCGAATGCAGACGATTTTAAATTCGTAGTCAGATAAAAAGCAGTCATATATCCAAAGAAAGATGTAAGTACTCCAGCTTGCGCGATACTGTAAATAATGGCTAAACAACTAAATTTAAATCGATTTTTTGGTTAAACTACTTATAGTTTAGTCAAGAAAACGTAAGAAAGAGACTTACTTACGTTCTTATTTTCACAATTATAATTGTATTAACATTATGCACAGTTCTACAATGTACAATTACAAACTATTCCACTCGATGTGTCCCTGCCCTAAATATAAAAGAAAAAGTTTTGACAGCCCCTGAGCTACTGTAAAGGGGTTTTATATGACAATGAACGCAGACGCACAAAAAATATACCAAAATCTGACCCGGTATATTGAGATGGATTTATTATTATCATGTGCTTAACGTACTTATATACTCATAAAACCGTGAAATCACACGTGACTTTGTTGAAAATCTCTCAATTAGAACCAAAAAGTTTTTTGAAGGATCAAATTATATACGGCGAGCCTGTGATCCTAGTACGTGTATGTTATTTAGTTTATTTATATTTTTTATTATTATGATTATGTGGAAAATAACCACAAAAACATAATAAATAGGGTGACTGGTAATTAGTGTACGATACTTAAACACGTAACCAACAACAACGCGTAAAAAAAACAGCTTTTTAGTACATTTAAGTTTGCCTAATGTACTGAACAGCTGATGTATTTCTCGCAATTTCGTCTTTGTTTCCATAATAAAAATTGTTTGTTATCATATGCGTATCGTACACTAATTACCAGTCACCCTCTATAAAACTAGTAGGTTAGGTTTAGTCATATTTTCTAAAGCTCTAAGGTAAAAGTACTGAATTATGTTGAGATAATCGTCTTGTTTTTTTTTAGCTTTTCGATTTTATTGGTAAAAACTAAAAAAACTGGAAAAAGGACAATTCACCATCTCCCTGAACGACTTTTAGAATGTTAGTTGGCACACCACAAGAAATATAAAATAAAAAATAAAATTTGGCATTTTATTGAGTAAATATATCCATATTATTCTTTTGATGATCGATTGCATTGCAAATACGTAAATCACAGCTAATTCTTATTACGTGCGCTACAAAAACAATTAAGAGAAAACACATATTGACGCCTCCTGACGTTGCTTGCAAATAAAAAGCCATTAATATCATATTTTATTTGTTTTAAACAAATTCCTTCGCGCTTTTCTGAGACGTGAGGAGTTATTGAATGCTGTGATAAGTAAAGTTGATCTGAAAAATAAATAGATCTGATTTCTCTATCAATGTTATTGTATGGTCGCATTAACTTTGAACCGTTAAAACGCAAATATAAACCGTTTTGCGATCGTTTTTAGAATGATGACTAACCAGGGATTTTGTCGATTTGATTAAGCTATTTTTTTTTATTTTAGGAGTTACAATGATCGAGTCATAAAGGCAACCGCCTCTCTGATGTCAGTTAAATTTGTACTTAATTTTAAGCGAATAAAACCGCAGTCTGTGTAGCTTTTACGGCTAATTTACTAGACCAATTTTGACGCGATTTTGTTCTAGTACAAAATTATTTAAAAGGCTTTTAATACAACATTTTACGATTACGCAAAAAAACGACACAAAATTTGACAATTCTATAAACGTAAAAAAAAAAATGGTTGCCTGTAAAGTCGGTTTTACGGGCGAAGATTTTACGTGACAACGTCTTTTACCGATCATAGTTGAGTGGGAGAGAGACGCAAGGCATTCGGCGGGCCTCTCTCTCGTTCGGTGACTCATCGTAACGTTACCGAGCGTTACACTTTTTCATAAGTGACTCCCAGCCGCAACCTAATTTAAGACGTTGTCACGTCAAAAAACACGCATTCTTTTCACTTAGCACGTGAAATCTTTGATAGACGTAGGCGCCAACAAAACGCCCAAAATTCGGAACTTCCGAATATATAAAAAAAACTACAACATCGGCAGTCCACTATAAATCATTAGGGCCTCGCACGATCACATTTTAGAGCTTCGGTCAGCCAGTGCCCTACCGAATGAAGAAAAAAAAACAAAAAAAACTTTTTCTTTTTTTTTGTTTTTTTTTCGTCTTCACCGGATATCATCGTCGCGACATTACCTTGGCGACAAAACCGTGGCGCCTTTAATTTTTTTTTTACTTTTTTGTATTAATTTGAATTTTATCGTAACGGCGTAAAGTTTAGATTGGAGTAGCAAAGGAAGTGTTGTAGTAAAATAGTGTCGAATTACTGGTGACAATGGTATTCGGTTTTTGACTATTGTGGTAATGTGAGTTTTTTTGAATTTCAACTCTATTTCTAATGATTTAAGGGTGGGAATCAAACGGCCTACGTTTTTTAAATCCTCTGTGAGTGTAGTTCCTATATTTTTTTATCTCCGCCTCAGAAAGGGTCAGTTTTGTTTTTATTTATAAACCTTCGATGTTTGTTTTGCTAAATTTCTTCGAGGTAAGTAAGTCTTTGCTAAGTTTTTGAGTAAATATTACAAAAAAAAAAAAAAATTAAACGTTCAATTTTTATACTACATTTCATAATTAACAAGAAAAGCGACTTTGCAAAAAAAGTAAAAAGAAAACATAAATTAAATGTTAACCTTAAACTATCTTTTAAACTTTCTTAAATTACCTACAAATAATTTATATATTTTTTTATTGTTGAATAATGAGTGTGAAGACCTACCAAAAATTTAAATTTTATACTTACACATAAAAAAACTTTTCAAATATTTACCAAACCAGAAACTTCTTAACACAAACATTACAACTTTGCCTAAAGACGCCAACATTACCCGTTAGTAAAGATAACAGCAAATATTTTGCATATACGTCATCCAACCAAAGAAAAGGAATTTTGCAAAAAAAAAGATGCCCTTTGTCACTTTTGTAACTAGAAAAAAAGATAAGAAAAAATGGTCAAGTGAGAGTTACAGTTTTTGGGTAAATTCTGCAAATCAAGTTGTAAAAGAAATTAAAAGGAGTTTTGTTTTCTGTTACCTTTCAACGACCAACCGACAGCCGGCTGTCGGACTGCTATTAATTTTTTCTTTCTTCTAGCTTTTTAGGTTTTATTTTATTCTCTTTTTTGTCTACTTAATTTTTTTTTACTTTAAACGGCAAAGTTTTAATTTTTTTTCATATTATTTGTTTACAGATAGACAGACTTAGGATTTTTATCGGTGCAAGCCGGGTTATTCGGCTAGTATTAAAAGCATGCTAGACATCCCAGTGGTTCAGGTAGCCTTAATCTTAGCGTGCAAAATCTTTAAAACCGGTTTAATCAACACATAAAATATTGTTATACATTTATAAGTCGTTAAATTACAAGGTATGTAAGTATCTGGAGCTTTATCTAGTCATAAAACTAATTAAATTGTGTGTCATCTTGGACCTCAGATGTAGGCTGCCCTGTAGGTCTAAATATGCAATTTGTAGGACCACACAGTGTGCTAGCATTTAAATATAAATATTAAAATTAAAGTTTTAATTGGGATTATGATTTTATATTTTGCTAGGTTATGCGTGCTCGCGTAAAAGTCAACTTTACCGTATTTATATATAATAAAATTAAAGTTAATTAGACTTTTATAGTATTATAAAAATATTTTAGTAATCATTCATATAATTATTTTACTAGCTAATTACTGCGACCCGACCTTTACAAACTTTTATTGCCTTATTACCTCGTTCGGACTTTAGGAATTGAATTTCCAAAAATTGTTTTCTAGGGCTTTAGGTCATAAAAAAACGAATGTGCTTTATTTTTCAAGCATGAATAGACTATTTAAAGACTTCCTGCACCGAAGTTTCTTCATATTTAATAAAGTAGAAGATAAATAATGTAGAAGAAAGTTACTTAACTACGGTACAAAACCTGGTATAGGTGTACCAGGAACTGATGACAAAAATGGTAAATAAAATATGATGACAGCAACACTGGGGAAAATGGATTAAAAGGTTTTGATACTTGTATTTTCCCACAAAATTTTGTTACACTTATTGTAATACTAACATTATAAAGAGGATTTTTTTTTTATGTATTTTTGTTTGTTACTCTTTCACGCAAAAACTACTGAACGCATTTTGATGAAATTTAACAAAAATATGGCGATATTTTTTGCAGTTTATTCAACAGTGGTGTTTGATTAGTTGTATTTTTGTATGAGCTGTTGAGACGATTGGGACCTACATGCTTGAGGCCCACTCTGGGTAAAGCTACAAAGGCTTTACGTATAAATTTTAGCCCCTAACCATGAGTGACCAAAATAAAGATATTTTTTTAAAAAGAGGGATTCATATACTTTTTAGCGAGATGTATATCTGGTTAATCCATTCTAATATTATAAATGCGAAAATAACTCTGTCTGTCTGTCTCTTCTTCACGCCTAAGCCACTGAACCGATTTGAATAAAATTTGGTACAGATATAGTCTGGGACCCGAGAAAGAATTTAGGATAGTTTTCATCCCGGAAATCTCCCGGGAACGGGAATGAAGTCGCGGCGCGGCAAAAGTTAGTATAAAATAACTTATGATAAACCCAGTCACTATAATATACTTTATTTACACAACAAAGATGAAAGAAATGGTTTTTCGCTTTGTGATTGGTGTCCCAGCTTGGTTAGGGCATTGCGAGTTTAATTCGAGCTGATTGCCCCTTAAGAAAAAATGATTCTGTTCTTTGTCAAGGTTACCGACTATGGTAGTGGCATTCAAGGCAAGTCAAACGCCTTTAGGCGGCTCATGTGAATCTGACACCAAGGCTTCTGCCTTCTTCATCTGCCTTTTGCAATAATTCGTCACATAGTACTAGTACACGCCCCTGTAATAAGCCAAAATTATATGTTACGTAATATATATACATATGTTAAACTCATACAAATGGATTTGAAACAAAGTATCAACTTTGGCGAGTCATACTAACCAGTCATCGCAAGCACGCGGTATAAAATCGAAAATTGCGTGTAATCTACACCTTCTTCTTCATAGATTTATCGGTACACGTTATAAACAGAGCTTTTAGATTGTGACTGCGGTGGTTTCTTAGTCATTCTTTCACTTTTTACTAAAGATTTCTTGAAAATAACAAATGTAAACAAACAAACGTAATGTCACTTGACAGATGACATGACAAGTATACCATATGAAAATCATTATTTGTTTTACTTTTTTTTTGTCATGAGTTACTGGTACACCTATAACTAAACTCATAAATCTCCAAATTTCTTAAAGAAACATTTGTTCATAAATCATAATTAACTTTAACAGGCAAATCTCAACAATCATTAAAAAAAAGTTTTACAATATAGACCAAACCGTAACCTTGAAAAAAACGCGGCAACACAGTTGTCAAGTTAATATGACAGCTGTCAGATGGGCGGGTGCTGTCAAATTGAGATTGACATGTAGATTGGTTTGGAACAAATATTTTGAATTTTTGCGGTGGTTTTGGTCAATATTTTGGGTAATTATAGAGCGGTTTATTTATGGTATACGATTGTAATTTTAGATGTCATAATGAGGAGCTCTCGGTCGAAGTTCTTTTAAGAGGCAGTCGATTCGCTGTTTTTTTATTTAAACTTTCTTATTTGCGCGTTCATCTGTTTAACCCTGTAATTTGTATTTTCTTTACAGAGAAATCTACTTTTCTACAGTTAAGGGGCACTGAATAGCACATAGAAATTAATTAATTTAAAAAAATGGCGCTTATATTGTCAGAATGTTTTTTTTATTTTTATTCTATATTTTTAATATTGTTTTTACTTTTCGTGCGATTGTATAGATTGTGTGTGTTGAGGTTTATCAAAGCTAATTGTTAAAATGTTACCACTAACAAGGGCAGAGCGCTGATATCTGAAATATAGATATTATAGACTTATCAACCTTATAAAGAATCACGGCAGAATAATGAGCTCCATATTGGGTAATATACATAGTTATATTATGGTCATTAATATAAGTAAGCTCAATGACATTTTATAGGCATAATAATAATAAAAAGAATATATATACCCGCAGGGCAGCTTGTGGCGAGCTGTCGGGCAGTAGCGACCCCGTGGACCTGACCTCCTGGGAGACCCTTTGTTCTTCATCTCTGGCTTGCCTTAACTGGCCGGCCAGAGTGAGCACTGACGAGGAACAAGGCTCCCACCTCACTCTTGCCTTAATTGGCTGGTTTGAGTGGAGATTCGCAAGAGCATACGTGCTCGGGGGAAGAAAGTATTCCAGTAAGATGCTGGTAGGGATCTTGACCGTACTTCCGGGATTGTCCTGATAGCCGTGGAATACTTACCTCTCCACTCCTCAAGCACCTCGATATATGTTGCCCCCTTGTCGCTACGTCACTATGTGCTAGCGGCCGTTTCCGGGGGCCCATTTACTGAGTGTGCAAGTCACCCCCTGCCTGCGGAATGGAGACAACGACTGTCGCAACCTAGTGCTGGGCACGCCGTTATAGCGGCGGTAAGACCCCTCTTTGAGGAGTGGCTGGAGAGGCGTCATGGCACTCTCACGTTTCGCTTGACGCAGGTCCTCACCGGACATGGTCAGTTCGGGAGGTTCCTGTGTCGGATTCGGGCGGAAGCGACGCCTGGGTGTCACCACTGCAGTAACGGTCGCCTGGAGGACACGGTCGAGCACACGGTGGAGGTGTGCCGCGCATGGGCGGACCATCGACGTGTCCTCGTAGAGGCGATCGGCGGCGGTGACCTCTCGCGCCCGGCGCTGGTTCAGGCCATGCTTCGGGGCGAGACGGAATGGGATGCCGTCGCCTCCTTCTGCGAAGCAGTTATGCTAGTGAAGGAAGTGGCGGCGCGCGAGAGGCAACGACGAGCCTCTCGCCCCGGACTAAGACCCAGGCGAAGACGTCGAGAGTCGCAAGACGACTACCGGCCACCGTAGGCGCGGTTCTGCGGATGGCGAGCTATGGGTAGCTCGCCGCCCGGCTAGGACCAGGACCGCGTAGACGGCGCGTTTTGTTCCACGCGCGCCTCAAAGAGAAGGAGTCAGCACAGGAAGGGGCCCAACAGGGCCAACGCCTGCCGGGGTTGCGGAATGTTTATAGTGGTTACCGTGACCCTGGAACATAAAGGGCAATCGAAGGAACATGAGTGGGTTTTAGTCAGTAAGAGTCTGACACGCCCTCCCGTCGCACCCAGGACGGGAGCAGTCATTGGATGATTTCCCACTCACCAAAAAAAAAAAAAAAAAACCCCTGCCTTTTTATCCGTGTTTACAAGCATTGGCCAGGCAGGGGCCATAGCCATTCAATAGTCTAGGATAAATAATCCATCTTAGCAACCCAAACCCATAGTCCAATACCTTTTTTATTCCATGACCTGCAATAGACCACCACCAACCGGGGGTTGTCCTTAGGTGCACTTGAGTGGTGCATATAGGGATAATCGCCGGTTGGTGCCTCACTTCATATTATAAAGCTTTATTTAAGGGGCCTCTGCGAGTTGGCTTCGGCCCCTCGTACGCCTTTCAAAGGACCGGGACCCCAGGGTCTCGAGAAATGCAACTGAATCAAAAAAAGAATATTAAAATTAAGGTTTATGGTTAGCCGAGTTTCTTTAAAGGATCTTAACTGTAGTATATTAGCATAGAAAACCATTTCTGAAGGCACATGCAATTTTGAAACTCTATTATCTTCTTTCAGCGGATTATTTATAACAAATAAGTTCATCAATCAAATCTTTATAATTACTTTGAAAGTAACTTCGTCTAGAACATTATACACACAGTCTCTCAGTAGATATATCATCTGTGTTGTAATTCTTGTACAATGTTCAGTTGATTTATTAATTTCACATGGATCATTAGTACGTCATAATTACGTATGTTTTGGATGAATTACTTAAATTTATTATATAATCTTATAGTAAACTAACTTTTGTTAATAGTTCCCGTTCCCGGGATGAAAATTATCCTATGTCCTTTCTCGGGTCCCAGACTATATCTGTACCGAATTTCTTTCAAATCGGTTCAGTGGTTTAGACGTGAAGAAGAGACAGACAGACATACAGAGTTACTTTCGCATTTACTCGTATAATATTAGTACGGATTTCTTTGACTGAAAGCTTTTCCTGCTTGACTTCAGTCTAAACTTTTTGATTGTCTCACTTTTTTACATGTGAAAAGAGGCTGTAAATGGTTTTATGAAGGCAAAATATTTGTGAATGGCAACTATTATATTTTTTTTCTGGGTCGTGACTGACTTTGGCGGAGACAAACATCGTGAGGAAACCTGGACTTGTCTCTGAAATAGCCACGGAGCTTTTTAAGAGGAGGAACCTCTTTAACTACAGAAAGGACAATTGGATTGACTTTCATGCGAACAAAATTGCGGACAAAAACTAGTTTATTCCAGTATTTCGTCATTATTACTAACTTTAATTAGACGTACATATTTATGTATTACATACTTAATATATTTTAACAAGAAGGAGTTTCCTTATTATTTTCCTTGTAAGAAGTACATACTGTTAGGTGGGTTTTTACACTGCCTCATTAAATCCCTATATTTTTCAACAAGAATAAAGGAAAATAGAACTTTAAATAGATAAGGCTTATTTTGATGCTGGTGTCCTTGATTCTGAATTAAATGGACTACTACATTTACATAAATATATAAAATTGTAAACTGACTGAGTGATTATCAATGCACAACATATAAAAGCAACACGAATCACGACTGATGTAACCAAAATATATTATAAAACTTTTTGATTGAAAAGAGTGTCCGTGGAGTTTCTTGCTTGTTCTTCTCCATAGAGATCTACGTTTTGGAACAGGCTTCAACTTTCTAACGAATCGACTGTTTGACAATAGGCGAGATGACAAAAAAAAGTACTTAATTAGTCCGTCAGTTAGCTAATAAAAAAATTTGGGACACGTATTTTTTCTTTTTTCTCGTAAACAGAAAATGACGACAATACAGTGCGTTGAAGTTTCGTGAAACGTCACGCCTTTGTGTAATTTTTACTGAGAAGTGAGTCACAAGCCCCCTCTCCGGAACTTAGATGCTCTTTATCTTTGTATGTTGTTATTAATTTGATCAAGCAAAATCTTATATATCTTATATTCTTTATTGCACATTAAAAAAAAAACAACATTTAAGCAAACTAAAATAAAACTTATGTACAATGGCGAGCTTAACCCAGAAATAACCCAGAAATTAAGCAAAAAATATGTGTCCAGTATTTTTGGACTGTCTAACAGACGGACTAAACAGAATGTCATTCTTTTGATGTAGTCAACATCTCTATTCATAAGTGCCTGTAAATGGTCTAAGTAAAATAAATGCTTTGAATTTTTTTTAAATTTGACAATCCAAACCGCTGGTCTGGAGACATGAAACTTAGGTATGTTGAAGAAAAAAACACTGGTACAATTAATAACAGATTGCGACTCAATAACGAGAAAGAATAGCTATGTAATACATCGTCCAAGTTTTTATAAAACTGTGGAAGAGTGGAAGTGTATTGCATTTCCTTCAATAATATCATTGTTTACATGAAATACAATATTGTGGGAACATTTCTCATGAACTTCAACGTACTGTCCTTTCTGAACAATCGTGGTTGGGGGGCATAAATTGTATTTTTAATTATATTAGGCTTTGTCATAATAGGCGAGACGACAAAAAAAAAGTAATTAGTCCGTCAGTTAGATAATCAAAAAATTTGGGACACGTATTTTTTCTTTTTTTTCGTAAACAGAAAATGACGACAATACAGTGCGTTGAAATTTCGTGAAACGCACTGTCACACCTTTGTATAATTTTTACTGAGGAGTGACGTCACAAGCCCCCTCTCCGGAACTTTGATGCTCTTTATCTTTGTATTTTGTTATTAATTTGATCAAGCAAAAAACATGTGTCCAGTATTTTTGGACTGTCTAAAAGACGGACTAAACAGAATGTCATTCTTTTGATGTAGTCAACATCCCTATTACCATTAGACCTTCATAACTCCTTTACTGGGTAACACAATACCCCTGATTGTCATTTGTCAAACTCATTGGCTGTGTCACCCCGTAACGTTAAAGTTTTACGAATGACCAACGGCTTTACGTGCTTTCCGAGGCACGGGATGTCAGTGATGTCCAAGATAAACTTTGTCAGTACTACGGCTAGTAGGCTGAAAAAGTCAGACATTAGAACTGGCACGGTTAAAAACTTGCAACCTTATGCATGAGAGCTAGGCGTCTTTACCGTTGGGAGTTTGACCGTTCGACGACCAAGCGACAGCCGGTTGTCGCGCGAAGATTTATATTGTGTACTAGCTTTCGCTCGCGGCTTCGCCCTTGTGCATGTTAAACTTCCATCCACTTTTTGACGGATTTAGGGTTGTAATTTCTAAAAATTCTTTCTAATTATTAGATAATTACCCTCCACAAAGAACACAACCTCCATTTGGGATGTGCTTTGATATATTAACAGTCAGTCATCAGTCAGCGTACTATTTTATACATTTATAAAGAACACTAGCTGTCCCCTGTGGTTTCACCCGCAATTTTCGTTACTGCTCCGCTCCCGTGGGTCGTAGCGTGATAGTATATAGCCTATAGCATTCCTCGATAAATGAGCTATCTAACACTGAAAGAATTTTTCAAATCGGACCAGTAGTTCCAGAGATTACCCCCTACATACAAACTTACAAACCTACAAACTTATAAATTTTACCTCTTTATAATATTAGTATAGATTACCTATATTCATCAGGTCCAATATGACAGGAATTATCTCATGATACAATAAAATCTTAATACTAATAAACTTAAACATGGCAAATACCGCTGAACTCTACATTACTATTCACAAGAAATAGACGAAAATCTACAAAAACGCAAGCGAAGCCACAAGCATAACCTAGTAAAGTATAAATATACCAACGCTAGCCCAACACTTGAGCGCGCGATAAGATCGCGTGAGATCAAACGCGCCGCGCTCTGACTAGTCGATAGTATGGAGCTGAACTTATCTGATGCTCTGTGCGACTTCCGAAATTCTATAGTGGTTTCAAGTGCGCCTTCGCTTTTTGTGTATGTTTTGTTTCTTTAATATTTTTTTGTTGTTACACTTCTCTCTTTTCACTTTTATATTGTGTAGGTCATTTTTTTTTTGAGGAGTGAAAAATCACCAAATGACTGCTCCCGTCCTGGGTGCGGCGGGAGGGCGTGTCAGACTTTTACTGACTAAAACCCGCTCATGTTCCTTCGGTTGCCCTTTAAGTTTCGGGGTCACGGTAACTATTATAAACGTACGTCATTTCTTTTCAATTTTGTAGTACACTTACAACCGAAAAAACTGCTGAAACCGTTATAAAAACACACCAGTTTATTATTAATCCATTGCAGGACAAAGGCTTCTTCATGGCTTCTTCTCTTCTTACAAAGAAACACAAGCATTGGTCACTACGCGCGCTCGAGGCAGATTAACGATTTTTGTTAACTACTCGGCTCCAGTAGGTTCAACTGAGAATACTTTGCCTTTTTTGATAAATGGACTACCCAACACAAGAAGATTTTTTCAATCCAGAATAAAAATTCGGGGGATTAACGCGTTCAACCAAACAAACCACCAGCTTTATAATATTAGTATTGATTTCATGTATATTTTCACTTTATCCTCCACATTTCCTTCATATCAAGCCTTCCCAATCAAACCAGTTCTCAAAAACCTACAAAATAATAATCCCTAACCCTTCTGAACAGAGAATAATTACACCGAGTCGATACGATTGAAAAACGACAACCTCCTTTATCGAGTGTCTCCATAAAAGTAACTTTGGTTTAAAAAAGGTAACAAAAAAGGTTTTATACGAACCGCCTTATCTAAGGATGGCGCCGGTGGCAAGAAATTTGGCCTTTTTTTCAAAGACTCTCGTAATTGACAGAATTTACGCTGGAGATAACACTATGGGTCTGGTTCACCTCGGAATGCGTGGTCAGTGTAGCGTAATAGGTATTCACCTGATTTACATAAGGATTTTGCATTTATTTGGAAGTTTCTGTTTAAATATTCATAGTAATGATGAAGAAGAAAACATGGATATATATAAATAAATAGTTAATGGTGCTGATTCTCTTGTTTATACAAACTTAACTAAAGTTAAGTTAAATGCATCTTTCTCTTTCCATTTCTTAAAAGAGACATTTTAGTTTAATCCTGTCAAATTAGACAACGCCTAAAGAAAATTGACGTATATTTAGACGCCATGATTTGAAAGGTTCCCTATCCATTTGCATAAAATTTTAAGACCTAATATAACTTCGCATAATGTTGTTTGGCATAATTATATTTTCGCATAACATAATTACGCATAACTGCTCATGCATAACTTTTTTAAGCATAATGTCCCTAACCATAATAATGATTAGGCATAATATTCTAAAGCATAAACTTATTAAGCATAAAGTTCAAAAGCATAACTTTTTTATGCATAAAGTTCTAAAGCATAACGTTTGTAAGCATAATGTCCTAAAGCATAAAATTTAAAGCATAAATTTCGCATAAAAATATTAAAACATATTTTTATAGGTTGTTACAATGGAAAATTTATGAACACCTAGAATATTAGACACTATACCCGCATGCAAGCAAGCATGCAGCATGCAAGCAAACATGCAGCATGCAAGCAAGTATGCAGCATTCAAGCAAGCATGCAACATGCAGGAGGCAGGGTTTCTGTGACGGCTCCGGCGCTGCGGGCCTCCGGCGGCTCCACGCGTGCTAATCGTCGCAGACGGCTTTCGCTCACCACCGCAGCTTCGGCTTGTTGGCCGGCTTCGCCGGCCAGCCTCAGCCGCGGCGGCTCGCTCCCAGCCGCCTGCTCCTCAGCCCGCGGGCCGCCTCGCCCCTACGCGCCTACGCGATTTTAAATTACACTCTAGGGGTAGGACAAACAAGACTACGTGGAGTCGGTTTTGCAGCAATTCGGTTCTGTCACTAATTTTTGTTGCACAGCATATTAACTTTTTAATCAAAAATTTATTTGATTGTTACAGAAACTATAGCAAATTGGTTTGCTTTACATAATGCCATGTATATTTATATTTATATATCATTTGCATGAAAATTGTTTTTGTGCCTAAACATTATTATGCTAATAGCCATTAGGCCTACTAACGTTATGCTAAATAGTCTTTAGGCCTACTAACGTTATGCTAATAGTCATTAGGCCTACTAACGTTATGCGAATCAAATTTATGCCAAAACAAATTAGTCTTTAACATGATTATGCCAACATAAAATGTATGCCTAAAAAATTTATGCCGAAGTATTATTATGCCAAAACAAATTGTGCCAAAATCGGGTATACCGCCGTTTACCCGAATTTTATTTGCCCTAATTTCATTTGCCATAATAGTCAACAGCCATAATATCATACGACATAATACTCATTTGCCCTACTCTCATTTGCCATAATAGTCACGTGCCAGAATCATTGTTTCCCATAAAGTCATTTACCATAACATCATTTGCCATAATCATTGTAAGCCATAATTATCACATGTCCTAATTATCACATGCCATAATTATGATATGCCATAACATAATTTGCCATCGACATCGGGTGTATAACGGTTGTTTATATCAAGAGAAATTGGATGCAATTGGGACTTTAGGGCACCCCGACTCGGACAGGTTAGGTTAGAAGGGGATGGCGGGGTCGTGTGAGCGAGCGAAGCGAGCGAATAGACCCCGCCATCCCCTTCGTGGTTATTTTTTTATAAACCACACAGAAGTAGGAGCCCCGCGAAGCGGGGCTCCGTCGACCTAGCCCACCATCAACCATGCACAGAAAAAAAAACCATTACGGGGCTTAAATATTTGTCTAATACTTGTTATGCCATTTAAATATTATGCCATTTAAACATTATGTCTAATAATTATTATGGCACATAAAATTATGGCAAACAATACTTATGGCATTCGTATCTTATGGTATCTAAAATTCGGGCAATTAAAAGTATGTCATATGTCTTTTAGGGCAAATGAAACATTCGGGCAAATGAAATTCGGGTAAATGAAATTCGGGAAAATGATGATTATGGCATATAATCTTCGGGCAAACAATAGACAACCCCAAAATCGTTATGCCGAAGTATATTAGGACAAAGAATATTATGCGAAAAGAAGGGATCCCGATTTGAAATTGCGTCTAAATTATCTATGAAGTGTCTAAATTTGACAGGATTTAACTAACGTTTTAATCTTCTGTCCTTTTCTTAAATAAATAGAAAAGGAAAGATGCACTTAATTTAAATTTACGTTAGTTTGTCAATAAGAGAATCAGCAACAATACCAGCCAGCAATGTCACACTGCAAACAATGGCCTCTTCAGTTTCAATATGAGAAAGAAATTTGCATGTTTTATGGAAGTTTATATTTCTACATTCACAGAAATATTACGAATAATGATGAAGAAGATTACACAAATAATACCCGCACGTTACTGTCCTACTGCAGGTTTTACGTCTTCTCATACAAAGAAGGCTCGAGCATTGATCACCTCGCGCGTTCAAGACGGATTGACTGGACTAATATTTATTATAAAGTCCAAGTTTCTTATCGCGGTGCTTTCCTTTACCAAACTCTTTGATACCCAAGATAAACTTTAGGAGGTACATATGTATTGAAAAAGTCTCATTGGTCAGGCCACAACATAATGGCGATATTTTATTTTTATAGTTCATTCTTTTAATTCCATATTTTAAATTAAAACTACACTTGATTGTGAAAACAATTCTGTATCGAATTCCTTTGTAACAAAATAATTGACTGCACTAATATTATAAAATAAGTTATTTTGTAAGTTCGAGAGGTTGTAGGAGATAATCTCTGGAAAACGATTTTAATTTTTTTTTACCGATAGAAAGCTACATTATTTTTAAATGTCATATGATGCATATGAGGCTATATAACACCACACTTTGACCCACAGAAGCAGAGCAGTAACCTACCTAATAATACGCAAGCGAAACCGCGAGGAACAGCTAGTTTAATTTAAATCTGTAGTGGAATATTTGACATTATGTCATTACGACCATTATTATATCTCGTAAATTTAATTTTAAGTACAGTATTGTATTCATTCGTTGACATTTTAAAAATGTTTTATTAATTCATCAAGTTATTTAATTCAAAGAAAATTTATGTTTTATTTAATTAATAATGAATTTTGGCGGGACATAAATGGAAGCTGTTATAATATATTATATTTTGGTATTGTAATACAACTATGTTAACAAAGTATATGAATATAAACTGTATTATATGTTAAATAATAGTTGTATTATTTAATAGCAAACGTCGCGACGGTCAGCCTCTTTTTTTTTTGGGGAGTGGGAAATCACCAAATGACTGCTCCCGTCCTGGGTGCGGCGAGAGGGCGTTTCAGACTTTTACAGACTTACACCCACTCATGTTCCTTCGGTTGCCCTTTATGTTCCGGGGTCACGGTAACTATTATAAACATTCCGCAACTCCTGCAGGACGTCCCGCCTCTCATATTATCATAATTATTACTAATAATTATTATATTATCTTGGACGTCACAGACATCAGTAAAGGCAAAACATTGTACAGATACCTGGATTTATATGAATAATAGTCCGAAATCACCAATTCGCCTGCAGCGCGGTGATCAATGCTCGTGCCTTTTCTGTATGAGATGAGCCCTTTGCCCTGTACATCAATAAGCTGGTATTATTATTCAAAGCTAAAGCCTGCTCTACACTGTCTACTCGCGAAGTTGCCTCGATGAAGTATTCATCGAAGTTGCTCGAAGTCCGAGGTATGTGACTACACACTCGTGCAACTTCGCGGGGAGCACTTTGGGTCCTTTGACTGGGGCGCAAAAACCGACAGCGACTGGAAGTCGCCCGATGCGAGCCGAGGTTGCACGAAGCGAAGCGAAGTGCCCTTCTACACTATCGTATTCGCTCAACTTCGACCAACTTTGCGAGTAGTGTAGAGCAGGCTTTTTTTTTTTTTTTTTTTTTGGTGAGTGGGAAATCATCCAATGACTGCTCCCGTCCTGGGTGCGACGGGAGGGCGTGTCAGACTCTTACTGACTAAAACCCACTCATGTTCCTTCGATTGCCCTTTATGTTCCAGGGTCACGGTAACCACTATAATCATTCCGCAACCCCGGCAGGCGTTGGCCCTGTTGGGCCCCTTCCTGTGCTGACTCCTTCTCTTTGAGGCGCGCGTGGAACAAAACGCGCCGTCTACGCGGTCCTGGTCCTAGCCGGGTGGCGAGCTACCCATCGCTCGCCATCCGCAGAACCGCGCCTACGGTGGCCGGTAGTCGTCTTGCGACTCTCGACGTCTTCGCCTGGGTCTTAGTCCGGGGCGAGAGGCTCGTCGTTGCCTCTCGCGCGCCGCCGCTTCCTTCACTAGCATAACCGCTTCGCAGAAGGAGGCGACGGCATCCCATTCCGTCTCGCCCCGGAGCATGGCCTGAACCAGCGCCGGGCGCGAGAGGTCACCGCCGCCGATCGCCTCTACGAGGACACGTCGATGCTCCGCCCATGCGCGGCACACCTCTACTGTGTGCTCGACCGTGTCCTCCAGGCGACCGTTACTGCAGTGGTGACACCCAGGCGTCGCTTCCGCCCGAATCCGACACGGGAACCTCCCGAACTGACCATGTCCGGTGAGGACCTGTGTCAAGCGAAACGTGAGAGTGCCATGACGCCTCTCCAGCCACTCCTCAAAGAGGGGACTTACCGCCGCTATAACGGCGTGCCCAGCACTAGGTTGCGACAGTCGTTGTCTCCATTCCGCCATGAGATCTCGCCGGAGCTCCGTGAGCCGTGCCGCGATAACCCGCGGCATCGGGACTTCACCCCGGCGTTGCACTTCCACGCGCCACTCGTACGTGTGTGCAAGGACTGTTGCCTCCAGATCCCACGGCGGGACGCCGGCAAGGAGGCATGCCGCCTCACTTAACAATGTTATCATTGTAACGTTATATTTAACCCCCAGACGCAAATAGAGGGATGTCAGCAGTTTTACCTGTGTGTCTGTGGCACTGTGGCTTTAAACGGTTGTATCGATTCGGATGTGGTTTTTATTTGAAAATAGGTTATCGAGCGATGATTCTTCTGGCCCGTATTAATAAACGTTACTCAGATCAAAACTCGTACTTGATACCAAGCTTAAGATCTTGTTCGTATTAATAAACAAGATTGAAGTTGAGCTCAAGTTACTGATTAGGTGTACGTCATCATCTGAGTATACACTGATTAATAAACGAAACTTGACACTTTGTGACGTATTCGTTCCCATCAAGTATAGCGCAATGAGTAGCTGATCTTGGTAACTGAGATGCGTTTATTAATTAGCGACGATCTTGAGCACCTGTGATATCGCACTTCAGATCGTATATGAGTTACGTCTATTAATACGGGCCTTAGACAGGTTTAGTCGTTTCGAAGTTATCAACTTCACTGGTGATCTTAATAACTTTAAAGTAGGCTTTAATTTTTTAATTCACTCTTGTTTAACCTAAATCACTTTCAAATTAATTTCTTCCCTAACCAACCCACTCTTGAAGACCAAAATTTAAATCAGACTTCCAAATAAAAGAGTTTAATTTAGGACCACTTGAAGCTAATACATTATTGCGTCGATCGGGTACTTTTGATCATTATCTCAACATTTTTGGACTTCCGAAATTTGGTCGTTTGAATGTGATTATTTCGGAGGCGCTAAGCGGTATCGTTTGATCAGAATCACCGGATATGGTACGGTGATTAAAATTATTCGACCCGGTGTAACTCGTCCGGCTTTTTAAATTGGACAATTTTTAATTATATGAAAATTTTTGTTGCTTGTAATGAGGTTCTAGTTGATTTAGTTTTTTACTTTTTATTATAGTTAAAACTAGCCGAAAAAAAATGGGTTTTGGTCAGCAAGTACCCTAATAAAACTCGGTTGAGTAAACGTAAAAATACATTTTTAATATTACTTTTAAATGTTTCACGGTATTTTATTTATGTAAGTACAACAAGAAATAACCATTGAATTTAAAAAATGTTTGCTTGTTATGGTTTCTAAAGCATAATTCGTACGAATATTACAAATGCGAAAGTAACTCTGTCTATCTGTCTGTCTTTCTGTCTGTCTGTCTGTCTCTTCTTCATGCCTAAACCACTGAATCGATTTTAATGTAATTTGGTACAGATATAGTCTGAAACCCGAGAAAGGACATAGGTTAATTTTCATCCCGTAAATCCCCCGGGAACAGGAGCTTTTATTCCACGCGGACAAAGTTGCGGGCAAAAGCTAGTAAGTAATAAATGTTAGTGGTGTCCTAGACAAAATTAAAAGGTTTATTAAGGACAAACAGTTACTATGCATTTGTTACACCTCTTAGGGCCGATTTTTCAATCGTCAGATAACTTTTATCTGAAGGATATGTTTGACGTTTTGACAGCTTTTGTATAGAAAATATGTCAAACCGTCATATTCATTCCCCAGCTAGAATTTAACTGATGATTGAAAAATCAGCCCTTAGTAAGACTAAGAAACTGCATCAAACACTAACTATTACCACTCTAAACATAAAATCCAATTTCTAATCTATCAGATAAGAAACAAGAATCAAGAATAATTTAATTTCAAACATATGTTAGCTTCAAACGTTATGTAATAGCAATTTATTCACCATACCTACATTACCTACCCTTAGCGATAAAACAGATAATATAGTAAGATGTTCTTCAACGTTTTAGAAGATGTGAAGATAGTCAGCAATGAATTTACATATTTACGCATCGTAAACATCTATTTGTTTTATCATTGAGAATTGCTAGACGGATTTGCATGAAATTATTGCTAGTTTAGAGGCCTTTGAGCTTCGTGTTTTGTTTCGATATTAGGTATACCTGCGCTGCGATTTGCTAATGATAATGTTGACTGTCGACGACCTAGCGACAGCCGGCTTTCGCACTGCTATTGTCTTTCTATTGTGTCTTGAATCACGTGTGTTTGAAGGTTTAAAGAGACGGATTTTTGATAAAACGAGGTTTCGCCCACGGCTTTAGGAGTCGATTTTCCAAACACCCTTTCTAAGAGGCTCTTCACTTTGCCGGGGTTGCGGAATAGTTCTAATAGTTACCGTGGCCCCGGAACAAACGGCAACCGAAGGAACAAGGATTGGTTTTAGTCAGTAAAAGTCGACATTCGATGATTTCCCATCCTAAAAAAAACCTACTCGTCACCAAGAAGACGCTTACCAAATTTGATGTCTCTAAGACTAGCGGTTTGGGCTGTGGAATTTGGAAATGGCAATTTGGAAAACTCCTTATGCGTTTCTTATTACACTTATCGAGAAAAGTTACTTATAAGTAGTAATAAAGTCTAAATGCATGTGAATTGAAAATAACTATCTTTAACCCTTGGGGTGCCTGGTAGGCAAGTCACGCGGTGTGCCTGGTGGGTTTCTAGGACCCGAAAATAAAATGGAGTTTTTATGTTACAAATTGCGTCTAAATATTAAAGTATAAGTTTATATTCATACTATATAACTACAATAATAGGTGAAACAAGAAATAAATCCATACATAAGGAGTTTATATACTTACCTTCATTAAATAAATGAAAAACCTCTTTATTTTACATAACAAAAATCAAGGAACACAACCAAAATTCTTGGAAGGGTTTTTTAGACCCGATCGTGTATTAAATGCGTCTAACTTGAATGTGCAGGCATAATGGACTGCTGGGAGGATGGCAAAACGGCTGCTAGTCTATATTACGAAGCTACTCAGGAGTGTGGAGGTCTTGATCCAAGATTAAAATGTGTAATTGTCGATTTCGTAAAGTAGCGGGTCTGTCAGACCCACCAGGCACCCCAAGGGTTAAGGAGACTTAATGTAAGAAGGTTTCCTGAACTAGCTATATCCCGCGGTTTCATCCACGTTAAGTAAGGTTTTTAGTTACAGCTCCTCTCCCGTGGGCCATAGCGTGATATTATGTAGGCTATGTATTATTCTAACGTATAAGCCATATTGCAGTAAAGTTCTATCAAAATCTGTTCAGTAATTTTTGCGTGAAAGAGTAACAAACATTCGTACTAGTGATGGGCCGAATGTGGTTTGTACCGAATACGAACTTCGGCCGAACATTCGGTAAAATTTTAAAATTCGGCCGAAATTCGGCCGAACTTCGGTTATTTTTGGAGCGCTTTCTAGGGAGTGATAGTACCTATGTCGGTTGTAGAAGATTCTGGATTTAATCGATTAATAACTATACTAAAGTCCAAATATCAGATGCCAAGTCGAAAATATTTTAGTGAGACTACTTATTTCGTACGTAGAATGTTACTGTTCAACGGAATTTAACGCGCACATTTTTTTGTATTGTATTTAGCTTGACGTTTCATCAGGGTTACACCTGCCATGGTCACAAGCAGACTGCAAAAGGTATGTGCGCGTTAAATCCCGTTGAACAGTAACATTTAAAAAAATGCAACACGAAAGTTTGAAGTATAATATTCGTACATAGATTTATTTATGTTAATACGGCTTTCAAAGCCAATTACATACATACAAACTATCACATTTATGATATTTCAAAGCCGCGGGTATAAGGTAGCAATATATACATATAACGGTTAGTAGATAAACCTAATTCCATTCGCATGTGTTCTCCTAATAACGAGACAGACAGACAAACAAACACATCCTACACATGTTAACTATATTATTGCAGATAACGGTTATTTGCATGCGTTCAACTTTAACTACTGTGTATTTGTTTTAGATAACAAACTGACGAACATATGTTGGTTACATCCTTTAAGTAGCTTCACGGCGTTTTGTACGGGGTAAGCAGAACAGTGATGATATGGTTATGAAATTTATTAAGAAATCCATACTAATATTATCAATGCGAAAGAAACTCTCGTCTGTCTGTCTCTTCTTCACGCCTAAACCACTGAACCGATTTAAATGAAATTTGGTACAGATATAGTCTAGAACCCGAGAAAGGACATAGGATAGTTTTCATCCTAGAAATCCCCCAGGAACGGGAACTATTATTCCACGCGAAAGAAGTCGCGGGCAAAAGCTAGTTAAAAATATTTTGTTTTAACAAAATGCTTAAAAATACTTGGTTTGACGGTTCCTTTTACGCAAACAATGCCTGTGTTAGGAGACTTTGTTTTTCCATAACTGTGATGTAATGTATTAATTTGAAAAAGCTAGTTTGATATAATTTAAAACAGTACGTAAAATCTCCAAATAAATAGGACGAGCAAAACCGATATTTCACATTAAAAAAAAGCAATCAAAACGGGGCCCAAAACGCTTCCTTTCGGCATTCCTCCACTAAAGCCTTTAGCCTCAAATTAACACTACCGTCGAATAAACCTGGCAGTAAATGCGTAATACAGTAATCATAGAGTCTGACACGTGCGCGGTTTTCCATTGTGTCGACACGTAGAACCCGAACTTTTAAAATTCGAATTGTTTTTTTCTGTAACGGAAATTTTAATCGGGGATTATCGAAGCTTATGGTATATAGGTTGTGAAATAATAAAATGTTATGGCCTAGTGGTCAAAGCTCTCGTATCTCATGTAAAAGGTTGTGAGTTCAAATCTGAACCAATGTGAATGTTAACTTTTGAATTTGAATTTTTAAGAAAGTACATCTTTGACTTTAGAACAGCATCCACGGAGGATTTTGCGCGTCCTTTTTTTTAATTTTCATTAGACCAAACAGGCACTTTGGAACGTCATTAAAAAAAATAGTTTTCTAAATGGGACTTTACTCTTTTAATTAAGGCGCCTGCTTCTAATTTAAGAGGTTGTGAGTTCAAATCTAGGCCAAGTCTTGGACATCACAGACGGAATACATTGTGAGGAAACCTGTACTTGTAAGGAATTTAAGTCCGTTATTTGCAATCTATCTTGAGCGCACGTGATGATCAATGCTCGTGCCTTCTCTGTACGATAAGAGCCGTTTGCCCTGTAGTGAGACAGTAATAGGCTAGTATCATTATAATCTTTGGAACTAACCACTACCACTCTCTCTGGCGTCAAAGGTTTCTAGTTTGATTGCCAAAAAAATATCGCTCGTAGGAGCTACAAATCGTGACTACCTCATCAATTATTTATTAATTCAGTTTCTTGACAGTAGATCATGGTCAAAAACATTTTAAAATAGACGCCTTTAAAGACATACTAAACATATATCTGTATGTACAGAATTACAGATAGATTACCATTTGTAAGCAAATTGCATGATTGTTTTAATCTCAAATGAAAAGGCATAAAATTCTTATCTTTAACGATAGCATCAGAATTTAAATCATCTGCACCTATCGCGAGATATCGTATGTATTTATATTATGTAGTTTGTATTACATGGCCAATTACAGTATTAGAATGTAAATTGTTATTGAAATATGTTTGATGATAATTTATATTATATTCATGACCTACACCAGGTAACGCTGTTTTGTTGAACTATTAAATTGAAATCTAACTGTTTACTTAGTTGTGGCATCGATACTGTTTCAATTTACCGCCCTTGCGGGTCGGGTACATCTGAGTGATAAGTAAATAATCCGACTTGAGTAAACGTGGTTATCAACTCATGACTTTTCTGTATGAGAAGGAAGAGCTATGCAACGCTTTGCCTTTTGCATAGAGGTATTATTTTAAAGTAAATATTAATGATATGATTATAATTCTTTACTTTAAAATAAACAGGCAAACCCAAGTACGTATGAACGTACATGGGTTTGCCTGTTTGGTGATTGAAACTATTTTTTTTTAATCCGGGTCCATATCTTATACTTAGGTTTTTGTGTCATCTATATAAAGAATGATTTATTGTATTTTTATTAAATAATTCAGTAGTTTTGGAGATAGTCACGGAAGACTAAGATCGAGGTAATTTTAAATAACATCCACGTAAAAATACATAATTATAGTATCTACAAATCAATAATATGACAAACATAGATAACTAATTTCTGATAAACTATTAAAAATTGATATTATTTCTACCTTAAATAAATAAAAAATATTTTATACCTACATCAGAGTAATTAACTTTCATTGCTCATAGGAATGTTAAATTGTTGAGGGCTTTTGCAATTTAAAAACTGCATCATAATTTTAAACTTGACCATTTTTTAAAGGGACTCCAAACAAGTGGATTTGTTTTCGACATAAATGTATTTAATGTCAGTCAATAAATGGACAGATGGCATTATCAGATAGTTACAAACTATTTTTATTAAGAAGCTATTTAGGACGTAATGACATATAAAGTTTGTAAAAAGAAACACTTTTTAAATACAGAAATTTTGTTTTTTTTTAACTTACAATAAACTTTTTGAAGAAAGTAATTAATAATACATTTTTTTATTTAAAAATAAAATGTCATATTAAATACCAAAATAATTATTTACTCACTAACAGTCCCGTGCGGTTTCACCCGCATTAAGTTAGGCCAATGATTACTGTGAAGTTCCCGTGAGTAATCCCGTGATATTAAGTAGCATACGAGTTACACTGATGGTTAATCTAAACTACTTTAAAGTTTCAACAAAATCTTTTCAATACCTTTTTATACATTTTAAATTTATCCTCACAAATTTTCAAATTAATTATTTTTTTATTTAAACTACTCATACACTATTAAACACCACAAAACAATTACAAAAAGCTCGCTCAAATCACGAGTCGACGTCACAATTTTTTCCTTAAGTCGACACCATTGGAAAACGGGTTTAAGTTTAAACATCTCATAGGTGCGAGCTACCGACTTCGCACCCCAATAAAAGGTACTGGTGGTCTACCAGGCGAGGCCTTTTAGGTCCCCTACTCATAAAAAAGTACCATTTGCCTTGGCGGTACTTCTGTGCCACCGAATTAGGGGGACTTTAAAACGATAAATACTTTTTTGAGAGGATGTTTTTTGGTCTAGTGTGCTTCCTTGTTGTCTCGTTAAAGAGTAATGTAGTAATTTCCTTATTCATACTAGCTGTTGACTGCGAATTCGCTCGAACTTCTATATACAAAATTATTCTTAGTTAATCGAAACCCGAAACACGTGTCTAATATTTTTATGTAAAGAATCTATGTACAAAATTTTAAAGCTGTATTATGAAAAAACACAAAATTATAAGCTTAAAATGTCAGTAGTTTTGGCTGTGCGTTGATAACCTACCAGCAAAAAGCCTGTTTCTTGATATATAAATAACTAACTTTTGCCCGCAACTTTGTCCGCGTTGAATAATAGTTCCCGTTCCCGGGAGATTTCCGGGATTAAAAGCCTATGTCCTTTCTCGAGTCCTAGACTATATCTGTACCAAATTTTATTCAAATCGGTTCAGTGGTTTAGGCGTGAAGAAGAGACAGACAGAGTTACTTTCGCATTTATAATATTACTTAGTACGAATTGTACAGTTTAAACATTTATGAACATTTTATGTACAAATCATCCCACGTATGATTTGAAAACAACATTTTTACCAAATCAGCTATTATTTATTATGCTAACAAGTCTATTTTTACTCTATGGAAATATTTAACAAGTTCATAAAAAGCATATTTTGTAACGTTATTCACGGCTTTGCATAAATTATTAGGTCACCAGTAATAATACGAATAATACCAGGCTATTCTTTACTGTCTTTCTGCAGAGCAAAGGCCTCTCCTCACACAGAGAAGGCACGAGCATTATTCACTTCGCTTGCTCAAAGCAAATTTTCGATCTCTGATTTAATCATACTAATTTTATTAAGTTCAAGAGTTTCTGTTGTAGGTAAAACGCGCTAATTTCATAAATTACTGGTTAAAATTGAAAAAAATCTTTGGCGTTAAATAAGTTTTCTGATCAAAGACCTTTATAGAATAAATAAATATCCTGGGACAACTCACAGACGGTGATCTCAAAGTCCCTACTTTGAGATCACCGTCTTAGCTTATACTTTACCAGACTACTGATAAACATACTTATGTAGTTCATAATTAAATACACCCACGACACAGAACAAACAATCATGTTCATCACACAAAATTTGGCATGGGTGGGAAACGAACCCACGACCAACGGCTTAGCAGTCAGAGTAACTAACCACTAGACCCACAGCCCGTCAAATGGTATATAGGCTATGTAACATCACTTTATGATCTAAGGGAGCAGAGCAGCGACAAAAAAAGGGATTCGAGTCGCGTATCCGTACTAATATTATAAATGCAAAAGTAACTCTGTCTGTCTGTCTGCCTACCTCTTCCCGGAAATCCCCCGGGAACGGGAACTATTATTCCACGCGGACGAAGTCGTGGGCAATAAAAATCATTTAGTAGGTACTTTTTTACTTAAACAGTTAAATACACCCAAAAATCCATTCATACATCTTCACAAACTTTCGCGATTCGTATTTAAAAATTATGAGATCCAATTTCAGACAAGAGTGATGGTAGTCAAAGAGTTAAATGAAATCTCGTGACAATTTATGCATAGTTAAAAATAGGCCTTGATTGGGTAATAGACTGAATTGTGTCTGACATGTAGTAGGTTCGTGATCTCATTCAAACACGTGGTCCTCTTACGCGACAGGGTTATAAAAACAGATCTGCGTCATTTTTAAGGATAAATAGAGAAATGTGTCGTTAATAAAAGACTGTCTTCAAAGACTACAAAATATAGAGTAGGTAGGTTTTCTGGCCTCGCACAGGCTTATTTTGTAAGCTTTGTTTGTTTTTTGTTATTGTTTTAATTGTGTGTCTGTGTGTGTCCAGAATAAATGTGTTTTCTTTCTTTCTTTCTTTCTTTTGTAACTTTCAAGATTTGGAAGTCGGCTTTGATTCTGTTGATATTTTCTGTTGCAGTATTTATAATTAAGCGCGGAAGAAGTCATATTCAAAATATGGTGTAATATTTGCTAAAAAGTTTATAAAAAACTGCTACTATCTTTCGTTCTTGTCTAAGGTAGACTGGTAGGATATACTGAAGGCAAATAACTCCACCTTTTTAATAAGCTTTAAAAAACAAATAAATAACGACCCAAGTCCACGACCCAAGTCCACGACCCAAGTCCACGACCTAAATCCACGACCCAAGTCCACGACCCAAGTCCGCGACCCAAGTCCACGACCCAAGTCCAAAGAGGATCAGCAGTTATTGAACCTTATTCAGTAATTTACTCGGCAATAAACTGACAGACAGACAAAGTTATTTTCTTACTTATTACTGTAGACATGTTAGGAGTGGCACTGCAATGCAACGGGTGTGGTCTAGGGCCCTTTGTGGTTAAGCCTCGCCCTGTTATGTACTAAACATTGTTCTTGTAGTTATGTTTGACATTTAAAATTTATGGGAACTTAAGTCTGAGAAAATTAAATAGCATAAAAACGCACTCGCATTTCAAATAATTGTAGCATTTTATTTATACTGGGCATCAATTTTATATTAACTCAAAACAAAACGGCATTATAAAATTCTTATTTATTACTGTTAAATTATAGATTTATTTATTAACTTAACTTTATTTTCAAAAATAATATTTTCATTTAAGTTTTTAGATGTAACTAAAATAAAAAAGCAAAACATTATTTTAAACATTTAAACCGTCGTAGCGTCGATTATAAAATTAAAATAATTCCCAGTAATGTTGAGTAGATCTTTCTCAGAATTGACACCGTTATGCATTCGAAGGTACACAACTACAGTCTTGTTAAAACAGACATTTTGACGTGGCAGCTACTTTCTTTAATTTGTTTACTGTTTAACGTGCAGTGAAGGTTTTATAGCTTCTGCTTTCGAGCCCCCCTGCTAACTAACTGAGTACATTGTGTTGCATTCGTGCTAAATCTTTGCTAAAGACTGTAGTACTTAGATACTTATATAGGAGAAGGGTGCAGATGTATGGATAATAGAGCCGTGTCTTGCGATTTTACCTATGTTATGTCTGGGTGAGCATCGTACCATATTTTAACCTTTCAACAACCAACCGGCAGCCGGCTGTCGGGCTGCTATTGTCTTTCTATTGTGTCTCAAATCTCGTGCTTTCGGAGGATTAAATGATAGGTATACTAGCTTTCCTTTGCGGTTTTACAGCGTAGTCCCATGTCTGTAGGATTTTTGGGATAAAAATTATTTTATGTCTTTTCTTAAACTATGGACTGATTATACCGCATATGTGTTAACTTATTATAATCTTTTTAAAGATCTTTCTTAAAAGTTCTAATCTGGCAACGGCACTTATACTTTAAGAAAAATTTTTAGTCAAAAGACCTTATCGTTCAAAGAGATTTAAATCATTTGAGGTCCATTGCAAGTTGATACTACACCACTCTAGATATAAGTATCTAACGCTATAATTTGTTAAAACTATGTACTTAAATATTTAAATTTAGTTCAACAAAGTTAACTAAAAAATATTATTTCACAGAATGAATGCATATTTTTAAAACAATTTAAATGGATACTATTAATGGACAGCTGACCGCTACAGCTAATTACCTAACTTCGGAATTTAATGGAGTTCAGTTTACGAACGAAAACACATTTTAATGTTCTCGTAAAGAAATGGCATGTAGCGAAAACAACATTGATCTAGCCCTAATAGGGCTTTGCCACGCAACAGAAAGACAAAATTAAACTTAACAAAATTAAATTACGCTATTAGTTTACGCCTAAGTTAAAATTGGAGCCGTTAATTTTAAATTTTATTTTACGACGATGTTTCGTACAATTAAACATATTGTATACTTTAATTACATACGCTAATTGCAATAATTTGGCTTGACTTTTTTAGTTTGACATTTAATAAAATTCACTAAAACACGCAGTTTTGCTAGTATTAATTAATTTTAAAGTTAACTGCTGCTATAAAATTTGAAGTATTTCAAGTGTCTTCTCATTTTCTACACTTTATTGGTCGTTTAAAATCTTAGGTTTACAAATACGACGTATTGTGTACTTATTTATAAAAGTTTCTGTTCGATAAATAAAATAACTTAGTTTTTATTTAGGCTAAAGTGTAGCGTATTCCTAAAACGTAAAATATTATGGAACTCTCCGTTCCTTCGTCCACCCGTTTCTTTATAACCAAATAGCTAATTAAATAATGTAGGTATTTAATGTATATTTTTATTAAAAATAAAATGAGCTTAACTATAGTCTCTATATCAGTCTAACTGAAACGCCCAAAAAAAAACTTACCAAAATCCAGCCCAACCAGCATGCCAAACTACTATTCAATAAATTCTTTCTTTCACATAAATCTTACGCGTAACCCTCTAATGGGCAGTTACGCTTGCTCTGCCAAAAATAATGCGTCGGTCGCAAAGACCCCGCGATTTATAAATCTTCCCCCTTTTAGTTGCAGATTGGATGGAATTCTCATTATTTGATTAACGATGAACACTAACATTTTCGGCATGCTATAAGTAAAAAATATTTTTTTTTTATTTCAGTTAATTACAATTTAAATGTGACAAATAATTATTTTAATTAATAATGTTAGATCGTTACTTATTCATGTTTGCATGTATAAAAATAGCTTTGTTATATTTTACGACTAAAATAACAAAATAAGACTCATTTAAATTCTTTTCTTATTTCAAATGTAATTAACCTTTGTTTTTTTAAATTGTTATCAGTCACACTACGAGTTTTATATTTTAATTAAAGCTGTAAACTAAAAGGTTTTGCAGCCTTATTATTTAAATTAAAATAATAGCAGTAATAAAAAGATAAAAACTACGTCCATTGTGATTTAACCTCAAAATATAAAATTTAAATACGAAAGCTACTGTTTATTAAAATAAGTGTTTAATACTTGATGGAAAATTAATTGCAAAATTAATTGTTCTCAATTGTCAAGTTGCCTTGAAATGAATGCAAATAAGAATGATCACAGGTCACTATACAAAATTTTGCAACACAAAAAACCTTGGCGTCGTAAAATATTTATTTACTGGAACAACGTTAACACCAAGATTTAAGCTAAAGGTAAAAATATTTTTTTTATTTTATTTTTATTTATTTTCAACATCTTTACATCTCTCATCATTTATAATTATATCATTTATAAGTATATCATTTATAAGTTTTGAGCAGGTTGGGTTAGTTACTACTAGCTGTTTTCTGCGGGTTCGCCCGCATATTCATGTAACACCTAAATAGGGGCTGAATCTCCAAAAATTGCCTTTTTGTGCATCTCTGTCATAAAAGCAAACAATTGTACTATTTTCATGTTTCAATATAACTACTAAAAAGCTCGTCTCTATAATTATGGAAAGACTAGCTTTTACCCGCAGCTTCTTTTGCGTAAATATCGGACTTTTATCGACTATTTTACCCCTATTTCCGAAAATATTTTGTTAGTGAATACATACTTTTTTTTTGGTGAGTGAGAAATCATCAAATGACTGCTCCCGTCCTGGGTACGGCGGGAGGGCGTATCAGACTTTTACTGACTAAAACCCACTCATGTTCCTTCGATTGCCCTTTATGTTCCAGGGTCACGGTAACTATTATAAACATTCCGCAACCCCGTAATACATACTCTTCATAAAGACCACACTCTGTAAATGTCATGTCTCTAGGAACACGGTTTGGGTTGTGCGTTGATATATCACTCAGTTAGACAATTTACCATTTCTATACTAATATTATAAAGAGGTAAAATTTGTAAGTTTGTATGCAGGGGGTAATCTCTGCACCTACTGGTCCGATTTAAAAAATTCTTTCAGTGTTAGATAGCCCATTTATCGAGGAATGCTATAGGCTATATACCATCACGCTACGACCCAGGGGAGCGGAGCAGTAACGAAAAATGCGGGTGAAACCGCAGGGGACAGCTAGTTATAAATATAGATAGAATGTTAAGAAAAGTCTAGAAATATCCAGAATAAATAAGTAAATAACGAATAAGCAAATAATTACCATTTACATTACAAAATTGCCTTTATTTTTTATTTTACCTCCCGTTTTCAATCTAAAACACAAAATAAGGCTTCAAAATTCACGGTTTGTTATTTAGGTAAAGGTACCTATTTGTTTTACAAATAATTGGTAATCAGATACTTTAGGTTACTAATTGGTCTTATTTACAGTGATAGAATCTGCCTTGTTGTTATAGAGGTAAACATTCTTAATTAAGATCTTACATTTCGATTTCAGAAAGCAACTGCTTAACTGACTAATTATTACGGTGTTACCCTTCGGGTACTAGATAAGAATGCGGACATATTTTTTTTATAGAATTGGTTATAAAGAAATAAGTAATAATAATAAATATAAATTTTGAACTCGTTAGCTAAAAATTTTTTATTATATCTTAGTGAAACTGAATATAAATGTTAAAACGAAATAATCTATAACGCAATATAATAATGAAAATTATGTTAATGGAATGAATTATTAAAAAGGTCAAATCCCAAAAAACAAATTCGTTTAGTCGAATTTATTTTCGATTATTAAAAAATAAAATTTCAAACTAAAACTTAACTAACACTTAAGTCTCCCTATCTAAGTATAACATAGATTAGTAAAATGCTTTTCCAGTAGTTTTAAAGCACCCGAAACCGGGAGACAACAGCTAAGGCCCACACAGTCTTGATAATTGTGAATAATTGTCACCTTTCTCTCAAAGCCATCGGTACCGAACCGGTAAGAACCGGACGAGGCACTAGTGTTGTAAGAAACTTGAGTTTTCGAGACTTTTTCAATAAACTTGAGCTCTTTTTTGACGACTTGAGTCTTATACCTAATAGAACTTAGAGCTAAAGTCAGAATATAGATTTTTTTTTTCAAATAGACTTGAGTCCTGAAAGACGATGTGAAATAATAATACTGGGTATATAAATAAGTAATACTGGGTGTATTACCTATTTTAATACTCGATTTTAAGTTCATGACTCAAACTAGCTCAAAGAACTTAAAAGCCTCGAAAGGACTCAAATGACTTAAGCTGAGTGACTAAGTCCTAGTCTTGAAAATGAAATTGTTTATTTTGCAAGTAGGATTTAAAATCACTTTTACACAAGTCATATCTATACTTCTATACTAATATTATAAAGAGGTAAAATTTGTAAGTTTGTAGGTTTGTAAGTTTGTAAGTTTGTATGTAGGGGGTAATTTCTGGAACTACTGGTCCGATTTTAAAAATTCTTTCAGTGTTAGATAGCTCATTTATCGAGGATTGCTATAGGCTATATACCATCACGCTACAACCCACGGGAGCGGAGCAGTAACGAAAAATGCGGGTGAAACCGCAGGGGACCGCTAGTTTTTTATAAACTAGCTGGAGCATGTCCTAGCTGACTACCTCTAAGAAGAAATACCTACAAATCTATTGAAGTCTCGAAATAAAGATTCAAAGACTCGATTTTCTTACAACACTAGTCGGTAGGCCTGCCACATACAGTGACTAATAATTACATTATCACTTTCTGTAGTAACACTGTGATAGGAATTTTATTATAAAGGCAGGGTACTGTTTAACACATTTTTCTATTTTTAGTTTAGTTCTGTCAAATTAAATTTTAATTTTAATTTTTGGCAGTAATTTATCGGTTTTTTGTTTTGTTAAATAAGTTTAAGAAAAATTGGAATCAGTTTAGGTGTTTCTGTTTTACACTTTATTTAAGTTTCCTGAGTCAATAAATTATTGGTTTTACCAAAGATTTGAAAAAATAAAAATGCCTTGATACAAAATAAAAATAGGTTTTTAAATATTCAAAATCAGATCAGAAAACCGGAATAACTTTTTTCACAGACATTTATAGGTATCATAATTTAGTTTAATATTACAGAGCTTACTGAACTGGACTGGACTAAAATCATAAAGTAACTATAGTGATAAAAAAATAAATAAATTGAGACAGTTATTTTTTTAGCAATTGCTAACATCACGCTGGTTTTACTTAAAGGGAAAGTAGAAGTATAAAGTACTCTCATATTTTGCACATTTTTGTATGTTATAAGTACTTATAAGTTGATAGTGTTTATAAGTATTCCTACTTTACTTCAAGTCCCAAATATAATTTATTATGTTCTCACCTTGGAAAACCAGGGACCTTATTAAAAACATTATTCACACAGAAGTGATGGCTGTCAGTTGTCACTTTAACATAATGGGGATGACGACAACATAAAAAAAGTGGCATTCTGTTTAGTCCGTCTTATAAATCGGCCAAAAATACGGGACACGTATTATTTGCTTCATCAAAATAATAAAAAAAATACAAAGATAAAGAGCAACAAAGTTCTAGAGTGGGGGCCTTTGACGTCACCGTAATGCAAAAATTGTATCTGATCCTGACGTCACGCACAACTTCAACGCACTGTATCGTCGTCATTTTTCGTTTAGGAGAAAAAAGGAAAAAATACGTGTCCAAAATTTTTTCATAATCTCAATGACGGACTAGGTAATTACTTTTTTTTCGTCGTCTCGCCTATTGAATTGATTTCTCGCATTTTTGATAATGCAACTGTGACAAAAAAAAACAAATCGTCATCACCGCAACCGCTTTTGTCGTATGACTGTTTTTAGTCAAAACGATATTCAATTTTCAAAACTAAATAATGAAATAAGAAAGAAAAATTAGGAAAAAAACATACATTAAAACTCTTGTGTTTTTTTAAATTACTTAAAAAAAGGCTCCTAACTTAATTGATAAAAAAATAAAATAACTTAAGATTCAAGACTGCTGTGTCAAAAATACTAACTTCAAGAACGATTAACAAAAGGCCTACCTAGCTTTATTCTCAGTTCTTACTTAATCAGGCTTAAAGTTAGGCCAAAAGTCTGCCGATTCTTAGATTCTTGCTATAGCCCTTTTTTCACATCAGTTAGCCAGACTTTTTGTCCTGGATTAACATTTTTAAGCCTGTTAATAAAAAAATGGATAAGAGTTGCCGAAATTCAAAAATAATGTCATGCAATTGGAGCCGTTATCGTCCAGTGGATTGATGGAGGCTTATGATGGAGGTGATAAATAAAATATGTACTCACTAGGCATCATTTCGACGTGTGATGATGTGTCCATGATATTGTGGTGATGCATCATGTCAGGTGGGGACTGGACCAGTCCACCACCGCCCCCGCTGGCCATCACCATCACTGACGCAGTTATATCTTCACCGGTGATCACCTTTAATACTTTAAACTAAAAGTTCCTAAATAACCGCTCACACCCGGTTACTTATTTTTATTAATTTGTTATTTTTTCTCTCGTTAAAGAGCTGTGTACTTTAAAAACTGGATCCAGCTGTTTATTTATTGCAATGACATCACACTTTACGAATTTACTTAAGTAAATGTAATTTTACTAAAGTCTAAGTTACACAAAAAAAATGTTTTTCTTAACACTTTAGTTCTATCACAAACGGAATACACCAAAATGTTGTTTAGGCTTAAATAAAAATTCCACTAATTACGGTTAGGCACTTCGACATATTTATTTCTACAAAAAAAATGATCGTGCGTCACGTACGTTGTATCACCGCGCCGGCCAAGCCCACACTGCCGTATTATATCTATAATTCTATGGATCGACTCTAAAGCGCATGATCAAACCGGCCCCCGCTCCCATTGGTGGAATCCTAGAACGCCTATTGGCAACGGCCGCGCGGATTGGCTGATAGCTTCTCATTTTCCCGCCCAAATCGACAGTGCCCTTACAAAATGGCGCTCCCTACAGCCTTTTGATGCTTTTTTGAACATTTTATTCGGTAAAAAATAATCCGGTTCGGATATAATGAGCATGATTTATGATTTTGATCCGTGGACTCGGTTATTTTTTTTTTTACTTTTTTTTATAATCTTGCCATGTTAATCTTTGCTGTTTCGTGTTTTGTTTTTGATTAATCGTGAGCCAATTTTTATTCGATTCGGTCCTTGTGTAAAAGGTATTATTTGTGTTTCGCTGCTCGGCGAATTTCAAGTATGCGTCGTTATGCTTTTGTTTTTGTGGGATGAGTAGAGAAGAGATGTAGGTGTTATCCCAGTGCGTACTAAGGGAGGTGTGTTATTGATCGTGTTTCGAGCCACTGGGGATGCTAGGGGTGGGTATCAGCTGATCGTCACTGTATAAATGTATTACAACTGGAAATAGGTCAATGATGAATGAGTTACAATTTTTTTTTCTTAAATAAATTCGAACTGTAGTTGCCGTCCCGTGACAAGTTTAAACTTTTAAAAATCGTGATTTTCTTGTAGTATCGATTTTTTTGTTATTCATATCACGGAGATTCGAAGACTAAAAACTGTTAAGAAGATCCAATGGTTTTCCAAGTGGTTATAGGGTCGAATCCGAACAAATATCACTGTAACGTTTTCAATTCATATGTAGGCTGTACTTTCTAAGATTCTTTTAAACTCACAGCTGTGAATAAAACCGTGAGAAAACCTAGACTTGTAGGTACTGAATAAAAATTCGCGATCAATGTTCGAGCCTTCTCTTTACGAGAAGAGGCATTTTTGCCCTTAGACCGAAATAGGTTGATATTGGAGCCGATTCCCTTGTTTACAAACATAACTAAATTTAAATTCAGTGCATCTTTTTTACCATTTCATTAAGAAAAAGACAGAAGATAAAATACTAGTTCAGTCCTGACAAGTTAAGACACTCCATAGATAATTTAGACGCGATTAAAAACATGGACACTAAAATATGTCGATTTACTTCGGTTTCGTCCTGTCAAATTAGCCATGACAGGACGAAACTTAAATATATCATTTGTGGGTTGCGGAATGTCTATAATAGTTACCGTGACCCTGGAACATAAAGGGCAATCGAAGGAACATGAGTGGGTTTTAGTCAGTAAGAGTCTGACACGCCCTCCCGCCGCACCCAGGACGGGAGCAGTCATTGAATGATTTCCCACTCACCAAAAAAATATATATATAAGTATATATCATCTGTCCTTTTTTTAATGAAATGGAAAGAAAAAGATGTACTTAACTTAAATTTAGTTAAGTTCGTAAACAAGAAAATCAGCACCATTGTTTTTAGTCCTTCTTGCTAGCTAGTAGGGTTCAGCTTAACTTTTGCCAAATATCATCAAAATCGGCCCAGTAGTTTTGCCGTGAAAATATAAAGATTTAGATACCTATCTTCTATTTTTAACTCTTAAATGTTTGAAGCTCGCTGTAATTATTTTAAGTTTTTAATTTTAGTTTACACTATTTTATATTTAGACCACTTTAAATCCAACATACGGAATGCGAGTCCTATTTTTATGTGGCAATAATTTACGACTTCAACAAAATAGTTTTTATTTTTAGTAGATGTAGGATTTGGGGTACTTGTTTTGCTTCCAGTCTTTCAGAGTTTTTCATTTCATTTTTCTGTAGCAAGTTACAATTCAGAAGTAAAGCGTCCTTAGCAATACTAGATACATCCACCGCTTTAAAAGCTTCTACATAACTTACTACAAGCATAATTTTTTGCTGAACCACTACAGTCAGGTCAAAAGGCGCCTATATCTATCCTCTTGCAAAAACCAACACCTTTTTAAGCAAAAAATCATCAATTTTCCCATAATTACTTAATCAACGATGTGTGAGGTGACGTAAAAAAAATGGCGCCGAGTGTTCGCGCCAAAAGTCGTTAAGCACAGATAAAATAGCGCCACAGATAACCTTATCTCAAAGAAGCAGATGTCAGGCTGAATGGATTTTTAAGAAGTTATTTTTGGCATTTCCTTTACCTATTCTTGGTTTTTGTTTGTGTACACGGGTTTTTAAAAGATATTATTGATGGTTAAGGCGCCCACCTCTAATGTGATAGGTGGTGGGTTAAAATTCGGGCATGTACCAATAAGCCTTTTTTAATTCATATGAAATTTCTAAAGTTTTATCTTGGACATCACTGACATCCCATGCCTCGGAAAGCATGTAAAGCCGTTGGTACCGGTTGTCATTCGTAGAACTTTGACAGTCGTTACGGGCTGCCAGGAGCCACAAGGCCTGACCAGTTTAAGGCAGTCGCTTTTATTAAACACTGTTATTCCAGAAAAGGTCAGGGAGATGATGACACGGGTTTTTAAATGAAGAGAATTAATTAAAATGAAGAGAGTATGTAAAATTGTACAATCTACACATATTATAATTTGAGTGTGTAAGACAGAGCTTTTAAAGCAAAAAAAAAATCTGTTACACAATTCAACTAATTATAATTTGATACAGTACACATTTATAATATGTTTTGTTTGACCTGATGACCTTTAATTAAACAACTGTATTCAAAACCACATTACACAAACAAAAATGCGAAAGTAACCTTTTTCTGTCTGTCTCTCTGTTACGCTTTTACGACTAAACCGCAAAACCAAAGTTGATGATTGATATGAAACAACCTTGAACCACAAGAAAGGACATGGACAACTTTTTAATTTGCGGTTTTGTCTGGCGAATAACGGACAGTCACGAGGACAAGTCATCATCTCCCTAGCCTTTTCCCAATCGTGTTGGGGTCGGCTGCCAGCCTAACCGGATTCAGCTGGATACCGGTGTTTTACGTGGAGCGACTGCCCACCTGACCTCCACAACCCAGTAACTGGGCGACACGATACCTCTTGGTTAGACTGGTCATAGTTTCTGGCTAACCAGTAACGACTGTCAAAGTTCTACGAATGACAACCGGGACCAACGGCTTTACGTGCTTTCCGAGGCACGGGATGTCAGTGATGTCTAAGATAAACTTTAGAAAGTCACATTGGTACTTGCCCGGATTCGAACCCACAACCTCTTACACGAGAGGTGGGCGCCTTATCCACTGGGCCATCACGACACTACTATTCACGAGGACAAGTATGAAGGTAAAAATTAGTATGCTTATACCTATTAAACTATGAAAATAGATAAACAGGCCTATGTAGAACCAGAATAGAACGTTATTAATAGATAATTTATGTTTAGTAATCATTATTACTTTAATTATACCTACATTAATATTTTTGACAAATAATATCTTAGTAAATTAAGCAATAAATATATTAAAAAAGTGGCAAAAACTACGTAAATTCAAATACCTATCTGAATACTTATTATTAGGATCCAGTTTTAAGCCTTTGGATATAGTATGATAAATAAAAAAATGTCCAACCCACACTGGCACATTAAACGTTTGGTAATTTGGTCAAACTAACTTTAATCCGTTTAATACCTAGTTCTTAATTTTCAACCGACTTCAAAAAGGAGGAGGTTCTCAATTTGACTGTATGTTTTTTTTTGTATATTTGTAACGCGATTTCTCCGCCAATTATGTTAATCCTTACTTCCTTATCCTTACTAGTCCTTACTAATATTATAAATGCGAGAGTAACTCTGTCTGTCTGTCTTTCTGTCTGTCTGTCTGTCTGTCTGTCTCTTCTTCACGCCTAAGCCGCTGAACCGATTTGAATGAAATTTGGTACAGATATAGTCTGGGTCTACCCGAGAAAGGACATAGGATAGTTTTCATCCCGTAAATCCCCGGGGAACGGGAACTATTATTCCACGCGGACGAACTCGCGGGCAAAAGCTAGTTATTATATAAATTTTATGGAGATCAGTTCAGTGCTTCCACTGTTGTCTAGGTATTATTTTAAAGCTATCACACAGCCCAAACCGCTGGTTCTAAATACTTGAAACTTGCATTGTGTAAAGAGTAGATAACCACTAAGAAAGGGTTTTTGGAAATTCCAAAAATCACTCATTCAAATTCCAGCATTCCTGCCGGGGTTGCGTAATAGTTGTAATAGTTACCGCGGCCCCGGAACATAAAGGGCAACCGAAGGAACATGTAGTTAGTAATAGTCTGACACTTGGAGAAGTCATTTCATGATTTCCCATCCATAAAAAATGTATTGACTGCTGTTAACGAAAACTGGTGCATTATAATAACCGATTAACAATTTACACACATTTAATGGGAACGACTCTTAGTAGACTTGCCACTACAACATAAAAAGACTAAAATTCACTTCAACATCACCACCCTAAAATCCAAGATCGCAATCACGAAAATCGATCCAGCAATTCCCGAGATGAGTTCACAAGGCAAACACATTAACATCCTTACACAAAGAGAATTAATATTCCCCATTCTCGATACTTTTCCACCGGAAGCGGATACGGGGAGGAAACGGAAACGGTCCGGACGCGGCTGACCGGCCGGAAGTGACGTCGACATCTTATTGATTGCGGCTAATTCATTTTATTGTCTGACGTTTGAGTTGAGAGGTCTTGAAGATGTTTCTTAAGGTGCTCCTAAACGGGCAACATAATTGCTGCAATTTTATTGCAGCAATTTTTTGAGCATGGCCCGGCAACTCCAGCAATATTGCCGGCGCTGCTCGGCAATATTTTTGTCATACAAAAAGTGTTGCCCGGCAATGCCGGCAATATTGCAGAGAGTTCGGAAACATTGCCGGGCAATGCCGGCAATGTATTGCAGCAACACAATTGCAGTAAAAAATTGCCCGTTTAGGAGCACCTTTAGTCTAAGGAAGTCTAGGGAAGTTTAGAGGGCCTAGACAAGTGGCATTGTAGAATAGAAAACGAATAGGTTGTCAAATGTATGGAATTGACATAAGCTTTTGCTAAACAATTTGACGTCACCATCACCATACATTTGACAATCTATTCGTTTTCGTTATCTATTCTACAATATAGGGGGGCTGGTGTCTAGACTTCTGCATATATTTATATCCTAATCTTCTTTTTTGAATAGTGTTAAAGTGTTAAGGTTATCGAAACTAGTAAAATCAAGTCGTGATGGCCTAGTGGTTAAGGCGCCTGCCTCTCATGCAATAGGTTGTGGGTTCCAATCCGGACAAGTACCAATGTGACTTTAACAATTCAAATCTACTTTCTAAAATGTATCTTGGACATGACAGACATCGGTGAAGGAAAATATCGTGAGGCAACCTGGACTTGTAGTTAATATAGGCCCGAAATCGCCAATCCGCCTTGAGCGCGCGTGGTGATCTATGCTCGTGCCTTCTCTGTATGAGAAGAGGCCTTTGCCCTGCAGTGAGACAGTAATAGGCTGGTATGGTATCAGACGTAATTATCTGGCGATAATTAAGCCTTCCTCGATAAATGGGCAATCCAACACAAAAAGATTTGCGCGAATAACTTTTTCGAATGTAAAGTAGTAGAATAAAGGCTATTTATATATACGCTATTGTAGTTAACTGTAAATAACTTCGTAGAGTTATTTTTCGAAAAAGTGTGACAGCGGGATAGTAATAGGCTGGTATTATTATTTACTAGCTTCTGCCCGCGGCTTCGCTCGCGTAAGAAAGAGACAAAAAGTAGCCTATGTTACTTTCCATCCCTTCAACTAACTCCACTTAAAAAATCACGTCAATCTGTCGCTCCGTTTTGCCGTGAAAGAAAGACAAACATACAGACAGACACACTTTTCCATTTATAATATTAGTATGGATTATAACACTCGTGCGAAGCTGGACGTGGGGCGCTAGTCTCGTCTAAAATTATATCTTACACGTCAAATAAATCTCTGAAATTCTCGTTTTTTACTATAGTTTTGCAGTACCTATAATAGTGTAAATATTTTATACACCGAAACCTTCATCTGTTCAGGATTTTACGTGAATTCCACGTAATTTCCTGAACAGACAGACAGACGTCTATTTTATAATATACAACATGTCCCGGAATAATCGCACACCACCAGACACCCCAATTAGAATATTATGTTATAATCATAATACATACACTGAATTTTTATTATTATGTTTAAGATGTTTGAAACACTGTTTTTTTTATAAAATAATTGTAGAGATGTGGCAGAAAATTATAGTCACATTACAAATCTACGCATGCACACAGTCGCACTTGCGTAAGGGACTAGCGTAGTAGGTATTTCATCCATTTTAGTTTGTTTTGACTGTACAGCGGCAGTGTGACAGCAGTTTACGTAGTTTTAATTATTTTTGGGATAAAATATTACCTATATTAAAAATTACAAAAATCGATTCAGTAAATGATACTGAACAAACAATTTTCTCAAAGCGCATTAATTCAGTTACACATTGTATAGTGATGCTTTATTTCCCAACCCTTCACTATTCTTAACCTTAATGACCCACACACACTATCCTACGTCGCGATGACGTATTCCCTCCGTCACCGGCGCCGCTCGTGTGCGGTCGCTCTTAGTTTTTGCTCGTAAATGCTCCGCATTCCAATGTGGTGATAATACTAATTGGTAGATGACATCTCTTTCGGATGCTGTGGTTTTTTAGGATGCTGGCTGGACGTATTTGTGTCTACTATATTTAACTAGTTGGCCCATTAATATTAGTGTCCATTTCTGGTCGAAAAGAAATAGGCTCGATTGACTTAAAATATTTTTTTAATGTTAAACTGACTGACTGACTGTTGATATATCAATTCACAGCCTAAACCGCTGTCCTAGATATATGAAACTTAGAGGGTATTCCTTTAAAAAAAGGTTTTTGGAAATTCCAACTCTAAAAACGTAAAAAACGGGATGGAAGATTCAACATCCACGCCGCGTAAGCTATTACATTGCACAAGAAATGAATTTAATAAATTTAAAACTAGGTGTGTAACGTGTATCTAAATGTAACTAATTTATAACTTACACGTAAAAAAAAACTACTGAAAAAATTACTTACCAGTTTTTTCCATGTTGTATTCCCATTTTTGTGCATTATTTTTATTATTTAGCATTATTAAGCATTTGTCAAGTAAATCTTTATTTTTCACTTTTTTTCTATAACATTTATTTGCACGTCTCAGCGACGCGACGTATGAACGCAAACACTACGTCTTTAAGACGTAGCGAGAAGACAAACTATTAAAGTTTGACTTCTAGTATGTATCACATAACATACAACTTCAAAATGACAACATAATGCGGCGATGCATGTATAAGTAATATTTTTAAAACAATAAAGATTAAGTTTAACCTTTATTTTAAAAAAACTGACAATGATATTGTTTCAATCTTGACATTTCCAATTAATTATCTTACAATTCCAATAATAAAATTAATTAAATATTTAAATTTATTTTTGAATAGAAAAATTGATTTATATTTAAATTTTAATTAGTAATTTAAGTTAAAGTATCACGTTTGTCAATTAAGTCTAGTAAATTAAGATAATTTGTCGTCAAGAATGGAACTATAAAGCTTATCTATTGTTTTAATTTGCGCCTGTTACGAAAAGCCTGCCTGTCTTCTTTATTTGGGTTCTGTGTAGCTATGGTTCTGTAGATGAGGAAAATAACAACGCCAACTTTACAAAAATTATATATTCTCAAGTTCAACGTTAATGTACTAAAAATATAAAATAGATGTGCGAGAAATTGGGCAAGCAAGGAGCCTAACGTCTTGACGAACAATGTCAAAATAACAAAAACCGTCTACCTAAAGATATCATATATATTTACAATTTCTTCCTACTAAGCCGACTTTTTAATTATTTCCATTTATCCTTTTGCCAAGCATTCAGAAACTTAGGTGCCAGAGATTTTACTATACGGACTTAGGTAAACGCACACTCCCAATTGTGGTTTGGTTAAATCTATACTAATATTATAAAGGGGAAAGATTTTAATGTATTTATGTTTGTTACGAATAAACTCAAAAACTTCTGAACGGATTTCGATAATTCTTTCACCATTAGAATGCTACAATATCCCTGAGTAACATAGTAGGCTATATAACATCACGCTATTACCAAAAGGAGCGAAGCAGTTGACCAAGAACCTGTCATTACGCGGGTGAAGCCGCGTGGAACAGCTAGTAAATAATATTGTCTATTTTATCAAATTTAATATATTTAAGTATATTTAAGTATATATTCATGTATAATTTTAGAAATCAGTTAACTCTTACTGCTAGAGCCTGTGTTTAACTTATACTCCCTTTTTAATATAAAGCTGTATCCCGTAGTCTATCAGTGTTTGCTTACAGATAAATTTTGCATGTAATCTGTGAAAAATGTAGTGGGTAGCGTATTTATTAAGTCTATTTTTTAAGAACTCAATGTATATTTCTAATATGCTACTGTTTGTTTTTCCAATAAATAAATAAATAAATTTATTCTAATGAGATGAATACCTACGTGTTTGTGCATCAAGAACAGTGAATTAAGCAGACAAACATAATGAACTCTATTTACCCAGATGACAAGAGGCTACTTTTACTTTCTACTAATTATAAAAAATACAAACATTGAAACTAATTGACTCGATTTTAATATGTAATTTTAAACTATTTATTTAATGTTGCGATGGATCAGTGGATTAGGTGCCCCCCGCCTGTCGTGTAAAAGATTGTGGGTTCGACTCCGGGCAAGAACCAAAGTGACTTTAAATTATATGTACTTTCTAAAATGTATCTTGGGCATCACTGACATCCCTATCGTGTCGCCCAGTTACAAAGTTGTGGAGATCTGATAGGCAGTTCTCTCCACGTAAAACACTTGTATCCAGCTGAATCCGGTTAGGCTGAAAGCATAAGAACCGAATCCGAAGACAAAATATTATTTCAATTGTGCCTCGAATTACGTGTGTTCGAAGGTTAAACCTACTAGAAAAATAAAACATACACAGTAGTTTACAGTAGTACGCTAGAGGCACACTAAGAAAATATTTTGGAAAGCCAACGCCATAAAAATAGCGGTAACAAGTTAAGTATAAAAATGGCCAGGCGAAACCTCGTGTATTGCCGGGGTTGCGGAATGTTTATAATAGTTACCGTGACCCTGGAACATAAAGGGCAATCGAAGGAACATGAGTGGGTTTTAGTCAGTAAGAGTCTGACACGCCCTCCCGCCGCACCCAGGATGGGAGCAGTCATTGGATGATTTCCCACTCACCAAAAAAAAAAACCTCGTGTATGTGAAGCGGCCTTTAATACCAATTAGTCCAGTTAAGACAGTTGCAACTTTACCTACGATAGTTAATGGTAGTATTAAAAAAAGTTTAGTGAATGCTAACTGCTTGAAGGATTAAGTCCCAAAACCTAATACGTGACAGGGGCTGGCAGAACCACTGAAGCATCGTTACACAGTTCTATCATTATCTATCATTTAACAGAAATCTTCTGCCGATCAGAATCTCTCCAAAATCAGGAATGTGACAGGTTTCAACAAAAGCGACAATTTTGCACAAAAAATTACAAATTCTATCTAAATTATAATCTGTAACATCTCACTAATGGCGGCGCCAACAGAGTGTTAAACGCGCCATATTTTGACAAAAGAGGTTTTACTTTTTTTTCGATGACAAAGGTTCGCGCGCTTTGTCGGTGACGTATCATTGTGTCATTTTATATACTTATTTGTCAGTTTTTTTTTGTAAAATCGATGTAATTTGTAGTTTTTATATGGCTCTTTGTGATTTGCGCTTTTTGAGAGCGATGTAGGGGTGTAATGGCATTGTAAATATCGGTTGAGAAGTTCGAAAGGTGTTCGATCTTCTTCAGCTTGACGTGTTTTCCAAGATGGCGCTTGATTGTCAGTTGTGGAGGCAAAAATCTTTTACTTTTTACTTTTTAGGTTTTTCTAAAAACAACGTCGTAGGACAATAATATTGTAAAAATAGCCTTTATTCTATGACTTTAACTTCATCCTATGTGCAGATACGTGGATTAAAAATTCATTCGGGCTAATCTAAATCTAAAAAAGTTAAAATGAATAGAAAGAGTCACTTACTTACCCGGAACTTGCGGGTAGCGAAATAGTTCTAATAGTTAACCCGGCCCCGGAACATAAAGGGCAACCGAAGGAACGAGGTTGGGTTTTAGTCGGTAAAAGTCTGACACTCTCTCCCACATCGCTCAGGGCGGGAGAAGTCATTTAATGATTTCCTATCCATAAAAATCCTGAAATTTCTAGAAAGTGAGGCGTTTTGTGTTCATATTTTCGTAAAAATCATGAGAATTCGTTAAACTTCGTCAGTCTCCGCCACCTTTCGGCTCCATCCACCCCGAAGGTATTAAGTTGGAAGTCGGTACGCGTCGCGCATTAGGCCGCGTACAAAGATGCGGATTTTACGCTCACCGCTGATGCGATTAGCCGCAAATCTGGTGCCGCCCTTAGTGTTGCGTTGCTGACAAAAAATGTTGTTTATTGTTGTACATTTGTTGTTCATTTTGTTTGTTGTTTGGTTTCTGTTGGCGGCTGTGTGACAAGTTTTAAATATAGTTAGAATAAGATGAGCCTTTTTTGTGCAGAAAAAAGTTATTTGTGTCAGTTTGTGTGTGCTTTTCGTGAGATACGATTGGCACTATGAAGGTAACTGATACAGTTCTGTTAATGCCGCAAAGTGATCAATCCGTATAGAATAATAATAGCAGACTATTGCAGTACCACTGCAGAGGAAAGACCTCTTCTCATACAGAGAAGGCAGGAGGATTAATCACCACTCGCGCTCAAGACCAATTGAATTTCTTATTTACATTCATAGTAAGTCAGGTTTCCTCGATTATTTGGTCCAGGATGAGCTTTAGCAAGTTGTAATTGCCAGATTTCAAACCCGTAACCTTTCGTTTAGTCGATTTTCAATTAATCAATCATATATGGCTCTCAAGATACGGTGCGAGTCTTAACCATTAGCCCATTACGACTGAAAATATTTATGTTCATATATTATGAAGGCTGAAAATATAATTTTTAAAGACAGTTACTTAGTAAGTACAGTTTGCTAAATTAAATCAAGAACGAAATGATGGACTCCATACATTTTTCTTACTTTCCTAGACACTACAACAAAGCTGTATTTGTACGTCAAAACCTCATACAGAAAACACGTTCTGTAGTCAGTTTTTCATACAAAACTCTAGTATTAGGTTACACGACAGCTCCTGTCATAGAGCAGCATCACGTCAAGCGACAGATCAACAGTTTCTGTCGGCTGTCGGGCGCGGTGGAGCGTAAGCTCTTTAGTACGGTAGTCGCCTTTGTATGTACTAGGTGAGTGCGACGCGGCGTTTTTTAGCGGTTGTTTTGTGTAAGACATTTGAGACATTAATTTTCGTTTGAAGTTACATTCTTGCTCTAATAATTGAGATAGTGTCGTAAATGAAGGTGACCTTTCAAATTAGAACCATAAAAGAAGGTGATGTTTTGAAATTAGAACCATAAAAAATATTTGATGCCTATTGATAATTTTTTTTGTACATATTCATCTTTTGACATTAGCAGAACAGTTAACATCGACATTACTCGTAGTTAATTAAAAGTAAAATAGAATAAATGCGTTACGAATACAAACAATATTATATTTACATTTATTGCGAATATTATGCCACTAAACAGCCAATAACACAACATAATACATGACATCTCCCCTCAAAATCGTTTCTCCTAGGTACATATGGAGAAAATTGTACAAAATAAAATCGTAGTATGCAAACTATAGTGTCAATTCTCTGCAAAAATTTCTCTTAATTATTGAAAAGGCTCGCCTTAAATTCTAATCTTATACTAGGTGTATTTTGGGTCTTGCTTAACCCGCTAGGAGATGATTCTACTCCAAAAAAAGTGGGCCGTCACGGGACGCCTGGCAGATGTGAAACATCGACATTATTTTGTAAAAGTAATATGATTGCAAAGAAACAAAAGCGTGGCGACGCGTCGCCACGGCATGCGTCACCACGCCAGAAATTTTGTGCGGCTATAGATGTTTCACATCAAAAACAAACAACTTTTATTATGGAACCAACCCTGAAATCATAAAACCTATTTTTCAAGAGGTTGAGCAAGACCAAAAATACTCCTACTTAGTATATGAAATCGTCATAATAAAAGTAAACAAAACGCTGCGTTTTACTTACCCAGTGCGTACGTAAAGAGGATTACGCACCCGACCCGCCATTGTGGCTGTAAGTGATAATCGCCTTTGCCTCTATTTTTTTATTGTTAATTCGTGTGTGGAATTTCTATACGCGTTTAAAATCGGTGAAACGGAAAATCATAATGGATTCTACGTTGCTACCAACTTGGAAATATTTTTAGATACATTGACGGTTTTATTTTGCTGTAGAAAAGTCTTTTTCTTACTGGAATAGCAATTGACGTTGTGATGTGTTGTGTTATGTAGGTAAGCTTTATTTATTTGGACAGCAATGGTTGAAAGATTATCTTAAGAGGGATTCTAAGGAAAATACTCTCCATACAAAAGATTCTAGTTATATTTTGGACCTTTTTCCTTTTTTACAAACAATATAGAAGACGAGGATATGTCGTGTGCATTGTATGTCGTGAGTAAACTTACAATCACAGTAACTCAGTATAATTTATTCTAAAACAGCTAGATTTGAATTAAGTAGATAGTGATAACCTGTAATAGTTTTTGTCTATTCTTGAATATTTTATATTAGGAAATCTTGAAATATTTTGGTTATAGGCATATTTTCAATTGAGGAATATTGGTGGCCAAAAAAAGGTGTAGCTGTTACACACACACTTTGTAAACGCTGTTATTTTTTTAAATAGCAGTGGGTCTCTCGCAGCTATTGTCACTTAGGTAAAGTGACAATGGTGCCGATTCTCTTGTGCACAACCTAACGTAAATTTAAGTTAAGTGCATCTTTCTCTTTCTTTTTAATTAAGAAAAGGACAGAAGATCAAATATTAGTTTAGTCCTGTCAAATTTAGACACTCCATAGATAATTTAGACGCAATTTAAAAACATGGCGTCTAAATATACGTCAATTTTCATCAGGCGCTGTCTAATTTGACAGGATTAAACTAAAATGTATCTTCTGTCCTTTTCTTAAAGAAATGGAAAGAGAAAGATGCACTAGCTTAAATTTACGTTAGTTTGTGCACAAGAGAATCGGCAGATGGGTCATCTCTTAACTGCCATGACTTTTTATTTTTGACTTTTTATTTTAATTTTGTATTTGTTTATTTTGTTATATACTTACATTGTTTTCACATGTAGAAGCACCAAAATGAAAATGTAACCAAGACTTTGTAAAACATGATATTTTTAAAAAGAGTGTCCGTGGAGTTTCTTGCCTATTCTTCTCCATAGAGATCTACGTTTTGGAACAGGCAATTAGCGTCACTTTTCTTTTCTGACTAACAGACCGACCGACTCTTTGACAATTCATAAGTACCTGTAAATGGTCTAAGTGAAATAAATGCTTTGAATTTGAATTTGCACCAATAGCTGCTTGTAGCTAAATGTAGGTAGTTCAAACACGCTAAAAACTGCACAGTTACGATTGAAGATTTTAGAAGACTTTTTTTAACCTCGCTAAGAAAATAAATTCAAGAAAACCTCAATTATAGATAACGGCCCTGCATACCTATCTATTTTCCTGACCGTACCTCTAAATCAACACACAGACAAAGCTTTAATTTTATTATACATAGATATTTTTAATATTTACTAAACCCTGAAACTGAAAACTAATCATGAAACTGAACAAATGAATGAAAGAAGACAGAATAAATCTTCCGCTTCTTCAATTTGGCAATTAAATATATTGAAATAATAGTATGATTGCTGTTTAAAAAGCAATTTAATTTGTTTAAAACAAAATGCATTTTGTCCTAAAAAAATAATCATTTAGGACAAAATGACATATTTTTTCTACAGACTGTGGCGGTGTAAAGACTGTACAATACCGCAAAAAAATGAAAATTAACTAATATGAATGCAGAATAGGCTATAAAATCACAACAACACTGAACAACAATCAAGCAACCAGAAAACCTACAACAACTATCAACAACCATTTACGTACCTCTGAATCAACACACAGACAAAGCTTTAGTTTTATTATACATAGATATCAGTAAGGGACGGGTAAATTTATTTGGCAGATAAGTGCGTCGCCACGTAGGAATGCCGTCTGTCCGTCTGTCCTGGTTTTATTGTCATATCAGGCTTTGTTTAGTGGTTTCTTTAATTACGATGGTATTAATGATGATGGGATGGATGGGACTGGGACCAATCATTGGCTGTCTTGTTGGTGTTTGTTTTGCGAATGCTTTGAAATCTAACTTGGTTAAAAGTTTTTGCATCGTATCTATATTGATTCAGATACCTACGTAACATAATGGTCTCAATAGGTAAAATTGCTCAAATTGCCTAGAAGAACGAGAACAGTATGTAAATATCTCACAATTTAAAGTCTAATACTTAGCTCACATAATGGCACGAGCATTGAAATTATAAGTTCAGGTTTATTCAGTGTTTTTGAACCGATATCTTTGGCATTCTAGATAAGTAAAGCAAGTACCTCCTCACAATCTTTCACTGAATGAAACTAAATAGTAAAATAAAACGTACATAATTATTAGTAAAAAAGTCACTTTGGTTCCAACTTGAATCCGTGTTGGTACCATTGTGATCACTCCTCAACCCCATAACCTTGAGAGGTAGATGCCAAAACATGAGTCATCACGACACTAATTTATTTCAACACTTTGATCACTGTCACTGACCATAGTACCATCGTCATCATCTTTCAACATTTTCACACCTGTATCAATATCAAGCGACTATCCAACCTCTCTAGAATAGTTATTCGGCAATAAATTACTTCTTCCTTCGGGGCTTCTGACTACCAGTAATGACTGTTAAAGTCCTATGAATGACAGCCGACATCGACGGCTTTAGGTGCATTCTAATGCACGGAGGTTTTCGCCATTAAAATTACTGATTTAAGTACTGACCAAGTAATATCGTTATAATTCTCTAGCAAGTATTACTGAATGGATTACCAACGTCTAACTAAATGAGAGGCTAGAGGCGAGGCGTCTGACTTACTGACTGATTGTTGATATATCAACGTAAAGCCCAAACCGCTGGTCCTAGAGACACGAAACTTGAAGGGTTTGTTCTTTGCAAAAAGTTAGTAACCACTAAGAAAAAGTTTTAGGAAATTCTAACCCGATTCCAAAGTATGGGACGAAAATAGGGGTGAATGGTAGTCAAACATATTTCTTTATGCGCTAATATAAGTTACTGTAATCTTCTTGTGAGTATTCCCTTTTATAAACTTATAATCCTCTTACTACTCTATTACCCTCAAATTGACCAACAATTTAAATACTCGCCTAGAAATCGCGCTCAAAGTACAAATCATAACCGCTCTCCGCTCTATTGGTCAAGTACCCGTACTATCAAAGCGTAAAGATAAAGGTATGTTTACAAAACGGCCGCTAAGTGTGCGCCTAGCCTTATCAATGATCGTGTAATGTGCGGCCGGTCTTATCACTCTGATACTCGATGGAACAAAGTTAACACCACTCTCGTCATGCGAATCTAAACTTTATTGAGTAAGAAAGAAAGTGCAATAAAACCGCATGATAACTTGGTCATTCTTTTATAATATGTGGCGTATACGTATGTTGGTTGTATGTGTATTACAAAGATATGCGGAGTTTATGTGATTTCGTGTGTATTGGGTTTGATTCCTGAGTTGGGTGTTATTTGGGTTTTGTAAAGGAAAGTCTTGTACAAGTGGTTTTTTGAAAGGGCATTGGCTAGTAGCATTAATTGCAGTTTTGCTGTACCTTGTAGACTCCAGAGTTTTGAAAACGGGTTGTAAGTTCCACCCTCCTCTGTAACAGTCTAAATTTAACGCATTTTCTTACATGCTCACCCTTTGTTACAGCCTTAGAATAGTGTTTCACCCTTGTGTCTCGGGAAGCTCATAAAAAGCAAACTAACCAAACAAGTTCACAGTAGTACCTATTTATGTTATTCAAATACACCAACTTTAAATTCATTAGTCATACTTAAAATCGTCAGTTTAGAAAGGATATGATAATTTTAGTTGAACATGGACTGAATTCTAAAAGCTACGAAACAAGTGTTTGTTGTTTAAAATCGAAATTGACATAACTATAAATTATTGTAGATGTTGAACACTGCGGTCCAAACATGAGCACTCGACAAATGTATAGAATCTTTGTTCTGTGCAACATCTGCCTTCGAGATTGAGTTTATTGAGATAACTGTCGTGAGAAAGTATGGATTGATGATGTAAGTGTGGGTCGAATATTCGGTAGCGGGTTTCAGAGTCAAAATTAGGGCAATAGGCGAGACGACGAAAAAAAAGAAATTAGTCCGTCATTGAGATTATTAAAAAAATTTTGGACACGTATTTTTTCTTTTTTTCTGGTAAACGAAAAAAGATGACGATGCAGTGCGTTGAAGTTGTGCGTGACGTCACGATCAGATACAATTTTTGCATTACGGTGGCGTCAAAAGCCTCCACTATGCCCCCACTCCAGAACTTTGTTGTTCTTTATCTTTGTATTTTTTTTATTATTTTGATGAAGCAAAAAATACGTGTCCCGTATTTTTGGCTGATCTACAAGACGGACTAAACAGAATGCCATTTTTTTTATGTTGTCGTCATCCCTTTTCCTTTCCAATTCTAATAGATTTTAAACCTTCAGACACACGTGATTCGAGACACAATAGACAGTCAATAGGTGCACGACAGCCGGCTGTTGCTTCGTCGTTGAAAGGTTAAAAGGATATAGAACCAGCTTAACTAGCAAATCTCTTGGACACTCTTGTAAATAGATTAAAAAAAAATATAGGCTCAGACCTCTTAAATCTTCGAGACACAATAGAAAGACAATAGTATCGCGACAGCCGGTTAAAAGTTAATAGGGTTTTTAGGTTGTATGAAAGGCACGCCAATGTAGCTTCTTTTGTCCAACGTTTTTTTTATATCACCGAATGCATTACAGGTCACCGATGCTGTATAGACAGACATCTGCAGTACCATACCAGTGGCTTCGGAAAGCGCCGCCGCCGCCGTCTCAGAGGCAAAGATGATTCGTCTCATTTACGATAACACCGACCTCACCCTTTTTTGTGGGATGGGAGGCAGTGTCAGACTTTTACTGACTGAAACCCACCCGGTTGCCTTTTATGTTCTGGGGCCACGGTAACTATTAGAACTATTCCGCAACCCCGGCAGGCATTGGCCCTAGAGTGCCGACACGTGCTGACATGCTCTTTAGGCGCGCGTGGAACAAAACGCGCCATCGACACGGGTCTGGTCCTAGTCGGGCGGCGAACTACCCATCGCTCGTCGTCCGCGGGCGGCCTAACCCTTCAAATCAAAATACAGCAATGCTGATTCACAGCTGGTAAATGATGGTAGTACTTCTCTAGACGAACACGAAGAGTTGTACTGTTATATTTAGTACCTAAAAGCTTTGATAATCAAAACCTAAAAACTTGAAAATAACTTACAATTGATGTTTTGAATCGATCGTTGTTTTCTCAAAGCACTCGACAATAAAAACGTCCGTATCTCTTTAAACGTGTCTCTATATGTATATTATTCAACAAAATTCAGCTCGTCGATCTGTGTGTCAGTTTAACAGCAAACTAAAATCAAAGAACGAATTTTCATAAAATATGTTCTAACAATAGATGGAATACTTTATGAAGAGAATTTGAGTGTATAATTTATTAAAATTATTTCTGTTAAAAAGATCTGATTAACAGAGCAACGCTTTAAAATGAGGCAAAACCGCAGGTAAAACACAGTCCATAATAAAAATATCCACATGAGCAGCCATATGACACTAGGTAGCTATCGTTAATGTAGTGGCTTCACCCAATATTTGCTTTATTTAGATAACTCGCCCACAATTACGATGCCTGATAAACTTGTTCGCTGTATTTGTACACTCATCTATAAAACAGCGTTATCATTCGATGTATGGCTTTCCATTATGATAAGAGATAGAGGAAAAATGCTTTGTTTTTATTCTAGAAATAAAAGAACACTGTGAATCTACTAATTACTTCAGATACATGTAGGTAGGTGTTCCCCACAGTTGCACGATCGATTTTAGTTAAATGCCGATAATACCGTTGTACCGGTTTCATATCATGAGATAATATGAAACCGGCATTAAACAGAACACCTATCCCGTAAGCCGGAACAAAGCAGTGTTTCTTTACGGCAGAATTATGGTAGAACTAATTTTAATAAGAGTAATGAAATCACCAAACCTCAGTCGCCACATGGTCACAAACTCTAAAACCCAAATGGTCCCTTTAGAACTTCTAACCAATAGTAATAAATCTTCGAGACACGCGCGACAATTTTTTCACCGTCTGCCAAATTGTCGACATACTTAGGACAAGTTTGTCGACAAAAAATGTCGCAACTTGATTTTTTGCGAAACCGGAAACTTTAATATTTTAAGTATTTAAGTGTTCAGTAAAAATAGGATGGTGCTTAGATCCTGTTGGCGATTTCAGTGTACATTGATTTATTGTTAGAAAAAAAATTGTCCTTTTGTATAACAGTGAATCTAGGAAGCAAAGGAAGATTTTTTTTAAACTTTGTGCTTACATTTTTGACCCATATGGGAACTGAATCCTTGTAAATGTCGTGTTCACCCAGTGGTTAAGGACTCTCGAGCTGGCTGGAGGTTCAAAACCGAGCAAGTGTCAATAAGACATCACTGATATCCCATACTTCAGAAAGCATGTAAAGCTGTCGGTCCCGGTTGTCATTCGTATATATTGTTTATATCAATATAAGCGAATGAATAAAAATTTAAAAGAAAGTACTATCGACAAAATTGAATCATGGCCCATTTCGACGACAAATCGTTTGAAGCTGTCAAAATAATTAAGACTAGACGTGTGACATTTTTAATACATGTTTACGCGATTGTCGACCTAATTGTATTTAAATGTCTGTAGGAAAATAAGCTTATGGTGGGTCATGATTCCATTGGGTCGATTGTACATGATCCCTACTCAAACTTATATTCTCAACATTAATGCATACCTCATTTTTTCCATATTACAAGCCATGCACCCTCGTTAAAAACTGCTGTATCATCGCATATGCGCGTAGATTGCTAAAAAACGTTACTTACAATACAACAATAAATTGATATTAATGACTAGTGATCTAGTTATGAATGTGGACCAGTCATTTTATTGATGTATCGTCCTTATTGTTGCTTACAGGATCAGCAGGTTTGTGGGCTTTTCTAATAAGAGACTTTACCAATTAGAAACCGTGCTCGGAACTTCGCAAGTGTTGGTTTTTACGGGATTAATAAGTAGCTTCACCATTACAATAGCCTAATATTTTGTTATCGCTTAATTCTTAATTCTTGATCAGTTTTTAAAAAGAGTATTATTAGTTACACAAGTTGTTATTAGTTTAATATTTATTTATTAATTAGCCCGTACTCCACTGGGCAGTGGCCTCTTTTCATTCGTTCCATTTGTCGAATCATTGCTATGTGTTGCCAATTATCAAGGAAGCCATCAGGATCATCCCATTCTTCTCATCACCATTTCCTTCGTGAATATGTAAGCCTGGTAGTTTAGCTGTGAAAGTGCTAAAGACCGACATATCGAGATAACTTCGCATATTTACAATAATAGTATGGATAGATTTGGATTATCAATAATAATCAAATAGTAGTAGTAGTTGTTGTAGTAAAAAACATCTTTCATTTGCGAATGTATCTTTAATAAAACAGTTTTTAATAAATGCAAAATATTTAAAACATATTTTAAAATCTACAACAAAGCACCTAGTTTTCACCCTATCACCTTTTCATTAGATAATTGAATGAATCTCGAAATGCACAACATAGTGCACAATAGTGCATATTACACAAATTATGGCGTAATGTTTTGAATGGATTATAATATGTATAATTAATATTTAAATGTGTTAAAAAATATTCATTTAGTTGTCAGTCAAATGTACCCTTGCTTTGTGGAAGGGTGCGTATAGTTGGAGGGAACCCTTTTGATCCTTTGATTCAAAGCTGACGCAACTCAAAATTGAAGATATATATATTTTTTTGATTGTTCAACAAACTTTTTTATTTGAGCCAAAACCAAATAAGAGTACGTATTTAATTTAACAAATGTCAAATTAAGCAGTATTGTAGGCATCTATACTAATATTATAAATGGGAAAGTGTGTCTGTCTGTCTGTCTGTCTGTCTGTCTGTCTGTCTGTCTGTCTGTTTGTCTTTCTTTCACGGCAAAACGGAGCGACGGATTGACGTGATTTTTTAAGTGGAGATAGTTGAAGGGATGGAGAGTAACATAGGCTACTTTTTGTCTCTTTCTAACGCGAGCGAAGCAGCGGACAGAAGCTAGTAAAAGTATATTTTGCTTAGCTTTCAAAATGGTTCATTTTATTTTAAAAACAATCGAAGTATTTGAAGTGGTGCAAAATAATGTTTTAATTCTAAATATACATGTATAGCTCTTATAAAAATCTTTATCTCCTTTTGCACAAGACAAACAAAATATAACAATATTACAGGCAAGTTTAAGCCATAACACAAAATATTCCCAAAAATGTATGGGTATGCTCTGGGTATGTTTGTTACTTGAACAATGAGATCGCAACCAGATTTTGACCTTTTTTACGGGATTCCATCAAGTATCAAGACTCAACATCCACCAACACTACCATATGCGTCTGCACGAACACTCGCTCAGCTCGCCTCATTGCTTTCATTGTGATCGCACATTATTGTGTTACGATCCATTCGGTTTCATTATTCAAATTATTTAAAACTTTTATTCAATTATGTTTATGAAGCTCATAGTTAATTGTTAACATGTTGATATTCTTTTAGTCTGAATAATTTGTTAATGGAATAACTTATTTATGAAACTTGTGAGTTGCAGATGAAAATCCGTGTCAAATAGAGTTCAAACTCACTAAAATATTAATTAAAAAGGTCAACACTTAAATTCACATTAATAACTAATGTTGCGATTTGTCATTTTCCTCTGTTGGAGCTACAATAGTTTTGCCATCTGATATATGTATGATTGAGCTAGTTCAGTTTAGAGTTTTTGAGTTTTAAACTGTGAAGCTCTGCCAGGCCTTTAGCGGCCTTCAAAATCATATTTTATACAAATATGCCCTTACTAATAATCACTGTGTAAAGTTATGTCATGAATAAAGCCTGTGTAACCATACATTTTTTTATGTATAAACCTGTCATAACTTTATGCAGCGATTATTAGTCTGTTACCGTATACAGTATGCGCCTTTACTGTATACGGTAACAGACAGGCTAAAAAGAGTTATTAATTTTTATTACACCCACTAACCCAATTGGCTTTCTTTATTGCTTTCTTGCGAGTTAAGTTTTGGTATCTATCGTCATATAGGTAAGATTATTTAAAAACTACAAATATCTGAAATAAGCCTTAGCTTGACAGAGCGAAGTGGAAGAAAGACCATTTTAATTAGATTTCTTTATTAAAAAAAAACTAGTTTTACCTTAGTAGGAAAATTAATTAAAACAATTTCAAACATTTCACACATAAACAAAATATTACGTGGCACGAGGCACCCCATAAAATAATTATATCTAAAGTCATCATAAAAATCACAGCGACAATCACAGTAATTGTTTACGCAAGTCGTTTCCTGATCAGCGTTTGATTAACTCGCACGCGTGAAATACATACAAAAAATCATGTTTTTTGTATTATTTTCCCGTTGTTTTTATTATCGTTATGGGAAAGTATTCCCCTGTTTGTTTGGGCTTCACACCCATAGATTTTTTTGATTAAAATGTACTGTAATTGTGGGGAGTGCCACAGGGGTGCATCCTAGGTCGCTTCCGTCTTATTGTCCGGGTTTCAGTTTTTGTTTATCACTAAAATCTGGGTGGTGATTGCTTTTTAAATTATAAGCCCTAATTGATAGCATCTGCTTGGTGTGTCACGTAAGACCTTGTAAATCTAATTTGAGAGAGTAGGCATAGTAAATAATATACTACACTTTAAACTACAAATGAGACACTTTATATTTCAAGACAGTATATTTTTGAAGAATGATCTTGATAATGAAATGTACCTACAACATTGTCATCAGTTTTAAATTGTGTAATAAATAAGGTAAAGCAGTTCTCACATCGATATCACTTCGATTATCATGTTCATTCTGTAAACATTACCCGACAACACTTATCCCTTGGGTGCTTTTACAAAAACTAAACTCACGTAAACACACAACCTAATTAGGACCAGATCTCCAGTATTTATTTCAGTCCAAATGTATCAATAAAAGAATGCTATTTAATTAAATTAAACACGAATCCAAACCCCAACAATTCAAACAACCCTAACACACAAATCTACAAAAAAACTTACGAGACAGTATCAACAACATTAATATCTTTCACATAAAAAACATCCATACAATTAACATCCATACATCCATACAATTAGCCGAAAGCTCGTCCGTGACGGAAGCATTACGGAACGCGTGCGGTCGCATATTGTCATCAGAAATGAAATAAAATAACTTTGGTACACACCCCGACACTTCCGACCGCGGCGGTGGTGACAGGGATTGAAAGCGAGGGATAGCAACTATGAATATTACTGATATTTATATTCAAATTAATCTTTTGGACATATGTCTACTTCTATTAATAACTAGCTTTTGCCCGCGGCTTCGCTCGCGTTAAAAAGAGACAAAAAGTAGCCTATGTTACTCTCCATCTCTTCAACTATCTCCACTTAAAAAATCACGTCAATTCGTCGCTCCGTTTTGCCGTGAAAGAAAGACAAACATACAGACAGACAGACACACTTTCCCATTTATAATATTAGTATGGATGACTACCTACTACAAATCACGTGTATTCGAAGGCTTAGAATTGGTCTATCGACCTACGGATCACTTAATAAAATGGTGATGACCAAAAATTAAGTGATCCGTAGATCGGCCTAACCTTTTCACAACTGTATTAGGGTTGGCTTCTGACCAAACCGAATCCCTAACTGGATAATACTCTTGGTTGTTACTGTTCGTTAAACCACGTCAATTTTTAGTTACATTTAAAGACCCATCACCAAACAGTATTTAGATGAAACCTACCAACATTTCCTACTGTCAATGTAATGCCATTACATTTAGTGACTCTGGCTTTCCTATCAAATACTTACTCTACATTCCTAACCTTACAATCTCACCGACCGACCACCTACATAATATGCTCAGCTTATGAAATCACTCAAGCTTACTCGTAAAAATTAGAATCTTTACCAGATAAATCACCTTTCACCCTATCATGGATGTAAGCATTATTTATGGGTTCTTGAGTATTTTTTCCTCCACCATCAAATATTTTAAATTCCTGACTTCCCTATCTACCCTAAAAGCCGGTCGGTACATTAATCTAATCAACACAAAACATAGTAATGAGTGGACGTGCGGCACGCGGCACGGCACGGCACGGCACGGTACGGCGGCGGCGCGGCGCGTGCGCGGTAATGTGGGCTATTGTTGACGTCACGGATGGGTAGAACAGCGGTTTGTGGGGATGACTTGGGAATGTAATAGTTTTAAGGACTTTGGTATAGGGTGAAGATGTACCTAAGTTAGGATATGGAGAAACTAGAAATTGTAGAAAGGAATATTAATAAAATGGCTATTTTTGTTTTGAGTACTTAACTTGGAAATAATACTTAAATTCAATTGTTTTTTTTTCTAGTTAATAAACAGCTAGTTGACAACATTTCTAAAATAAATTTTGAAAGTAAACTTCCGAAATTAAATATTTTAAGGGAAATGCCCATTTGACTAAGGGATTTTGGCCACATAGCTTCCACGAATAAAACTCATCATAGGCGTTAGGTATGACACCATAGAATAAAAAACTATTAATATTTTTGTCATAGTACTCGGTGGGATTTATAAAAACATGTATGAAAATGCTCAATGTTCAAATAAAACAATCATGAGAATTCTTGGTTTTTCATTCGTTTTCATTTAAATTAATGACAAGAACATCATCTAGAAACTGGGCTAGGGGGTTAATATTTGACTGATACCTTGCCCAGCCCAAGAACCACACAATTGTCATAACATGGGAACAACAGCCTACTGTCCTCCGACCAGATATACAATTACAGCAGTATTGTCGTATTGCTTCTATACCAATTTCATTATTATTGATAATATATATACAAAATACATTTTTCTGCTCACATATCGTCGAATAAAATAAACAGAAAAAAAAACAACAGAAATAATCACGATAGACGAGCGCACGCGCACAACCACAAACAAAACGAAACGTCAATGGGAAATGTAATGTCAATATTTGACGTAGGGATGAGAACCAAAAAATCGATTCATCGTAAAATCGATATCTAATAAAAAACTTTTAACGCTGAATCAATTTAATAGACAGATTTTATTAGACGATAAATCGTTATTTTCTGTTACTTTTCCCAAAATAGTATCCTTATAAAAAAACTACAAAATAACACAACAAAGATTTTTTAGAGATTTAGTTTCGGTTAACGATTTTTCTGTAAATAGGTTTATTTAATAAGGGTCCATCCCTACTTCAGCAATGTCGTATCAAACCGGATGTGATATCGGTGCATTGTTTGAATGTTTTTTTTTTCTAGAAACTTAATTCCCGAGTGATACGAAGAAATAAGTTACACCAAAATTTTTGTTATTAATTTACGTTATCGTTTGTAATTATTAAATTGCTGGAACGAATGTGGCCATGAACGGGCATTTCCCTTTTAATTTTGGAGCTAAGAAAGAAATAGTACTACGATTGAAATAAAAAGCTCGACTTGCCTATGAGAATTGACAATTGAATATTCATCATTTTTAATACCCAGTATTCAGTATATCAAAAACGTATAAAACATACTGTTCTTATTAAAGAGTAACAAAAATCATTTAGTAGTTTATTCAAATTAGCCCGTTGAGCTGACTTAATAAAGAAACTTATTGTTACTAATACTTACTGCTTTATTGTTACTTATACTTATTGTAACTTATTGTTATTTGTTACTAACTTAATTTTACAAAAAATAGATCCTGTGTTACTTTGAGCCTGAGTATTATTTATTTATATTATCGTATGGTTTCATAAAAATCTGGAAAAGTAGCAAATATTTGGCGTCATAATTTTAATATTTAAAGCAAAGCAAATTACTAAAAAAAATTTCATAGGAGATTACAACATTATTTTTTATTAAAATCTCCCATCAATTCTCGCAAAAAATACATAAATAAAATAATATTTTCCCTTTCCCGGCGCCATATTGAATTAAAATTGGCGGGAGTTTCCGCCATTACCAAAATGGCGGTTATAATAGACAAGCGTATTTTTTCTGGATGATAAATCTATCCGGGAATACATCCGGTTCCGGGATGGATGATGGATGTTCCGGATCAAATCTTTGTTTAAAAGGGATGTTTTAGGGTTCATGAGGGATGATCCTTTCGTGGCGCTTTTTTTGAGAAACTGATGTGATTTTTGTGGTTCTTGTTGTCGGATATTTTTCTAAACTTAGCGCCTTACTAATAATCGCTGCATAAAGTTATGACAGGTTTATAACGTCAAAAAATGTATGGTTACACAGGCTTTATTCATTGCATAACTTTACACAGTGATTATTAGTAAGGGCATTAGGGTATAAGTAGAGGGTGTTTTAAGTAGATGTAGATTATCCTTTGACACAACACTAAATAGGTCTAAACACAAAATAAATACTTAAACTTACTTTTTTCAGAAAAAATATGTACCAGATTTCATAAAATTCTATTCAGTATTGTAAAAAAATATTCAAAAGTGTATTTAGCGTAACAGACAAACATATAAAATTACTTTTGTATCCATAATCTTAGTCAGGATTACAAATATATTTACCCATATTGGTTAATATCGTTAACAGTTTGTAATGCTACTTATAGAAATTAATAAATATGTATTAGTTATGACCGCATCGGGAATCGAACCCCTGCAGGATTAGCCGCCGATCTGTCAACGCTATGAGCCGATTTATTATGATCGCGGTGGAGCTAGGAAAATTATTGCTGTGTTATGTGAGAAGGAAGCAAGAATCTAATCTGATAAATTATTATCAGCTATAGCTTATTAACTAGTAGGTATTTTGTTGTAACAATACTGCAAATAGATTTTATTTTCTGAAATAAAATTGTTTATTCTTACTTTTATAAGATACTAGCTTTTGCCCGCGGCTTCGCCCGCGTGGATGTCGGTTATATCGCGTTTTTAAGAGAACTCTTCAAAAGTTCGGGATAAAAACTATCCTATGTTCTTTCTCAAGGTCAACTCTATCTCTGTACCAAATTTCATTAAAATCAGTTCAGTGGTTTAGACGGGAAAGCTTAACAGACAGACTGACAGAGTTACTTTCGCATTTATAATATTAGTAGGGATATTTTTAAACTATTTTCCGTCGGCAATTCTTAATAGAGAAGAAACGCCAAATCAAACTCAAAAGTCACCGTCTCTTCCGAAGTACAGACATTAAAAAAAATATTTCGATATTAGGATACTGTAGTACATTGTACAGTAACCTAATACCGAAGTATATAAAAAGTAGTATTGAATTGACTAAGTAGAATACCAATGCGTGACTGCCTCCATTCTCATCAAACCATCCACACCACTAATACATTCCTCTATTGAGCCCGCAGATAGCTGCGTCCGCGCGGTCTGCGGTCAAAGCGCGGCAACGCAGAAAAACTGCAACACACTGCGATGTGCATTAAGGAAATTGATTGTGAACTAACATTATGAAACAGGAAGGGAGTTGGAATAAATATTCATTTTTGCAATGTTGGGGGAATCGCGGTATAGGTTATATTATAATACATCAATGCTTTTAAAGTAAAATTTTTACTTGTGTTATGCCACATAGAGGCCCTTAGATTGGAAAGCGAAAAGAAGCTTTTCCTGGTCATTGAGTTATGTACCCAATAAACCAACATGTAGTGTACTAGCTGTTCCTCGCGGTTTCACCCGCATTACGTTAGGTTTTTGGTTACTGCTTCGCTCCCGTGGGACCGGGCGTGATATTATATAGCCTATGTTACTCGTTGACAATGTAGCTATCGAATGGTGAAAGAATTTTTATGTCCTATTCATTACAATCAAACAAACAAACAAACATACAAACAAAGTTTTCCTCTTTATAATATTAGTGTAGATAATAAGAAGTTCGACGTCATTTTATATGACAATTTTATTTAAAAATATAAGTTCTTTATGACATTATATAGGTAAGTAATAAAACAATGAAGTATTTTAGTAGTAAATATTTTATATAGAACAAGCGTATAATTACACAAATCCCTTAAGCATTTCTCAGTTAAAGATCGCCTTTTTACTTTAAAGCAAAAAAATGTTGTTACTTTATATTAACCTTTCAACGACCAACCGACAGCCGGCTGTCGGGCTGCTATTGTCTTTCTATAGTGTCTTAAATCACGTGCAATCCCATCGCGGCCTTAAAGAAGGTGAAAGCCCTTCTATTGGAGACCCCAAATTTTGAAAACTCTGAAAGCTTTATCCTTCACTATCCTAAACCCCAAGTCCGTCCCCTCCCAAGTGTAGCCACTCGGTAAACAAGCACCAGATTATAAATGCACCGACAAGATTATTCACCGTAACCCACCCTGCTACACTCCTGCGCACCCCACTGCACCCTACCAATACATACTAATACAACAATCCTGTTTTCTTTGGGTATTTACATTAATCATGTTTGGTTACCATCTTGCTAGTTTGCGATTAGCTGTCATTTTTTGCAGTAGACTTTACAATGCTGATACAGAAAACTGCCTTCAGAGATATGAACGAAAAAACAGACCAACTACAAACAAAAATTTGTTTTTCTCTTCTGACTTCCAAAATCAGAGTTTTTTAGCTACTGAAATCAAACTCGTGACATTCCGCACCCAATCCCATAAGTGGTTAAAACCAAGACATATGTACTTTCTAGAATGCTGATTCAACTAAGAATAGGAACACCGATCGCCGCTGTCTATTTCAGCTTATTTTAAATTTTGCAATGCATAATTACAAAAGAAAATCTTCGGGTCTATGCAAGAATTTGTGTCGTTTATACACACATCGTCAGCGCTGCATATGTCGAAAAACTTGTCTGCGAGTTTTTTTTTAGTTTCACGATCTATCCGATTAGGCTGGCAGCCGACCCCAACATGGTTGGGAAAAGGCTGGGAGATGATGATGACGATCTTCTCATGTATAAGAAAATTTTCATCTTATCTGTAGCCGACAGGACAAACTTACCGTGGACTACAATAAACTTACAATCTTACAGAACCGGAATATTATATACTACGTTACAGCAGCATAGAAACCTCTTCTTTTACAGAAAAGACACGATCACTGCACTTGCTCAAGGCGAATTGGCAAATTTAGACTTACCGCCCAGTCCATCCCAGCTTACATGGGACTCGGACTCAAGTAGCTGCCATCAACTCTGTATCTTATGGCCCTTTTGTCCGGAAGCCCATGGTATTTACCAGTCTTACCATCCTATACTTAAACCAATGCATGAAACGAAAGAACCACCACCACCATCACTAGATAAAAGTAAAAACCTCTCCTATCTTTCATAAAATCGCTAGCTAACGAAATGACGTCATAGCAATAGTACATCGCAACAATACATCAAACTACATAGTTATTATTCAATTTATTACACTAGCGCTTCGCCCCGGCGCCCACGATGCTTTTAGGGAAATTGGAGGTGCGCCCCTTCCGTACACTGGCGTGCAACGTTATAGGTACACTGGGATGGTTTGTTAGTGGGTCTATGTATTGGTTAGTTGTGTAATCGATTTGTCTATGGCTATGATGTATGGTGCTAGAGTGTTTGTAAAATGACTAGTTACAAATGACAGTGATGATCGGCTTTTTCTTTTACGATATTTTTCTATAATTGCCCGCCATTCTGTACCCTAATTGTTATGTAAATATATGATGTACCTTTTTGAATACACCAGAATCTAATTCAATAGAAGCAGCATTTCACCGGTTTCCTGCCCCGAATAGTATATTCATGCTGATGATGGAGTAAATAAAATGCATCTTCTCAGCTTATACATTCTATTACAGAGTTGAAAATTCCCGTATTCTCATATTTCACTATATGAATAAATCATTCATAATTATAATTATAACTATTCAAAATAGGGCAAAATAGAGGAAGATAGTTTCTGAATAGGAAATCCGTTATTTTCAAATATGAAAACATCAAAAATAGGAAGAAGCCAAAATGCTTAAAAAACTTTTTTCAGCGTTTCTGGATATTCAACACTTATGTGAAAATCCGCGGAAAAAGCTGAGAAAAATCAGGTGGTTCAAATTAAAACTAAAACTAACTCAAAACTTATAAATACAAACTATAATTCCAATAGTTTCCCATTAAAATGGTCCGCCACTGTAATAGAATTCTCGTAAAGGTGGGGTTCACAACTTAGTTATTATAGCTCAGCCAGTACTGACGGAGGATAGCATGACTTGCTGTTGTAGCTTATTATTATATGGTCTAAGATGGTCGGCGGATCTGCGTTATATCAGGGCTGTTATTTTGTATATAGATAGTGTCTGTATATTTTTAAAGATTTTTTGAAATTCATAACTAAAAATTATGTGTTAATTCATGGCTTTATATTGTCAAAAAGTTAGTAAAACAGAAAGGTTGCTTGTTTCAAAAAGAAATTCCACGAATACTTTTTTCTTACAAGTTTTTACAAAATCCTGGTTTCAATATTTTTTTCATCCCACCTATTCGAAAAAGACGACTTTGTTCCCCTCTAAGTACGCCCAAAGTTGGTGTTTTCTATAAGAAACTTTCAGCGGGCAATAATGACGCTCCAAATTCAAAAAGTGCGCCTAAAAGTAAGTTTTAATCGCACTTTTTGAATTTGGAGCGTCTTTGCATGTTTTGTGCCCTGTTACAAGTGCGCCTAAAAACTCTTTGAATTTGGAACGTCTTAATGCTCAGCGCCAAAGAATCGAACGCAAATAATGAATGGCTGATACGACGGCCACATAGTCACAAACTACAGCCCGAGTTCTCGTAAAAATTTTCACGGATTGTTTTGCAGCAGACAGCTTGATAATAATAGCAGCTACAATAATAATTTTACAATAAAGTATGAGGCGCCTTTTATTTTCTCAGGGGGGGGTGATGAAAAGTATAGTGTATCACTCGGGCGCAAAATATTTTTTTGGCTCGGGCGACGTACTTTGAATCCCTCGCTACGTTCGGGACTCTATTTAAGAATCCCTCGCAAAGCTCGGGATTCTACTCTAGAATTCTTCACTTTGCTCTGGATTCAAAAAACGCCCTCGCCGTAAAAATATTACTTTGCGCCCTTGTAATACAATCTACTATTATTTGAGAAGCATTTAAAATATGTGAAACTATGTAAGTAAGTACAGCAAGAAATGGTTGTTAAGAGAAAACCAATCTCAACCGATACTGTGCTGAGTTCAGACATTCAACTATGTCATTTTTTATTTGTACCTGAATCCACGGAGCCTGAATCTGACGTCAAAGACAAGAGTCCAGCCCCCCTAGACAAGTGGCATTGTAGAATAGATAGCGAAAACGAATAGATTGTCAAATGTATGGAGATGTCAAATCGCAGCTTAAGTCAATTCCATACATTTGACAATCTATTCGTTTTCGCTATCTATTCTACAATGCCACTTGTCCCTCTGGATTGCAACACATCACCTCAAACTGATGGTTTTTAAAAATCCTGTAAATTATACCTGACGTCATGAAAGTAATGCAAGTATTATTCCTACATCAAAATTAAGTTGAATGTGTACTGTGTAGTTATAAAATCGAAGGAATAAGGGAAGGAGAAGATCTAAAAACCTCAGTACATTTACTAGTCCTATAATTATTTCTATTGAAGAAAAGCTTGTAAAAGGGAGTTTTCTAATACAGAATTTTTAAGCTCAATACGAAACTGTCAAAAAGACTAGTTGACTCTTCTCGTGACCCAAAGGCTGGCTTTTATTTTGGCCAGAGGCTTAGCATTGCCATCCAACGTGGCAATGCTGCCAGCCTCTTGGGCACTTTACCGGTTGACAGCGATGCGGAGGAGTTTTTTGATGCCATTTTATTTTAATTCTAGGGTTTTTAATTTAGTTTTAGTTTGTAAATATTGTGAATAATTATAATTGTTGTATTATAATAAAGTTGTAAAATACGAAACAAAAACAGGAAATTTGCACAGTAGTTTTTATAGGGTACTCTAAAAAGCGATTTCTGGTCTTCAGCCCCTGGCAAAATAAATTAGAATAAACGAAAGTATGAAAGTGACAATAACTAGTGATTAATAAATTAACAAAAACTCCGTAGAACACCGGAAAATAGGTAAAAAGAAACCTATAAAAAATTGATTACGGTAACCGGGGCAAGTGAAACCAAATAATAGTAGAAACATAAATACAGCTGCATTTGCGCAGTCACGAGGTGATGTCGACCTTCTTAGCTGTTGCCAGTTACTTCCTTACAGTGTACGTACATTATAATTACGTACTCAAGTTAAAAGTATTCACGTGTACTGGCGAGCAATAAAAACGACCCCTAATTGTTCTGCGAGCAGTGTGTGAAATCATGTTGACCACTCTGACTTGACGAAAGAGGTTAAGGAGAGGTTGGAATCCTTAGTTGTTGCAACCAATTTTGACGTTATGTTCCTTTTCCCTACTATGGTATCGTTATTTAAATTAAGTTTTTTGCGGAAAGTTCTCCTCAAAAAACTTAATTACAAAATAGAATCTCCGAAATCATAACTTAAACGGAAATTGGCATCTTTGGTTCTGTTTGCTGTTCTGCATAGCGATTGAATTCCAAAATTATCTAATTTTTACCTTTTATGTTTTTGCAGACTGTTTTGCTATTAAAAGTTCAAAGTCTTATCATTATCTCCTGCCGGCCGGAGACTGGGAGCCGACCCTAACATAGTTGGGAAAGGGCTAGTCCCAACTATGTTAGGGTAGGCTCTTAATCTAACCGGATTCAGCTGTATATCATTGTTTTAACGTGAAGCGACTGCCTATCGGACTTCCACAACAGGGTTACTGCACGATACGATAACCCTTGGTTAGACTGGTCAGGCTTTCTGGCTTCTGACTATCCGTGACGACTGTCAAAGTTCTACAAATGATAGCTAGAACCAACGGCTTCACATGCTTTCCGAGGCAGGGAATGTCAGTGATGCCCAAGGTAAAATTTAGAAAGTACGTATGAACTGAAAAAGTCACATTGGTACTTGCCCAAATTCGGACCCACGACCTCTTATATGTGAGGCCTAGGCCACTGGCCTATTGGCCACCACACGTCACGAATCTTTCAAAAATAAATGCACTTTTTTTAGTTTTTCCATTTGGCACTCAATAAAAGAGTTCATTAGAAGGTATATTTCGACGTGACGATCGCGACACGTGTCCGATTCGTTCCGGCGGTAGTTCCCACGAGCTCGATCCGACACGGCTACGATACGATGTAGAGAGTGTGGAGGGATATATGCTCTATTTAAAATTTCAATATATTGTACTAACTTTGGTGTTTTTTAATTATTTTATTTGAATAGCTTTTCCCTGCGGCTTGACCCTGCAATGCATCTCAACGATATAAAGAATAGTTATTCTGTCTGTTACGCTGACATAGGTGAACCATACCTATTTTGGGGGTAGTTATAGATATAGATAAACAAAATTATAGAGTACTTCGATAGCAAAACCTATTGTAACTAAAAACACTACCAATTAGATCAAATGGTCTTATAAGAATACATTCTAACATTTCTAACATGTTTCTATTACCAAGTAGAGTACCTTTTCCACCCTTCAACTCTAAACTGAAGGGTAGTATCACAATATGCTTCGTAATTGAGTTCTCACGATCTTCGAACGGCTTCGAGTCCCGGGTCAGAGCATATTGTTCATTTTCCACGGTGGTATGAGAGGGAAATTAATTAGGATTTACAGGATTGTCATAATCTTGAGAAAAAAACCTATTGGGGCAACTTACACCCGGCCATCTGATCACACAACTGACATACGTACTTATAAAGTTTTCGTGATGGCTCAGTGGTTAAGGAGCCGACCTTTCATGTAAAGGGTTCTGGGTACGAATCCGAGAAAGTACAAATGTGACTTTTGGTTTAGCCAAGGTTGTGGAGGTCTGATGCCTATCAAACGAAGCGACCGCCTGGTCGCTTCACGTAAAACAATGTTATCCAGCCGAATCTGGTTACTCGGGAAGCCGACCCTAACATAATTGGGAAAAGGCTAGGAATATGATGATACATACTTACAAAATACATACATACACATAGGTATAAATAAACTACACTCAGAAATAGAACAAACAATCATGTATCATCATCACACAAAGATTTGTTCTTGATGGGAATCGAAATTTAACACTCAGAGTCTCTAACCACAGCTACTAGTAGGATATTCCAGTAAGTTTTATTATTGCGTTTATTAATTTTATACATGTTAACGTTACAATCTCAACATTACTTTAAAAATAGAAACATTAAAATTATACAAAATACCAGACTTCTGGTATTGGGTAACAGGGTTTAAGTTATTCGCGGCGCTGGTGCTGAATGCTCCTTCGGAACTTCCTAACAGTGCGGGCCGTGTCCAGAAGCCTTGCAAATCAAGTCGTCCAACAAAAATATTTTTAAGTGCTTGGTCGAAATTCTTGGCTATTATTAGCGACTTGAGGTTGCTTATCTGCCTGTCTTGATTTGGTTCCAAGAAAACATCACACCAATTTATGTAAAAATATACGTTTGCATCCAAACAGGTCTAGTCTACTAACAAAAAAAAACAAAAACCACCAACTATAAACCGCAGGTCAATTAAAAATAGATTATTAAAAAGATACTGACCGAAAACAATGGCCAGTGGAACTGTAAAAAGAAAACATTCTAAATTCAAAGCGGGCGCCGCTATTGGCCAGTAATGCTTCACAATGGCCGCCGAAACGTCAGATTTGACAGATGATAAAGTTTTAAATGTTTCCCGACTTTCTGATTGTGTGAAACGGCTTGATTAAATACGCTTTTTTTAGTAATCTACGTTGAATCAACGTTGTTCCCATGGAGTAATATGAAAACATTTCTGAGAGTTTGTATCTCATTGGCTGGCAGCCGCTCATCGCGAGAGAGGTCAAGAGTTCGATAACCACCACTTTCACTATTAACATTATTACAATTCAGACAGTTTTTATATTACTGTATCTTTGGCTCTAAGTGAAAAGAGTTTCTTGCTTTTTAGTCTTCATGGAAACCAACCCGTGGACAAACTGTGAGCTCAAATAGCACAAAGTTAGGGCCTGAGAAGGCGGGACGCACTGGACGGATTCCTACAGAATTGGAAAAAGGAAGCGATGGACCTTGATAGATGGAAGAAATGGAGGGAGACTTCTGCCCAAGAGTGGGACAGAACAGGCTATAAAAACCAGGCTTGTTCCTAAGTAATAAGCTATCTGATCACATGGAACAAATTATCTTTGTCTTTGGTATACCTACCAAGGCATCTGCAATGCCCAGAGGCAATACTAGAGTTTTGCAGATGTATATGGACGTGACTACTTAACATCAGGTGGCCTGGTAATTCGATATACCGTACGGGGCTCTGGCTTGTTGGCCATTTAATTACTTAAAAAAACTTGTGACAAACTGAGCTAATTAACTCTTTCAAAAAACTTAAAACTTTTTACATTTTGCGTGGCTAGAAATTTATTATCATTAGTATTATCAAGTACCTAAAAGGTTTGTTAACTAATAAGCAAATAAAGAAAGAAGAAAAAGAGTGTTGTAGTTTTCACTTTAACACGGACAAAGTCGCAGACAAAAACTAGTTTCATAATATCTGAACCCATTAAAATATTCCATATCATGCCAAGAGCCCTAATTTGAGGGCAATTTAAACAGTCAAGGGCCAATTTCCTCTATCAGGTGGAAAAAATCTTGCAACTCGTCTTATGCAAAATTGTAATGTGTATGTTTTTGTCGGCGTTTCTCGAAAAAAAGCTTTTAACTTGACGCGCGGTACCCCAAAAATCGCCTGTCAAAATATTGTCGGCAGCATCAAGGGTGAGCAAGTACAGTCGGACGAATGTTAGTTTAAAACGAATTTGTATCAAAATCTTTAAAAAGAGCTCAACAAATACTGAATTTGACTTTGGACTATACTGATTTTGCATGGTACCAGTGTGTCACACCATGTTTTTTTAGATTTCGGGGGACCCACTGTGAAATTATTGATAGACACTTTTTCTGACCTGAATAGATTGTCAAATGTATGGAGATGTCAAATAATTTTGCGAAAGCTTATGTCAACCCCATACATTTGACAATCTAATCTCATGTACAATCTATTCTACAATACCACTCGTCTAGGGCCCCTGGATACATCTAATAACAAACCCAACGAGAAATTTTAAAAAAAGTTTGTTTATTTATTAACTAAAGAAGTTATGAGGCCATAAGTGCCTATAAATGGTCTAAGTGAAATAAATGCCTTGAATTTTTTTTTAATACCATAGCACCTCTGGCATCATGGTCAATTTAGCAACTGCTGTTTATAGAAACGCCTTTCCTCAAAAAACTTTATTCCAAAATCGAATCTGTTTCGGAAATTGGCATATTTGGTTCTGTTCGCTGTCCTGCTAGCAATCAACTTCCAAAATTAACTTATTTTTCTCTTTCATGTATTTGAAGACGGTTTTGCTAATGTAAGTTCAAAGTCTAATGCAAATAAAAAAAGATTTTGGGATGTACTATTAAAATACACAAATACCAGGGAAAAAATTCACAAACGCATTGATGAAGAAACATACATAGGGCATAGATCTAGTTGAAAAATGCCACAAGACTCTGCCCCTGACTGTACCCACGATTTAAAATTGCCCCGCATTTCCTCCGAAGGGTGATTCGACATAAAAAGCTTTTAGCCTCCACAATACTTTCCAACTCAAAATTAGACCTATTTTCGTTACGATGGCTAATTTTGTACCATCAAATATGAAAAGAGGTTTTTTCGATTTTATTTTAGTAAAAATATTGACCGATTTTAGTGTAATAGCTGTCATTTTGATGAAATTGGCTTAATGGGGAAATGTGTCTATTCTTTGAAGTTAAATAGCTCCCTTTTAAAAGAAAAATGTGGTCATTGTAAGTTTTATAAAAAAACAGGGAGCAGTGGAACTTCCCTTTTCGGTAAACTTGTTGGGAGAAGAACAAAATTGTAACTATGGCCTAGGACGTGTTCATGTGATTTAAACTACGTAAAATTACAAATATTTATTAAACTAGATATTAAATATGGTCATAAGTACTTATTTTACATACCATTCCAGTTTCTGCTTGTGACTTTGTTTACATCCAACTAAATAAAGAATTTTTGTTTCATTACAAAAAATCTTTGGTTGTAGTCTATATATTAAATGAATAACAATAAATAACTTAGGACTACTTATACACTACCTTTAACTATCTAGTACCCAGTAATCACACAACTGACATACATACTTATATTATTTGTAAATACATACATAGTATAAATAAATTAAATCCAGACACAGAACAAACAATCACGTTTATCACACAAAGATTTGTCTCAGATGGGATCGAACCCACGACCTCTAGCTTAACAGTCAGGGTCACTAACCACTAGACCAACAGGCAGTCAAGAAGATCTTAAAAAGATACAAACAGAAAACAATAGACAGATGAATTCTAAAAAGAAAACATTCCAAATTCAAAGCAGGCTCCGCTATTGGCCAGTAATGCTTCACAATGGCCGCCGAAACGTCAGATTTGACAGATGATAAAGTTTTTAAATATTTCCTTACTTTCTTTTTTGTGTGAAACAAGAACTGTAATTATCGTTTTTTAACATGTGTTGGTTTTATTAAGGGATAAGGTAGTTTCTGAGTTTTTTATTAAAGGTCATGTCCTTCAAAAAGTTTGACCGATGCGTGTTAAGTCAATGTTTTAGCGAAGCTGTAAACGTTATATTAATTAAATGGATTAAATAAAAATTATCTACAATGGATTGTTTTAGCATTTAAAAATACGTTTTTATTGTGTCGATTACGATGTTTACTGATATTATGAGGCTATCCATCTTTTATAGGCCATGTATGAGTATTTACTTAGTTTATATTTTAATCATAAGAGGACTACTAACCGACAGTTCGCTTAATACAATTTATTTTAAAATGGTTTGTGACCTTTATAGTTATTGTCGTTTGTTAGTTTCTAGATACGTTAATAATTTAATTAATTATTAACGTATCTATAAACTAACAAATCACAACACTATTTTTTTACACTTTAAGCTTTCGACGACAAAGCGACAGCCGGCAGTCGCGCTCCTATTATCTTTCTATTGTGTCTCAAATCACGTGTGTTCGAAGGATAAATAATAAATAATAATATATGCTTTGGTTTAATAGTAATCAAAGCATTATACTAGACTAGTAGAGCGACTCTTTATCAGACATTTACAACCTAGTTACTGGGAAACACCTTGGTTTAAATGATTCTCAGAGTTTAGGAATCTGACTGGAAGATTTTCGGGCAAATGACAACAGGAACAGATCCAGGATATCAGTGATCTCCTAGATAAACTAAGAAAGGTGTGATATGAATAAAATTATCAATGCTACTTCGGTATGAAACCCACAATCTAAACATGGTTGTGAGGCAGGTGCCTTTTACTGGGCCATCACGACATCTCGTTAATATTAACTGCAAGGACCAAAATTCAGATAATATTATTACATTTACAAATATAAAAAACATTTTGTATTAATCACCTTCGGGCTTTAAAATGGTCAATTTACAAAATGGAAACCAATTTGGACAGCACAAAACGTACAAGAAGTTATCTTATTTTGAATACACGAACTTATCTTATTTTAAATGTTAGATATAGGTACTCATATTTGGTTTCACAAAACGTACAAGAAGTTATCTTATTTTGAATACAAGAACTTATCTTATTTTAAATGTTATAGTCATACAAAACACGGTTCTAAAAATTCTTATCAAAAGATATTAAACTCTACCTGAAAATAATATAGTTTATTTTTATGGAGCCATATTTTGAACTAATTATTGGTTCCGTAGTTAGTCTTTTAAATGCATCCTACTAATTTCACCTTAAAAAACCCTAAATCCTTTGAACACACGTATTTTGAGACACAATAGCAGCCCGACAGCCGGCTGTCGGTTGGTCTTCAAAAGGTTAAAAAGTTTCGCCCAGGGCTTGTCGGTCTTAATGACCAGGAGCTTAGTCTGCTATTGCAATCGTGTCTCAATGAGCAGTAATTTGCCAGGCATTTGGCAAGTTTGACAGTTTTTGTATGGGAAATGTGCCAAAAATTTGTCGTTACACGTTAAAAATCGATAATTAAACCACTATTGCAATAGCAGACTTGAGCCCATCCCATGACTGCTTAGCCAGAGATCGTGGGTACAATTCCCTCCCAATTTTTGTGTAATGAGCTTGATTATTTGTTCTATGTCTGGAGAGTGTAAGTTATCTATAATGTGTAAGTATGTATAAGAATGTAATAGTAGGTTATATTTTTACACCCATGTTTTAGGTTAATTTATTATTTCTCTTGTAAGGACAAATTCCACCTTTTATGTACCGCTCTACATTTAAATGAATGTTTCTTTACGCTCTGCCAACCGTCATAGTATACCAACTCCCATTTCTTTCATGTCGGTGCTTCCTCTCCCTATCAAACCATTTACATTCATATAAATAACTCTTTTCACCGTGTGACACAGCCTTAATCTAAGGCTAAGTTTAAAAAATACATCCAAATTCTGACTGATTGTCTGACAGTTGAGATATCAACGAACAGCCTAAACCGCTGGTCCTAAAGACATCAAACTTGGAGGGTGTATTTCTTGTTAAGAACCACTAAGAAAGAATTTTTGGAAATTCCTAAAGTAGTTAAATAAAAGTTTAAAAATAAATGGGCGTTGCCGCGGGTGAAAACTCTTTCAATATAAAGCACTTTCAATTGCAAAAACAAATAATCCAGTATTTTTATGTACCAGCGAGTAAAACAGTGGTGTCTCCAAGAAAAGTGCTCAAAAATGAAGTTCAACCCGTCCTGGAGAAAGTGATTCAACTGACATGGATCCCGCAACGAGATTAATAAGAAAAGTGCAGCGGAGGAGTAAGGAAAAACGAATCTAATTGGCGGTTTTAAAAGGCAGAACAGCCTCTATACAGGCTCTTAAAAACCCTTTTCCTCACGGAACCCTCAATATTTTGACAACAGCTTCCCAGAAATCATGACGTTACCACGCAATCTTGTAGCCGATCGACGTACTCAAGCCACGCCCCCTGGCTTTGTAACTCCACCGCGCGCTCTCATTGGTCGGGCAGCCGCCGCGTGCGCAGCTAAAAAGTCCAAAAATGTTTATAGTTTATTAATGATAAATATATCGACACGCGTAATTTTCTGAGTAGATCTTTCGACGGCTCGCATTTAGCTTTTAACATTGAAATATTGCTCGAAATAAATAATAGTTTAGTAAAGAATATTTTTGGATTTTAAGTGGATTCTGATATGTTTGTTTCAATCAGTTTTGTTCGTGATAGATTTGAGTTATTGTTGCATTAATGTCTGTTTCAGTTATTTGTTTTTTCGTGTAAGTTTTAATGTGTTAAACGCAGTCAACTTTGAGTTATGTGAATGATTGGTGTTTCCTTATTTGTAAGGAAAAGTGGTTTGGACTTAAAATATTGTTGTTTTCTTTCTCGCTTTCACTTCTTATTAGACAGGTATACAATATATATAAATATTAGTGTGTAGAGAATATGCATATAATCACCAAATATAATATGTAATAGATAATTATGTATAATATGTCACCATATATTATAGGTGATAGGATAAAAAAATATTATTTCATGGACGGTTCATACAGTTCATGAAATGCATTTCTTAATGGTAGTAGCAGTAGTATATATTAGGTTAGGTTTTTGATCATATTTGACATATACATGCTGTATATACTGTTGGTATGTATTTTTTTTTAATATTTACAGTCGTTACCATCAATTAAGTAGCGATTTCAAAAGGTTCTACTCGTCTAATAATATTTATATAAAGAGTTAATGAAGACATTCAAAAATAGCAATTGAACTCCTCAAAAATTAACAGCATACGTGTTGTGATTTAGTTATTGCACTGAAGATTGAAGAAATAATTAGTTACCATGCCATAATTTTGAAGATTTCTCGAATGGCTAAAAGTGTTGACTATGGTTATTGCAGTTATTATTCTTTTTGATGTGATAAAGGCGATTTTTGATTTTAGTAGACAATTTTAGAAAAATATTGTGGTCCGGTTGTCATTCGTAGAACTTTGACAGTCGTTACGGGTAGTCAGAAAGTCTGACCAGTCTAAACAGAGGGTATCGTGTCGCCCAGTTACTGGGTTGTGAAGGTCTGATAGGCAGTCGCTTCACGTAAAACACTGGTATCTAGCTGAATCCGGTTAGATTGGAAGCCGATCCCAACATAGTTGGGAAAAAGCTCTAGGGAGATGATAATGATTTAGAAAGATATTAGAGTTTTATATTAGGGTCTGCTTTCTATCTAACTCAACCCAGCTGATTAAAATTATTTAACATGGAACGACTGCTTATTGTACCTCCACAATCCTCAAATTTAGATCCATCGAAAATAAATAGATCCACCGGTAACATGGTACCTTTTGGTGATACAAATTGTGAGACTTTTTGGCTTCTGACTACCATGAATCACCGTCAAAGGTCTACGAATTGGGACCAACGGCTTTACGTGCTTACCGAGGCACGGGATGCTAGTGATGCCCTAGAAAAAGTCACATTGGTACTTGCCCGATTTCAAACTCACAACTTCAAAAGAGGCGGCCTTAACCTAATAAATATAAATATTTTGGGACAAGGACAACTCACACACGGTTATCTGATGCCAAACTAAGCAGAGCTTGTACTACGGTAACCAGACAACTGATAATCATACTTAAATAATTTATAAATACATACATATTATAGATAAATTACACCCAGACACAGAACAAACAATCATGCTCATCACACATAGTTTGTCCTGGGTAGGAATCGATTCCACGACCTCCGGCTTAGCAGTCAGGGTCACTAACCACTAGACCAACAGGCCCGTCATTGTCGTCATCAACCACTGTTCCATCACGCTCAAGTAGGCAGTCATCTGGGACAATACATCCTACCACGATGCCCACGAATACCACATTGTACAATCTTACCACTCAGGAGTTAATAGCTAAAAATAATAATAATAGCCGCCTTCTAGTATCTGTACTGTCCCATTCCTGGGCAAAAGCCTCTTTTTATACAGAAAAGACTTAAGGAGGATAGGCGACATAAGACTAACATCTTAATTCTTACTTATTGTATGTGTGGCTATTTATCACTCATTCACATAAAAATTGCTTGACGGATTTTGGTGAAACTTTACGGGTCGGTAATATAGCTTTTTTCGTCAGAATAATATGGCTACATAACATCAAGCCTATGAGAGCGACGCGATAATCAAAATAACATAACACGGGTGAAACCACAGGGAACATCTAGATTATTATTTATTTTGGTTTCATCATGAGCTTCTAATAATGTCCTAGATAAACTTAAAAAGTACAAATAAATCGGAAAAACTCGTAATGAGAATATGAGAGTCGAACCACTAACCCATCACTGCATACTCTTTTTTTTTTTGGTGAGTGGGAAATCATCCAATGACTTCTCCCGTCCTGGGTGCGGCGGGAGGGCGTGTCAGACTCTTACTGACTAAAACCCACTCATGTTCCTTCGATTGCCCTTTATGTTCCAGGGTCACGGTAACTATTATATACTTTCCGCAACCCCGGCAGGATCTCTGCATACTCTTCAAATAGGCAGTCATCTGGGACAATACATCCTACCACCATTCCCATAAAAACACCATTGTACAATCTTACCACTCAGGAGCAGTAGCTAAAAATACTTGAATATATTTGTGAGGCCCTTGAGATGTGTTATCTCGCAGGCGGCTCTTTGATGTTCGCCGCTAGTGCTCTGATAGTATGACGCCTGCGCGTCAAGTGTTTTGAACTTATGTAGAGTTTGATTGAGGAAAGGAACCCATACTAATATTATAATGCGAAAGTAACTTGGTCTGTCTGTCTGTTACGCTTTCACGTCTAAACTACTTTGCAATTAAAAATAAAATTTGTTACACAGGTAGTCCATAGCTCAAAGTCAAAGTAAAGTCGTTTATTTTCATCAGACCAAAAACGGCACTTTAAACCGTCATTTACAAAACAAAAATGAATCTAGTTGCCCATTCCAAAATGTTCTTTTGTATGGAGCAGACTGGACAAGAAACTCCATGAGAAAGGACATAACATAAAAAAATGAGATATTTTCTGACCTCTATACGAGCGAAGCTCCGGGCAAAATAAAATAACAAACGTTTTTCCCCCGAAGGGATAAAAACGATATATTTCATGTCTTGCCTAGGCTTGACCTGTGAGATAACATCCTTCAATTTTCCATAAGATACATGCGTGACTTAGTTCCCCGTGTCGTCTAGCCGTCCTGCATCCCTGTCCCGCGCGCTCCCGCCCCCCGAGGCGCGAGCGCGCGGCTGGATGCGGAAGCGCGGTGTTCGGCAGTACCTTGAGATTGCGGAGTCGTCAAGGGCTTACCTGGTCAAGCCTAGGCAAGACATGAAATATATCGTTTTTATCCCTTCGGGGGAAAAACGTTTGTTATTTCATGGTCTGTGCCGTCGGCTTGACCTGTGAGAAATCTTTGGTTTCTGACGACACGGGGGTAGCGTACTGTGAAATAATAAGTATTTGAAATATTATGTTATACACGAGTTAATGTAAGTGCTTGTTTGAGATTTAATAAAATGATAAAATATTGCAATCATAATCATGTTTATTTAGAAAACGTAATAACAACAAAAACCAAAATTATTTAGGTACTAATTATCACAAAGTAGTAAAGCTACAATTCACTAAACTTAAATCATTGGTATTATCTTTGGACGGAGTAATTATTTCTTTAAAATAATGCTTAATCACATTTTTGTCACTTCTCCAGTTACCATTTCTTAATATTATATCTATTGGTACATTACTGTCTTTTCTGGAAGAAGCAACAGCAGATCTGATGCTACCAGGTGAGAAATTAATGTTTAATTCTGAAAAAGCTGTTTTTATCCATCCTGCAATTACTGCTTTAGATGCAGGTGCTACTCGACCTCTAGATGTGATAAACAAGGAGTGAATCTGATTGCCACCCGCGTTTCTTCTCGAATCTGACACATTAAGGTATAACCTGATCCACACCACGGGATTAAGATTTCTATTTGGGACTTGTAAGAGTTTCCAAGCGGATTGTCTATATGAGCGGTTGTCGGTTTTGGATCCAAATTCTGGCCAGAAAGTAACCGACGATTCATCTATTACCATGCTTTTTTCATCAATCTTTAGCAAAGTGAGGTCGTGAATTCTTCTCCCAGATGCCAGTAGTAGTAATAGAGCGAGATGGCGTGAAATTTGAAATATACTATCCTCCTGAATTGAAATATTTTCTAACCAATTAATAAGATGCTTAACATCCCAAATTTGTTTCTTTACTGGAGGTGGCTTTGATAATTCGATGGCTTTAACAATCTGTTTCACTAATGGGCTGTTTGCTATAGAATCCCTATTTGTGGGATCTGCAAACGTAACAATAACTGATTTATGTAATTTTATGGTACTGGGCGACAATTTCTTTACCCTATGTAGAAAACTCAAGTGTTGTGCTACTGATGCTGCATCCGGTTTGTTAGGATTAAGACCGAGAACCTTACATCTTGTTAGCCATGTCTTCCATGGAGCACGGTATGTTTTAAATGATGAAATGCGCCATGCCTTCTGAATCAAGTTGTAGTCTTCTGTGGTCCAGTTTTTTGTTAAAATTGACCACCCCGTATCTTCCAAGCCTCCAAACGTAGATTCCGGACTCTCGTTAGATTCGTTTGAGTTGTTAAATCTTTCAGGTGATGATGTAGGTTCCGGATTTGAAACGGGCGGTCTATCGCCCGTGATCGAAGATCCGACCTCCAGAATACTTTTTCCCAGCGTGGAACAATCAGAATGTATGACCCTTTGGCTTGATTTAGTTGAGCTAACACCCGAGGAATCAACGAAGGGGGCGGGAAGATCCATGCTAACTTGTATTCCCACTTCTTGCTGAAGGCATCTATGAATAGAGCTTCTTTGTCCTTTGCGTCCCGAGAAACATAGACAGGAACTACTTTTGAATTGTTCGATGCAAATAGGTCTATTTCGGGAATGCCCCACTTTTGGAATATCTGGTTGCATATCCTCGTCGAAAGATGCCAATCCGAGAGACTCTTCTGTCGGGATAGACTGTCTGCTACGTCGTTGTATATCCCTGGGATATATTGGGGGCAAATTTCCGCATGTAGTTTCTTGGCCAATGTCAACAGCTGAAAGACTAGGCCTGTTAACTGCGTTGACCTTGTCCCCCCCTGATTTTTTATGTATGCGATTACGGTTCGATTGTCTGACTGTACAACTACTCTCTTGTTTTTTATTAAGGCTTTCTCGGACTGAACAGCTAGAAGAACAGCAAACAGTTCTTTTTTGTTTATGTGCCACCGAGACTGGTGAGCGTCCCAAATGCCACTGATATGCTTTTCGTTTATCTGTGCCCCCCATCCTTCGTCTGAAGCATCTGATGTGATGAATATGGTTTCCGAAGTTTTGAAAAGGGCGTCCTTCATTTCGAGATTTTGGATCCACCACTTGCATTGCTTGAGTGCTTTTGCAGGAATGGGAAACTTTTTGCGGGCTAACTCTTCTGGCAAAATGTTGGCTGCCTTTTGTATCTCTCTGGAGTGAAGTCTCCCAAGTGGTATTACAAAAGACGCAAAGTTTAGCTTTCCTAACAAACTCTTTGCAGACCGCCAACTCCATCTTTGACTTGATAGAATTTTGTTGAGATCTTTTCTCAAGGAGGATACTTTCTTCTCCGGTAGGGCTTTTGTGTTGTGGAATGTGTCCCATTCTATTCCTAAGTACTCGATACTCTGAGATGGGTCTTGTAAAGATTTGTTCGTGTTGATTACCCAACCTAGCCTTAAAAGGAATTGTACCGTCTTGTTGGCGTCTTCTTGCAGTTTTATCGGATCTTGATTGGCAATCAAAAAATCGTCCAGATATACAATGACCCTTATATTCATCTGTCGCAATCGGGATGCTACCCAGTTCGATACCCTTGCAAAGGTGAGAGGGGCTGTCGATAGACCGAACGGGAGGCATGTAAACTGGAGAACTGTCTTCTGGTGAACTATTGATAGGAATCTTCGATGACGATTGGCTACTGGTATGTGAAAGTATGCCTGTGAGATATCGATTTTTATTAAGAAATCTCCTTTCTGTAAGAATTGGGGCACCCTGAAGTGATTTAACAAGCGGAATTTCTTTGGAACGAGGAATTTGTTTAGGCCTTTCAGATTGATTATCGGGCGAATTTTGTTGTTGGGTTTTGGTACTGGAAACATCGTTGATAAGAAGCCTGTCTGAACTGTTGAAATCTCTAAAACCTTCTGCTGTATAAGAGTCTGGATCTCTGAATTTAACTTTTTTGTTTCGAATTTGGAGATTATTTTCGAATGAAAAGGTACTCGTGGGGGCTTCTTTACAAAAGGAATGACGTACCCAGTTATTATTTGAAGGATATTTAGTGGTGCCCCCTCCTCTTTCCAAACTTCTACAAATTGCGAAAGGCGCCCCCCCTTGAATATGTCAGTCGTTCCTATTTCTTTTAGAGATGCGGTTCTTAGAAGATTTATTTCGGGAAGAAGTTTGGCCATGGTCTTTGTTTTTGGTATCGAATGGCCGTTTAAAAGTTTCATGCGTTTTACCGGTACCTGATCTTCGCGGTCTATTGAATGGTTTCGACGTCTTTGAGACTTTGTGTGTTGGTTTAACCTGACGTGCGGAGTATGTTGAATTATAGGTCTTAGGTTGTAAGGGTTTTCTGTGGGGGTTGCGAAAAAACGTTTGCTGGGATGGTTGTTTAAGCAACTCCGCTAGTTGTGTTTCGCAGAAGAGGTGAGTTGTTGATGGTGGGATAGCTCCAAGAAGAGCTGCCTGATATTCTTCCTTGGGAAGGAAACAATTCCTTCTTTGCTCTAAAATTTCTGCTCTTCTGCCACACACATACTGAAGCAGATCATCCGAAAGGGATTTAAAAGCAGAGTCTGTCGATAAGATATCTTTTAAGTCGTGTTTTATGGACGGGTGTTTGTTAGCCAGGTCCTTTAATATGTTCGCCAGAGACTCTCGCTGAAGAAGCAGGCCATGGGTAATAGTACCTAAAGTATAGTCCGTTCGCACTAAATGGTCTTGATTGGGAGAGGTTCCAAATGCAGTGAGAATAGGGTTCACTTTTAAAGGACCGAAAACAGGGCTAGCATGGAGTTTCTTCTGAACTTCCGCATATCGGATTTGGTTGAAGGATATGTCACCAAGCCGTTGACATTCCGCACCTTGTGTGGCAATATGTGGTTTAGCAGCTGGTATTAAGGGGTCCTGTTGCTTTGTAGTAGGAGTCCAATCGAAGTCATCATCAGCTATGGGTATGGGTGGTTCCCAGTGTTTTGATAATGACATTGAGGGTTGTGGAACATTTTCCTCATCCTCTGATGAATCTGGGGAAGTGTAGTCATTCTCAGACGTCGAATATGGATGGGCGTCTGGTTGAAAATTTTTAATAAATTGTTCCATCATATTTTCTAATTTAAGCTGGTTTTGCTCCAACCTGTCCAGGCGACTTGCTTTCTTTGTTTTACCAGAAGTTATTGTGGACGGGATTGACAACTCATCATCAGATTGACCTGCCTGTCCTGCCAACTCCCTATCTGCCTCCTCCCTGCTTTTAAGTAGTGGCTTCATTTCTGCGATGGATGCTAGCACTAGCTCGTTCTGGACTGCTGAGCCACGTACTCTCGCAGCTAGAGACATAGGGTGGACAATAAGGCCAATGCACAGTGGCCATTCAAGAAGTTTTAATTTTATGTCCCGATAAGATTTTTCTTTAAGAGAGGTACAATTTGGTGAAAAAGCTCTGGCTAAATCTACTGAAGGGATTGCGAACCTGATTTTATTTAAAATCTGGGGGTCGAATTCACTTCCCAGTAACTCCTCCTTCTTGAAAATTCTGATTTTCCACTCGTTCCATCCTCTCGGTAAGTGGTTTCTTATGACCTGTTTGATCCTGCTCAAGATGATGTTGTCCCCAGGGTCGTCCGCTTCCCAATCCAAAAGGGACTCAAATGTGTGCATATCCGCAGGGGATGTTGCCTAAAACAAATAGACCAAGTTAGCCTTTTTCATCTTACTAGCTTGAGCATGAGAGCTGTGGTTATTATAACGAGATACATCTCGGGAATATGACCCCTATGGTTCACAATAAAATAGCTCGGCAAATTGACTCATACGGCTCAAGAACTCATGCGGCTCGAGGAATCGGCCCGTACGGCTCAAGGAATCGGCCCGTACGGCTCGAGGAATCGGCCCGTACGGCTCGAGAAATCGGCCCGTACGGCTCGAGGAATCGGCCCGTACGGCTCGAGGAATCGGCCCGTACGGCTCGTGGAGTCGGCCCGTACGGCTCGAGGAATCGGCCCGTACGGCTCGAGATATCGGCCCGTACAGCTCGAGATATCGGCCCGTACGGCTCCAGAAATCGGGACGTACGGCTCGAGAGAACGACCAGTACGGCTCCAAGAAATGATCCGTATGGCTCAGCGTAATGATCTATATCCTTCACTAGTTCGACCCGTAATGTTTGTAGGCAGTTACGGGTAGCAAAGTTTACAACCACAAGCTTATCGGATGGACCCGAGGTGCACTTGTTTGGCGTAAATAGATCACAAATCTGGGCTGTATGGCACGCAGATTATAGGTTACGCATTTAAACAACTCCCTGAATGAGGGAAGTTAGTTAGAAAACAGTGCATAGGTATCCTAACCTATTTAAACAAAAAAGAAAAACTACAAGCACTTACAAAAAAATAAATAACTTACCATTATCTACTCGTAAAAAAAAAACACACACTGTCGATCACAAGTTTATTATTACACTGTCGATCACAAGTTTATTATGATCTCGAACGAACACTCGTCGTTAAAATATTTGCGTAAACAAAGTGACACGCACGTAACGTAGGTCAATCGAAAGCGTACTGTCGAACACCGCGCTTCCGCATCCAGCCGCGCGCTCGCGCCTCGGGGGGCGGGAGCGCGCGGGACAGGGATGCAGGACGGCTAGACGACACGGGGAACTAAGTCACGCATGTATCTTATGGAAAATTGAAGGATGTTATCTCACAGGTCAAGCCGACGGCACAGACCATGAAATAAACAGTTTAGGACAAGTCTAACATAATCATCTGTACCAGACCAGGTAATGACCAGGTAATACTTCTGGCTATTAGAAATCAACACTTTTTGCCCGACCCGAAAACCAAACACAGAAATCAGGCTTACGAATAATAATGCAAACAAAAAAGCTTAAGATTTTCAATCCTGTTAAATGTGTTTTTAGAAATAAATGAAAATCAATGGGTGGTTTACACCATTAACCAATAAATGTTAGACACAATTTCTATAAAACCTCTTTTAATTTCAGCCCAATAAATTCGGTTCATTTTCAATTTGCTATAAAATTAGATTTTTAGTTGCTTTGAAATCAATAAATAGATAGTCACCTGAGTTAGTCATAAGTTGCCATTGACATACAAAATCTATGGGAGAATTGCGTTTTGACAGCTCATAAAAAGTACGTCAATTAATAATGATGTAAACTACTGTATTCTGATAATGTTGGGTTCCTTCTATTTGGTAGAATAGTCCGTTTTTTTTTGACTTGTCATAACCTTCTTTAGCAGAATATGTTAATGTCATAAAAATATTTAGCATATCTATTGTTTGACAAAATATTTACGTGTCCGAAATTAAAACGGCGTACTTTTAACAGGGCAGATTTTAATGGGCATACTTGACTATATATGTTGAATTTATTTGTTAAAAAGTAGTTAATCAATATCGAAAACGATAGGTTGTGCTATTAAAGGTAGACCCGATAATGTTTGTATCGTCTAAATTCATTACAAAAACAATATCATGGGAGAGCCGTTGAAATGCTAATATGTCACAGTGGCGCCCTCTGCTGGCGGATATGAACGCCAATTTGAATGCTATTACTTCCGGAGGCTTGTTTGACCTCTCCAGTTAATATCGGAGGCTGACTTTAAAGATATTGGATTCTAAACCTCATCTAAATGTTTGTTATGCTCTTAAGTTTTGCTATTGGGGATTCTATTGGTTAATCTTTGAGAATAGATTCGTTCTATTCTCAAATACCTTATAGGGATAGTGCATAAAAAGGGCCTGTTGGTCTAAGGGGTTACTAAGCAAGAGTGTCAGTCAATTTACACCCAGAAAAAATAAAATAAAATATATTATGGCCATGATCTGTTGCTATTTGCTTGTTCTGTGTCTGGGTGTAATTTATAGCTCAATTTTTTTATTATTATAATTAAGCCTGTGATGTCCCACTGCAAGGCAAAGACCTCCCTGTCTTTTTTCCAACTGTTATAACACTTACTATATTCACACATGCTCTTCCTGTTTCGGAACCAAATGGTCGTAAGTCAACCCAACGTATTCAAGATTTTTATCATCGTCATCAAGATCCGGTCCCGTTGAATGCGAGTGGAGCAGGATCGATGCATGTGATGATCTTTAGGGGAGGCCTTCGTCCAGCAGTAGACGTCTTGCGGCTCATGATGAAGTATCTAAAGCGCTTAAGCAAGTAGTTAAGACGGGCCTGTTGGTCTAGTGGTTAGTGACCCAGACTGCTAAGGCGGAGGTTGTGGGCTCGATTCCCACCCATTGCAAACTTTTGTGTGGTGAGCACGATTGTTTGTTCCATGACGGGGTGTAATTTATCTATAAAAAGTATGTATTTACAAATTACTTGAGTATGTATATCAGTTGTCTGGTTACTATAGTATAAGCTCTGCTTAGTTTGAGATCAGATAGTCGCGTGAGAGTTGTCTCAAGATATTATAAAAAAAGTATATTATTATTTAGTAAGAGTCTTTACGAACACGAGACTAAAAAAGTCAAACTTTACCTTACCCCGTAATAAAATAAGGTCCCTAAACAAGAGTTACCATAACATAAAAGTGTGAGTGGTAACAAGAGTGTCGCCCGCCGGCACCCGCGCAGCTTCCCAAACAAAAACATGGAGCACGCCACTTGAGCGGAACAGGGAAAGCAGTGGAGCCGACTGTGATTGTAGACATTTATAAAAGACGGTTAAAGTCCCCATTATGGCCCGATGAATCTGGAAGTAAACTTCAAAAAAAATTATCTCGTAAACCGTGAGTCCGCACCTTAAAACTATGTGAAAAAGCCTTCAGTTAGTGAGTACTATCTACAAATAAAACATAAACTTCCAACTCGACGGGCCATAATGGAAACTTTAGCCTAAAAGACGTCACAGGAATTTCCCTCCTGCTCTCATATTTTATATTAGTTATTATTTATTTATTACAAATGACAATTTTTGTTTAGGTACTTTAAATGTTTTGTATTTTTAAACTTTACTTTTGATATCTTCCCACCATTTTTCACTTACTATCACACTATATTCTTGACTATAATGTAGTAAGTGTGTGATAGTTAGGAGTATCCTTCTTTAGCACACACTTACTCCTTTTAAAGGAGCAATTAATTATTACAAATATTTTACTAAATGACGTTCAGAATTTCATTTTAATGAGTCAACAATAATTCAAGTGAATGACTTTGACCTTGATATCCATACTGTCAAGTCTTACAAGTTAGAGTTAGATAACATGCTTATCTTTCACAATTTTTTTTATTCAACATCATCTCCACAGTTTTTCCTTTTCCTTTTTCAACCCCGCTTCCATTAAGAGGATTAAAAGCGCTGCAACGATGCTATACATCGCTATACAGCGCTTTATCGCTACAAGCTAGATATACATACACATACATACAGACTAGATGAGGAAAATGTCCCCAAAATTTGTTGTATTTGTCTCAGTTTTTATATGCTTAGGTGTGAAGGTTATGGTGGAAATAAAACAGGCATTTTATTTTCCTACACGGAATCTACACCAATATCTGTTTCTTATTTATTTATAATAATAATAATACCAGCCTATAACTGTCCCACTGCTGGGCAAAGGCCTCTTCTCATACAGAGAAGGCACGAGCATTGATCACCACGCTTGCTCAAGGCGGGTTGGCGATTTCGGACTTATATTAACTACAAGTCCAGGTTTCCTTCACCGATGTCTGTGATGTCTAAGATAACTTTAGAAAGTACGTTTGAATTAAAAAAGTCACATTGGTACTTGCCCGGATTCGAACCCGCAACCTCTTGCATGAGAGGCGGGCGCCTTAACCACTAGGCCATCACGACATTCTTATTTATTTAAATTGTTTTTTTTTATTGGTTTTGTAATGACTTTATCAACATTATGCTTTTAATACTTAGCTCTATCAAGGCTTTTAAATTTTAGCGACCTTGTCACTTATAGGAGTTGCAAATTAATGTAATATTTTCGCGTAATATTCATTCACACAAAAACTACAACTATAGCAATACAACAATACAACTTTATCAGAAAGACTACTTACTAACACTAATAAATAATACCTCTTAAAATATCTCCAAAACCCACAGAAGTAAAGCAGTAACAAAGGACCTAACTTAAATTTAATTTAAATTGAATTTTGAATTGATTGCACTTCGGTGAGTGTGCTCATGAGCTACACGAGCTCATTCCCCCGTCTCCGTTTTACCACCGGGCATCCAGACGTACGGCGGGATACCACCCTTTCTTGGTCGATATTCCTCGAATCCGCACGCAGCGTTTTTCGAAATCCTTTATTATGCGCACCGCAAAGGAATGGAATTCTCTGCCGGCGTCTGTGTTTCCAAAAGCATATAACCCGGATGTATTCGAGAAAAGAGTGCATAGGCATCTTTTGGGTGAGCTCGCTCCATCGTAGGCCCCGTCTATGCCCAACTCGGACTAGACTGGGACCAAGAGCAAGTCCATAAGTTATAAAAAAAAAATCGAAAGATACACTTCCATTCATAAGAACATAGAACAAATATCATAACACGTGATTACACCGATCAATAAACCAATCACTCGTCATTATCCTGAGCTAAAAAAGCGCCGCCACAGTACCCTATCGTCATCAGTGCTGACCCCCGTGCCATATGGCGGCGTGATGGCGTGTGCGCACCATTGAGTCTGCAACTGTCGCTTACACGTAATTAGCATCATGCCATCGGAGGGTAGCTTGTTAATTAGGTGTCAATTTTGGCTAAAGTCAAAATAATCTATTCTGCTTGATTACAATAAACAAAACACATGACGACCCTCACACACTCACACTCATTACTTATCAAAACCAAAAGTAACAAAAAAAAAGAGTGTCCTTGGAGTTTCTTGCCTGTTTTTCTCCATAGAGATCTACGTTTTGGAACAGGCAATTAGCGTCACTTTTCTGACTGACCGACCAAATCTTTGACTATTCATAAGTGCCTATAAATGGATTAAGTGAAAATGCCAAAGAACCTAAATAAGAATTCAATTTATTTATTTCAAAAATGTCCCATATTATAAGTAAAAGAAAAGCTGAGAATTCAAAACAAAATGTGTTTTGTAACTCCGTGCGTAGCTGGAGCAAGTTGCGAGTAATTTATAAATACTTACATGTTAAGTACTATAACTAAATTACACCCAGACACAGAACATACAATCGTGCTCATCACTCAAAGATTTGACCTGGTCGTGAATTGAACCTTCGGTGGAGGTCGTGAATTCAAATTTCAACCAAAGCTAAGGAGTCACTAACAACTAGAACAAAAGGCCAGTTAAAATTATGAATTTCTTCCCGTAGAAAAAAAATATACTCTCTCAACCAAAGCTAAGAAGGAGTCATTAACAACTAGACCAAAAGACCAGTTAAAATTATGAAATACTCACCGTACAATAAAAAATATACTCCAGCATTTCTCAATCTCACCATATCTCACAAATCAAGACACAATATTCATAAAAATATCGTGGCAATCATTCGTCATTGTCCTCGACACGATGTGGCACGCTCCAGTGCCCGTCATTGTCCCGATACCAATCGACGTGATTGCTAAGAGACAATGGGAGATGAACGTCATTTTTATTTATTTCTTCCCCGCGAATATGAGCGGATGAGAATTGTTATTGACACGTTTTGGTTAAATTTTCGGTGGAGTTCGTTCGTTTTTTTGTTTTGTAGCTTTTTTTGTGTTTACATTTTGCTCTCCTACTTGGTGTCACCCAGGTGAAAAAAGTGGTCTAAAGTCTCCTTAATTCACCTGGGTGATATCACGTGGGTTTTGTGCAACTTGGTATTTGATTAGATACTTATTTAAGTAAGTACTTGTGAAAGCCATAAAAAATGCGAAGCTAATTTTAGAATCCAAAATCAAAGTCAATGTCACGACTGTCAGAGCTGAGTGTCACATATCTCCAGACACTCGTGACATTCCAAAGTGAGTTACACATCACACTTCACGTGCGTGAGTGTCGTATTTTAAGTGTTGAATCACCACACTGAAATATTACGGCAAAGTACCAGACTACCATTGTGTCATGGCATAGTGTCAGGAGTGTATGAATTAAGTGTCTCAGATTCTAGTGTCATTGTGTGAGTAGCTCATGTGTCTGTTTTTAAGTATTTGCCTTACTAAGATGCAAATACTTAAAAACTTAGTTTGTATCTATATTTTAGAATTGTGCAAACTAGTCCGCCAACATCCAAACTCTTATAAAACACGGGAAGAAATACAAACTAAATATTCTATGCGTCACAAAACTAGATTAAATTTGCCTCCCTCCCGTCTTAAACTTCATTCTTCTAGTCCATATTCAATGTCTATAAAAATATATAATAAATTACCGGAAAATATAAAACAAGAAGAGAATACCAATACATTTTTGAACAAGTTAAAAAAATTCTTACATAGTAAATGCTATTACACAATTGATGAATATCTAACAGATAAATCCAATGCCTAATTACGACAACAAACAATCTGAAAAAACATATATAAACATAAATGATATAATTTAATTCTATCTTAATGTTATTAATTATAAAATAAATAATAATATAGTAGAAATACATATATATCACATAATAACATAAAACTATAAAGGTATACTAAGTTCAATACTGAATATCTAAACAAATAACTAAGCTAATAATAATAATAACTAATAATTCAATAAAGTTTTAATATAATAAAAATAATAAAGTCATAAATATTATCCATCCATACTGAAATATAAAACTAAATTAAATACACAACTGACATTATATTATTAATAAAATACATATACAAATAAAATACATGTTTAAGATAAAAATACAAATAAATTACTTTCTGGTAAAAAAAGAATATAATAAGAAATAATTACTAAAAATGTAAAGCGCTCTTCCTCTCATCTACCTGATTATAATATTGCTGTGCCCGACAGGGTCCATGATTGATTCTTTTATTTATTTTCACCACCTGTATGTAACATTATGGAACGCAATAAATACTTATGACTTATGACTTATGCGTTCTCCAGTCAGCTATCAGATCATAGTGAACGCCGCGCATACTTAGACCTGACCGAAGACCGTAGAATGCTACTATTGTGTATCCTTAAGAATTCTCAGATCTTCATAAGTGTATCGTGATTGTCAGAGACGAACGTTGTAAGTATCGGAAACTGAATGAGTCTAAGGCCGTGTACAGAAAGAAAGCTGGAAACTTATAAGCGCTTACCGGCGCTTGGCAGCGCTGGTCCGTTCTACACAAAGGAAGCAGGTTGAAGCAGACTAATCAAAATGTCGGAATGATTTGCTTGCAGTTGTTATGGCAACGCCCAGCGCTGACCAGCGCGTGTTGAAGCTTGTCGATGTTCATTATATTTTCCTGCGCGGATTACCAGCGTTGACAAGCGCCGGCAAGCGCTTATAAGTTTCCAGCTTTCTTTCTGTATACGGCCTTAGAGTCGTTAGTCCATCGGGCCTCAGGTACCCCGTACCATATACCAACAACATACCTCCATTCTTTAAAAAAAGAATCCCAACAGACAGACAGATATATCAACCAGGAACTAATCTTCTATAGTTTTCTATTTCTCCTCACGAAACCCTAAAACCAAATGAAAGTTAAAACAGCTTCCATCTAGCATTGGATATTAACGCAGGGTGGTATTTATATTGACACTATCACGCTCGGCTGTGCGGGGGTGGGCAGTGACGCGTGTAGGCGCGCCGATTTGTATTGTGACGACACAACCTGGGTACGTGGTAAGTGATTGGATGGGAACAATAAGATAAGGTAAAAATAACGGAAAATCTTTAATGAGAATATATTTGAGAAAGTTAAGTACTTCTGTGTGGGGTTTTATATTCCAATCCTAGACTGTCAATAATATTTGTAACCTATTGGGATTTTTCCTTATGAAGTCCAGGAGCAGTCGACATTGTAAAACAAAATATTTAAATTATAAGTACCTATACAGTAGAAATTTTATAACAGTTTATTATTCTCTATTCATAACTACCATATGTAATGGACGATTAGATAATTGACTTACATACCTCGTAAACGACATTCCAAAGTGCTTTTTAATACGGTCTATTCAAAACGCCAACACGTTTAACGTAAACGTTACTACGAGTAGACCGGAGTTTTAAAGTTAGTGGTGTCGCATCCATGATCTTCAGAAATCACGAATATTCATTGGGGTTGGTTTAACGTGTAGTCAGGAACCTCTAAGTTAGACATTCAGTCTTACAAAGGGGTATCGAGATTGAGACTATCGCTCCAAAACCCTGGCATACAGCTGTCTCTCGGTAGACTGCAAACAGACCCTAACATAATTTGAAAAAGGCAAGGCAGATAATAATAGATTTGGATGACACCAACACATAAAAAACCGTTGTTAAATTGTTAATACACATGAACACATCCTACAACAAAACACACCTACCCAAATTCATTTCTAATCAATCATATATCGTGACATAATATTAATGATGGTGCCTCATTATCGACAGGGTCATGCCTTATTGTTTGACCTGTGACCTCCCGTTATTATGTATTTGTCACGCATTAGTGTGATGAGGTCGATTAATGGGTATGTGGAAGAATAATTTTGATGATAAATAGAAACCATTTTTCATAAAAAATCGTTAGGAAATTACAATTTAGACGCACAAGCTGTTAGGTAAAAGGTAAAAATTATTCTTATTTATATTCTGAAATTATACGAGTATTAACTATTCTTCTGAGCTGTCCATTAGTTTTTAAGTTTAATAATATATTTATTTATTTAAGGAACACAAAACAATATAGACAATACATTGCATAGAAAACATCAAGTATTTATGTTTAGGTCGAGATTATCCTAAATATGTGTACACAGCATGACTATTATAAAAAGTAAACAAGACTGTAAGAAAAAATATTGATTAAACTAATTTATGTACCCATCCCAACTTAACTGATTACAAACATACCTACCTGCGGAACTGTTTGTATCTTGTGTTTTATACATAAGGTATTTAAAAAAAGGTGGTACCTACTACTTATATTCAGACTCTATATGAAAAGATAAGCACAGCCAAAAATATGCATGACAATTTGCAAGCGGGTTTTTTTTACTATAGCACAAAGAAAAGATTTCAAGAGATTCAAGCCTTAAATAATACGTAACTTTTTTTAATTCGTCCTTTTTAAATATCAACGCAAACAAAGCCGCGGCAATAGCTAGTTAACAATCAATTAAAAGTCACCTAAAGGATAATACAGGTACGCCCATATTTTACCATCTCTTTAATATACCAGTGAAATTACCAGTCGTTACTAAAGTTTATAGCTGTAGGGTATAACAGACCAATCTAAATAATTCGTTCGTTGTTTTGTCAACGTTAACCCTTCACTGCTGGATTAGATCGCCATTAGCTAATTGCCTGGTTACGATTCAACCCTTCATTGCTGGGCGACTTTATAATAAATACTGGGAGTTATGTGTTTGAATGAGGTTATTCAACAGTAATGTGGGTAGTTTTAGCTTAGTTAATGCTAGTTCAGCTTTCGCCTGCGGCTTTGCCCGCGTGGATGCTGATCTTGCATCCACAACTTTACTCCTTAAAGGTCATAGCTCATTAGAGCCACCCGGCACCCACTCCGCACCGACTCGCCTTATAACCGAGGCGATCCAGTGACTCTACGGAGTTGATATAGTGAGCGCATGCCCATACAAGTCCATATAAAGAATACTAGCCGCAGGAGGCGAGTCGGTGCGGAGTGGGTGCCGGGTGGCTCTAATGAGCTATGTATGAACTTTACGGTTGGAATTCTAAAATTCCTTTTTTAGCCGACTTACTCCTCACAAAGAACATACTATCCATGATTGTTGGATCATCGGTTTGGGCTGTGCGTTAAATACCCAGTCAGTCAGTTTACCTTAAAGTCTATATATTGCTTAAACTTTTTTAAACAAACTGAATATTTTTACATAGTGGCGGAATCCTCAACGCATCATTGAATAAACAGACAGATAAACAGACAAAAACGTAACTGTCTATTTGGTCAAAGTCACGTCAAAGTGCATGTAGAGATGGCCGTCGCTAGGACCAGATTAAAAAAAAAGACAACAATAGGATTTGCTAGCTAGGCATTACGTTAATAGATGTTTTGTGTAATATGAGAGTCTCAGGAAATCACTACACACTACGATATTTTCAAAATCTTCCCAAGGAGGAGAGCGCAGAAACGTTTGTCGGAGATATGTATCAGAATCATCCACCACAGGGTATATTTCGGTTGTTTGGTTATGATGACCAGGATCATAACACCTCTATTTTCTAATGAGACACCGAACGGTGGTTTGGTGGTCCGGTGTGGGTCCCTTTCCTGGACGAAACTAATATTTGTATGATTTACTGATAACTGTTTCGGGAGATTGTACCTCATGGACTCGAAACACACTGGCTCGATTCTCGTGAGGTCGAAAATTCATAATAAATATCAGTTAGAGCTCGAAAACTCGATGAAATGAGGATATGTTTGTAAAGACACCCAAAAGACAGGATAAAATATTGTTGTTACTGTGAAGATGCAAGTTATTTTTACCAATGTTTTTTTCTCCGTAAGGCAAGTTCAACCCAAGTTAAGATCATAATATCATTTATTCCTCCGCACAACTATCACACACACACACATTCCAACGTGAGTGAATAATATTCATACACTCACACTCATTCTCGTACAGTGCAGATGTAAAACGTTACCGTAATGTCCCCAGTAGAAAATCTGCAGAGTGTAGAGTGCGTTAAGTGAACCGAGTGCCGGCTGTATACGACGAATTGTTGCTTTCGCGGGGACCTAATAATTTTGCTTAGTTTTGATTTAAGGTTTGAGGGCGTAGTTTTTTAGCTTATATTTTACAGCACTCTGGAATAATGTAGCTTTCTATCAGTTTTTATTTTTGTACTGAAACTTTAGTTTCGGGGGTCCATCTAGACAAAAGAAAACAAACTACCTTCGTATCCCCCCACAAAGCAACTTTAGACAATGATGTTATATGTATATACACTTTAGATGTTGACTAGTCAACCGGAGTCAGCATCTAAAGTTGCTCCGTGGGGAACGAAACACTGTACTTATTGAGTGGCACGATTCATTTTATTAAGGCGATTATCACACTGCCCCGGACCCCGCTGCATGTTGCGTGTCAACGCACCTACGCGCGTTTCTGCGGGAGTGCAGATCTGCATCATCGTGCGGGTTTTTTGCGCACTCACGCGCGTAGGTACGTTTTGTAGATTCACGCACGGCGGCTCTCATTTATTCGTCGTTCTCTCGTTCTCATTTATTCACACGTCACGCCCATTCAAAATCACGCGCGGCACTGCGGGATTCAGTGTGCCATACCTTGCGTCTTGCCCCGCACCTACGCGCGGGGGTGCATGTTTCTCCGCGTTTATGCGCGTGATCCGCATGAACGCGCGTGGATGCATTTTCAGTGTGTTAGACTGTGCGTGTTTTCCATACAAACGGAGATACTTACAAGCAACGGAAGAACACGCATCCACGCGCTACGCTGCATCATGCGGGGCAGTGTGAAGATCGCCTAACTGCATCTTCTGCAAGTGCATTTTTTTGGTTACTGGAGTTGCTGCACCTTACATCCAAGAATAGACAAAACATAAAAATGTACGACTCATGATAAGAAACCTTTTAACAAAATTTCAGCTTATGCTATCGGTGACCATGCATAACAATAAGCAAAACAAAAGACGTCGTCTCTTGAAAAAAAATTGTTTTAAACTAATAGTGTATCCATCCGCCTACATACAACAAACTTCATATTTGTATATCTACGTACATCTTATATTTCTCTCCATTCAACGACCAAGCGACAGCCAGCTGTCGGGTAGCCATTGTCTTTCTATTGTGTCTCGAATCACGTGTGTTTGAAGGGTTAATTTTTCACTCATGCATATTTGTCACATAATATTCAATTTCTTCTCCGCCATTCGCCGCACCGTCCCCGCACCGACTCTAACCAAGGGGAAGCCATCATCGTCAATCAGGAACTAACATAAATATGCTTTTACCGCCCTCTCCCTCTTAGCACGAGAGGGACCGGAGTAACGCACTCGCGGATTGTGTGAATTTTTCGGGACTAATTATTATGTAGGTAACAATTCTTTTGTATGCTCTTTCGTGGACTTTATATCTTCAATTTTTAGGTTCTTAAAATAGTTAGATTAGAGAGATTAGAGTAGTATAGGTTTTGGATAAAAATAAGGTATTCTACATCTGTAGGGAATAGCCAGATCAGACCTTGGTTCTCTGATTGCCATGAAAATCTAAAACTGATAAGCAGTTATTACTTATCTTCTTACATAAAAGACTATTGGGTACTTTGCGCTAAAAGCTTACTCCTTGCAAACTTTCATCAAAACGGATTTAGTTGTTTAGAAGTAACAACGTAACAGACAGAATTGTCTTTGCATCGCATTTGTAAAACTGATTATCGATAGTGTGTTTGTTTCTACCGTTTCCGTGAACTATTTTTGGTAAAATTGGTATGAAGAAAAGGCCTTGGAGAAATATAGGGCTGCTTTTTTTATTCCCATTATCAAAAACAATCGAAAGTTCATCGCCAATCCACCTTAAGCAGACGTGTTGATCAACGTTTATGCCTTTTCTGTAAAAGGAGAGGCCTTTGCTCTTTGTAAAATAACAATAGCCTCCTATCATTAACCATAAAACAGTGACTAACAAGTAACAAGCAGTAATCACGCCACACCTAGTCATAATGTTGTAGTGACGGCAGAAGTTAATCTTCATATAATTGTGATTGACCAGTAATGTTCAGGGAGGGACGCGACGCCAGGTGGGCTTGGGACATACTGGTGGGTGGGGTGGCAAGTAAATGTTTTATATTGAGTGGTTGAGGAAGATTTGTGAAATAATGTACGATTTGTTACATATAGTTCTCACCTTCTCAAATTGAAAATTGGATAATGTAACCTAAGCATAATTGTAATATTCTGTGGATTAAAAAAACCGTTCATAAAGATTCTTGGTTCTTCTTCTCTTTCAACCTACTTTTCGAAAGAATAGGTTGCTTAAAATTTTTACCAAACTCAATTCAAAAACTGAATTATAATTATACGAATTGAGTTTAAGTTTCATAAACTGTTTTATCACATTTCAAAGATTTTACTCTATTTTCACAAGTCACACACACGATTTCACAAACTCAATTATAGGCGAGACGACCAAAAAAAAGTAATGGTCCGTCAGATAGATTATCAAAAAAATTTGGACACGTATTTTTGCTTTTTTCTCGTAAACGAAGAATGACGAAGATATAGTGCGTTAAAGTTGCGCATGACGTCACGATCAGATACATATTTTGCATGACGGTGACGTCAAAAGCCCCCACTCCGGAGCTTTGTTGCTCTTTATCTTTGTATTTTTTTATTAATTTGATCAAGCAAAAAATACGTGTCCCGTATTTTTGGCCTATCTATCAGACGGACTAAACAGAATGCAATTTTTTTAATGTTGTCGTCATCCATATTGTATGGTCTTCTAAAGTAATTTTAAGAAGAAACTCTTAGGTTTCTTTTAGTTTTTTCTAAGAGTAGTCGGCTAGGAAACACTGGCCCTATAATGCGCTGTATGTAAAAAATCGGAACTTATCACCCAACAAGACAGCCATCCTACTCAACCGTGTGTCTCACCCATTACGACTGGCCAGCACAACACAGGGTGTTGTGTTTATGCACACACGATACTTCGCAACGTGTAGAGTTACTGTTTACTGATCATGTTTGGTTTACCAGCATCTGCCTCCACAGACTCAGCTTTGAAACTTGAGGTCCTGAGGAAAACTGTGGGCTATTATTGAGGCAAAAATATTATATGTTTATTCGAAAACATAACAAAAATATATACTTATTTTTATTAAAATTGTGTCTTTATGTTACTTGTACCTAATAGATACAGCCGAAAATATTGTTATTTTTTTTTATTTAATGAGCGTACGAAATTCAATTGTTATACTTTATCGTGCAATAAGTGTTTGACGCAACATTAGCATTTATAGGTACAGGCAGACCAAGTTATACGTGAAATGGCTAAAATTGGAACTACGGCTGACATGACATTTCAGTTCATTTGACTTCATTTGACTCCATTTGAGTGTACATTTTTGAGTGTCTATGAATCAACGGAGTCGCCCTCCTTCAGTTCACAGATAACTTGGTCTGTCAGCTGTCTATATACAAAATCACAACAAATCCCGTCTTTTCAATGGAAATTGAGAAACCATCCACTCTTTTCTTCTAAAAAACTATAGGAGCACAATCTGTTAAAGCTCATGGGCTCTTCGAAGCCTGAAGCAAATAAATTAAATATTGATTTAGCCGTAACAGACAGACAGAGATGCGGACGCAATTATAATATTAGTCTAGATACACCAGTGGACAATAGAGATTTTTACCGTATAGCACTTTTATTACAAACAGTCGGAGTTTCTTCTGCACTTCGAATGTTTGTGACAGTGACGTCCACTGTTTGCTAATGCTGTTTGTACTATGTCTGTGTGCGTGGATGTGACTGTTTCAACAGTTCATTGGAGAACGACAGTAAACAGTGATGGGGGATGTATTACAATCGGGAATTTCTGAATTATAAGTTGATGTCAGGAAGTCAAAGCATTTATTTCACTGACATTGATAGGCACTTAACCAAAAAGTTGAAGCTAGTTGCGCGTTCCAAGGCGTAGGAAAATCTTTTTGGAGAAGAACGAGCAAGAAACTACATCCCTTTTTCTGTTTATGTCAGACCATTTTCCATACAAAAAGAACATCCTATACGAACCATTGCACATACATTTAGTTAATTAGAGAGGGTGTCCGAGCACGCATAATCGTACGGTAATCTATTTGACTTTCGTGGGGTTGCAATTGAATATAATAACTGACTCATCGCTCGCTTGCTCTGCTCATCTAGTAGGGTGATGGCGTGATGGTGTTGACGTCCTGAGTTGCATCTACAATGCTAATAGTAAATAAATTGTGTATTTCACGTATTTTTTTTTCTAGCACCTATTTTTATCGTTTTATTTAACCGTTTTTTACGTATTTGCGTCATGTCGCCTAATGTATTCCAATTAGAAATAAGTTTTTTCTCATATACGTGAATGTAATTCTTTTTGAGAAATAAAGATCAAACCTTAATAAACTTTGTGTGATGAGCACATGAATGTTTGTCCTGTGTCTGGGTGTAATTTATCTATATTTATAATGTATATCAGTTGTCTGGTTACAGTGGTTACCATAGTACAAGCTCTGCTTAGTTTGGGATCAGATGACTGTGTGTGACTTGGCCCAAGATATTTATTTATTTATTTTATTTAGCTTAATACAGACCCATAACTTAAGGCGGAACCACATTACCGTGTCGTGGCGTGTCGTGGCGCGCCAGAAGCATATCGGTTTCATACATTTAGTATGGTTAGAGACACACTTGCATGGCGTGTCGTGGCGCGACACGTTCGGCCGTGTCGCCGACTGCTCGCCACCGATTGCGCCAGAGCGGTGGTGGGGGTTTATGACGCGACACGACACGCTGGCAAAATGTGTTTCTGTACCGGCGCGTGGCTCGTGGCGCGACACGAACATCTGGCGGGCACTTTTGGATTTATTAATATTTGCAAAATTACTGACGATCTTATTGAATGGAATTACTGAAATTTTGAACGTCAATAAAATAGTATATTACTTTATTATTTATTTAAAAAGGGATAAATGAATAATTATACAAGATTAACAATCCTCTTTTTATCTCTGTTTTTTCTCTTCTCTCTTTCATTGTATTATTTGTGTGTTAGAATATTTTATTGTTTAATTTTTTTTTTAATTTTATCTTCAATTGTTTAGTATTTAACCCGTGTTTTAATTTCAAATGTTTTATTTAATTTTGTGTTCATGTGTTATTTAATTCAATTTAATACTGTTTAATTTTACTTTGATTTTAATTTTATCGTGTACTTTAACTTATACAATTCTAAACTATGTTTAAAATGATGAAAGAGCACAAATCTTCAAAGAACTTTGTATAATAATGCATGTAATGTGTATCCTTTGTTGAAGTTTCTTTCTGAATAAAATAAAATAAAATAGGATGAACCTAGTATTTACTTTTATTTTTTTGGTCTGAAGAAATTTCAATGCTAAGAGAAATCGTAGGTGTTCATCAAAAGAAAACATTATGCACGTTTGAACGCTGCAAAGGTTCGTTAAGTACTGTTCAGAAAAAACGCCAGAATGCGCCACGACACGACACGCAAGTGTGCACACTCACCGCCACGCCAGCAAGCATCATGGCGCGCCACGACACGTAAATATGTTTCCGCCTTTATACATATGCCGTACAGCCAAACTTCAATACAACCGATGACAGACGTCCGTCGTGACGTGATGTCTTCGCGTTTCTCGAAAAATCTGCTGTTATAGTTCGCGTCACGTAATCTTGCCCCTCTGAAGTTCGTCGCAATTGGCTGCGAAGTAGTCGATTTTACAACCAAACGTGGACTGCGCATGCGCGGTCTCGCCAAAGATGGCGCCTGTAATGGCGTCTCTGTCACTCGCATACGTTCGATTTTTACTTCTGTCCTGCTTGCTCAATGCGAAAGTACTGTTGTTGCCAAAACTGTTAAACTTTGTTATTGTTTTGACGTGACAACGTCTTAAATTAGGTTGCGGCTGGGAGTCACTTATGAAAAAGTGTAACGCTCGGTAACGTTACGATGAGTCACCGAACGAGAGAGAGGCCCGCCGAATGCCTTGCGTCTCTCTCCCACTCAACTATGATCGGTAAAAGACGTTGTCACGTAAAATCTTCGCCCGTAAAACCGACTTTACAGGCAACCATTTTTTTTTTATTATTTTATTTTACTAATAACTGCTACTTTAATTAAATATTAATGTTTCTAATGACATAATAATAAAATTAGAAGTGGGTGTTATTTAACGTAATGGGTTTCAGTAACTACTTACGTGGCTGATAATCGTGTATATTTTTGTACTTTTGTAGACAAAAATATAACTATTATTTTACGTACGCAGTTAAGCTGACACTCAAGACATGCATGGGTCGACGACTTTTGGGCGTAATCTAAAATTTTTACAACTTAATTCGATTCTGTAGAAAAAAAAATCTACGAAGGTACAAGGTAACACTTTTTTACGTAAATGTACCTGCGCGGTCGTCGCAAAAGCCTAACTTCAGAGGGGCAAGTTTACGTGACGCGAACTATACAAACGTAAAGCCTCGGTTGTCATTCGTAGATCTATGACAGTCGTTACGGGTATTCTGACAATCTGTCGAACCAAGGGATGTGCTCCAATAATGTCAAAGTCTTCTAAAGTAAAGTAAGTTTTCCAATACGGTATTTACTACTATTAACCGAAAAATCTAAGACATCATTTTTATAAAACCTATCTTTTTATTAGTCCTAACCATCGGATTTGTTTTTAATTTACTGTAAAAATGGATTTTTAATTGCTTTAAAATCAATAAATAGTAATAGGGTTGCTAGCTTGTGACGTCACAAGGTGATATTGCCAGTCAAAATCTATAGGAGAATCACGTTTTGACAGTTCATAAAAAGTACGTCAATCGATGATGGTGTCAAATACCGGATTGTAAATTCTACGTTTAAACGTGGTTATCTCTGGAACTACCAGTCGGATTTGATTTTTCTTAACTTTTTATGATAGCCGGGTTTATAAAAAAATTGACAGGGTATACTTACACATCAAGCCACTCACCGAAGAAGCAAAGTAATAATTAAGACTGTGAGTGAAGCCACGGCGAAGAACTAAGCTACAATATCTATGACTACAATTTTTTTCCCTATAATCACCCATACGTTCAAAAGATTAAGAGATTACACACCCCACGATGTTACCAATGATTTTATTACGGTATCATCTAATTACCTATATATAATGTAGATTGTTATCAGTCACACATATGGCGTACCAGATCTATGCCAGTGATAAGGCGGCTGGTACAAAAGACCTTTAGGGGCGAGGCAGTGGGAGGGGAGCAGATTCCAATTTAAATTGGTCGGAAAGTATGAAGCAAATTATATCTGATATGGAAAATAAGGTTTAAAAATGAAATCTGGATATCTGCTAGGGGGTAATAGTAATAACATTATATATGAGGACGTTAATATTCCAATTTTGTCTTTTAAAACGCTAAGAGGGATACTAAACACATTGCTAAGCCAGAGGTCATGGGTTCGATTCGAAGGAAACCCTTAAATTTTCCAAACGTGTATTTTGGAAAGGAAATTGACCAACCCACTATAGGACGCCGTTGCGCATAAAAAAAAATGGTATCTTAGTGTAAATTGGATATAAAAGAGGGGAGAGGTCGTACTTTCCAAGGAAATAAAAATTATCTACTTATTTTCAGGGTTTTTGTTGAATTTTTATTTATATGTTCAAGTTTTTAGGTTAGTTTTGTATCATAACTTCTACCAAAAAAAGTACTAATAATAACAATATTATGATTTATTTTCTCATAAAACAAAACAGAATAGTTTTAACAACCCAATGAAAGTCCCCAAGTACCTAAATGGTAATTAGGTCATACCGTCATACGAAATCAAAGTGGCTTTATAGGCATAAAGAGTAGATACAAAATATATAGAATAGGGTTTCCTATAATCCACTTTCGAATTGTTAAGATTTATTTTTAAAACGATGAAATCGTAATTTTTGTACGAAGTTTTCGAAGTAAGTTCATTTTACAAGTTAGGTCTCTTTTAACTCCTGAAATAATAAAGAGATATTAGCGGATTAGCCGTTATAGTTTTCCTCCTATTCGGCTATCGCTTGGTTGTCGAAAGGTTAACAGTTAATAGGTAAGACGAGGACGGACGAATGGACGAACGGATAGGGGGTCGGACATGACGAAACTATAAGGGTTCTTTTTGTAAAAACCATTCGTAACTAATTTATTATTGTAAACAGACATAATTTTATTCTAGTCATCATTGCAATGCGTGTAATTAAACATTTGTAATATTAATGTGTGGAAATAAAAATATTCAAAAGTCAAAGGCATTTATTTCACTTAGATTATTTACAAGCATTTCTGAATTGTCAAAGAGAAGGTCGGTTATTCAGAATACTGTGTGCTCTCAATGTGGAAGATCTACAGACAAAGCACGCATGTTTATGTCCATAAGCTCGTTCAACACTCATTACACTTCAATAATATAACATTCCTGAGAGAAGAAGAGGATGTTCTTCTGACATCTGAAAATAAATATTATAACATATTATTGATTGATCTTAGCATTAGTTTAATAGGAAATTCGTCCGCGTGGAAGCCGAAAATGATTCTAATAGGATTTTCAATTAGTTTTTTTTTCCTTACCTGCTGTTTATTTATTTATTCTTTATGCACAAAATTAATGTACAGAGGTGGACTTAATGCCTTAGGCATTCTCTACCAGTCAACCATCGGTAGTGGACAGCTGTGCTGTTACAGTTAGCTGTACAACAAAATACAAATAGTGCTATTGACTTGTACCATCTTTGGTATTATCCATAATAACATATATAATGTTGATAATTAACAATAATGCACTCATTTCCCCCTACACAAACGTCAAAAAAGCGTGTCTTGAGAAAAGCGATACAAGACACAATACTATAATATTATAAGATACTAACCGTTGCCGGAGAAGTCCAGTATCGTAGAATTGTAACCATTGCATCCGTTGCTGCCCCCAGTTGGCGACGGGGTAGAGGATTTTTTAGAGCAAGGGTAGTATAATAGTCCACACAGCGTGTCATTTTTTTAACAATATTGTCGGTACTGCACAAAGAAAGAAATGATCCGAAATCATAAAAACGTCGACTAATAACGCAAAATAAACTCAATTTTCAATCAAAACATTCGTCGCTTTGTTTGACTTGAAAGTGTCAATTTTGACTGTTAACATTTGAATTTCCGTGGCAGTGCTACCCACAGCTAATAAAAATTAACCATAAGTAATTACTTAGACACGTAAATGCTTTTTGTAAGTAAAATAACATTATTTTAAAAATGTTAAATAAATATAAATTGTTGGTAACGCAAAAAAATGTTATAGTCGTAATTATTTTTAGAATTATTTTTAGACATCATCGTGTGCCCCTAAAATATAATATTATGTAATACCATCAGTTAAGACTGATTACGGGAAAGTTTATGAAATTGGCAACACTGTTTTCACTTAAGTACGCCATTAAAGGAAGAATGCAACAAAGTCGAATAAATAACTAATTAAATATAAAATATTAACCCCCGGAAAGATTTCCATGAAGTTATTTTAAGAAAGTCAAAATAATATGTTATGATTTATGAGTATATTTTTGTGGCTATACCCTCTTATTTTATAGCGATGCTAGATTTGGTCATACTCCTTTGGAGCGCTTTTTGGTCAATCTTTAATTTTTTTTGCATTGAGTCCAACTTCACTTTGCCAGTTTTTAACCTATACCTCAAAATGTCAGTTATGCGCAATGAAGAAGAACTTGAAACCATAAAGCACGCTTCCATATTTTTTTTCTTATTCATCTATAACAAAATTCTCAAAACCGCATTCCCTGGCATGCATTACAACGTATGTATCATCTTACTTATATAAAATCAAAGATGGCACATCAAACAACTGCCGGAATCACTCCCGGCTTGCGCACGCGACGCTAAAAGCTCTCGCATCACTTAAATGTGATGCATTGTTTTAGTTTTCTTTTATTCATGTAATTATACTTCTGTATTGATCTTTTATTTTGTGAATTGGAAATTATCAAGTGACTTCTCCCGCCCCTCCGTGTCAGACTTTTACTGACTAAAACACACTCATGTTCCTTCGGTTGCCCTTTATGTTCCGAGGCCGCGGTAACTATTAGAACTATTCCGCAACCCCGTGTACTGATCATTAAAACTTCGCACATGGAAGCGTTTGTAACGGCAGTGTAGACAAGGAACCAATCTTTATCTTCACTGTATTGTATTGCATTGGTGGTAATGCCTTAAGGAGACAGAGTATAAACATTTGTGTCTATTTCATTATAGGAACATGTCACGGCCTCTTCTACAGAGTGTCTGCACAAGCATTGATCACCAAGCTGGATCAAAGCGGATCGGCGATTTCAGGCTTAACCTTTGAACTACCAAGCGACAGCCGGCTGTCGGGCTGCTATTTTCTCTCTATTGTGTCTCGAATCACGTGTGTTTGTAGGATTAATTATATTCATTGTAACTCTAGGATCTACATCTACCAATATCTGTAATGTTCAAGATAAACTTAAAAAGTACATACATACATATAAATTGAATTCACATTCGTACTAGCCAGGTATCGAACCCGCTCATGCGTTACATTGGTCTTGCCTTAACCTACGCTGTCACATTAATTTAATTTATTACTTACTTAAACGTAAATATTTTGTACGTATACCAGTCAAGTTAACTCCAGACACAATACTTAAACATTTTACACGGAAAAGATTACCATAATTTACATGTACAAGTCTCGAAGCCACCTATACGTTACGATACCTTATCAATACATTTTGTTCGCGCTATCTCGGAAACTATATAAAACTAACGAACCGTGTTTGTTTAGAGATTATTCCGTGTTTGCTATTAGTAAGTACGGTGTTTATAGTGTGGTGGAACATTCATGAGTTTTGATACAGGGTGTGAAAAATACATAAATAACTAAAACTAGTCGGATTTTAGTTATTTCTCCTGTGGCAACACTACAGCTAACAGCTGTGCGATTTGTAATCGCACACAAAAGTTTACGTGTAATCTGTAATTTAAAAAACTATTAAAGTAAATATAGTAATGATAAAAAATAAATATTACTTTAATGCCCTTTAAATTTGAAAATAAATGGTAGGAAGCTTCGAAGTCTAAAGTTTTAGAGATTTGTACCATTCATTCATAAGGATTTCCTCAATTGCTTTTTCTTACTTCTTTCTTCATACATCAATTTACATTTACAGTTTAATAGTGCCTAATGTTAATCGTCTAATGGAAAACATCATCTCCCTAGCCCTTTCCCAAGCATGTTGGTGTCGGCTTTCAGTCTAACCGGATTTAGCTGGATACTTCTGACTATCCGTAACGGCTGCTACTGGGTCATCAAAAGGTCTTATTTTTTTTTTTTTTTTGGGACAATACACACCTACAAATACACGCTATAGTTACAATAGTAACGATTCAAAGTCTTATGGAAATAAACAATTTTATTTTGACTTTGACTTTATTAACTTTCAATTCCCTCCACAGTCTGCCATGTACCAACATTTCTCTCCCCCCTCTGGCGCCCTTACCAAATATTGATACACCATAACTCGCTCTAGAGTACTATAATCTCTACCTACCCTCCATCTACCGTAATAGCTGCGCGTGAGTTCTCTCATGCACCATTTTTACCTTTGAGTCGTGCGGCCGCTTCGTGAGCCGTTCTACTACTGTTTATTATGAGCCGATACCACGTCAATCGGCCCGCTAATGGACGGCTATGGGAAGTAATGGAGAGGCATTTGTAGTGGAAAATGTTGAGGAAATTCAGTGAAAGTAAAATAGGAGTATATAGGTTACCTATTATATAGGTATAGGGTGACTGGTAATTAGTGTACGATACCTAAACACGTGATTGTGCTCATGATAACAAACAATTTTTATTATGGAAAAAAAGCCGCAATCGCGTAAAAAATGTCAGCTGTTTAGTACATTAGGCAAACATAAATATATATACACACATCAAAAGTGTCTAGGGATATTTCAATTAAACCTAAATTACTAAAATTCTATTAACTTTTTGGTAAAACATGTACACATTAAAATAAACCTTGTTTAATAGACTATTTAATCTGATAATAAACTTTTAGATAAAGTTAAATTTAAAAAAAAACTTAGAAGAAGAGGAAAAACTCAAACAAAATTTCAATCTTAACTTTATTTTTGAAACATCAAAACTTAAACAAAACAACATTTTTTTTTATAAAAATTCTTGAAAACTTAAAATTAATATTCCGTGGATCCACCTAAGACTCTCCTGACACATCTGCAGCGGTTCTGCATACTCAAAACAAGGGTGTCAATATCCTGTTGTGGAATACTGTCCCATAATTGCCGTTTCTGAAGCCATGAAGACCAGTCAGAGCGTTATATCCAGGCTTTGGTCATGTTATCGTGTCACGGAGGAAGTGGTGGAACGGCACCGAGGACCTCAACGCATTACAACACATGTACAGGACCGATTCATAGTAAATGCTGCACGAAGTCAACTAAATGCAGCGGCGATGCAATTGGTTCAAAGGCTACAGAGAGGGTATGGTTTGCTGGTAAGCGGTCAAACTTTGAGAAGGCGACTGCATGAAGTCAATCTACGTGCTCGTAGGCCATTTTGGGTATCAGCACTAAGGAGAGGTAATCGAGGAAGAAGATTACAATGGGCTATTGCACACGAAAACTGGAACCATTCTCAATGGTCACTTGTGCTTTTCACTGATGAATCTAGGTTTGGATTTCATCCTGATTCGCGAAGAGTACGCGTTTGGAGAAAACCTGGACGTTGGAATCGACTGCAGCACCCACAACAAGTTCATGCATATTAAGGTGGCACGATTATGGTTTGGGCAGGAATTCGTCTCGGCGGTAGAACGGACCTCGTTTGGATACAAGGCAATATGACTGCTCGAAAATACCGAGATGAGGTGCTAGAGCCTGTAATCTTGCCCCACAAACAGCAAATGGGACAAAATTTCCAGCTAATGCACGACAATGCCCGTCCACATACGGCGCGTATCGTTACAAGTTGGTTACAACAGCATGTTATCCAAGCTTTAGACCGGCCTGCACAATCCCCTGACTTAAATCCTATTGAGCATGCCTGGAATATGCTTCAGAGAAGAGCTCGTAGGAATTTCCCTGTTGATATTGTGCATCAAAACCAGCTTTTCTTGCATCTTAGCAGGATTTGGGACAGTACTCCACAACAGGATATTGACCCCCTTGTTTTGAGTATGCAGAACCGCTCCAGATGTGTCAGGAGAGTCTTAGGTGGATCCACAAATTATTAATTTTAAGTTTTCAACAATTTTTATAAAAAAAAAATTGTTTTGTTGTTTAGGTTTTGAAATTTCAAAAATAAAGTTAAATTGAAATTTTGTTGAGTTTTTCCTCTTCGTCTAAGTTTTTTTTTTAATTTAACTTTATCTAAAAGTTTATTATCAAATTAGATAGGCAATTAAACAAGGTTTATTTTAAAGTGTAGGTGTCTTAACAAAAAGTTAATAAAATTTTAGTTATTTAGGTTTAATTAAAATATCCCTAGACACTTTTGATGTGTGTATATATTTTAAATGAACTCTCCAAACAACACGCTGTCATGAAACGGCATGGAGTGGCACGCGACTCTGGGCTGAAGTCAACCAGTTAGTTATGATTCGATTGCTGACAAAATGAATAGCATACATAAATCATGTAATTTTTAGAAAACTGGTAAATGAAAGAACTTGGGTTCGGTTGATATGCCTGCAATGCCTGCCTTGAAAGGATTTTCATACGGGCTTTACCGTCCGGTACTCGCATAATTGTAGGCAGTCAGGCAACCTTGATTTTTTCCAAAAAATATTCTCAAAATAATAAACGAAGTTCCGAGCATATTGGAGAAATATAATTTGACAAACTAATATGCATTATGAATAAGAAAAATTGCCAAACGCAAAACAGAAACTCCTTTTGTGTTATGTTATGTGCGTGTTACATCCAAACACAAACACTTAAGAAAACCAACAACATTTCACATTCAAATCCATCACAATCTCTATCAATAGTAACCCATTTTCAATGAAAACAAACAATAAGAGCGCCATTAACGATATAAATATATTTAAGAGCAACTCCATGTATTTTGGTATCTCACCGCCACGCTTGAAAAGTGGCCTTGTGTGGCTAGAAAACATATCTAGAGTAATTTTGTGTTTATTTTATTTGAAATGTCTTTGTCCTTAGGTTAAGTTTTAGTCTAGAAAGGTCTGTGGTTTAGACTTTAGATCTTTCTAGACTTGTTTTATTTATGGCCTTTAGTTTTAGGTAGTCAGATTTCGTAGATATACGTTCCTTGGCACGTAAGTTAGCTATTCCGCCATCTTGCGTCTTAGCTTACTATCGTTATTTAACAGTTGTGCCAAGGTGATAATAACATTTCAGCTAAAGCATTTGCTAAGCAAAGCTAAAATAAAACAAGCAAAACTCCGCGGTTGTATCTGTGTTTTATTTTATTTTATTTTATCAGGAAAACTTACAGCTAATAACAGAAAATAAAAAAACAGATTACTAAAACTACGGCCAATTAAAAGTTTTCACAGATAGTTGAGTGAGTAAAAATAAGAGAAGAGACTACAGTAGATAGGTAAAGACGAACACAGATTACAAAAATTAACAAACAAAGATTACACAATAGACAGATTAGTTAGACCGACTCAAAATAATTACAACAGAGAGTCCTTTTCAAAAAAACACGTTTACGTTTTTGTTAATAAGTACGTAATAAATTATTTAGACCAGCAATCGCCGCCGCCGCCGGTGGTTTAACCACAATTTCTGCATATACTTACATGAAGTTCTGATTTCTTGTACACTGTGTAGTAAAAACTGAAAAAGGGCACGAACGCACGATCCAACAGCTTTACTTACTTTATCCAGATTTACTATGCAGCCGAATACATAGAGCGACAGCCCGACAGCTTACTAGACCTCAACAGCCCAGTCACTGGTGAATATACCTCATGGTAAGATTTTCTGACTTCTGACAACCAGTAGCGGCTGTCGAAGATCTCCAAATGGCAGCCGGAACTTTCTAAGACACCGAGTCACACCATCAACCTTCGAACTCCGGGCTATTACTGAAAAAAAATTTATTTATTTATTTATTTAATTATTTTTATTTTAAACAATATCCTTACAGACTAATCCAAATCGATATTGAGGTTTCTTATCACTAAATTACAACTAAAAAAAACTAAATTAATAACATTATGTTCCAATCGAAAGGGGCTCTATTTTTCCCAGGCAGAAAACACGTTGCCGGCTAGTGTTGAAAACCAGCGTCGTGGACTCGCGCCTGTGTATGGGCCACAGCATTATGCTGAGCGCTAGCCGTTTTGAGCGTAGTGACGTTACTCACCTTTTTTTAGTTTAGCTTCTCTTTCTCTTTTAGTTAGACTTCTAGCGCCTTACTAATAAACGCTGCATAAAGTTATGACAGGTTTATACGTCAAAAAATGTATGGTTACACAGGCTTTATTCATGACATAACTTTACACAGTGATTAGGTATTAGTAAGGGCATTAGTATATAAGTTATAATATCAAATTTTGCAGTCTCACTACTCGTACCTATGAGTGAATACACTGTTTTTCTTTCTTTCTTAGGATCGAACCCATTACCAACTTGCAATGACTTTACCAACGAGGCAGTTACACAGGGCTCCCATTACTTGCATAATCATAGTTAAAAGTGGCTACAATCACTAAACAAATCCCCCAGCCCCTCATCAATCGGAAGTGTTTTTCCATTCAATTGATCATGCATCATTTTTCTAACAATTTACATTCCTATATCCTTATTGTTGGGTATTCATGCATGTATAACAGTAATGGGGAGTGAAATTCTTTTCTTCATGCAGATTTTCAATTGAGAAAGTGAGAAATCAGTGAAGCTGAAGAGTGTAGTGATTGTGACGAAAAGTATTTAATTGGTGTTTTAGTGAATCGAACACAAAAAAGGTTGAGCTAAATAAATGTCTTGGAACAACTCACACACAATCATCTTATCCCAAACTTGGCAGAGCCTGTACTTTGGTAATCATAACCAGACCATTAATATGCATGCTTGTATAACAAAACACATCCATGCTTATTATTATTAATAATATAAATGCGAAAGTAACTCTGTCTGTCTGTTACGCTTTCCCGCTTAAACTACTGGCGATTTGAATGGGTACAGATATAGATAGTCTGGGACCCGAGAAAGGACATAGGATAGTTTTCATCCCGGAAATCCCGCGGGAACGGGAACTATTCCACACGGATGAAGTCGCGGGCAGTAGCTAGTAAAAGATAATACTAGGTGCATTTTTGGTCTTGCACAACCCGCTAGAAGATGATTCTACCCATGAAAACAAACAACTTTTAATATGGAAACAACTCTAAAATCTCGAAAAAAATATCAGCTGTTTCTTAGATTTTGTTCGGGAGGGCATTGTTAGAAACAGTTGATATTTTTTTTCGCGATTTCAGATTTTATGAGTAGAATTATCTAGTAGCGGGTTGTGCAAGACCAAAAATACACCAAGTATAATAATTCCAGCCATTACTCTCCCACTACATGGCAAAGGGCTCTTCTCATTCATGAGCATTGATCATCACGCGCGCTCATGGCATATTGGCGATTTCAGACTTTTAAACCACTTACTGCAAATCCAGGTTTCCTCACGATGTTTTCCTACACCGATGTTTGTGATGTCCAAGATAAACTTTAGAAAGTGCATAATTATGAATTGAAAAAGTCACATTGGTTTGCTGGATTAGGACCAAGAACAATGAAATGAAAAAATTCTATTAAATTTTGTAGCCAGGATACGGCCACCGATACTCATAATATCCTCTGAAAGCTATATGATATAAACATGGGCGATGACCGATTGACTTATGGAGACAAAGTGTGTATATCCTTTTTTGGGTGGTCGGAAACTGTGATAGGATGTTGTTTGGGGGTTTCCGCGTTTTATATTTAAACAAACAAACAAATTGGGCGGCGTGTAATCACTTGTTATAAAAGTAATATAATTTCAATTTACTTTTTTGACTTAGTAAAATGTAGGACAGTCAAAATTTTCTATTTTTTTTTTTTAAGATTGTGTTATCTAGTAGACATTTTTAAATCCTATGAATGTTTATAAATATGTACCTAATCTCTATTAATATTATTGAAGTCATTAGAGTACCCATAGCCAATAAACATCTGCAACTAAACTACAGCCAAATGGCAACCGATAATAAACCTTCGAACACACATGATTCGAGACACAATAGAAAGACAATAGCAGCGCGACAGCCGGCTGTCTCTTGGTCGTTGAAAGGTTCACGGCTTCTTCGTGCTTTCCAAAGCACTGGATATCAATGATGTCCTGTATAAACGCATGTTTACGACATTTATGTCCCAAATTGTGTCCTAGTATAAACTTACATTACAAAAGTATTATTGATACTTGCTTGCTTTCTTTTCATGAAAGTCGAGCGTCTTATCCATCACGACACTAACCTCCCTAGCCTTTTCCCAACTATGTTGGGGTCGGCTTCCAGCCTAACCGGATTCAATGTTTTACGTGAAGCAACTGCCTATCAGACCTCCACAACCCAGTAATTGGGCGACATGTCCCCCTCCAATACCTTCCCTTTCAATAAAAATCCGTACTAATATTATAAATGCGAAAGTAACTGTCTGTCTTTTCGTCACGCCTAAACCACTGAACCGATTTGAATGAAATTTGGTAGGTACAGATATAGTCTGGGACCCGAGAAAGGACATAGGACAGTTTTCATTCCGGAAGTCCAACGGGAACGGGAACTATTCCACGCGAACGAAGTCGCGGGCAGAAGCTAGTATGTAATAAAGGTAACTTATTGACCAAAATATAACTAGATTATGTTATGTAGAGCTTCTTTCGATAACATCGTCTGAAATACATCTTCTGTATAAATATAAAAAGCTTTCAAGCTTGGAACAGAATATAACAATTTACGATCAAAACAAATGCGGCTCATTCACAAATTGATGTTAAAAATAAATGTTCACGGCGTCTGTTTCAAATGGATTTTATTTTTGGATTATTTATTTTTATAGAATATTGTTATTGATGTAGGTTCATGGCAAAGTTTTTGTGGATAATCGTACTAATGTAATTTAAATTACTTTGCCAAAGGTTATTATACTAGCCGTGTCGACTGTCATTGTTTGTAAAGCTATAAGTTTTAAAGTCTTTGTTTATATAAACACTAGCTTATGCCCGCGGCTTCGCTCGCGTTAGAAAGAGACAAAAAGTAGCCTATGTTACTCTCCATCCCTTCAACTACCTCCACTTAAAAAATCACGTCAATTCGTCGCTCCGTTTTGCCGTGAAAGAAAGACAAACATACAGACAGACAGACAGACACACTTTCCCATTTATAATATTAGTATGGATAGCCGGATTAACTGAGAATAATAATATTAAACTCGACTGTAATCTCTGGATCATTAGCCTATGATACTCACATTACTTGTAAGTGTCAGAGGCTATCTAACATCACGCTATAGCACACTGGGTGCAAGCTTAAACCAAATACACAACATAAGGCAAATGAAACCGCGGGAAATAACTAGTAACTTCTAAAGTTATGACCTAAATACCACATTATTCGCAAATCAAGCGACAATGGAGCGGATTCTCTTGTGCACAAACTAACGTAAATTTAAGTTAAGTGCATCTTTCTCTTTCGTTTTAATTAAGAAAAGGACAGAAGATCAAATATTACTTAAGTCCTGTCAAATTTAGACACTCCATAGATAATTTAGACGCAATTTAAAAACATGGCGTTTATAAATATACGTCAATTTTCATCAGGCGCTGTCTGATTTGACAGGATTAAACAAAAATGTATCGTCTGTCTTTTTCTTTAAGAAATGGAAAGAGAAAGATGTACTTAACTTAAATTTACGTTAGTTTGTGCACAAGAGAATCGGAACCATTATCCATAAAATTAAGAGACATAGGGACCAACAAAAAAACACGTAAATATTGTTACACAAATATTTATTTCCACGTACACATTGAGTTACACGAGAGTTACGCTAACAAAAGGAATCACAGATAAAGTACATTAGACTAAACACGTGTAGCTAACTTAACGTACAAAAAAATCATATATTACATTTGCAAGTGATAAAATTAAATTTAAAATATACATATAAAATCACAGTTTTTCACCCGTTTGCATTTAGAGCTGTTTTAATTTAAATGGGTTTTGTTGCACTGCTGTGACACTGCTATTGTGCGTTTGTTGCGCTGCAGTTGAGCGTTTGTTGCGCTGCAGTTTAGCGTTTGTTGCACTGCAGTTGAGCGTTTGTTGCACTGCAGTTGTGTGTTCTACAAGGACGGTTAAGTTTTTTTTTTTCAGAAACAGGTTCTATTATAGAAAAAAGGTTTGCTGGACGATAACTTTGGGTTAAGCTCGCCATTGTACATAGCTCATGTTTTTGCTCTGTTTTTTTTTTGTGCAATAAAGAATTTAGAGCTTTGTAGTTTTGATGCCAACATGCGGCTATCACACTACCCAGCGCTACGCGTCGGATCACGATGCCGCGTTTTTAAACGTAGTTTAAAAGTAACTCAATTTATATAGAAAACATACACATAACCATAAACATACACTAAGTTAAGATGTCCTTGTATGACGCAACATACCCCTAAACAGTTATCACATGACTGTCTATCAACAATGCAATTGTATGAAGTCACTACCATCCATGAGCAGTTCAACATACGCACAGCTGCAGCGCCACAGCAGTTCAACAGTAACGCTTATTGAAATAGCTCTCAGATTGATATCGTGAACTTTAGCCGTCTCTTGCGGAGTACACACATACACGTACAGAAATGGATCGATAAATTGTAATTGTCTTAAATCTACGAGTACCATAACTATACATTTGCCTCAGTTTTTGGAGTTAGTTGTGAACTGTCGTGGCATTGTTTTAAAATCACACTCCGTGCATTTAACTGGTCTGCGAGATGTGACGTTCAATTATAGTAACTTTCAAGAACGATCATTTAAAACAATTGACACTGATTGTCACTTCGACAATATATAGTTCTCTGATCAATAAAGAACTCTAGCAACATACTATTATGGTACTTTACACAAATAATGAAATACTGATCATACAAGAGACGAGCGAAATATTACATTCATTAACATCAAGAAAAGGTTATACGATAGAGTTCACGAACCTTTACAATGGTTAGTGTTAATTATATATTGTAACCATTATAAAACATGCAAACGGGCTGTTAATAAAAGAAATGTATCACAAAAATAAAAACAAAGAAAAATATAGAAAAAAAACTTTTAGATGTCGAACTGACATAAGCATTTGATAGCATTGACATTTGTTTTTCCACCGTTATCGGTGTGAAAACACTTATTTTTCGAAGGAATAAATTCCGTCCGTTCCTTTATCACAGTATTCGAATCGTATAATATTCTCGAGTCGTATAAACACCTGACTTTCATACATTCTAGAAGAGTGTCCCACAAGGCACTCTATTAGCACACACATTACTTTTTACCTCATCCCATGAAGAACATTTACAGAGCATAATTTTGTTAAGTGAGAGATGGGGTTTTAAATCGTGGCCGTGGATGCAGAAATCTCTTACATAGAAATAAACAAACTAATAACAATACTTATCATACTAAGTAAATGGAATATCAACTATTAGAAGAAAAAAAAGTGAATTATAAATTCGGCTCTATTGAAAATAAACTCTGTTGGGAAAGACAATTTAAATTAAAAGGGAAGAAATAAGCCGACTTAATTAAGTCAACCATGTAAAGATCGTTACGTAATTTTAAATGGACCAATAAGATCAACTAAATGAGCTCAGTCGCGTATGCACTACTTTCATAATTATGTTAAAGCATTTTAAAAGAGACTGGAGCAATGCCAGACATTGACTAGCATAAAAAATTAAATTAACACGAACGAGAACACAATATTTTAACATAATTAAGTAACATCACTAACCATAATGAATTTTTAATCTAAATGCATTTAAAATGGAGTAAGTATGAAAAGAATTCCTTTGTACAGCGTCCACGTTTTAAAACCACAGCCCATAAAATTCAATGCGTAACAAATTTTGTTGAAAAACATTTTCTTTCTGTCTAGTTCTAGTCTATACAATCATAGAAAAATAGATAAATAGACTCACATCAAAAAGTGTACAGTATAATATCAACTACCACATAAATTGTCTAAAGCACTTACTCAAACACTACAGAACTTTCTATATTGTTTTAGTAAAAACTAAGACTAGTATTTATAATGAAGATGGATGCCCCTATCGGCTGTGCACACTACAAGATTATTGGTGATGCTAATCAATTGAGTGATTATTCTAAAATACTGCGAATTAGGATACAAAATATTTGACTAGTGTGTTTTTATGATGTATTAGACTAAATATAATGAGACGATTTGAATTTGAGCGTAAGTCTTTGAATATTGTGCGCTAATAAGGAAATGAATGGACTGACAACTTGAGGAATGGCTTACAAACAAAAGGATAAAAAAACAAAACCACCAACGGAACAAAAAAAATATCATTCATGATAAAAACATAGAACCAAACGGAGCAATATTCTATAATACATGACTTCCACAAAGTAGTCGGAATAAAGGAAACTGGAAGACAAAATATGTGGAGAAGATAATTCCTCCTGTGTTAGTTTAGATAACTAACACAGGAGCATGTAACTTAGCACACACAACGATAGAGAAAACCTGACTGTGGATGAAGGATGAGCACGAATTGGCACAGACAAAAATGGCACAATAGGGAGTTATATATTTTACCCTGAATGATGAGAAGCAAATGATACAATAGACAAGTGCTGTAATCAAACTGCGGAAAGTTTGATTTTCAAACCAATTTAAAGTGAAAAATTTGCTGATTGCAATATGTTTCATTCTTCATTTTGAGTGTGACAGGCGCAAAGATACGGAATTTTCGAGATAATTCTCATTAGCTCGTGTTTATATTGGAATTTCCTTATGACAGCTGTCATAGATTAAGAAGATGAACAGCATAAAATAGCTACTGGGGCTGTCCAACCACCGACAACTGTACTGTTGTAAATCTCTTGACAATAGAAGTCACAGAACCAGCGAAAATTCTCTTCTACTCCACTAATTCGGCATAGTGGAAAGAAGTTTATCTCGTTTCTCACTCTAGTCACTTTTCGTTGATTGTTAACGATAGGACATGTCTTAACATCATCGAAAATCAAATAAATAATACAATTCAAATTAAGCCTCTATTGATTAGCAAAACCTCGACAACACCCTATATTATGAATGATGAGTTAATAATATGAGACAAACATCGACATCAAAAGTCTAACACTAACTTAGGCCTTCTTATAAGTCTTCATCTACTAGACTGTACCAATCCACCAGTGTTAATGGCTTATCAGAAACGACATACATTTTGAATTATTTAGTGACGGAACGGATGGAGGCGACAATTTTCATGCTCCTATAATATGATACGCCCTAGTGGGTGGAGACTTTTATCTTTCACACAATCCACATTGGATAAAGGTTCAACAAAATTTTGATCATGACATCATGCACAGTTTGAATCGATGAATAGGCTATGACAACTCGTGTCCAAACTATATTTTCTACCGTCGATTATATCGATTGGAAAACAAAAATCAACCAAGTCTCTGTCATCTGTTGTTTTGATTATATTATCGTCAACATTTCTGTTGTCATCAACATCGATTATGTGTTGAAGTTATATTGATTAGTCAATAAACTGCAATCTAGTTGGACCTTTATACAATTTCCGATCAATAGTGTCGGCGGATTCTTACAGGATTCTTGTATTAGGGATTGTCATGTCAATGGTTTTTATCATTCTGAAAAGAGGCCTGTTCACAAACGCTCATTTCTGTTAAAATGTAAATTATTTAATTGACCCAGTGACGATCGGGCTATGCAAGTTCAGTAAGTAAGCGAGAATCGAATTCAATTCGAAAATCGTTTCTAATCGATTACTTTTACGTCTGGTAAAAATAATCGACTTGAGTTGATTTTCTAAGTACAATCACAACAAATAAATTAATTTAGTTTCAGTACGACAACTAGTAGCACATATTAATAATTCTGTATCTTAATAATCTTCTGAATCATTAATATTATGTGCAAAACGGAAATATCCAACTAAAACACCGATAAACACATTACTTTTGCTCTACGCTGCACTCAGATTTGAACAATTTTCACATCAATTTCGTGTTCCATTTAATCCGGGTCAGTTAAGTGTATATCATAATACATTTTAGTAGAAACAAACGTTAGTGCACGAGTCTCTAAAGTGCTCGAATTACAATTAAATCAATCTCGAAGTTCAGTCTACTTGTTACTATTTTTACCTTTCTTTGTGCGTCCTTGTTTGATGACTTGCACTAGCTTGATTTGCTGTGCGTCGGGGCTCTTCATGTATTCATCCAGCATCTGTTTGAGAAAGTTCTGTAAGTCTTTGTTGTAAGGCAATAGGAGTTTCTCGATTTTTATCAGATTTGATATTGTCATCTTCTTTATCAGTAAAGTTTAGTTTAAATACAACTTGTGATGTAGATACTGAAATGTTTAGCATTTCAGTATCTACATCACAAGTTGTATTCGATTTAACAGTACATTATTCCTTTGTATCAATTTAGATTAAATATGATTTGTAACATTCCCTTGTAGATTTTGTTTGTGTAGTTTGGCTTTTCATACACGCTATAGAATGGACGCGCGAGGTCAAGTGGCGTCTCCGTAAATATGTAATGTCGTTTTCATTTTGTACTAACGCTTATAGAAAAGTATTTTTACTAAGGGCGCTGTCTTACAAAGGTACCTATTATCGTCGGAACCAATAAAAAAGATATGAATAAACGCAGAAAGTAAAAAAAAAACTAATAAAAGAGATAAATAAATGCAATGATTAAAGTTCCGCTCTAAACAACAATGAATAGCTAGACGATGCTATCAAAGTTACATCGATGGGACGAGGTAACTAACTACACAATGATGGTCATCATCATACATAATAATTATCATAAAACGGTATATAATAGGAGAGTCGTAAAGCTCGTTGGCACCTGTTTCGAGAGGACACGCTAAGTGTGTAGATGCAGAAGGTTCACGCTATTCCAATCTTAGCTCATATTATCAATACGAAACTAACTCTATTGGCTGAAATAGTTGTCTTTTTAATTGTATTATTTGAAATACCTATCTTAATTTAAACTAAGCTTAAAATTTAAAGAAAGATTTGCGATAATTTTAATAGTAATGGTAGCTTTTCCCTCAATTCGGTTCTATCCTAGAATCTGTTCTCAGCTGACTTTCTAATGAACTAGTCACATATTATTTATTTATTTTCTTTTTGTATACTGCTTCTTGGCAATCTGTCTAATTTACAATAGTCCAAAAGGTTGGCTGAAGATTTCTATTTGTCATCTTTATTTGAGAGACTTGTCCAGTGAGTTGTCTCTCATTCATTGTCTACGAATCTTGTGGCTAGTCCTTGTATGCTATGACGTTTCAGACGGGAGAATATAAGGCTTCCTTGGCCTTGTAGCTGAGCAGCAAGATCGTTTAAAGTCACATATTATAATTTCATTAGCACTATAAGATTCTGATGGTCGTTCCATCAGGTATTAAGAGTCAAAGATTTTTCAATATGAACCTTCTGTATCACAATTTCCTGTACAAGTTATTTCAGTAGATAAAGCAGGATATGCAGCTGCGTCCGAGTAGCGGGACAGGAGTAATGCCATCAAATATTCAGGCGTACAAATTGTCTTGTCGCAGTTGCTACGAGCTACATTGTCGTTACGGGCATTATTTAAGAGTTTGTTACTTGTTTGTTACAGTTTCTCCTTTTGGACAAAAGTAGACAGATGCTCTATTATGCAAGAACTTGCTTGAAGAAAATGAAGATAGTATATAAGAAAAAAGTATTCAGACTTGGACTTGGAATGTGGCACTTTAAAATGTGGCTATTTCTCCCCATGACCTCAGTCGCAAATTATATTTGTCTCTTTTTCACTTCCAATACTTGAAACATGCCATCTTACTTTGACGTCTAATTGTATGTGTGCGTAAGTGTGCCGTTTTTTAAGATAGAATGACGTGTTAGTGACCTATCTACACCTTTGTGCTTGGCTATAAATGGCCCACAGCGATTGAACCTCAAGGTCCTAAGTAGCGTCAGGCACTAGAAACACGCAGGTTTGGCAGGTCTATGATAAAACGACTCCTTAGTATTTGTAAGGCTGTGTTTATATTAGCAAAATTATTTTAGCAACCCACGTCGCTGATGACTGTAACTATTATGTTATCTAATGGGGCATAAAACTTTGAAAAGACTTTTGTCGCATCGAAAACAATCGCGTACATGACTCGTTCACCAAAACGTGAAATATTATACGTGACTACAACCGTACCGGTACCAGAAGCGTCTTTAATTTCCACTAAAATACAGGTGCTCCAAGGTATACGCACTTAGGGCCAGGCCACACGGTGCGGTGCGGCTCCGGCGCGGCGCCTGAGCGGTGCCGCAACGATTTTTTACATATAAAAATGAATGGTATGCCACACGGTACGTCCGGCACCGCTCCGGCGTCGCGCCGCATGCACACCGGACAACGGCGCGAGGCAGACAAGGCGGGTAGGGGTGCAAGCAGTGCGGTGCTGCAGCGGCGCGGCAGCGGCACAGCTCAGTTGTTTATACGGCATGGGCAAAAGTGCTCGCTCGTTGATAATAATTACATGTATATCATACGGTGCCGCAGCGGCGCCGTAAGAACATTGCGGCGCCGCACTGCTCGTGTGGCCGCCAGTGCGGCGCGGAGTAATGCGGTGCGGTGCGTTGCCGCACCGTGTGGCCTGGCACTTACAGTCATACCACTACAACTATTCTATTATGGTCAGGCGATATCAAAAAGACGACACGCCCGACCTGGAACCACCGCATCTCAAGAGAGCCATGAAAGAGATATGTTCGAAAGTGGACCTAAACACGCTGAGAAAAGAAGTGAATGCTCCAACCAAGGTATACTCACTGTCATGCTAAGTTCAGTGGCGATGGCGGCGGCTGCAGTTGGCAGTTCTGCCAAGGCCACAAGCGTCGGCAGGAGGCAGTGGCTGTGGGTCTTCGAGACCAGCCAGTTGGCCGGCAGAGTGCAGAGAGTCTTGATCACGCCCCAGCCGTCGCAAATAGTTTCCTTGGGGGGAAAACATAATGGTTAACATTGGAGACAGAGCCGCTTGAGCATTTTCATGGATACATTTATAAATAACTAAAATACAAGAGGAATAGAGTAGAAAAATGCCTGCACTATAAATGCCACTTAATCTACCTAGCCTCTTCTCAACAACTTTATAATTGAAAAGTACTAATACCAAATCAATACCTTTCAACAACTAAGCCACAGCCGGCTCTCGCACTGTTATTGTCTTTCTATTGTGTCTCTAAACACGTGTGTTCGAAGGTTTATGAGGCACAAAAGAAACACATTAAATTATCTATCTACCCTCCAAAAGACAGAATGCCATTCATTCATCAACAATAAACTGTTCTAGCGACATCGTATAAATTGTATGTAATGGACAAAGGGCACTTGGTTGCTAGCACCTGTGACTTCCCTAATTTTAAATTTATGGCCGATTCTTATTAGCCTTGTCTTGTAAGGGTAGTCACTTTTTTATTCCAAGCTTTGTTTACTAGTTACAACTTAATATATGACATAGCTACTATTTATTGGTTAGAAATAGCATTACGTTTTTTTGTTACGCTATCTAAGTGTTAAAAAATATATTATGAGCATATAAATGATATTTACACGCTTAATACTTTGTTCGAGCCAAATATTTCAAGTGTTATATGTCTTACTAAAAATGACGATCGAGTTTAGATTGTTTTGATGGTCATCTTTAATTGACTGTTAATTGTCACGATAACTTGAATTTTGAGCAATAAGCTATGTGACCCCACTATTTCTTAACATAGTTATTTTTCGGGACACATTCAACAAACTATACAAATAATTTCCACCTATGATAACCACAACAAACTTCTTGACCAAAACCATAATCAATTACGAACACTCTAAAAAAAGGTCCCTCGCATAAATTTTAGTAATGGACCTAGTATAGTTCCTTGAGCAAGTGTCCGGGGTAACTTGGACACCTGTGTCCGTGAGAAAGCGGCTGCGGTAAAAGACGATAAAAGCGTTGTAATGAGCGAGTGGAATAATTTAAAAGGAGCTAAGTGGCGTTATTGTGTGTTTGGCAAGAAAGTTAGGGCGCGTTTAAGTGAGTGATAGAGTCGAAGGCCTTGGTAAGAATGAAATGAAGTTGTTCTGTGTTATATAGGAGTTTTTTGACAGAGAGCAGCGTTTTGAGGTCGATTTATAACAAATAGTAAAATAAAATAAAGATTAAAATTACGTAAACGGTAATAAATACTGCATGAAATACCTATATCTTGCAGAATGAATGAATTCAATAATTTGTTCGCGTAAAACATGGTATACAGTGGTGTTAAGCATAGGTCAGAATGACACAAGACATTAAACTCAATAAAAAAAAACTCAATAAAAAAAAAGAAAAAAACTCAATAAAAAAAAGAAAAAAGCTCAATAAAAAAAATACAAAATTTTAAACTCAATTTCTTCCTATTATGATTAATTTCTTTGGCCCAATAGCAACTATTTAAATTTGAGATAACAATCCAACACACTTATTCCAACACAAACCCTACTTAATAATTTACTCAAACGTTGTTTAGTGTCAAATCTAAACAAAAAAGAAACACCTTAACGATCACTAAATTCCCACCAAATATCACACCAGATAATATCTTAAGTAGCACAAAACAATAGTGGGACAGGAGTCGATTAAGCTGACCATGTAAACATGCTAATAAGTAAACCGATGGGCCGGAACACGTGTTGGCGCAGGTGTCACCCGCATGAGAACTCGCAAATAAAACGGACGGAATCGACGTTGGAATATCTTGAGGGTGGTAAAGGTCAAGAAATATAATATGACATTTTATCGCCTTAGCATAGTTATTAGAAACTAGGTTCCCTCCGCGGCTTCGCTCGCGTTAGAAAGAGACAAAAAGTAGCCTATGTTACTCTCCATTCCTTCAACTATCTCCACCTAAAAAATCACGTCAATTCGTCGCTCCGTTTTGCCGTGAAAGAAAGACAGACAGACACACTTTCCCATTTATAATATTAGTATGGATGGTCGGAGCCAGAACGTATAGAACGAAACCTATAGCATTTTTTCTGTAATAACATACATAGAGAAAATAGGTAAGTTTTTATGAAATAAAGCAAGCTGACAACTGTAACGGCAGTCATTGTTTTCAGGTATATTTTTATATAATCACATCAGCACTATTCAGTAAGTTAAAGGAAATCTATTCTAATATTCCAAAACTCTCCATCTAAAGCAATACCGTTTAGCAATCATGACAATGCTCTCAACAAGCCCATTCATGTCAAACACATAACTTATTATCTTAATAAACTTTCTTTAATGTTAAAAATAACATAGAGACAGAACTCACCTGTAGTTGTGGATTGTTGACGACAACAAACCCGACAAGTACGATCAGATCCAACACCATAGTCTCCGAGAGAGTCTGGTCCAGGCGCTGGTTGCTTAGACCTAAGGACAAAAAAAAATATCGTTCCAAAATTATTTAAAAGGAAAGTTTAGTGAACTGTACATTAAGCTCCTTTTTTCCTGACGTCATATGTTGAAGACGTTTCTCGTTCAACGTTTAGAACGATGAATAATAAATGAATATATGATTTATTTTTACTAAAATTACACTTTTAACGTCATATTTTTTTTTTTAATCGAACGATGGGGCCGGTGTTTCCTAGCTGGACTACTCTAAGAAGAAACATCCGAAACAAACTCAGAGGTCAAAGTCTCTTTTGAAGTCCGTACAATATTGTATTGGTCAATATAACTTATTATTAGTATAGTATATATTAGTAATAACTTTTAACTTCATTAATTAATTATGTTATTGACTTCGAAAGATCAACTCTTCTTTACTTCTCTTATTTAAATAATAAACTGACGTTTGGTACATTTTCTTCATCTCTATGTCAGTATTTATTGACAAGTCGATTTGTTTTTAAATTTTAAAGATTTTTTGATATTAGGTTACTCGTATGTAATAATCCACCACTTGACAAAATAAAAAGCATGTCCGCCTGTAAGTTAGCTAGGTTGCATAACCGTTGGTCTTTCTTTAGAATTGTGCTACATTCCTATGTCCATATTGTACTTACGCAGAATAGTGGTCCTGGGAGCCTCCTTATCGTTGGGAGCATGCTGTGTCAAAAGTCTGGCGACAGCAGCTCTGAACTCCAGGGGCCAGCCACCTTCGCCGAAAGCATCCTGGTGACAAAGGCAAAAGTGTTAAAGATATGACAATGAAAGATAAAATATATTAAACGTTGTATGGTCTGTAAGTGGTTCTCCAAAGGGTAAGAACTACATACCAATACAGGTTATGGAAAGTGTATAGGCGAAACTCAAGAATCTATTGGAATTTGGGATGGACAGTTGCTGTGGACGTTCTCAACCTCATCAGAAAGGATTTTAAGTGAATAGAGTGGCCACTATGTCTGTTGCAATTATGAGAAGTTGTAGTTAAATCTTAACTGTTTCACAAAGTAAATAAAACTATTCCAAGAAATGATCGAACACTTGGTAAACCATTTATTAAATGTAAAATTTTAAGATCTATCCACACTGTTGGAATCGAATCCGCTTCAACTTGAAGTTGGGTGTCGTCGATTCAATTCCTACACGAAATCAATATTTGTATGGCCTATTAGTATTTATTCCGGATCTGGTCGTTAGCTGTTTATGCGTCTCAGAACCTCGAGGAAACGCTTTTTAAATTGCACAATGTTTTTTTAATCGTCTCTGTAATTAGGGTTTTGGGGATTCAACCGATTAGTATATACTTTTACGATAGCATCTCTCTTCACTCTTCATCTCCCTAGCATTTTCTCAATTACATTGGGGTCGGCTTCCAACCGGATTCAGTACAACTAAAATAAATAAATCCCTCCCAAAAACAAAACCAGGAGCCATGACTAAAACAGCCAAGTTAAACGAGGGATGACCCAAGTTGAGCGTAGAATCCGTGCGGTAAGCACGGAGGTCACGCAAGCACTGATTGAGTTATTCAAGTTTCAGATGTGAGACACGCAACATCTTGAGGGTACATAATAAAAGAGTGGTCACTGAGATTGGATGGCCAAGTTGTAACTGAATCTGGTTTGGATGTGATTGAGGCGAATTTGTGTGAGGGATGTGGATTCTGTTGTTTTTTTATTTATTTACTACCTTCTAACCGAAACTATGCCCGCGGGGAAGAAACGTACTGAAGAGTTAACATGCCCAAGATATAAGTTTATTTTTCCGGGCTTTAAATTTATTACGCGGCACCTAATTCTTTTTCTAGATTTAACGTGTAACTTTATAAAGGTCTTTTCTATTTTATTTTATAAATTATTTAATCATGACTATGAGCTATTTGTAAGTCAACGTAACGGTCTAGCCGTTACGGAAAACAAATGTGGCCATATCTAGCGCTCAACATGTCAACTACAAAATACACATCTTACATCGCTCAACGGCATTAATATACAAAAATCACGACTTAAACCGGCAGTCGCCCATCAGACACAAGATCCGTCTGGATGGATGATCCATTAATTTCAACGAAGGATGGGGAATTTTAAACTCAGATCCTTTTGCCTCCAAGACCGTCATACCACACACCACTACACTACAAATACGTGACTCTACACAAGACCATACCACTACAATTTTACTTGGTCCTGACATCTCGTGCCTCGGAAAGCACGTAAAGCTATTGGTCCTAGTTGTCATAAAGTCGTTATACGTAGACAGAAGCCAGAATGCCTGACCAATCTAACCAAAGGGGAATCGTGTCGCCCCGTTACTGGCTTGTGAAGGTCTGATAGGCAGTTGCTCTATGCAAAACACTGGAATTCAGCTAAGGTCGGTTAGCCTGGAAGCCGACCTAAACAAAGTTGGGAAAAGGCTAGGGAGATGATGATGAATTTTACTTGAACCTAGTCCCAAAACACGGAACTTCAAAGTACAACCAAATTTTATTACCCCACTATACAGTATTATCGTTCGGCTAACAAAAACCACAAATAACGTCGAATACCGAGCCCATGTGTGTAATAAAGTAATAATGATGTTTATCTATTACGATAGCATTACAACAATCCCTTGGCGAGTCGTGCTGACATCAAAGTTTTGGATCCTTTGGGACAGGGGGGATGAGTGGATTGGCAAGAGAGTTAATTAATAAAGCAGTTGTGTGTCTTATTTACTTTTAAAATTTAGATGTGCTTGTGATTTATAATATAGGTAGGCTGGGTTCATAGTGACTTCGATCACATGGTCAATTTTGAAAATAACGAACTTTGAACAATCGTCCTGCCTTCTTAATTTATCTTTTTAGTAGGGAATAATTTTTTAAGAATCGTTTCTCAATAGATGATACAACAGAATATTTTAAAGTGCCCTTGCTATTTATGATCTGATGATAAATCAGGCCGTTATGAAAAGTATGCAATTTTTATTTTCTTTTTACCAATAACCTGAATGGAGGAGTGTACAAGTTGGTCATATTGTTGAGAATGTACTCAACATGGATAATCTTAACACTATAGACTATTATTGGGGACCATCCCTGAAACCGTTAAGAATCTCAGCTCATTCAACAAGTATCTCAGTAACGCCGACAAGACCACCTAGAAAGCAGAAATTACCAAAAGATACAGCTTCTAAGGAATCAAGGAAACTCTAGTTGTGATCAAAAGAAAATTCCTCAAAACATCGACTAATGAGCTCAATATAAAAATTCAAAAAATCACGTCAGTAGGCGCGGCATCTAATCCATTAACGGTCGGCAACGGTATCGATTACGCGGCTACACCTCAGGGGACCGCCCATTAGGGACGCACGGCCAGCAGTGGATGACTATATAAACATTAATACTGCACGCTTTTAGGGGGGCATCGGGTTTCGGCTTTATTGAGGGTGTATGAATAAAGCTTGCTGTTTTTGTTTATGGGTTGAAGAAGTAAAGAAATGGATGGGAGTATAAATTAAAGATTCGATTTTGATTACTGACCACGATATTATGCTCGGTTATCGCACACTGATAAAAAACTTATAACATTTTTAAACCTTGTAGAAACTAGAGACATTTACCGTGTGTTCTAGGGTTTTTCTCATACCTATCACTGAAATTTAACAGCTCACATTTTAGAACCCATTAATTATCATTAACTCGTGCTTAGTAATTTGGGCTTCCCTCATTTGCGATTGTCTCTTGGTTGCATTTGGCCTAAGTTTTTTTTTTCAACAGCTGATTATTCCTTCGGAAATCGTTAGTCCATCACCTATTTTTTTCTGATTTTTCCACTATTGATTCTGTTTTTCAGAGTTGCAGTGGATGGGAATAACATTACTGGCAAAGGTTGTTGCATCTTTACATAACTTTTCTACAATAACTGGCCCAAAACTTAAGCTTAGAAAAGTGAAGTGACCATGATGAGAACTGTGAAGCCCTAACATCACCTCACCCAAGAAGACAGTTACAACACAACATCGCAGTAATTAAATTCATCAATAATTCGCACAAACAAACGATTGGCACAATTTCAAGTGATTACGCACACAATACGACACGTGGCATAGTAACGAGCGAACATACATGCATAAGGGTACAACTAAATGTTTATTTTAAGGGTATCACTTGTGTAAAGTATCATCGTTCTCCCTGAAGGGTTAGGACTGAGTTGGCGAAAATTGTGGTTGTTTACCAAGGGGCTAACGATACAAATAACAGAAGATACAAAAGATTTTTTGGAGATATGGTGGACTGTGAAAGACGTAAAAGAATAAACCTATGCACTTGTATGCGCGATTAACGGGTGACTATAAAATTAAACTATGATAGTTAATTGTCATTATCATCATCAGCCTACAGCAGTTTATAATGTATTGTTATTGCACACAGGCATATCCTATATTGCAATCTCTTTTATATAGAATTAAGGTTTGCTGGAAGATAACTCAACTTTGGGTTAAGCTCGCCATTGTAAATAAATAAAAAATAAATAAATAATAATAATTTCCTTAATTTCTGTCTCCACTAAGTAATCAGTAATCAGTAATCTGGCTAATTCTTGATTCAGAAGACTTCTAGAAGCAGTTCCGATTTTTATTAAGTTGCTGTCTTTAGAATTCTAACTGCCAATAATTTGGACTTTATTCTTAAAACCGATGGGCTACTAAACTTTTTTTTACATCTACTGAAAAGTTCCCAACAGAAAATTTTGGCTGAACCGAGAATCCAGCAACCACGCGTTACAGCCGCACTTATAACCACAAGACTGACGTCTTGTTCTGGCGTAACAAGCATCTAATTAAAAACAAACAACAAAGAACAGATTCTCTCAATATTCTCTTGAAGATAGCTCCGAGGAGTATTTACAGTGGAGACTGCACTTGGTAAACAATTACTAGTAATGCAAGGTAAACAATTTGTTTAAACTATTGTCGAGGGATCTGAGGGGAGCACGTGGCACTATCTGTTGGACGTTTTAGAAAATAGAGTGATCGGGGAAATTGCAGCGGTTAAAAATAATCTTGTAGATCGGAATTATTAAAAAAAACATAATTTTATATCCCTTCTTCGGTCGATTATATTTATATAGGGCTCCTTTTTGTAACGTCACAAATTTTGCAATTTTACATCTGAAACTAAACTGGTGTTCGGAATTCTTTTTTATATAGTCATCATTAAATTGATAAGAGCTTTACAATTGTTACTATAGACTTTTAAATGTTTTACGCCACAATTTTCCTTGAGTACTAAAACCTTTTCGAAAATTATAACCTTCTGATTAAGATTTATTGTAGTTTAACCTTTTGAAGACAAAGCGACAGCCGGCTTTTGGACGGCTATTGTGTCTCTAATCACGCGTGTTCGATGGCTTAAAATTCAATTTCATATAAACAAAATTGCCGATTAATATCAAAGGAGAGGCCAAACAGTATCTTCAAAATATTGATACATATCGATAATTAGTTGCCAATCCACAACACTGCTGCAACCGAGCGTCATGACCCGTCATCACTCGTCACAACGCGTGACCATCAATATTTACCGAAGCGGGACAAACACAATACGCACGCGACTTCGTGACAACTGCGATTATCTGCGAGCGGTACAGGGTTAGCTTTGTTTGAGATTTGTAGGTTCAAATAGGAGAATGGTTACTGTTATGGACATATTGAGGGCCAGCCAATGACGTTCAACGAACAGAAACCTAGTAACACTTTGTGGGATTTTGTAGGACGGAAAATTTAAACAATCGAGTAATCGGAAGATGAGCGGTTAGTTATTTGCGTTTGTGCTTTAAGTAATGTAAATAAAGTTTATTGTGCAATGTGTAAATAATTGTATTCCGAATTATATATTTGACATCAATTGACATACTTTTAAAGGTAAAGTACGCCTTTTTTCTCAAAAATATTATAACGTAACTATTTGGCCAATTCAACAGACTAACTTTTAATGATTTAAATCAGGTTTTTAATGTGTTATTGTGAAAATATTTCCTGGATGCCTATTACCTTATTAAAATTGAATTAATTAGCTTCTAGCGAGTTCCGGAAATACATTTTGACGTAAATCGGTAACATCTTAGGCCGTATACAGAAAGAAAGCTGGAAACTTATAAGCGCTTGCCGGCGCTTGTCAGCGCTGGTAATCCGCGCAGGAAAATATATGAACACGCGCCGATAAGCACTGAACGGTGCCGACAAGCTTCAACACGCGCTTGTTAGCGCTGGGCGTTGCCATAACAACTGCAAGCAAATCATTCCAACATTTTGCTTAGTCTGCTTCAACTTGCTTCCTTTGTGTAGAACGGACCAGCGCTGACAAGCGCCAGTAAGCACTTATAAGTTTCCAGCTTTCTTTCTGCATACGGCCTTACACAAGACATGTGCAATGTTTTAAATTTCCAGCCTGCTTTCAAAATTGTACAAGCAATGATACAGTGACATAAATAACCATTTCTTCAATAAGAGTTGTAATTAGTCTGGCTATTCTTCTGTCAGTACGTGTGTCACTCAATAATATCGGGGATAGGACACAATACCGCCACGTGACTCGATACATTGTTAATAATACGTGACCATTATAGGGTTACTATTGTATCGATGTCCACTTCATTTTGAAAATGACCAAATTGTAATGTTGCGATTTGCCAATTGGTATTGCGAGCAATATAGATGACAAATATAATAAAGTAATACAGTGTAATACACTGTAAACACAAATCTTTTATGCATAAAGTTGCATTAAAATTGATCAGTATGCGGGGCCATCAGAAATATTTTTGAATTTTTCCAAAAAATCAATCGATAGTTGCCTATTTTTTTTTTGGTAGCCTACATTGTGTCCTGCTACTGAGCAAAGGCCTCCTCTTTTCTTTCCAAACTTCACTGTCTTGCGCAATATCTGACCACGATTGCCCCACGCGCCAGTTGTATAATTTAAAATTAAATTAAAGAAACCTTATACAAAAAAGAGGTAGTGGGTTCGAATCCGGGCAAGTACTAATGTGACTTTTTCAATTCATATGTACTTTCTAAAGTTTATCTTGGACATCACAGACATCGGTGAAGGAAAACATCGTGAGGAAATCTGGACTTGTGTAGTAAATACAAGTCCGAAATCGCACATCTACCTTGAGCAAGCGTGGTGATCAATGCTCGTGACTTCTCTGTATGAGAAGAGGCCTTTGTCCTGCAATGGGACAGTCATAGGCCGGTATAATTATTATTTTATATTAAAAAAACCTCTACCAACACCAAAATACCAACACAATTGCTTACACCACAGCCCAACAAACCACGAACCGTTAAACCACCTTCCACTAACGATCTTCACAAAACAAACCAACAGATTCCATATAAAAAGTGGGCTCTAACAAATGAGTGGAAGTAATAAAATATTCCGACCGCATCTGTTAGAAAGCATATTTGTTCGGTCCTTAATTAACTCTAGTATCATTGCGCTGTTTGCTCAGCACACAGGGTAAACGATGAGTGCGGTGTGCGGTAGCCGAAGGAGCTATAATGACGTGGATACGGGATTCTGGATGGACGGATGGATGGACAATAGTGAGACTTAATTCTTCGAACACACATGATTTGAGACACAACTGACGCCCAACAGCCGGTTGTCGGTTGGTCGTTGAAAGCTTAATGCCTAGGGCATTGTCTGCCGGGGTTGCGGAGTAGTTCCAATAGTTAGTAGGTAGTCCGGAACATAAGGAGCAACCGAAGGAACAAGGGTGAGTTTTAGTCAGTGAAAGTCCGATACTCAGCTGACAATTCATTTGATGATGTACCATCTATAAAAAAAATTCCTAGGACATTCAATCTGCCTCTGTACGTATCTGCATAAAAAATTAGTAAAAAAAAACCGGCCAAGAGCGTGTCGGGCCACGATCAGTGTAGGGTTCCGTAGTTTCACGTCCGTCACAATAAGTGTTTCCACTTATGAGTTCTAAAAAAGGCTATTTGTTAGGTTGACATACTAAGTACGGAACTCTAATAATACGGAACCCTAAAAACGGGCCCACAAAGGACGGTGCTAACTAGACTAAAGTATGTAAATGAAGTTAAAAAAATGCTTGCATCTACGATCTACTACAAACTTAGTCCAGTAATTATATTGTACAACCTTCTTGTCTTTTTTGTACAAAAACTGCTCTTTCCATTAAGTTCAAAATAATTTTCCTAGAAAGTCCTTCTTTATAGAGTTCTACTTTTCAGATTCCGGAGATCCCGGTTTTCACGTGTTTCAGAAGACCTTTTCACAAACTCGCGAAACAGATAATTTGTAGTTGCACTTATGCAAACCACACCATTTTTTGTATAAGGGACAATCCGGCCACACTATCCCAACCACTGCAACACCTGAAAGCCTGAATCAACAGTAAACTCCGCTAGAAAAGCGCCAATGCAGTGTAGCTCCACAGACAACATCATCATTGTCCATTTTTCCAAAACGCCACATCCATCCTTTCGTCATTGCTAAGTACAGAGTACATAGCATCGTTTCACGTTACCGTACTCAAAGCTACCGAACTCTTCACCGAGCTGAACGCATGCAATTTGATTTGGAACCCTATTATTTGTTCTGATATTCAACGGCATGCGTTCGTTATGAGTAATCTGTCTGTTTGTGTGTTTCCACATACTTTTTGTAAAGATTATGAATGAGTATGGACTGATCGTGTTTGCTGTCGTTGTTGGCAGTTTTTTGAACTTTCTGCTTCGTTGAGCGTGGTATGGTTGATTGGTGAGACGTAATAAGTTTATGCAGGCTTATATTAGTCCTCAGAAAACTAAGGTTTATAATAATACCTATTTATTGGCCCACTGCTATGCGACGGCAACATTTTCTTTAATTTATTGCAAAAGGCACAGAACTGATTCGCCAAACATCCGGCAAGAAAATGGCAAAATTTTTCCATTCCAAAAAGTTCATACTCAAATAAAACCAAGTTTATTATAACTTCCACTTCGGTATATCTGGAATGTCGGATCCAGATATACTGAAGTCCTTCCCCAGCCCTTCAAGCATAAATTACTTGAAGACACTAGAATAAACATCCCTACTTTTCTATGTTACTATATCTTTTGCCCAATATGTAAACTACCCAATATGTCATCTATCCTACATCGTGATATAAGAGTTTGACACGACAGTCACTATACACAACACCCGACTATTCGTAGGATCCTCCCTTGTTAATCGCAACATTTACGCTGTTCTTTTCTGATTAGATTAATTAATCAGAAAAAAACAGCGTAGGAGTAAAAAAACAAAAAATCCAACTTACCTGAACAATCATATGGTCGAGTTCTGCTAAAGCGCGCAGCAGATGGGCAGTGCGCGCAGCGCGCACAAACCCGCCGCTGTGCTCCAATCCAGCTCCTTGTGCGAACAGCATGCAGAATTCGGCGCGCGAGCCGACGACGCCGGTACCGAGCGCGCAGCGGAGAGACTGGATCGCGCATATGCGCTCTGAGCCCTGGACAACATGGAGTGGTTATTATAAGCCCAATAAAAAGGCAATTTGGAATGTAAAAGACGTTCAGGTAAAGTATTTGATTGCTGTAATGAAAGTCTCTATAATTAGCAGTGGCATTCTTTACAGCTTACTTCGTCCACATCCCACTGAGGTCAATGTTATACAATTGCATTGCAGGTAAACAATCGAAGAAATACATCCGAATGGTAGGTCCATTAGAAAGGTAAGATTTGAAGACCGATCGGATCAAGCTCACTTAATCGAGAAGATTATCATAGAATAGAGCTCTTGGGAACTATCCTATCATGTTTAAAGTTTAAGTCAAAACCAGAAACTTTCTGAGTAACAAATTATGAAAATAAAATATCTCTTGTCACTTGGCAAAGGAATACTTACCACATCAAGTTCACAGGGATGGCAGAGATCAGCGCAGACCGTCAGCAAGGTCTGAATACTCTCGCGAGCCGTGCCGGCTTTCTCGGCGCGAGTGATGCACCCCGTCAGGCAGATGTAGCTGGAACAATACATTTTGTTAGACAAGGAATAGAAAATTGTAATACTTACTTAAAAAGATCAACAGTTTAACAGCATCAATAACACAAACACCATGCTATGATGTACGTTCCTCCGATCCCAGGAGCTTTTTCTTTATTAAAGTTCTAGTCTGGGTAAAATTGGATCAAGGATGTTACTAAAGTATTACACCTGCGCTACGTATAGCCTTTGGTCTTGCGACTGAATAGATATCAGATGCAGGGCCAACTGCTTTGCATGGTCGAGTCAGATTACCGTCCTGCTGGACTATGAGAGAAGAGGGAGTGCACCTGTATTTACTCCACACTAAGTGACTTATCTCGTAAGTACTTGAGTAGCCTCTATTGAGACTGGCTGAAGTGACCAAAATTTGTTTTCAACACCACCAACAAGCCAATAGGGTTGACAGTTTTCCTTAGATAAGAAGAACCCGCCAATGTAACCAGTTATTACAGTTTGCAATGGCGTCGACACGCCCATCGCGTTATTCCCTCATTTAGGACACTGGAAATCGAGATGGCAGTAAAAATGTAAGCACATGCTCATACATTTTCAGTACCTAAACATCAACAATGTCAATTTGCATAATGTTAACACAAGGCCACACCTATGTAGAGTAAATTGAAGACAAACAGTGTGTGTTTTGTGTATCAGCAACAATAAGGGCTTTGAGAGAGTTTGTTTGGACGGTCAAGCGCAGCTCGGGGCGGAACACAAATGTTGTGTTAGGATTTGAAATTGTTCTTGTGTTCCGAAGGTATGAAGCTAGTATATAAATGTAAGTATAATTACTTATGTAAACAGTTTCGTCATTCATGTTCGGAAAATTTTCTCTCGTGTTAATAAATCAATATTGTATTCGTAAAATTAATGTCAAGAAGATTTACAAATAAAACGTTTGCGTCTGAATCGGTCAATTGGTTTTGGGGGAATTGCGCTAAAGTTATATAACTTTTATGGCACTACTTGGCGGCTCACTGCTAGGCACATTGGTCACCACACAGTTTTAAAATACAAAATGTTAAAAACTGAACAACAAAATTATAAAATTTCAACTATCTATCTATCCATGACATAACACAAATAGCCTGCTGACAGATAGACGAACAGACAGCAAAAGCTTCGGGTCCCCCAAAAAGTGAAAACTTACTTAATGATATTTTGTTCCAATATTGGATATAACCAATCATCTCGCTTAAGTATACCTCAACTAAAAGGGGAGAGGAGCAAAAAATTAAAAATCTTGCTTTGCAAGCATCTTCGCTGTACATCCAATTATAAGTTGGGCCAATATTTGCTTTGCTTGTAACCACGGTGCGATGCGATGCTCAAACTTGCATGAAAGAAGGTTATTGGGAGATTGCTGTACTGATGGTACTGGCTTTTAATCAGGATTTAAGTTGCGTGGAATTCTTAAATACATTTCAGTGATACTTGGCAACAGTATGGCTTTTTGGCAGTCAGTGAATTTTTATAATTGGACCATTAGTTTCATAGATAAATGGTTAACGATAAATAGTTAATAGATAAATCATAAACTGTTAATAAAAGATGGAGTTGCGAAGTAATAAATAAAAAGTACACCCAAATCAAGAACTTCCTCCTCATTTGAAACCAGTCAAAATCCAATGTGCTTTACATTGTAACTAACTTCAAGATCACGTACAGAAGCACTCTAAACTACAGAAACCACCAAATTAATCAACGTTCGGAAGTACGGCAACGTTCGGAAACTTTGAGAAAGCCGGTCCTAATCGAATATCGGGGGAACCGGTAAGTTCCGTTTGAATTTGCGGATTTCTCCCGTACAGATTTAATCTTTGTTGTAAGCTGAAGCTGAGGAGATTGAGATGCACTGGTTTGGTTACCAGTTGGGTGAATAATTGCTACGGTTACTTGGTAAGGAAGGTTATTGGTTTACGTTAAACGTGTTAAGCTGTTAAATAATTTTTGGTGAATTTGATGTTCATATATTGGACCTTGTAGGACTTTTTATCCGACTTGGAACAACTTTTGTCTGTTTCAGCTATGACGATGTAACGATATTTATCAGAATCCATAATAGTCGCGGGCAAAAGCAACTTGACATAACTAGCAATAGAAGTAGACTTTAAAATTGAGTGAAGAAAATCGATGCAGCGAGGAATTTATACGTCACACAATTTTTTACTCTTATTTCAGACGACATTTAGATAATTATTAAAACTGCTTGAGAATAATGCTGCTCTATTTGCGCTGAGCTTTCCATCATTACCATTTCAGAAAAACAAATTAAAAACAAACGAAAAAAGATGGCGCCGTTGGTACGTCAAAAATTTCAAACTTGGAATCCGAGCTTCGTCGTGTGATTGGTCATTCACGCGCAACGATTTTTATACCAAGTCTATTTTACTGTTGATTTATTGGATTTTAAACTTTAAAGCATTGTAGTTAAGGTTGATATAAGGGTATAAGTTTGTCAGTCTGGTTGTAAACTTTTTGATAATGCCAGACCTCCTTGTTGAGACGGGTTAAGATAGTGTAATCTTAAATATTTGTGAGACTTTAAAGGTCACAAAGATGGCTGTTATTATAAACTGGATTGAGAAAAAATAAAAGTATTTACAAGTGTGTTTATTGATCTCGTCCGTTTTATTTTATGATATAAAGCGATGTGAACTCGCAATTTAGATCTTGTACTAAATGACTTTAATCACGTATAAAAGCAGAAAATCATTTACCTGAACCGGCAATTGTAGAACAAAGATTCGGTAGATGGATGGTTGGATGGCTTGAAAAATTGAACTTAGGGATGAAGTTAATAGATAATTGTAGGAAAACGTCTAAAGGGACAGCTAGCACTTGACAAAACAGCTAACCCTAGCTGACCAATCTTTTACCCAAATCACTTCTTAAAGCCAAATGATCACTCATGGTTGCGATCAACACCGGCCTTTCAAAGTCCATCCTATGATCACCTTATTATCAAAAGGTTTTATGACAATAGTAGACGTAGAACTGTTTATATAGAAACTTGTCCAGGAGACAAGCCCCATGGATATTTCTAATGTAATGTTCCGGTTTGAAAGAGCCGCATTAGACATTTCAGATTATTTCTTCAAATCAATTTAGATGGCGGTGGTCACTGCAGGTGAACCGATAGCTTGCTTGTCATCTAATGTCAGATTCTGCCACAACTATGCCAAAAGACAAGTCGATTTCCAAAACTTTTTAAAAATTAATAATTGTCGAGTGCCTCCCGCAAGATGGACTGATGATCTCATCAAGATCGCCGGGTCCCGTTGGATGCGGGTGGCGCAGGACCGATGCATGTGGAGATCTTTGGGGGAGGCCTTTGTCCAGCAGTGGACGTCTATCGGCTGATGATGATGATAATTATTTATTATCAACGCCAAAGCCATGTCGACCTACATAGACATTTGGTTTTAGCAACCGCTTCAACAGTGATGTATGGAACAGTGCCGTATTCTATGAATGATAGATGTTACATTTCAACGAGTATGATATAATGACGTGTCGCTGCGGCTTACACTCGTGAAGTTTCATGTTATTTTCATATGGAGCATACAGGGCGGATGTGTTGTGTTACTGTGTTAAAAGCATCATTTCAAGTAGCTTGTCTCACATTCTTCAGATAAGTTCTGATTAAAATATCTGGCAGATAATTCAAATTTGATCTATTTTTTAATTTATCTTGTAGATAAGGACTATTTCGAGGTTGTGAAACAGGCCAGTTTGATTATTATAGGCTATCCATCGGTATCATTTAAAGTAATTTCACAAAATGTTACGCTTTCACGGTTATTTTCTTATTTATTTAATAACATTTTATGCACAAACGTACAGAGGCGGACGTTTAGTTAGTAGGGCATTATATGGCATGCGTAGGGCATTAAGTAAGAGATTGCTCTCTACCAGTCAAACATCGATAGTGCAGAGATATGGTTATGTCCTATAATTGGTTAAGCCGGTTATGAAACCGATGTCTATCGGTATAGATAGATTGGACCTTGGGAAGTTTATAACGAGCATTACAATCAGACAGAATAATTTTCACTTTTGTAAAAAAAAGATAAATATAAAAACTTCACCAGACTCAACCTAAATAAAAACAATGCCTTAACATGTAGTTTATTACTTTAATTTTTAATAGGCCTTCTATAGACTATAAAACAAATTTTATTAAAACACTAGCTGACCCGACAGACGTTGTCCTGTCAACTATGAATATTGAATTCGAATTGACATACTACTCACCTACTACCCACCTACTGCCCACCTACTGCCCACCTACTGCCCACCTACTGCCCACCTACTGCCCACCTACTGCCCACCTACTGCCCACCTACTACCCACCTACTACCCACCTACTACCCACCTACTACCCACCTACTACCTACCTACTACCTACCTACTACCTACCTACTACTTACCTACCTACTACCTACCTACTACCTAACTACTACCTAACTACTACCTACCTACTACCACATCAAAGAGACGTTCCTTTACATTTCAAGTGACATTTTACGTCAGATAATTCGTGTTTGACGACGATACGATACTAACGTCACTCAATTGTTTTGGCTTCCCGAAACCTCTCGACTAACACTTGAACTTTATGGTATAGTTTTAAAGCTCAAATTGACTCTACGTTTTAGTTAGAAAACGTTTGTATGGGAAAAAGAAAAGGGCTGTTTTTAGGGCTTTCCCGACAATTATTCGTTTTTTTTTTGCCGTATAAACCATCCTTGAACTACAACGAACATTTTAAAAAAAAAAGCAGCCAAATCGGTCAAGCCGTTTTTATGCCAAGTCGTGACAACGGAAAACGGGTTTCATTTTTATATATAAGAAGATTTGACTTGAACTTAGTTTAATCTTCGATCTAAACACAGCATCCTGTGTATCTGAGCGCCGGCGCCATGATTCATTGCCTCCGCCGGCCAATCGCGACGCGTTCTAAATCAAACGCGCTAATGGAAGGCGAGCATTCGAGAGGCGCCTGGGCATCTATCCGGATCAGTGTTGCCATGTGCTGGTGGATTCATTGGTTTAAAAGGTATTATTCCATTTTTAAATATTTTTGAGATGTGCAGTATTTTAGAAAAATATTATTTTGCAATTGGCATGTAGTATCTAGTTTTAGTTGTCATTTTAAGTACTAGGTCTAAAGGGTAAATCGGTACTATCTCACATTACACAGGCATAAACCTTGATTCGACGATGTGCATATTTAATTAATATATATTTTTTTATTTTAGTTTAATAAACATCGTCCATCCCAAGTAACAGAAAGCAACGGCCGGAAAACAAAAACGTCATTTACTTATATTATTTCCATTTTTTTTTCTTTAAAAACTACAAAAAAATCATCATTAAATATATTACAATAAGCCGCACTGAAAACAAAACAAACAGCAAAACAAACGCGCAAATTAAACTCCACAGCTGGCAACACCAAAAGAAAGCACTCACCTAAGAAAAAATTATGGCTCGTTTAAAATGTTTTCGTTCTTAATTTCAGTTAGATAAACGACTCCGACGCATTTCGGCGCCTTTTACAAGGTGAAATACGTATACCCATTACGGACACTATGTCGCCTTTGATATTCCACCAGACTTAAAACGTCCAACGTAAAGAGACCCGTAAGTTTTGACAGATATCTTCATTTGTCGATCGTTTCTGTTTGAACGCGCGCGGCGGGGGAGATCGGGCGTTTTTGGACACGCATTAAAATCGCTGTGGCATTTTAAGTGCGTAAGGTATGTTAATTTTGTGTCTGGATTTATTTTAATTGAAGGAAGTCGGTAATGAAAGGAAGCTTCAGTTAGCCGCTTCAATACGTTTGTGTATTTTATAGTACACTTTTTGTATGAAAATAATATTACATTTTACGTCACTACAAGTGGTCGGATTTATGTGTGTTTTGATTGCGATTGGTTTTGATGTGAGAATCTTATTTTAATATTTATTGCGCGAAAGATAAGGTTTAAGTACATTTTGTAATAATTCTTTTGCGTGGAGTAAATTGTGTGAGTTTTTTGGAGCATGTTTGTTTGAGTAATGTTTTATGAGATGGCTTTTTTATGATTATTTTATTTTACCGTTTATATTGCCCGACTCTTCGTCTGCCACAATTTCGGTTATCGCTGATGGAGAAGAAATCAAAATGAAATACAAAGTAGTCTTCTGACGATGTCCTTTCTTACGATTCGAGCTTAATTCATACCGGAATTTATCAAAATCGGGTCAGTGGTATAGCTGTGAAAGAGTTATAGGCAGACAGAAAGATCATAGAATCAACATATTATACCTAATATAAAATCTAGTTTGCAATAATCTAACAATATTAAAAGACATACTTCGTCAGCGTTTTGTAGTTTTCAATTAGTTAGATCAAAATCTTTTAAATCTTGCTTCATCCATTCCGAAAAAACACAATCCCCATTCTCAATTAAAAATAACTCCATATTTTAACTACAATAACAGGTGTTACAAACATAAACTGGAATCCCATAAATCCATATGGGTTTCATTTGACGTACAAGGGGGCACATTGAGCCATCAAATTTATTTCACTTTAATGTACGCAAATAAATATGTAAATTGAGTTTAAACAAATTCGCGCGCCCCAACGAGTGTTGGTTTAGTTGCGCGTGAATAGAAATGAAATGTGGAGCTTGAATGGATATTAATAGTTGAGGGGCTCGGTGTGCTAATAAAAATATTAAGTCAGCACTGCACTGATTTAGCATAACTCTGTCATTTTAAGGTAGCTTATTTTTCAAAAAATTACCAGGGATATTTATTTTTAGGTTAATAAAAAACGACACAATCCTCTGTATGCATAAAATGCTTTAAAATATTTTCTTCGTGCATAATATAGATGAAAAAACGATACACAAAAACAAATTAAATATTACATTCCTATAATAAAATTGAAACAATCAAAAAAATATTTTAATGATCAAATATCTCAAAAGGCAAACCAGAAGTCTAGAAAAAGAAGAAAAAAAGCTGCACCATTTTAAGAAGAAACAGGAGCCGAATACGATAAGGAAAGGTAAGATACGATTACAAAAGGTTGAAGTTTTAGATTTTAAACCATCAAACACACGTGATTTGAGACACAATAGAAAGACAATAGCAGTGCGACAGCTGGCTGTCACTTAGTCGTCGAAAGGTTAGTTCGAGATGAGCTTCAATCGGATTAGACAAATTTAAAAGCTGACGCAAAACTAAATGCAATTAAAAAAACAATAAATACAAACATAAAAACAATACTAATGAAACAACGAAAGCAATCATCATTAACATTAACGAACAATTTTTAATGTCTAGACAAGATTCTAGTGCTAATCGAATGTAGTAGATAAGAATGTCAGTATTTAAATGCAACATGCCAATTAGTTGAAGATACGATTTTTGCTAATTAGCTTGATAATTAGTCTGACGGCAATCGGCCGTAACTTACAGAGTACTTTACATTTCATTACAAGCAAACGATCACTTACTCTGAATATGTTAGAAAATAGATCAGCTTGGATGGAAGAGACAAAAGAACGTAAGTAGATGTCAATATGTGTTAGCCTGTAAGTAATTGCGACACATAAATGTATTTGAAGTACTTTTTAATTGAATTGTAATGTGTAAACAATTGTAGGCTAACCTAAATAAATAAATAAATATGAGAGTCTAACCTAATAGACAGGTATAAAGAATCGTCTATAATAAAAATATATTCATAAGTAATACCAATCAAAATGTTTATCTTGTTTTTAATATTTACAAATTAAAAAGAGAGTGATTAAAAAATAGAATATCATTTACGGCCATTATCAATAACTTATCTATCTGTGGATTTTGGCTACAAGAAATAGAATTTTGACACGACATGTATGGAGCTTAAGCCAAATCCTTTTAATAATTTAACTTACTGGTGGATAGGTTGTTGGTAAGTTGGCGTTAGCAAATTAAGACATATTAATGCGGAGATTTATACAACTGACATAATACAGAAAGCAGGAACCACTTTCAATGATAACCATAATGATGAACTTAATGAAACAACATATTCTCAATCATCCTCTCAGCTTTGACACGACGCAGTCAAAGGGCCACCTGACACTACACTTATGCACAATTGAACAAATAGGGGTCGAGAGCTTAAAGTACTCTGCAGTGTAATCATCATTGCCATTCTATTTGCCCCTCAAAAGAGCAAGGCAACTGTCATTATTGAAGCTTCTGTCTAGATTTTGAATACCTGCTATTGTATCATCGTGATTTTAGCACGTATCTTTACAATTATAATTAAAGCTGAATTACGTTCGTTGGAACGCGTTGATCTTCAATTCGGTTTGAATTTGAATTGCCTTTCGCTAATAGAAAGCTAAGTTATCTCTGAGTGGTATTAGCTCTGTTTTATGGTACACTTGAGAATCTCAAGTTTCATTTCGTTTCAGTAGATCTCAAGTTGAGATCTACTGAAACGAAATCGTAGACAGAAGCTTATATTTAATCATTGCATCACCATTGTGATGAGCATGATTGTTTGTTCTGTGTGTGGGTGTAATTTATCTATATGTATGTATTTATAAATTATGTAAGTATGTATATCAGTTGTCTGGTAACCATAACACAAGCTCTAAGCAGAGCTTAACTTGGGATCAGATGAACGTGTGTGAGTTGTCCCAGTATATATTTACTAGCTTATGCCCGCGGCTTCGCTCGCTTTAGAAAGAGACAAAAAGTAGCCTATGTTACTCTCCATCCCTTCAACTATCTCCACTCAAAAAATCACGTCAATTCATCGCTCCGTTTTGCCGTGAAAGAAAGACAAACAAACAGACAGACAGACAGACAGACACACTTTCCCATTTATAATATTAGTATGGATTTATTTATTTATTGCCATAGTGGTTCAAGGAATTCCTCCAAGTTCTTTTAATAACAGCTCTTCCGATAGTAGATTTATTAAAAGAGTAATGACAGCTAGACATGCCAAAGAAAATTACATTTTAAAGACTGTTAAGAAAGAACATCTTTATATTAAAACTAGCAAACCCGGCGAACTCCGTTTCGCCACCAGATGGCTTCGTTTTATGTAACACTAGCTTTTGCCCTCGGCTTCGCTCGCGTTAGGAAGAGACAAAAAGTAGCCTATGTTACTCTCCATCCCTTCAACTATCTCCACTCAAAAAATCACGTCAATTCATCGCTCCGTTTTGCCGTGAAAGAAAGACAAACAGACAAACAGACAGACAGACATACTTTTCCATTTATAATATTAGTAAGGATTCCGAATAATGCAATCAGACCTCTTCCTCACCACTTAAGACATTCAACTCATCATTCTACCGAAAACACGCAATCAAATGCCAGACACGCCAAACAAGCCACTTCTATAAAGGCAAAGTGGTCACTGAAACCATAAAATTCTTTCTCCCACACATCAAACCAATTTATTCACCATTCACCTGCTATAATAGCTAATCGTCTTCTAATTATTATTATCAATTAACAACTAATGAGTGAATGTGGAAAGCAATGATATGCTTTTAACGCATTTTTGGTAGTGGTATGGCATTTTAATTTGGCAAATGTGTCTTTGTTTGATTTTGGTTAGCTAAGATTTCTTTTGTGTGGAATTTAAGAAAATCTATTTTCCATTTTCGTATTTAGGAAATGAGAAGGTAACTTACAAACAGGCATAACCTCTTTAACGTATTATTAACGGATTAAAGACTTGCATTAGCGATTCAGTACTAATTGGAAAAGTTTTATTTCGCTTCCTTACTGTTTTATTGTTCAGCAATGTTAAAGTCAAAATTGTTTATTTATATTTCAACAAAAACAAGGGGAGATCGGGATGAAATGTTAAGAAACCACGGACGTACAATTTTCTAGGAAATCAACATCATTGCGTAAATAAACCCAAACTAAATTCAAAATATAAATCTTTATATTCAGCATCTGATATAAGTAAAAAATATAAGAAAAATCCCTTTTGCCTCAAATTCGGTTGTACACTCGGAGACATAAATAGAAGTACATGTACCGCCTTATCATATACTACTCAAAAATTCAGACCCCGTTGCTTATTTACATAGGAAAAGTGTCGAGGGGAGAGCGGGGGTATCAGGGTAATCCGGATAAGTAATTCCCTCCCGGTAAGTAATGCGTTGATAAATGAAATTAAATCGCACAAACAAGCGTTGCCGTACGACCCGCCGCTCCCCTTTCATGTGTCCTCTTGAAAGCTTGCGTAGGGATGTAGATTTGGTAACTGTCTTATCGATAAATAATATTTTTCTTTTAATAACAGCTAGATTTTTCTATTGGAGTGAGTATGTAAGACTTACAGCGCTTTGAATGAATATATTGTCTATGAAATTGTTATTGCTACCAACTATATGCAACAGGTAATTCAACCAAATTTGAAAAGTATTACACAACGCCAGTTTGACCAAAACGCCAATGACATACAACATTCAAAAACATTTAATCATATTCAACTCATTTTTAAACCTTAAACACCTCTAAATGAGTATTTCGACAAAAATCAATCCAACTATCGACAAAGAACCCCTCACTATAACACACTTTGCAAAAAGAACATCGCAACTCGACATGTGCGCGCCAATCTGTCGTTGTTACGCGAATGCACTTCAAGCACATCCCCTATCTCTCTCACACACACTACTTACACTATCGCCGTCTCATTCACACGCCCTACTCATAAGTATACCCTATTCGCGGCTGTCGCAACTACTTAGCGATGGCGGAGCGATAATCGCTTGTTTCGATGTATTGGATTGTTCCGTCCGATTCGATTATTCGGTTAAAAAAACAATGTTCTCGAGTTACGGTGATTTGATTACAGAAGCTTCTGAAAGGCGTGCTTTGATTGTGTATAGTTGGATAAAAAAGTAGTGAACGTTTTATGTAAGTTTTTTCAATTCTCACATATTGATGAATAATTTAAGAGTTACTAATTTAAAAATACAGTGCCTATTTATAACACAACCGATAAAAGAGAAAATAAATATGTTATGTCTAACCTAATTCACAATTCTTAGCTTTTATAAACTGTACAAAAATTAAGTAACTCAAATTAAATCATACTACTGAAAGCATTAACTAAAATTTTAACCCGAATACAAATCTCTCTTCAATCCAAATTATTTAAACTACAACCATCAAAGTCAACAAACACAAAAGACTAATTTATTAACTCGGCTCAGCTTAACGACCAACAGATCCAAATCAAAACAGACCTAATCAAGTGAAATCAAAATAACAATTGAAAATCACTGACCACCGTACCCCACTGAGAGAAATAATCTTGAAAATCAAAACAGCAGTGCATATTTTACCCCCAATTTCCTCTCGCAAGTGTGACATATCTCACGTGGGGACACAGGGGTGAGAAGTACACCTGGGTGTTCGCACGGCACTTAACTCGAACGATAAGGACGACCTAAGAATTCGGAGGGTTGATTAAAGTTTAAAAATGTAACTGCAATGGTATAGAAAGAAAGACAGGAGAAGATGAGAATTGACAGACATGAAGAAAAGCACGTTCAGAATTTGTTCAGGTCTTTTTTTGAACGCTCTTGTTCGAAGTTGAAGAAAAACGCTTCCAAAAATACAGGCAAAAGATTCTCATTTCCTTCTCTCAGAGAAGGAAAAGGTCTCAACGAGCATAGATCATCACACTTGCTCAATGCGAATGCTACAGCTGGCGGTATTAATAAAAAAAAAATGAAATCGGTAATTGACAACAGGAACTGTATTTAAATGTTGACAGCGACAAAGAACTCAGAGAGGCGACAGAAAGAGTACAAATGCACTAAAACCGCTTAGCCATTTTAGTAGATAGACGTGTGATGACATAAACAATCCTTGTATGTCAGTTAAACACAAGAATTATTTTACATAATCCCATAATACCTTTCACTCGAATACTATTTTCTTTCTCACTTACCACTATATTTAAATAACACAATAAAAGTCCATTAATCTGAACATTCGCTGCCCCGACACGGCCGCACGCGGCGATCTATCAAAAGCGTTCGGTAGGCGTAAGCACAACAGAACAGCAGGCGACGCCGCGGGGCGTCAATTGAGATGTTGGCCGATTGTATTATTAGCGTGTTTTGGTTGATCACGCTTAGTTAGATTTGAGAGATATGTAAGAGAGTTTTTGCTACAGTGCAATAGAAGAGAAATTTTAGTACACGAAAAAAAAACAAGCGCCAGAATCGGAAAATTGTCGCTACCTTGGTTGGATCTGTTAAAGTCAAAGACAGAAAAGTGGCCTGGGCGAAAATGACAAGTTGAATTCTAGGTTTGACCAACGCCTTTCCGAAAACCATAAAATCAGTACTTATCATTGTCATTAAAATGTATAAGAAAATACTTGATTGACACAGCAAAAACGAAATGATACTCTCTCCAAAGTAATCCTTTGGGAACAGAATGACACAGTTTTAAAAACCCGAAATAAAATTCATCCAAACAGCCAGATGTTAATAAACTTTCTATTTATACAATTTCGCGTGTTATTTGGTGAGGGTACATGTGACATCCCTGGTGTCAGTGTCATGACTGACAGACGTCATTAGGGAGTTGCAGTCACTGTCATAGAGAATGATATGGGCATTGGGCACTGGACTATGGGCCGAATGAAGAGTATTGGGGATTTAGTTCTGATATAATTTGGCACATAGGTTTAGATTTAGAATGTAAAGCCAATACAAACAAGTTAGTCAACGAAGCAAACGGCGAGCCAGTTTATTAATTTTACCAAAAACCAGGACCAAGTATGACAACTAATGCTTATATTTAAAGAGCACAGCTATACAATAAAATATCATCACGCATAAGAAAGCTGCACACATTTAATGCACTCAAAACCCAACTTAGCCAGTACCTGATCAAAAATCAGACAATATTTGAAAAATAAATAAATGCGTTGGATGGGAAAGGGTTTAGTTTTAATTCTGTTGATGGATGTTGTCGAACCTTTTATTTTGTTAGCTATTGTTCTCAAGTAAGTGACCCGTAATGTTTTTATTGAGAATAAAGTTTTTAGGTTTAAAGGTCATAGCACATTACAGCCACCCGGCAGCCACTCCACACCGACTCGCCTCCTGCAGCTAGTATTCTTTACATGGATTTGTATGGGCATGCGCTCACTATATCAACTCCGTAGCGTCACCGGATCGCCTCGGTTATAAGGCGAGTCGGTGCGGAGTGGAACCTTAAAGAACCTAAACCTAAAACCGAGACAGATGAATGTTTCTTAACTCGCACTTTGGCTAAACTAACAGCTTTATTAACATAATAAACTTTCTACTTTTACAATTTCGCGTGTTATTCGGTGAGGGCGAACAATGCGAACATGAAACGTCACTCGGTGTCATAACTGACAGACGTCATGGGGAGTTGGAGTCACTGTCATAGCGAATGATATGGCCAGTCTATAGGCCGAATGTTGTGTATCGGGATTTTTGTTTGGTAATTTGGGCAGAGCTTTAAGTTTCAGATGTGTTTCAAGATTCATTTGATTACCAAGATAAGCGAGAAGACTAAGACTTATACCCCGTGTTTGGCTGATTTGAAAAATGCTTCCAATGAGCTCTAATGCTTTTGTATAAAAATCGAAACACAAGCAACAGCGGACGACATCAACAAGACTACAACATCGCAGTCTATTTATCTAGGAAAGAAAGCTACTGTTTCAAACAATGGCATTTCTGGAAATTGAGTCCTGTAAGTTTCCACATTCTAGAAATTTATATGTATACTGCGATTATCCAAAGAACTGAAATTAATACCTCAACAGACTCCATATCAGGTGGGTTACCATGACGTTTAAAGTAAGACTGTTTTATTTCTGTTCCAGAGTGTGCAAGTGACAGCGTTAGACACGTTGTCTAGCGCCGCCCGCCGTCTTGTTCCCACTGAAAGTAATATCGAAGTAATACTGCAATAAGGGCTTGTGGTACGGCCCCAGAGCACATGCGAATTCTAGCCCGCAATAGACCAGAAAGTCCCAAACCGCAGCCCATCTGTTAATGACCTTTCTATTTTTACAATTTCGCATATATTTGTTACGAGGACCATGTGCCGAGTGCCGACCCTTTGGACGGTGTCACGGGCATCGCTTGGGACCCGTAACGTGGCGTTTCAACTTACTCCCTGGAGCATACATGGTAACCGCATTTGTGGCACGCGTATGATTATGAAGTTAAAGTTGTACTTAATTTTTATGGAGTGTTTTTAGTTTTGGAATGAGAACCTCCAGATAGAGTTGTATCAGAGGCGCCAGAATTAAACCATATTTTAACACGCTTTCATAAGTTTCATCTTTATGTTTGTATGTATGTAACCGACTCTTTTGGGCTCGATTTTGAAAGATCAGATTTAACCTTTTAAAGACCAAACGACAGTCGGCTGTCGGGCTGCTATTGTCTTTTTATTATGTCTTGAATCACGTGAGTTTTAGGAATTCATTGAAACTTTGTACACCTTTTAAAGATCGATGACAATGCAATAATTTATTCACCTAAACACCTAAAACAACCTGCTTTTGTAGAAAATACAACTAAAAATGAAAAATAAATAAAAGTAAAAAAAAAAAACATTTTGAGAAGTAGTGGAATTTGTCGTTAATAATGTATTGATTGCTGGTTAATCACAAGGAGGTTAAAGTTGGTCATACTTTAACCACAGATTAATAAATAGTTACTACGTAACAGATACTTCACTCCAATACAAAAACGCAAATACCTACGCTATAATAGCCTACAAAATCATAATAATAATACCAGCTGTTTGCAGTGAGGAGAAATGTACCATAAGTACGCACAAAGAGAGTTGAGATTCTTTTGCCCGCCGCGCGACTAACGTGTGTTCGTGTCGTTCAGCAAATGTGTTAGGGTTATACGTATGATGATGAATGTTAATAAAACGAATGTTTTAGAAAACAATTATTTTTTTAATTGTTGATCAAATATTTTTTAGTTTAATAAAATGACCGATGCATATTTTTCGTTCCTTGAATTCCCGATTATTATATTTTAGTGTCGAAAATATCCAAAACCACGTGAATAATTATAATAAATAATCAAAAGGGAAACAGGAGAATTGGGAAACAGGGGAATTGCACAATAATCACGCAATAATTACGTGATTTCGGCATTTTGATAGTCAGCGCTGTACCCGTGACGCGCGAGCACTCAGCCGGGCGCGCGACAGCCCGGTGTTCGTTGTATCGTCGACGATACGCGAAGCGGTAGGCATAAAACGCGTGGCCTTGAGCGAGTGACGGACGCCTGCTTTAACCTCGTGGTGATTAACCAGCAATCAATACATTATTAACGACAGTCCGTTTGCCATACAATCTTTAGAGCGTTGGCCTAAACTTATGGTCGAAGAAAAGTATTAGATTGAACGAAATACTTTCTTCATTTCAAACATTCTTATATGACATAGAACTCGTAAGGGCTCTAGGATCATTTGTTTGAGCAAAGGAGAATTCTAACAAAAAAATACATAAAGAAATTGAGAAACAAAGTAAGTACCCAAGTTTCTTACGTCCGCCCTGTTACCCACACGGAATGTTCTCTACATTTTATTATTATTGTTGCTGTAAATATCCTACTACAGAATATTATACATATGAAAGTTGCGATGGATTCCATCCATCTAATATGATCTTCCACATAACTAGAAAAAGTATTTCATTTGAATGTTGGTTACTCCCCAACCAACAATTTTGCCCTATAACCAAACCTTTTATCTCAAAAAAGCTGGGTAAACGATGTATAAAGGTTTTGGTGATGACTGATTGTTGTGTAAAAGCGTTTGACAACACAGTATGGCTCTATAAGTTTATATAGCAAAAACGACCTATTAAGAGTTGATGTAAAGGTTTACTTTACGACTTTATATAGTTGTTATAGCCAGGCGTTATAGCAACCTCCATTGTGACTAGTATGCAACGATAAAACTTCATAACAGTGTTTACCATCACTCTAATGCGCCTGATTTGCGCAATAAAGGTTCGAAACGAACTCTTATGTGTCGTTTGTTAAAGTAGAGATGACAACTCAGGAATAGGACGGTATTGCGATATTGAGGGTTTTAAGAGCATCGTTACAGTACACAGTACTATAGTGGGCACAAAAAGTCTACAACGGGGTGTTTGGTGATACAGCTGAGTTTCAAATTATATTTATATAGCTTAATTGTCGTATAAAGGGTTGTTAATGCTCGTTATAGTTGTAGTGATAAACTTATCACAAATACACTTTTTTAGAAGAGGATTGTTTTTTTTATAACTATTATAGTCCCCCTATTACACAACAGTACTATAACGGAGATCTTATGTGTTTAAAAACATTATTATTGCGTATAAAGGTAGGCTAGCAATGCTTTTTAATGATAATTCAGTTTTGTAAAGGCACTTCTATCGCTCTTCTACAACAATATTGACATTTTGATTCAGTGTAATTAATGCGACAGTATTTTATAAATTACAAGAGAAATGGATTTAGAAGCTTGGCAATGATTCAAACGCAGCGGGACTTATAGACGAGAAGTGAAAAGACAATATGAGGAATCAACAAGAAGCATTCAAATCAGTAATTATAGTGAACACCAAGTTGAAGACCCAATTATAGAAAATGGTTCCGTACAAAATACAGTTCACGACAGTGATGAAATGAAGAATAATTCATTTGTGGACAAAGATTCCAGGTGTGACAGTTTTACAGATTGTTTTATTGATTCAACTGAAGAAAAAAACCAGCAACTACGAGATGGTTTGAAGCGTTGGGCTATTAATTATAATATTTCACACGAAGCAATAAAAAGTTTGATTGTACTAATAAACGATCGAATACCAAATACATTGCGTGCAGATCCACGAACGCTTTTTAATACAGAAAAATCTGTCACTACTCATCCCGTGGGAAGTTTATCTAGAAGTTATTGATAGAAGTCTGTTTTTAATTTCACTCAATATAAACATAGATGGTATGTGATGGTGGTGGATGTAATTTATAAACATAAATTTTACTTAAGTATCTTACAAATCAACTTAAAATCAACAAATATGTAACACGGCTCCCCTTATGGTAAAGTTTTATCGTACTTCAGTGTTTTGCACCACTTTGACACTAGTAGCGCCTCTGGTGGCAAATAAAACTACTAATCTTAACCCGTTTATTTACACTAGTCATACTTAAATTATACTTATATCTAAATTATATTCTATATTTCTTTTAATATGTACATGATTACTGCTCGGCGTCCACTACAATTACACTGAAAAAGAAAAAAACAACTATAATAAGTTTAATAAAAAGTATTTATCATATTTATGGAATAAGAACAAACAATAAAATAAAAATAACAAACAAGCTCAAAAGGAACCCTAATTTGATATAATGGTGGATGTAATCTGTCATAACGAGTACTATAGTAGAGTTGAGGAAGCTGGAACTATGTTTATAACTTAAAATACGTAATTGTTTTAGTAAAAGCTCATTAATTCGAAGGGGGCATTCAAATTATGTCGTAAACCCATACATAGTTTATCAGTAAAATTACAGTCGCACAACATTTTCCTCGTAAAAGACGAATAATTCGATTAAGTACAAAATAATATCTTGCTCACCACGATACTTCGTCTCCTTTTCTTAATCTTTTATTTCTCTTCTAAAACACTGAGACACTGCAACGGCGTGAACGAATGTAAAATGAATGAATGATGAATTTTAGTGATGTAATGGAATAATGAACTCTTTTACAGTACCCAAAAACACTTTAGTAGTGTTGCGGTGGCTTATATATCTCCAAATAGAGATTGTGTTACTGTAACATCAACTGCAATGGGCCAAAATTGTCATGCCTGATACCGTTATAGTTCTACTCTAAGACTGAATGGAGATATAATTGCGCCACTTTCTTTGTAGATGCACCTTCTTTGGCCTTTTATTTGACCACCGATTAGTTTTTACAAAACGTTCTATGGCCTTCTATAAAACTAACTTTTGTTGGTTTTCCCGCAAAGCTACTTAACTTAAACACGAGGAAAAAACCTCACTCGTAAATTGAGATTCAAAGTCACCTCACACCGAAACACATTTTGTCAACACACACCAAAAAGCCCTAAATACAACTATGGTGCAAAAAACCTGCCTCATTGCGCATCAAGTCCAATTAAAGGGCCGTGCGCAATGTCCCGACAATAATGAACGCACTTCTTTCATGCGTTGTTTTGATTTAATTTCACGCACGACGCATACGCATATGGCGTCGACGACGTTTATTTTATTAGGATCAAAAGCTTAATCAAGTGTAAGTGGTGTTGTGTAGGGTGATAGAAATATGGCGGAATATGGTCAGGTTTTTGAAGGACTAATGTAATGGCAATTGAATCGCGTCGATGAAGATATTTTAAGTAGTAAAAAGTTACATATCCTTTTTACATTCTCGTTGAGTGCCCCGGGGCTAAAGCAACTACGGGGCTCATCATCTTCCTAGCCTTTTCCCAACTATGTTGGGGTCGGCTTCCAGTCTAACCGGTTTCAGCTGGATACCAGTGTTTTACGTGAAGCGACTGCCTATCAGACCTCCACAACCCAGTAACTGGACGAGACGATACCTCTTAGTTAGACTGGTCAGACTTTCTGGCTTCTCAATACCCGTAACGACTGTCAAAGTTCTACGAATGACAACCGGGACCAACGGCTTTACGTGCTTTCCGAGGCACGGGATGTCGGTGATGTCCAAGATAATCTTTAGAAAGTACATATGAATTGAAAAAATCACATTGGTACTTGTCCATGCCCATGCCCATGCCTTTTAACCATTTCTAAGGCAGGATGCATTTAGCGCGTTTTGTATATACTTTGACACAAGTTTTATTTTGTTCCGCGCATTTTTTTAATCATTCACGCCATACTTCATATATGTAGGTCCTCTTGTTGGATCTCATGAGTGATTGAAATATTTTCAAATTATGTGGAAACGGCGATTTATAATTTTGAGTTAAGTCTGAAATTACCAATCCACCTCGAGCAAACGTGTCTTCTATGTATGAGAAGAGGCCTTTGCCCAAGTGGGACAGTAATAAGCTGGTATTATTTCTTACTTCGATTTTGAGTGTATTTAATGATTTTAAAACCGTTACACGTCATCACACAAATGATGACTATATAGCCGTCACTCCACTTTTTCTGTCACTCCCAAAACATTTGCAAAAACTGTCCCCTTCTTATAATTATGACATACAGCCGTAACAGTCACACACTACATCAGTCGCGTGCCTATCCTCTTGGGTCACAGGTTCGATTCCCGGCGCAGTCCCTAGAGCAAACATTGTCACCGACACACGTGCCGATGCATTTTTGAGAAATTTTCTGGTTGGATTTAGTTTGAACCTTTTTGCTTATGTATTAAGGTTGATTTTTCAATGTTATTTGAGATTGAATGTAGTTGCAACTGCGTTTAGACAAGTTTATCATTTGCCGTTCACGAGACCCTTAGCCTGTAAGATTTAAGATGCAAATTTCTTTGATAAGGTGGTTAGAAAATGGTAACATAATAATTTTAGTTATTATTGGCCACGTGTCAGAAAATGATGTGTATTTGTATAATTGTATTAAGTTGTGGGAGATGTGGTAATTGTTTGGGTAACCGCAGTTGCCAATATTAGTGGGAGTCTTTGTAATGGATCAAGTCCCATTTTTTTTTTTTTATTATTATTATTATGGGCTTGCTCTTGGTCCCAGACTAGCCCGAGGGCATAGACGGAGCCTACGATGGAGCGAGCTTACCCAGTAGATGCCTATGCACTCGTTTCTTGAATACTTCCGGGTTATATGAATTTGGAAACACAGACGCCGGCAGGGAGTTCCATTCCTTTGCGGTGCGCATTATGAACGACTAGCTGTTGCCCGCGACTTCGTCCGCGTGGAAGAAAAGTTCCCGTTTCCGGGGGATTTCCGGGATGAAAACTATCCTATGTTCTTTCTCGGGTCCCAGACTATATCTGTACCAAATTTCATTCAAATCGGTTCAGTGGTTAAGGCGTGAAGAAGAGACAGACAGACAGACAGAGTTACTTTCGCATTTATAATATTACTAGCTTCTGCCCGCGGCTTCGCTCGCGTTAGAAAGAGACAAAAAGTAGCCTATGTTACTCTCCATCCCTTCAACTATCTCCACTTAAAAAATCACGTCAATCCGTCGCTCCGTTTTGCCGTGAAAGAAAGACAAACAGACAGACAGACAGACAGACAGACAGACAGACACACTTTCCCATTTATAATATTAGTATGGATTTTGAGAAGCGCTGCGTGCGGATATTATGAACGATTTTGAGAAGCGCTGCGTGCGGATCCATACTAATATTATAAATGGGAAAGTGTGTCTGTCTGTCTGTCTGTCTGTCTGTTTGTTTGTCTTTCTTTCACGGCAAAACGGAGCGACGGATTGACGTGATTTTTTAAGTGGAGATAGTTGAAGGGATGGAGAGTAACATAGGCTAAATTTTGTCTCTTTCTAACGCGAGCGAAGCCGCGGGCAGAAGCTAGTATTTCTATAAATTAGATGGAAAATTTCATCGGTGAAGAACAACATCGTGAGAAAAAGTGGGATTTACAATTAATAATGCCAACCTGCACTGCTTCGCCTTATGTTCCGGGGCCACGGTAACTATTATAAACATTCCGCAACAAATTCTAGCAAGAACCGTTCTCATATTTATTTATTTATTGTATTTGTTTACAGATTGATAGGTCTTTTGTCAGTGCAAGTCTAGTAGCTCTTAAATAAAATAAAAAGCTCATAAAAAACTAAGCTCTAATAAAGTAGCTCTTACAAAATAAATAATTATGTAAACCTTTCGGACACTATACACGCCAAAAAAAAACAACTTATTCATAACATTGCCCACACAATAACAACCGATCGATCCATCAAAAAAACTACAAAATGAATTCAAAAACGAAACACGTAAAACACCCCTGCCCATCAGAATTACAGTTTAATAGACAGTGTGTGACATACGGACAAAGGACACAGATAATAATGTTGAACTGACACGGGGCGATACAGATGTAACTCTTGTAGTGCTACCGTAGGGGCGAGGTAACCTGTATTGAGTGTCGCTTTGGTTTAGTAGTTAGGAGTGAGGATGTTTAGTGTGAGCTCGGAGTTTGATTCTCGGTTTGCTACAATTAAAGAGATATTTCTTAGTTTTTTCTGGTAAAGTTTAACTAGAATAAGTGTGAAATTCTACTTATGTTTTAGATTTTGTCATCTTATTCATCTTCCCAGCCTTTACCCAACTCAGTTAGTGTTGGCTTTCAGTCTACCCAGATTCAGCTGTATAACAATACTAGCTTCGGCCCGCGGCTTCGCTCGCGTTAGAAAGAGACAAAAAGTAGCCTATGTTACTCTCCATCCCTTCAACTATCTCCACTTAAAAAATCACGTCAATCCGTCGCTCCGTTTTGCCGTGAAAGAAAGACAAACAGACAGACAGACAGACAGACAGACAGACACACTTTCCCATTTATAATATTGTTACGTAGGTAGGTATAGGTGACGTACCTAAGTGTCGATTGTTCCGGGCACATTTACTAGAAAATTCGGGAAAGTTCCACGACGTTCTAGAACGTTCGATGGAGTTCCGAGGGGTCATTCGAGAAACTTCCAGATCATCGTCGATCATTCGCGATGTTACTGGAATGTTCTCGAATGCACCTGGGTACCTCGGGTTGTCGAACTTTCTAGAAAATGTGACCGGACGATATAAATAGCGGACGTGTCGGCACGGGACTCAGTTCAGTTTTGGGAACGAAACAGTGAACATCGCCGCGAAGCGGAACTACGACTGCGATACGAAGTGTGTGTTTTGTGTAGTGTCGTGTTAGTGAAGTGTTTTTGTGTTTGTGAATTCTTAATAAAGTTAATTGTGTTTTTTCGAGTAAAACTGTTATTTTAATTTATCCCGAACCCCAGCTCGTAACATTTGGTGTCAGAAGTGGGATACGAACCCACGCCCACACAAGTGGACCAGAGGCGATTTGACCCCACCTCGGAGCACGTACCGGGTGGCAGCCAGCCGACGATGGAGCCAGCGTCAGCTCAGGTATCTGGTGGTTCTGCAGCATCGACCACCATGGACCTTTCTGCCCTGATGGTACTGCTGCAGGAACAAGCTCGCCGTCAAGAAGAACAGGCCCGCCGTCTGGAAGAACAGCTGCAGCGGGACAAGGAAGAACAGATCCATCGGCTGGAGGAACATCTGCAGCGAGACAGGGAAGAACAGACCCACAAGCAAGAGGAACAGATCCTGCTTATTAAAGAGTTGCACGCGGCGGTTGGTAAGGATATTGGCGCCGTAAAGGAGAAAGTGAAAATGCACGAGAACCGTATCTCCGAGGCCGAGAACCGCATATCCGAAGCCGAAAGCCGAGTCTCTTGCGCCGAGAATCGTATCTACGGGACCGAAACCAAGATTGCTGACATCCAGAAAGCTTTGGGATGTCTCAAGTCTGGAGGTGAATTTGCGGCTCCTGTTGTTGCTGCACCATCGGTGCGTGGGTTTAAAGCGCCACCCTTCGACGGAACATCTTCGTGGTCTGCGTACAAGCTTCAATTTGAAGCTGTAAGGGAGGCAAATGGGTGGACAGATGCGCAAGCGAAGACCGCACTCACTTTGGGCCTCCGTGACCAGGCTTTAACAGTTTTAGAGGCACTCGGCAATAATGTCTCGTATGAGCAGTTGATTGAAGCCTTAGAGTCTCGGTACGGGGACGCTCATCTGGAGCACGTCTTTCGTGCTCAGTTAAAGGATCGCGTACAGCGCAGCGGTGAAAACCTGCAGCAATGGGCTCTTGAAGTAGAAAAACTGGTACGAAAGGCGTATCAGTCAGCGCCTGCGCTCATCGACGGTAATTTGGTTCAAGCGTTCGTCGATGGCATACGGGACTTTGAAGTCAGAGCTGCTGTGAGACTTGGGCACCATGAGACTCTGAAGGTAGCCTTGGCCAATGCACTGGAGGTGGAGGCAGTGAGGCAGGACCACCGTGCCCATCGCATCAGGGAGATTGCGCCATCTTCACGTGACCGTTCAAAGTACAGCCCCACATGCTACAATTGTGGGGAGAAAGGTCACATTCGAACGAGTTGCCCTAAGCGAAGAGATTCCAGCGAAGATCAGACCCGGGAAAGAAGTACGGCTGCTGCCACAGCTCAGCAGCAGGGAAACGAGTAAAAGCCAGAACTGCGGGGCGGGTGCTGGCTGGTGGTCAAGGAGCCCCAAGGATATCGATCTCACAAGCCCATGATGGGAACAGCCTGATTATCAAAGGTGAAGTGATTGGAAGACCTTGTAAGTTAACATTGGACACTGGAGCTTCTCGCACAGTCGTCAGTTCCCGAGTAAATCGTCTTCTTGGGGACTTCTTCAGCAAGTATGACCACATAAATTTGGTAACAGCTACCGTCAGCACATACCCATCCGAGGCGAGAAGGAGGTGAAGTTGAAGCTGGGTAGCGCAATTTATCGGCATAAAGTCATCGTGGCTGATATAGAAGATGAGTGCATCCTAGGATTAGACTTCATGCGACAGCACTGTTGTAAGATCGACGTGGATCAGGGAGTCCTGAAGTGTGGTTCGGAAGAAGTCTTCATGGAAGGTGCACCATCAGGGAAAGTGCACTGCTTGAAGAAGACTGTTCTTCCTCCCAGGTCGGAATCGATAGTTCCAGTTAGCCTTCCACGCAATACTGGACCGAAAAATCGATGCATTCTCGTTGAAAGATTGGACGAGGACCTCCCATGGAAGATGGCGCGAAGCTTAGTACGAGCAGTTGATGTTGCAACTGTACGCATCCTGAATCCAAGTGAACAAGCACAAGTTATCCAGAAGGGTACGTTGATGGGTACTTGTGAGGAAGTAGCATGGATGCGTAATTGCCAACATCCGCCTTCTCGGAACGTCGCTCAAGATGCAAGTTCTCACATCTCGAATCTTCTGGAAGATTGTCGCACAGATTTATCTGCGAGAGAAATGGATAAGGCTAAGAAGATGTTACTTCAATACGCCGATATTTTCTCTGCACATGACGCTGACATAGGAAAGACTGGATTAGTTCAGCACAGAATCAACACGGGAAATGAGTTACCTATTCGTCAGCGACTTAGAAGGTTACCAGTGGCAAGAGAAAAGGAAGTGGACGCCATGATTGAAGGGATGGTAAAGGATGGAGTTATAGAGCCTTCATCTAGTCCCTGGTGTTCTCCTGTGGTCCTAGTGAAAAAGAAGGACGGCAGCATGCGGTTTTGTGTAGATTATCGTCGGCTGAATGACATTACAAAGAAAGACAGCTATCCATTACCCAGGATCGACGACACTCTTGACACGCTGTCAGGAATGAAGTGGTTTAGCACGTTGGACCTAAAAAGTGGCTACTGGCAAGTGGAAATTGACCCCAAAGATAAGGAGAAAACCGCATTCTCTACAGGAAAAGGACTTTGGCAATTTAATGTTATGCCATTCGGATTGTGCAACGCTCCTGCAACTTTTGAAAGGTTAATGGAGCAGGTACTCACCGGATTAATTGGAGATGCCTGCTTAGTCTATTTAGATGACATCATCATAGTAGGCCGCACATTCGAAGACCACCTTCAAAATTTGGAACGTGTACTATCTAAGATCCGAGGAGCTAATCTTAAGTTAAGTCCAAAGAAGTGCACCTTCTTTAGACAGCAGGTTAGTTTTTTGGGGCACGTTGTGTCTAAAGAAGGAGTGCAAACTGATCCAGAGAAGATCGTCGCTGTCAAGGATTGGCCAATTCCAAAAGACAAGACGCAGGTCAGAGCATTTTTGGGTTTGTGCTCATACTATCGAAGGTTTGTCAAGAATTTTGCAGACATCGCCAAACCATTACATAAGCTTACCGAGGAGAAGAGACCTTTCTGTTGGGATGATGGCTGTGACATGGCTTTTGAGGAGTTAAAGAAACGGTTGTGTAATACTCCGATTTTGGGCTATCCTGATACAGAAAATGAATTCGTAATTGACACGGATGCAAGTAATACTGGAATTGGCGGTGTGTTGTCTCAACGAAAAGGAGATCATGAAGTTGTGATAGCTTACTTCAGCAAGTCTTTATCGAAACCGGAAAGAAACTATTGTGTCACGAGACGCGAACTCCTCGCCGTTGTGAAGACTTTGCAGCATTTCAGCAAGTATTTATTGGGACGCAAATTCCACCTTCGAACTGACCATGCTGCATTGAAGTGGTTGCTACAGTTTAAGAATCCGGAAGGGCAAGTAGCAAGATGGATTGAACTGCTGCAAGAGTTTCACTTCTCAATTGAACATCGCAGTGGGAAGTCTCATGGTAATGCAGACGCTTTATCACGAAGGCCTTGTCCGGAGGATTGCAAGCATTGTGTCAGGCAAGAAGCTAAGGAAGCAGTTCCTGTCAGAATGCTAAGAACAGACCTTAGTGATGAGTGGAAGGAAACTCTACAACTTACTCAGCAGAATGACTCGGATATCAAGCCAATTCTCAAATGGATTAAAGCTAATGCTTCTAAACCAAAGTGGTGCGATGTTGCAGCAATGAGTACAACCACAAAGAGCTATTGGGCACAGTGGGAAAGCTTGGTACTCCAAGATGGTGTCTTGTGCCGTAAATGGGAAAATGCTCGTGGAGACAAGTGCCATCTGCAAATGGTCGTGCCGAAATCGAAGGTACCAGAAATTCTTCGGCTCTACCACGATGGATGTTCCGGAGGACACATGGGGGTAAAAAGGACTCTGTTGAAGATCCGAGAACGGTTTTATTGGATCCATTGTCGAGAGGATGTTGAAGATTGGTGTCGCAAATGTACCAGTTGTGCGGCAGTAAAAGGTCCTCAAACACGCAGCAGAGGAGCACTGAAAGTGTACAATGTAGGAGCCCCATGGGAACGGATAGCACTAGACGTCGCTGGCCCATTCCCTGAAAGTGAAAGCGGAAACAAGTACTTCTTGGTTGTCATGGACTATTTCACGAAATGGCCAGAAGTTTTCGCTATTCCTAACCAAGAAGCTTCAACAGTTGCTGATAAATTAGTCCACGAAGTCTTTTGTCGGTTCGGAGTACCCTTAGAAATCCACAGCGACCAAGGAAGAAATTTCGAATCTCAAGTTTTCCAGGAAACATGTCGCGCAATGGGTACTCACAAAACTAGAACCACGTCATATCACCCACAATCTGATGGAATGGTGGAAAGATTTAATCAGACACTGGAACGATATCTGGCCAAAGTTGTAGCGAGCAGACAACGGGATTGGGACAAGCACATACAGCCGTTTCTTCTGTCCTACAGAAGTGCTGTTCACGAAAGCACAACTGTGACACCAGCCTTTGCAAACTTTGGAAGAGAGTTGCGGTTACCGGCAGATTTAATAACTGGCATCCCCCCTGATTCACCAAGCAGCATAACAGATTATGCCAATGACCTGCGTAACAAGATGAATGACGTATATGAGCATGTCAGACAGTCAGGCCAGCAGATGTCTGAGAGGATGAAAACTCGCTATGACCGGAAGATGAACAATAGCGGATTTGATGAAGGTTCACTGGTGTGGTTGCATAACCCAGTGCGTAGTAAAGGGAAGTCGCCTAAACTACAGGCAAAATGGGACGGACCATACCAAATTGTGACCAAAATCAACGACGTCACCTACCGGATACGAAAGAGTACGAGAACTGCTCCTAAAATTGTTCATGTAGATCGTCTGGCACGATACTACGGGAATAATGATGCTCGGGACGAGCATGTCTTAGGAGGGGGCAGTGTTACGTAGGTAGGTATAGGTGACGTACCTAAGTGTCGATTGTTCCGGGCACATTTACTAGAAAATTCGGGAAAGTTCCACGACGTTCTAGAACGTTCGATGGAGTTCCGAGGGGTCATTCGAGAAACTTCCAGATCATCGTCGATCATTCGCGATGTTACTGGAATGTTCTCGAATGCACCTGGGTACCTCGGGTTGTCGAACTTTCTAGAAAATGTGACCGGACGATATAAATAGCGGACGTGTCGGCACGGGACTCAGTTCAGTTTTGGGAACGAAACAGTGAACATCGCCGCGAAGCGGAACTACGACTGCGATACGAAGTGTGTGTTTTGTGTAGTGTCGTGTTAGTGAAGTGTTTTTGTGTTTGTGAATTCTTAATAAAGTTAATTGTGTTTTTTCGAGTAAAACTGTTATTTTAATTTATCCCGAACCCCAGCTCGTAACAATATTAGTATGGATTTTACAATTATTAATGTTTTACATAGAGCGACTGACAGTCAGACCTCCACAACCCGGTAACTAGACAACACGGTACGCCTTGTATAGACTGCCAAAGAATGACCAAGGGGGCCAACGACTTCATTGATGACCTAGATAAACTTAACAACAGAAACTACTAATCAATATAAAAATCGACTAAAGACTGTAATTATACCCACATTAAAAGTCCCTACTCTCTCTACCCATCTACATCAAGCTAGGGGGCACAAACTACAAACGTCACCTGCCATTAAATCGAGCGCGCATCATTGACAACACACCAATTGTAACCTCGCGTAATCCTCTCCTGCTTGTATCAGTTTCCTCAGTGTTGAGGGTCGTGACCACTTCCCAGAAGCTTCTGGTGGAAGACTCAACAGCATCTGTTCCTATCTGCTACCGAATGTAGAACATTGTGAACTGTGGCATTAAGGGTTGTGCGAATCTTATCCAACGTGTCAGGTTTCTACCATGAATGAGGTCCTTTTCCTTACACCTTACCAGTGGCTAACCTCATCAGGTTATCACTTTTTTTTTGCAGGATGAAGCCAATAGCAGGAACTACTAATCAATATAAAAATCTACCAAAAACTGTAATTATATCCACATTAAAAGTCCCTACTCTTTCTACCCATCTACATTAAGCTAGGGGGCACAAACTACAAACGTCACCTGCCATTAAATCGAGCGCGCATCATTGACAACACACAGATTGTAACCTCGCGTGATCCTCTCCCCCACAGATCAACTTCCTCAGTGCTGAGGGTCGTGACCACTTTCAAGAAGCTTCTGGTGGAAGACACAACGCTATCTGAGCAGATTTGCTAACGAATGTAGAGCATTGTCAACTATGGCGTTAAGAATGGTTCGGATCTGGTCAGTTCAAGGTGTTGAGTTTCTACCACGAGATAAAAGATCTTAGCAGTGGATAACCTCTTCAGGTTATCGCCATTCTATCTGCCACTTCTGGAAGACTCAACAGCATCTGAGCAGATTTGCTGCCGAGTGTAGAGCATTGTGAACTGTGGCGTTGAGGTTGGTGCGGATCTAATCAAATGTGTCAGGTTTCCACCATGAGATCTTTTTCCTTCGACTTTTTCAATGGCCATCATCCTCTCCTAGTTATCGCCATTCTTTCTGCCAACTTTGCTGCAGATTAAAAGGATGGCAGACACTAATGAATAAAAATCAAACTACTAAAACTTCCACATTACCCCAAGCTAGGGGGCACAAACACAAACTAAACGTCACCTGCCATTAAATCGAGCGCGCATCATTGACAACACACAAATCGTACTGCGTGCGAGCCCTGCACCCCTTATTGAATAAATATTGTTCTCTATTGAGATATAGGGCGACAGTTGGACCGTCATTTGCAGATGTTCTGCAGTGGTTGAGGGTTTTGGAGGCAGTTTTTCTGAAGTAATCTTGGCTTTTTAAGAATGGGCAACATTAGTAAGATAGGGCTTAGGCACGGAATTTATATGAGAGACCGTGTAGCCTGAGAATTGAAGTTTTCGTTGCAGAATTAGTACTCTGAAGTGGAAGATATTGATATTGATGATGTCTGCAGATGGACAGACCAACATTACGACCAACACGGGTTCGTAGCGACAGGTGAGGGGTTAAGTACAGACAAATGAATAGAGAACGTATACAGTTGGATAAGAAAAGGCAAGAAACTTTTAGAATACAATATTTGATAGTCATTGCTAATTGTTGAATCTTTTTAAAACTCTGAGATTGTAGAAACAATCTCGTAGTGCCCCTAGCAGGTCGGATGGCTTTTTGATCTAAATCAACACACAGCCGAAACTACTAAAGCTCAAAACATGAAATTTATGACAAACTTTCTTTTTATGACTAACTACTAAGAAGCTCGATTTTTAGAAATTCAACACAGGCATAGACGGAGAAAACACATAGTAATAAAAAGAAATACTATCCATCCGTGTCAACGTCATGAAGAACAACATTATTTCGATAATAAGACGTTAATACATAAGGTAGAAAGATATATACAAGGTCATTTATAAAACTAATCAACTAACGCATGTACCAGGAGTACATAGACCCTCATATATTACACGAAAACAATCAACCACAGCAAACACTCGACACGTCCAGATGCAAACAAAATGGACGGTAATAAAAAATAAATATTGACTTTGAATATCAAATAATCATTGGGCTCCGTTTTAATGAATTAAAAATGTCCCTGTGAAATTATAGGACAGGGGGCGGGGTGCTACTGCAAGCGAGTTACTAATAAAATTTTGACATTAATATATTATGATGAAAATAGAAATGCATGGATAGTTAAAGCTAAAAGCTTACAAATTTTAAAGGTAGGTTATTAATAATGCATTTACTTTAATGAAAAACTTCGTATTAATATTAGATACTTATTTAGCAGATCACTGAGCAGCTTAAAAAAGATAAAATATCAATCAGCTCTTTAGCTTTTAACTGCTTGAGGTTGCAACATCAAACAGGTCAAAATATTTTAGTAACCTGGATACCGAACGAAACGCCGTCTGTAATCTCAAGAGACGTGGAGAAATACTTTACTACGCTGTCGTAGTAAAGTATTTTTCCACGTCTCTATTTATTTTCATGACGTCAGAAAAAGGAATTATTATGACTTATTTATTAACTATTACTTGAACCAACAAAAACTAATCATCTCTTGAAACTTACAAGCTTGAAATTGAAGAAAAGAAACTTGCGAGCTACAAAGAGAACACAGGTTTACAATTCATAAGCACAGACATCCGCTCCGCTTATGAAACCGCTATCACAGCCGCCACAACCTAACACCACGGGGTACGGGGCTGTTTTCATTTACTTAACAAGGCGACTTTTTAATACCAATTGGTGGGCGGAGCTCAGTGATTGGTCGAAGCGACATGCTGTCTAATTACAAAGCAGCTTATTGGCAGATTGGAAGTGCGTTCTCTTTGCAAACTGTCGTCAAATTAATTTGGGGAGTAATTATAATGAGTGGTTTAGTTTCGGCTTTTAATGTGTAACGTTGATTAAAAGTCAGGTTGAAAGGTAAGGAATTGGGTCAAATTGTTATTTATACTTATAGGTATAGATGAAGCTTTGAAATCTTTATGGAATTCTCTGAAATTGAATTGGAAAGTAAAACAGAATATGCAGTGCAAAAAGATTAGATTAGGCCGTTAATTACGAATACTCATAAAAATAAAACATAGAAGTATTAAAGTGGTATTTCTTATAATAGTATTTTAAGATAGTGTTCTATTTTTTTTTTTATTTTTTTTTTGGTTACATTATTTTCATATTCTTGTAATTATTTTACTAATATATCTGTACAAATCATGGTAAAACTAATTATTTATTACTTTTACTGCCATGTTTTCCAATCAATTTTTATTCCTTTTCACAAACAAAACAAAATACACGAATCCGTTTAAAAATGCTACACTTTCTTACTAATCGATCCATTAAAAATCGAAAAAGCACAATCGGCATCAAATCAAAATCTCAGCATTCGAATGAAGAACATAATAACGTTATCGAGTACTCGTGGAGAGTATAATTCGATTCTGTTCCGTTACGACGGTACTCGATACTCGAAACGAGTAGCCCTTTGATTGGACGAACCCTTTTGTGTAAAGTAGCAAGTTAGTGCTTAGGGCAGTGTGGTTTTGATAAATGAGTCTTATTGCGATGGCAGAAGGTAGGTTTCTTATTAACGGGATGAAAGGCAAATAGGAAATATGAGAAATCTGAACTATGATTGTATATTTTCAAAATCCAGTTCTTTTTTCATGAAAAGCATGATTGTAGTAATAAAAATTCGCACATAAATAAAGAATTGAGGATTTATTTTATTGTTTTTACTTGGCATAATCCATACTAATATTATAAATGGGAAAGTGTGTCTGTCTGTCTGTATGTTTGTCTTTCTTTCACGGCAAAACGGAGCGACGAATTGACGTGATTTTTTAAGTGGAGATAGTTGAAGGGATGGAGAGTAACATAGGCTACTTTTTGTCTCTTCCTAACGCGAGCGAAGCCGCGGGCAAAAGCTAGTGTGATATAAGTACGTAGTCTGTAAATCAAAGATTGATTTAAATATTCTATATTTTTATCGAGTCTATAGTAATATAACAAAGCTGTTTTTTTTTGTTATTCCTTTAAGAACGGTAATGTCTAGAACTACCAGTCAGATTCGACAAACCTCTCTGTATGTGATAGCCAGATTTATGAAGAATAGTATAGTCTAACAAAAAGCCGCTACAACCTACAAAGACGGATCAGTAACCCAAAGCGCAAGTGAAATCACGGCAACAGCTACTTCAGTACAAAAATGTTTTACAATCCCATAGATCACGATAACAAGTCAAAACTCCGTAATCCATCCTCACATATGGCATCAAACATCGCTAATTTATTACATCTTGCAACCCTAACTGTGCCGGTATCCGATTGAATCGATAATCGTCTGTAATCTACCGAGTATCGATGTCGCACCCCTGCCACAGAGTAGAGTGTGACAGAGAACGCGTGCCAGTAATTTTAGATTAATTTAATTATGTTGATAATCTGATAAGGTGGTGTGTAGGCCATCTGATGTTTTCCCCTGGGTTTTGTGGTGAACTTAAAGTTTTAATGTGGAATATAATTTTATCTAATTTCTATATTGCCACTTAAAAATTATAATTTCAATATCTTGGTTCTAAAAACCTTTTTTAGTACTCCAACCATAAGTCATATTTAATATTATGCTACTGTTTGTTGTTAAATATATATAAATATAAAAAGAATATTTCCGCACAAATTGATCGCGATGATTTAATAAAGACTAATCCAATAATACCATACATATTTTGACATGCATTGTTATTTAGCCGTTAAATAAAAAAAAATATTATGTTTAATCTTAAGTAAATTGACTCAACACAAAAGTCAAGAAACATGGACAACTGATAGAACAACTCTATTATAAATAAAGATATTCTCTAGCTAGATCGGATGTTGGTCACATGGCCGCTGCCAATTTCATCCTAGGCATAACAAGTACGCTATTTCAAGGACCGGTATTGACGCTTCATAGCTTAATTGAAATAAGTTATTTGACTTCACTGTCTGTCTCAACGATTTATACTCTATGCCCCGGTACTAAACATGCCTATCTCCATTACAAAAAAATATATAACCTCTTGACCGAATATCGTCATAACGACGGCAAATAACGTAGATGTGACAAGTACGTTATTTCGCGGACCGGTAAAAGCTCGACGAGGAACGGTGCTTTTTAGATTAATCTTTCAACGACCAAGCGACAGCCGGCTGTCGGGCTGCTATTGTCTTTCTCTTGTGTCTCGAATCACATGTGTTCAAAGGTTTAACCTTTCAACGACCAAGCGACAGCCGGCTGTCGGGCTGCTATTATCTTTCTCTTGTGTCTCGAATCACATGTGTTCGAAGGTTTAACCTTTCATCGACCAAGCGACAGCCGGCTGTCGGGCTGCTATTGTCTTTCTTAGTGTCTCAAATCACGTGTGTTCGAAGGTTTAATTGAAATAAGTATAATAAATGGAATAATAATAATAAACCCGCAGGGCAGCTTGTGGCGAGCTGTCGGGCAGTAGCGACCCCGCGGACCTGACCTCCTGGGAGACTCTTTGTTCTTCATCTCTGGCTTGCCTTAACTGGCCGGTCAGAGTGAGAACTGACGAGGAACAAGACTCCCACCTCACTCTTGCCTTAATTGGCTGGTTTGAGTGGAGAATCGCAAGAGCATACGTGCTCGGGGGAAGGAAGTATTCCAGTAAGATGCTGGTAGGGATCTTGACCGTACTTCCGGGATTGTCCTGATAGCCGTGGAATACCTCTCCACTCCTCAAGCACCTCGATATATGTTGCCCCCTTGTCGCTACGTCACTATGTGCTAGCGGCCGTTTTCGGGGGCCCATTTACTGAGTGTGCAAGTCACCCCCTGCCTTTTTATCCGTGTTTACAAGCATTGGCCAGGCAGGGGCCATAGCCATTCAATAGTCTAGGATAAATAATCCATCTTAGCAACCCAAACCCATAGTCCAATACCTTTTTTATTCCATGACCTGCAATAGACCACCACCAACCGGGGGTTGACCTTAGGTGCACTTGAGTGGTGCATATAGGGATAATCGCCGGTTGGTGCCTCACTTCATATTATAAAGCTTTATTTAAGGGGCCTCTGCGAGTTGGCTTCGGCCCCTCGTACGCCTTTCAAAGGACCGGGACCCCAGGGTCCCGAGAAACTTAAAGTTTATAGTAAAATAATAATAATATAATTTATTTGCCATAAGTGTTGTACAAGATGAGATCTTAAAACTAGTACATGTTTCAAACACTTAGTCGAAAATTAGACATGCAAATATTTAGTGGGTTCTGGCTTTAAATTACATAATGTCTTCATTAGTCGAATAACTTAAGATAAATTTAATAGATTCAAATCATGTCAACTATTTATAAATTACAATTAAATTATTTACGCTTTACAATATTGATATAATCACTCACAGAGTAGAAAGATTGTTCAATAAGCCATTTTTTAAGTCGGGAAATAAATAACCTATTTGGCAATTTTTTTATATCATTTGGAACTTTGTTATATATTTGACCACACATGTAATAACAATTTCTTTTTAATAAAGTTGTTCTTACAGTTCTAGATAACACTATTCTATCTGGATCTCTACTATTTCGAGGAAAGACATCCTTCGCTCTTAGTACCTACTATAACTTCACTCTCTGGCCCATCTATACTCAATGCCCCGGTACTTAATACGGCGATACGATGAAGTGAATTCGCAGCACATATGGACACAATAGAGTGCGTCGCGTATTGTTAAGGCAAGGCGGTGTTGTGATGTAGGAGCCGGTCAAGTGTGTTCAATGTCGTGTTTAATTAAAGTAAGGAAGAATTGTTTTGAAGAACTTTGCGTTTTATTTTAGGGTTGGGAATGAAAGCAGAACAGTTATCGGAACGATCGAACGGTCTGTCTGCCTAATGTTTTCCTCAATTTGTCTACGAACTAGTGTGTGTTAATATTGTTAAAAAAAACTACTCTAATAGTTCTTTAAGGTGAGGCCAAACCAGCGTAATTTTGTGACTCGTGCGTCGCAGAATTTCGTATTCTGGTACAGTGCAGACCACTCATATTTTGCGTTGCGAGTCTTTTTCTATGAAGGCGACCGAAATTCTGCGACTCACGACTCATAAAATTACGCTCGTTTGGCCTCACCTTTATAGGAACGCCTTTACGGTACTTCCAGATGAAACCCGGAAAAAAAGGATGCAGATGTGCAATTTTATCTAAGTAAACTTCAAAATAGAAATTAAAAATGTTACAAAGTTAGTTAAAACCGACATACATAAATAATGAATTAATTTCCATTCATTTATGCCATTTCTGTATAAACAAAATAATAAATTACTTTTGTATTGGACAATTTTCAGCTATTGAGACCTTTAAATGTGTTCAAGTAGCGAACATACAAACATATTATTAGTAAGATACAACAAAAGCACCCCAGTTTCGCTCGTTGACACCGACATTAAATAGAGTACGACAGATCTATTGTTCTTATTTTGACGTGTCAGCTTTTTAACTTATTAAAGCATTTGTGAATTATTTTGAAAAGGGAGAACGTTGAAGAAGAATATGTGTTAACAATTAATTAAGTCAGCATACAAACAAAAAATCCGAAATCACAAATCGAAAAACATATAATAGACTAGCTTTTGCCCGCGACTTCGGTTGCGTGAAATAATTCCCGTTCCCGGGGGATTTCCGGGATGAAAACTATCCTATGTCCTTTCTCGGGTCCCAGACTATATCTGTACTAAATTACATTCAAATAGGTTCAGTTGTTTAGGCGTGAAGAAGAGACAGACAGACAGACAGACAGAGTTACTGTCGCATTTATAATATTAGTACGGATTATCTTCTGGGGGTTATCGTATTTTATTAAACCACTTCTCTATTTATAGAAAACTAAACAAAAGAATCTAAAAATGGCGTAATGCCTTTTTTAGATTCTTTTGTTCATCAAAACTAACACTCTTTTTTAAAATAAGTAAAATGTGTTTTCACAATTAAGAGACAATAGCGACAGCCGGCCGCCAACAGCCGGCAACCGGCTGTCTTTTGGTCGCCGAAAGGTTAAGTATTGCTTAGCCTAGCCATTACTGGTCTTAGTTATGTTAGGTTCTAAACCACAATTGCAAAAAAAAATGTATTGTCTTGCACATGAGTATATCCTCCACTGCAAAATTTCTCTACCAAATTATGGTTTGCTGGAAGAAAACTCATTTATGGGTTAAGCTCGCCTTTGTACATGATTATTTTATTTGCTACCATTATGTATTTTTGTTTTCTTGTTCGTGTGCAATAAAGAATATGAATATGAACTATTGCATAAACCACCACCGTCCTATGACATACACAGAAGATCGCTCTATCCATTTACTAGGAGTGTAATCTAATTTGTCTAATGCGTTCCCGCCTCCCCCGTATTACCGAGAAGGGGCATCAAGTGGTACGTTTTTTATTATTTTTGATGTGAAAAAATATTAGTTCGAGTGTTTGCGTTTGTAATGGGAAATGTAGGGAAAATTATTAGTTATCAAAAATATGCTTTTGCCCGCGGCTTCGCTCGCGTTAGAAAGAGACAAAAAGTAGCCTATGTTACTCTCCATCCCTTCAACTATCTCCACCGTCAATTCGTCGCTCCGTTTTGCCGTGAAAGAAAGACAAACATACAGACAGACAAGACACACTTTCCCATTTATAATATTAGTATGGATATTCCTCTTTTTTGTTTGAACAAATATAAAGTGTAAAACATTTTACAGTTTTATTGCAACGTTTTTTATTTATTCAGGATTTTTTTAAACGAGCACGGTCTGTTACAGAAATTCTAATCAAGGGGTACGTGCTACCCAGTAACTGGGATTTGGTTACTGAATATTAGACTTCCAGACCTTTCGGCGAAATTACAAGCTTATAAGGGTTATCATTGTATGATGAAAGAGTCATCACAGACATCTTTGTGTGGTGAACATGACTGTTTGTGCTGTGTTTGGGTGTTAATTCATTTAAATTATATGTTATGTAAATCAGTTGTCTGGTTACCATAATGCAGGATCCGTCTACATCGAGATCAGATGGCCGCATGTAGTCACAATATTATGTCCGAAAATATTTATTATCTATTTATATCTACCACGCTGTAGCACGTTACCTGATGAGCGTGTGCGCTCTGCTCCGCAGCGCGGTGAGCAGCTCCACCTCGTCGGTGCTCATGTCGTGGTGCTCCTCGTAGAAGCGCGTGAGCACAGCGCCACGCTCGCTGTAGCACGTTACCTGATGAGCGTGTGCGCTCTGCTCCGCAGCGCGGTGAGCAGCTCCACCTCGTCGGTGCTCATGTCGTGGTGCTCCTCGTAGAAGCGCGTGAGCACAGCGCCACGCTCGCTGTAGCACGTTACCTGATGAGCGTGTGCGCTCTGCTCCGCAGCGCGGTGAGCAGCTCCACCTCGTCGGTGCTCATGTCGTGGTGCTCCTCGTAGAAGCGCGTGAGCACAGCGCCACGCTCGCTGTAGCACGTTACCTGATGAGCGTGTGCGCTCTGCTCCGCAGCGCGGTGAGCAGCTCCACCTCGTCGGTGCTCATGTCGTGGTGCTCCTCGTAGAAGCGCGTGAGCACAGCGCCACGCTCGCTGTAGCACGTTACCTGATGAGCGTGTGCGCTCTGCTCCGCAGCGCGGTGAGCAGCTCCACCTCGTCGGTGCTCATGTCGTGGTGCTCCTCGTAGAAGCGCGTGAGCACAGCGCCACGCTCGCTGTAGCACGTTACCTGATGAGCGTGTGCGCTCTGCTCCGCAGCGCGGTGAGCAGCTCCACCTCGTCGGTGCTCATGTCGTGGTGCTCCTCGTAGAAGCGCGTGAGCACAGCGCCACGCTCGCTGTAGCACGTTACCTGATGAGCGTGTGCGCTCTGCTCCGCAGCGCGGTGAGCAGCTCCACCTCGTCGGTGCTCATGTCGTGGTGCTCCTCGTAGAAGCGCGTGAGCACAGCGCCACGCTCGCTGTAGCACGTTACCTGATGAGCGTGTGCGCTCTGCTCCGCAGCGCGGTGAGCAGCTCCACCTCGTCGGTGCTCATGTCGTGGTGCTCCTCGTAGAAGCGCGTGAGCACAGCGCCACGCTCGCTGTAGCACGTTACCTGATGAGCGTGTGCGCTCTGCTCCGCAGCGCGGTGAGCAGCTCCACCTCGTCGGTGCTCATGTCGTGGTGCTCCTCGTAGAAGCGCGTGAGCACAGCGCCACGCTCGCTGTAGCACGTTACCTGATGAGCGTGTGCGCTCTGCTCCGCAGCGCGGTGAGCAGCTCCACCTCGTCGGTGCTCATGTCGTGGTGCTCCTCGTAGAAGCGCGTGAGCACAGCGCCACGCTCGCTGTAGCACGTTACCTGATGAGCGTGTGCGCTCTGCTCCGCAGCGCGGTGAGCAGCTCCACCTCGTCGGTGCTCATGTCGTGGTGCTCCTCGTAGAAGCGCGTGAGCACAGCGCCACGCTCGCTGTAGCACGTTACCTGATGAGCGTGTGCGCTCTGCTCCGCAGCGCGGTGAGCAGCTCCACCTCGTCGGTGCTCATGTCGTGGTGCTCCTCGTAGAAGCGCGTGGTGCACAGCACGGAGTCCAGCGCGACGGCGAGGCAGTCGCTCGCCTGCTTCGCCAGGTCCATGTCGCGCGGCTCCGTGTGGATGTCTTTCTCCTGTTCGTGGGAAGGTTAGGTTAGCTGGTGGTAGTTTCTTTAAGCATTGAGATTTTTTTTTTATAAACCAATATGGTTTAAGTACACATTTAGCATACGGTAGCAACTGAAACTAGGTGGAAACTTTTAACGGGGAAATAAATTTAATACTCTTACTAGTTTTCGCCTGTGGCTTCGCCAGCGTGGATGTCGAAACAACCTATTTTACATAGAATTATCAAAAACCCTTTCTTAATGGAACTTAGTCTTCATATCTTTACAAGTTTCATGTCTCATATCATTTTAACAATCAATCGGTTTACCATGTTTATTTAATTAATAGTATAAAACTATTCAAAATAATAACGACGTAAGCCGTGACAGTTCCGAGACCAAAATTGGAAACTTGTATATTTTGTAATAATTATGACCTTAAGTGACTGATATAAGTTGGCATTATTCTTGAAGTCAGGGACTTAATTTTGACTGTACTAGTCAAAACTGAGTATATAACTGCGATATAATAAATAAAATAAAATATTAAAGTAAAACTTGAGATTGCCAATTACTGTGACAATTTACAAGTGCCTGTGAATGCTCTAAGCGAAATAAATGCTTAAAATATGAATTTGATTATGTGTTGGCACGTGTTGGCTAAGTTCAACTAATGTCTCATCTTAGCACAGAGGCAAAGTAAGGGTCACATAACTCTAATACGATCTGCGTACATATATCAACGCGGCCGACTGCAAAGAGTTACACTGTGCCACTACTGAGCCGCGTTTGAATAGGCGAGTGTACTTGCTCTAATACTGGCTATGCTTAGGAATCCGTCAATAGTTTCGTTTTTAAATTCTAAAAATGAGTTTAATACATTATGTAGACTAGTGGTTGTCCAGCGTTTTATTTTTTAAGTTTTTTATATAACCATGCCAAAAATGGTATTTAAGTTATCTCAAAAGCTAACAAATATAATGCTTGCAAAAGACATACTCTCTATTCTTCTTACTCTTCAGTTTCTTACTCATTATCATTCGATATGCGTTGTGAATATCGAATGAGTTAAAAAATATTTAATTGTTTTAATAAATAACTTACGTTAACCACAAACTTTTTTAATTAACGCGCCTCTGTGTTACTCAAATAGTTTGTGGTTAACGATAGTTATTTATTAAAACCATGAAATATTTTTACACGCTGAGACTCCGACTGCGGTTTCAAAACATTCCCTAACCGAAACGATATGGCAAACAGGCGCCGACCGACTACACCCGTGCCCCTAAGATATCGTAAATAACCAAAGCAGTAACCAAAAAAAATCGCAACCCAAATGTCGGCCAAAGATGTTATCACCACAATGTCAATCGACCCTAATAAACAACTAGATTTACGATAAAAAAAATCTTCGAATTTCAAAAAAGATCCAAGATGGCGTGAACGATAACATTCAATTAACATTCAAAAGAGTGTACGTTTCAATAAGCTGGTTTTAATAGCGACTAATAAAATATTTTCGGGTTTAAAGCACAAATAAACTTAATTTGATAACGTCTGATTCTGTCAATGCGCTACCATCGACATCGCCTCAGCGCGGAATGATTTACACTAAGTTTGACTAAAGTCTTTCGGCAAACCCCAAAAATCATAAATCAATTGCCTTTTTCTTTTGACTAGCGTATTTTTAGGAAAAGTGAAATGTGTCTTATTCTTCTGTCAAAGGGAAAATAATCTACTTTGTACTTTGTCTAGTCTATCTTAGGAGCGACTAGGATAGATAGCCTAGATCAAATCGACTCGATTCGAATCGATTTGAATCATTTGGGTCATGTAAAAAGTGCAAGCAATCACTTTTTTATTATTTTGTGCTCTTACCACGTTTATTAAAAAGTGCCGAAAGTAATGAAATAACTACAGCTGGATGGCACATCATAAAACCTACCACACTTTTACCATTACTGCTGACACTGCTTAGCGACTAAGAATATACAAATAATTATATATAAACTTCATAGTCGTATTTTATTCATTTTATGAAACAAAACATTCCGCAGTAGAACGCCGCATCTTATCTCCAAAGCAATTCTGTTACGGAACTGCATAAGATTAAAATTCCCAATTTTATTTTTATTGCAAAAATGCAACAATTATTATACTTTTTGGCGAGGTTTTAATAACATTTTTTATTGTGCGAGATTGTATAGCGGTGGGAAGTCATAAAGATGGGCATAAAAATTAATCCGTTAATACACTTTTTGTAAAACAATGCCGGTTTAAGTTATTTGAAAGTAAGGGCACTAGTGTGATTCTGTTAGAGCATATTTCAAAAACAGGCACTTAAGAATTACTTTTCCTCCTCCTTGCGTCGTATTCCTCAGTCGTGAGGGTCGTAACCTCCCTGTCAACATCGTGACTTTCTCTCGGACGATTTTCTTCCATCTAACTCTGTCTCTGGCGGTGTGAAGGGCGTCGTGGACTGTGGAGTCAAGGGTGGTGCGGATCTGGTCAGACCAGCGTATTGGGCTGCGTCCACGAGGTCTTTTCCCTTCTACTTTGCCGAGAATTATTTTTAATCTCAATCTCAAAATCCAGTGTCCTCCAAAATATATTTCCGTCTATAAAATACATTTAAGTTAATTCTTTCACCCCAGCATTTACACAACTTTCCTGATTTATTGATAACAGTTTTCGACACTTTTTATTTTGAGGAGATCTGACAAGTCGAAACTGACAGATATGAGATGAACTATCATAAATATTCTAAATACAATCGAATATTAAACTGCTCAACAGTGACGAATTAATAATCTACAGACCAACACTTCTATTGAATACACAAAAACATTCCCAATTATCTAAAACCTCAATTTTATACGTCCAAGTTCCCTCTATATCTTAGACCTGTCCCTAAAGATAACCGCAGATAAAAAGAGAAAAAAAACCTTTTTTATTTATGTAACGACTACAGAATTTGTATCAAAGAGTCGGTAACTGCCTAATTAGAGGTCCGAGTTTTATTTTTTATTTTATAACAAACTGTAAAAGCTTACGGTATGAATATTCCGCGATTTTATTTCTGTACACGGTAGCGAATACAGATAAAATCTTTATAGTTAAAAGGAGATTGTATTGTGTGTGTCATTGTCTGTGCATCTTTAAAGTCATGTACACTAACTTTAATGCACTTTTCAAGGGTATAAAATAATTTTAAGACAGCTGAATTTTAATTGATTGTGTGAAAGGCGGCAGAGGTAAAGGAAACGCGAATGTTTTGTGCAAAAGTGTTGAAAAAATTACATAAACAGAGAATGAAAATAATTTCTAAATTATTAAAGAGGTAAGTACATAGCCAAGTAGTAAGAAAGCGTGAATCATTATCGCTTACCATCAGAATAGTATCTTGAGATTGGGCGGTGACACCTCAAAAATCAACGTGATAGTGTTGCATTTTTATAAATAACCACTGTCTATCTTAAAAACCAATAAAAATTTGTATCGCTCTGGGTCAAATCATTAATCCAATCCATGAATTTTAATCTCGTATCATTAGAAAAGCTCCATCACCCCACTTTTACTAACATTACAAAATAAGTCTCTACGCATCCATCTACATTTACATCCACGAGTATAGCTACTGGCGCGAGTAACTAGACGAGTCGTAAAGGACGACGTGAACGGTCGCGCGAGATGCATTAGCGGCGCTTTTAGGGCGCCCACCCACTCAACGGCTACTGGCGGTAACGTACAGGGCTGGCGCGGAGAGGAACCATGTTTTTTGTTGAATATTTTTGGTTACGTTGGAAGAGCAGTTCTAAGGTTGTATGCTAAGAAAAATCCATTTTGTAAATAAAAGTCCTGAATTTATATAAGTATCATATTGGTTTCGGATTGGGATTTGGAAAAAAATATTGACGTTTTACCTATTTTTTTTTGTCTGAATTAACGTTTATTCTAATCACGCTTGTTTACAGATGAACATAATGATTTATTGTTAAAATTAATTTCTCATGTAAAAACAGCAAACAAAAAATATTTTACGGAACTTTGTTAGTTTTTGCCCCATTTTGTAGAGGAATGTGTCATTTATTGCAAGACATGTTCTTAATCTAATATCCAGGTACGTCAGTCAAATTTCTTTTCTCAGTAATTTCGCCGTAATGCGAAACAAACGGACTATTATAATGGTTCATTATAATAGCGTAGAGTAGTAGCGACAGGTAAGTTTTTTAACATAGGTCTCTGTTATATTATCAAAATATAAGTAAGCTGTGAAACGTATCAACAAATTATTTCTCGTTAGGAGAGATAATAACAATTAATTCAATATAATTCCTACTTCCCCAAAATTCAAAAAAAAAATCTTAGGGAAAATCAATAAAACAACTTCCTAAAGAAGCATTATTATTTTATGTTTACATATTGACATTAGTCAATCTTTTCACACCTTTTTTCATAAAGAAATATCAATAAAATTTCTCCTACGCGACACCCCTTAAAACCACGTTCGTCATTCGTCTCGTGGCGTGGCGTCTAGCGGCGTCTAACATACATGTATTATAATATATGTAAGTATATAGAGGCACTCCCTCACCGGGACACTCTAATGTAACCAACATTCTATTTTGAGCAATTCGTTATAATGCCTTACTGTATGATATTGAAAAGTGTTTTTTTTTTGTAGTCTACGTCTACATGAGCAGTCTACCTTTTGGCAGGCAATGATAGTCAGAAGTCAGGCAGTCTGAGAAAAAGTCTAACTAAGGGTATCGTGTTATCCAGTAACTGGGTTATGGAGGAAGAAGAAAGTGGAAAGAAAGTGGTTAAATCTGGTTAGCTTCAACCTTTCAAATATTAATAATATTAATAGGGTTCTATTAATCCGTACTAATCCATACTAATATTATAAATGGGAAAGTGTGTCTGTCTGTCTGTATGTTTGCCTTTCTTTCACGGCAAAACGGAGCGACGAAATGACGTGATTTTTTAAGTGGAGATAGTTGAAGGGATGGAGAGTAACATAGGCTACTTTTTGTCTCTTTTTAACGCGAGCGAAGCCGCGGGCAAAAGCTAGTATTATAAATGCGAAAGTAACTCTGTCTGTCTGTCTCTTCTTCACGCCTAAACCACTGAACCGATTTGAATGAAATTTGGCATAGATGTAGTCTGGGACCCGAGAAAGGACAAAGGATAGTTTTCATCCCGGAAATCCCACGGGAACGGAAACTATTATTCTACGCGGACGAAGTCGCGGGCAAAAGCTAGTAGGTATTATATAATATTTGAGAAAAGGTTTGAGGTGCCTATGAAGATGAAGCGCGAACGAAGTCACGGGCAGTCGCAATTTTGTTTTTATAAGCCTGTAAGTTTTCAACGAATTCTTTACTTCACTGAACAAGAAATCACAAGTAGCTTTCCCTCCCTAAAACAAACCATCAAACTTGAACACAAGGAAAGATTCAAAATAATCTTAATAATCCGTACGACATTCCATAAAATAACAAAATGAGCCGAGCACTTTCCGAGATTAGATCAAAAGTTCGGACATACACATAAAACAGCAACCCTTGCGATGTCACCGTGAAAGGGTAACAATTTTCTGGATAGTTAATTTTGATGGGCTCCAATCTTTTTACCAGCCTTGATTAAGTTTGCTTCGGTTTTGGGGAAAATAGTTTATGTAACTTAGAAGTAGGAGAGAAGAGAAATATTCCATGTTTTTTTTTTGTACTGCATATAATAATTTATATTTAGTTAAAAAAATTGTTTATCTTTTTCGGTGAAATTAATTGGACACCGACTACTCTGAACGTTATTGTATAAACTTTGCTGTCTAGATGAGAGAAGCACACAGATTTTGAAGGACCCTATCCTGACAGTGCAATAAAATAGTGTCATAATGAAATATAGCCTTAAGTGAAACAAGCCCAGAATGTCTGCAAAGGACCATAACTATTCCGCATCTTATGGTTGTAGCAATGCTTCGTAAATTTCTAAAACCTATTTGCTATACCACGTGTTTAAAATAAATAAATAAGTGTTGGTAAACCGTAAAATGATTCTTCTTGGTGGTAGAAACAAGTGAATTAGTGAAGCATTAGTTACCTACTTCGGCAAAGCTTTACATTTCTCCATATGATACATATTACGCCATCTATTGATTTATAGAAGAACACAGACAACATTTAATCGCAATAATGAATTAGAACGCTAGGTGTCGCTGTAACCTTATCTAAAGCTCTCGTATAGTTGCTTTTTATAGTTTATGGTAAAGATCATAGATGGCGCGTTTTTCTAGTTCGCGTTCGTTATTTCAAGTAAAACCTTGAATATGGCCGATCCATCAAATAAATAATCTTCGTGAGTGTTAGTTAAAATTATTTGCAAAAGTGATATAATCCAAGAGCAAAATTCAACTATTTATCTCAAGAACGCATAATTATGTTGCAGAACGCATAATTATGTTGCAGAACGCATAATTATGTTGCAGAACGCATAATCGCTGAAGTACGTGTGTTTTTCAGTGGAAACCATGGTTAGCGTAGTGTAGAACTCCCCCTGTCCTTGTCAAAACTGGCGAGCAGTGAACTAACGCAGGCAGATGACGATTAACCTTTCAACGGCCAACCGACAACCGGCTGTCGGGCTGCTATTGTCTTTCTATTGTGTCTCAAATCACGAGTTCGAAGGATTAAGTTATGAACAGTCCACATTGAAGTAACTAAGATGTAACACTTACCAGCTGCAAACTGAGTAGTTTGACGACATACACACAAGCACACGTGCTCATGAAGTATGACGCGCTCATCGTGCACGTAGATATTGTGCGCGATAGTACCATCACCGCCGTGTACAGAGCCCTGTAGGGATAAATACGGCTATTAACAACCTTATTCTTACTTTTTGCGAAACACGCGTGTAGTATTTGATGTAAACAACCTATGTGCAAAATTTCAGAGCTGTCTCATTAAAAATCACGAAGTTATAAACGAAAAACGACTTTATTTTTGTAAATAGGTAAAAAATTACACTTTTACGTAATTTTTTTCTAATTTTAATCGAACGATGGAGCCGGTGTTTCCCAGCAGGACTACACTGAGAAGAAACAACCGAAACAAACTCAGAGGTCAAAGTCTCTTTTGAAGTCCATACAATATTGTATTGGTCAAATTATACGAGGACCATGAAGGTAAACTGAAGTGATCTCTTGATGAGAGACGCACACAGATTTGAGTGGACCTGTCCAAACAGTGCAAGCATTTGTCAAAAGTCGTTAGCTCAACTAAAAAAAACGTAAGGAGCTCAACGTCTACATATTTGGCAAAAGGCTAGGGAGAAAATGTAATTGTGCCGTCAGTGATAATGGAATAATAATAGCCTGGTATTAACATTAACAACATAAAACATAAACTCCCCTAAGTACCGTTTGTGCATGAAGTTTAAATAAATAAATAAACTTTAAATAAATAATTCTTACTTGGTAGTAAACTGCCCAGCTAAATCTTCTTTATCACAAGCGATAGCTAGCAGCTCGCCTAATACTTTGATCAGATGAATCTTGTGCAACGATGTCTTCTCGTGAGGTAACTGGAACAAACACAATCGTTAATACGAATAAGTTTTTTTTTTACAGAAAAGTTGGGGTCTAATAAACCAAAGGTAAAATAATATAATATGAATAGCTAAATCCAAGCCTTTACATTATTCGTAGCATATAAAAATATGAAAAATTCGGCTGTAAAAATAGGTTTTTCAGCCTTATATTAACAACATTGACATTAACATTGTCAGCTAATAGATACAAATAGATGGCGCAAGAACTATTGATTACTTTTTGGTATGTTTTAAGTGATTTTAATACTGTAGTACTTAATCTTCCAATGGTTAGATTTTGAGGAATAGTAAAGGCTAAATAACGTCATTCTACTACTTCCGATGGCGGCACTATGACCGAACTTTGGTGGCCAGTTAGTATTTAATAGTAGCGTGGGATACTGTTCCGTATCAATTTTCATGCACAATCAAAACTTTTAGCCCTTTAGACTATCCTAAAACATTAGTAGTGTTAGTCCAAGTATTATACCGTAATATCTCGCATTTCTAGGAAGGAAATCAATTCACACAACAAAACCAAAGCCTTTCAGACTATTCTAGAACATTAGTAGAGTTGACTTGACTTAAGTTCCTGTGTCCCCTAGTTGGGGCAGAGGGCGTCCACAGTGCGTCGCCATCCCGTTCGGTCTTGAGCTTCGCGTTTAATTTCACTCCAGGTCTTCCCTATATCTTTGGAATCCCCAAGGAAAGCGAAAACGCCGCCCTAAGCAGACCTGGCGGCTAACGGTCATCGCAGAAGCCAAAGATTAGTAGAGTCAGTCCAAGTATTATACCGTAATAATCTCAACCTATCCGCAGTTCTAATCATCAATAAATCATTTTATACAATAAAACCTTTCAGACCATTAATATTTTGCTGCATTATTTTTTTGTTATTTCAGAAAATTAGTAAGGATAAGTTAAAAAACTGTAGTGTCATATCTTACCGCAGTTCTATGTCGAACCCCAAGCCCGGAGGACAACAGTCGGCCCATGCCGCCCAGTTTAGCGCGCTGTTGTGTTGCACACTACATATGGTGATTTAAACAAGATTTAAACAAAAAACAAACAAATAAAAATAAATAATAACATAAAACACATAAGCTGGCTACTACATTCTACATTTGAGGGCGGATCCAGGTGATCATGGCGTTATAGGGGTCCGGACGCCCTGGCCAGGGTTTTTTTTTTGTTGATGGGAAATCATCAAATGCTCGTCCCTCAGTGTCAGACTTTTGCTGACTAAAACCCACTCATGTTACTTCGGCTGCCCTTTATGTTCCGGGGTCACGGTAACTATTAGCCCTGGCCAGGGTTTAGGTCGTTAATTGATAATTTTATAATCAAATATCAGTATTTACTGGATTTTGACAAAATAATCCCCCTTGAATAAACTACTATACAATATGTAACAGTGCTAACAGAATATTGCTACTCGATCAGTTTTTATCTAATTGTTAAAGAGGTGAAATATTATGAATAATTCACAATCTCTAAATAATTTAATTAATTGAGCCAAAATAATTAGGTATTTGACACAACAAATAATTTTCAATTAACAGCAAACAGATTCTAGTGAATAAATATTAAGAGTAAGTAATTTGTACTACGTAAACGAAAAGAAAAATGAAAACAGTTTCAAAATTAAACGAATACTAACAACTCACTATCAAGGACTATTCTCAAGCTTCTAACATAACTAAAGAACCAAACAAAAAAAATTATAAACAAAATTCCAAGCAACATACCGTCTTCTCCACCATCCTATTCAATTCATTCAACTGCTTCTCAAACGCCTGTATATCAATAACACTTCTTGACTTCTCCGTTTTCCCCGATCCACTCATATCACTCAACGAAGAACACACCGAGTTAGTCTTACTCAACTTTGGCTTATCCTTATCTTTCTTCTTCTTCTTCTTTGACCCTTCTTCTCCGTTCTTCTCCGTGTTATTTTCTGGTTTGTCTTTTTTGCTCGGGGGTCTTTCTAGACCCCCGTTGATGACGATTTTGTTTTTCTTTCTGTTGTATTTTTTGTCTAGTTCGTCGTTGTATCCGTTGATTTCGAAGGCTTTGTACGCGACGTCGTAAGACCCCATGCCTATGGGGTGCTCTAGGAAGGGGGTCATCATATGTGATATAGTGTGGATTACTTTGCAAGTTTTTGCTGCCGCGGGTGAAAGGACGTCCATTACGTTGTTTTCTTCTACTACGATTGTTTCGTTGGCGCTGTGAAAAAGACAAAAAAATAATTTAATCAAAAAATCTGTAACGGCATCAAAACCAGACGCATAATCGAGAAATTTGGTAACCTTGAGAAATTATTAATTCTCTTACCTATTCACTTTTATAAACACAGGGAGTGTTTATAAAAGTGAATTTTTTGCCCTCACACACACACACACTCAGTCTAGCTCAAGCACACACTATTAGATCAGCTTGTACTCGACTCTATCTCACTCTCCAACTCTTTTGCCCTCCTACACTTCCGGTGTCTCACTCTCTCTTCCGAAACCACACATTCACTTACTTCTTACTCACTCTCCCACTCAAACATATCTCTATCTGCTTCTATCTTCATTATAAAAACTACATTCCAAACAAAAGTCTACTCACGTAGCCAAAAGCTTCTGTTTCACTTTCCTAGCCTTCTTCTTGATAGCCTTCAATTTCTCCCTCTCCTTTCTCTCTTGTTCCAGTCTTTCTGCTTCTTCTTGTAACTCTTTCTCTTCCTTTGCTGTCTGATCTTGACTTTCTGAGGTTGTCTGTTGGAACAATCATAATATTATTTGCAAGTACACGAATATCAAGTTTACTGTACTATAAATTAAGTACATTTCAGAATGTCACTTTTCAAAAATCACTTTTATTAATGGTACTGATACCCTTGTTTACAAATTAAAGCAAATTTAAGTTGAGGTGCCTTTTTTTCTTTCCATTTTATTAAGAAAGAACAAACAATCAAAGTCCTGTCAAATTAACCTTTCAACGACCAACCGACAGCTGGCTGTCGGGCTGCTATTGTCTTTGTATTGAGTCTCAAATCACGTGTGTTCAAAGGATTCATTTGCAAGTATTTGTCGAGTCAAATGCTCGTCACAAAATGACTCACCGCTTGCCTCGGGCCTGTGGCCTTCTCCCGGATAGCTTGTAAATGCTTGTCGAGTCGTTGTTGACTCGCGTCTTGCTTGTCTCGGATACGAGAGCGAAGTGCGTCTGCTTCTAGTTCTGCAGCGGCCGCGAGAGCAGATAAACGGGATTTTACGCCTTCCGCCTGTAGAGATAAAGTATAATTTTATACATACAGGTAAAAAAAATCGTGCGTCGACTGTTAGGATGTCAAAGTTACTCCAACAGAGATCTAATGTTGGTCCATCTGCTTGATTGTCGTAACTTACGACAATCAAGCAGATGGACCAACGTAGCACACCACAATCAACTAGGAACCTTTCACGTAGACCGCTTGGCATGTATTTTGGTTTCCGTCCAATATGATTGACATAACAGATTGACCCCACAACCGATCCGTTATCCACCATAGAAGACGTTAATAAAAACGCTAAACACTGACTACTGACGTGACTTTAAGAGATGAAGATAGGCAAAACTTTAGGAGGCGTGTCTTTAAGAGAATAAGACAATATAATAAGTCAGTTCCAAAATGACCAACTGTCTAAAATGCATTTATTATCGTCAACCGCTTCTTTAATTTTCTGCTGACATAGACCCCTAACTGGTTGACGTAGAACCCTGGTAGTCAATATACGCCGCTTTGAGAATCGATGTTCTAGACCCTTCTCACTAGCTAGCTAGTTAGCTAGCTCCGGACAATCGTCATGCTCGAGAACGGGCGCTGTCATGTCAGATTGACCATCGCTTTTACATTTAAAGCCAACACGATAAATATAACCAACCATTTTATAAAGATATATTTATTGCATAACTGTGTACTGTAAAACTGATGATTGAAAAGTGTCCATGTGTCCATGAAGTTTCTTACTTATTCTTGTCTATAGAGACCAACCTACGTTTAGGAACCAGCAACTAGCTTCAACTTTCTGACTAACCAACCGACTCTGACAATTCACAAGTACCTGTAACGTTAACGGGCCTGTTGGCCTACTGGTTAGTGACCCTGACTGCTAAGCCGGAGGCCGTGGGTTCGATTCCCACCCAGAACAAAATTTGTGTAATGAGCATGATAGTTTGTTCTGTGTCTGGGTGTAATTTATCTATATATCAGTCGTCTCGTTACCATAGTACAAGCTCTGCTTAGTTTGGGATCAGATGACCGTGTGTGAGTTGTCCAAGAATATTTATTTATTTTATTTATTTAAATAGTCAAAGTGAAATAAATGCTTTAAAAAGACTCTCAATCTCACCTTCTCTCTCGCGGCGTCGTCTCTCTCTTGTTTCTTCAACTCCTTGAGTTCCTCGACTCTTGCGTCTCTCTCCTTTCTCTTCTCGAGTAGAGTTTCCACGTGAAGTTTCCGAGCTGCTTCTAGAGCCTGTCTTCGAGCGCCTACTGCCGCCTCGCGAGCTGCTTTTTGTTCCTAGATAGAGAGCAAAGAAAATATCGTAAGAATAACTTATGCCTAGGGTTTCCCCCGCTTAGATGTCGGAAAAATTTCCGCCGTATTCTACAAAGTAAATGAAATTCCGAAAAATTCTTTCTTAGTTACTTTTCACAAAGAACACACCCCTGTAAGTTTAATGACTCAATTCTGAGACGCTCTCAAATCTATTGCTGTCCTTATATTATCCCTTTAGAGTGACAAAGACAGCAACAGGCTGTACAGCGTCTTGGAATTAATGACGTTTTAGTATTCGGATTTGATGAAGTAAAATTTCTTTTGCATTGCTCCTCGAGTCTACAACAAAATACCCGACGCAATTAAATGCTTGCCAGTAAAAAAAAAAACAATTCTTACCCTACACAAGCTGCTACTTCAGAAATGCTATTATACATTAGACGAGTTCCTGAATGACAATTTTTAATTATCTCTAATTTTGTAAAAATAAAATTCATTTTCTAATTTTAATGTGTAACAATTTATGAATACTGACATTTCATTCTTTTTTTTCTAAACTTATTGGTTGCATGTATATTTAATTTAATTTAATAATTATTCAAAAATGTATAATAGCTAACACTAATATTTGTATGTCTTAGCTGACAAAACATAGAGCACTTAACACTATTTTCCAAAAGGTCTTTTAATGTAATAACCTATGTTTGACAAATAAATAATGATTCTGATTCTGATTCGGCTCTAAGACAAGCAGTTTGAGCCGTTGATATATCACAAACCAATCGCTTGAACTTAGACTACTACAGGAACTCATGATGATGATGACATAAGTGACACAGTAGTACGCTCACCAGTTTGTGTGCGAGCGACACTGCTCCAGGAACTCATGATGATGATGACTTAAGTGACACAGTAGTACCGGGGTTGCGGAATGTTTATAATAGTTACCGTGACCCGGAACATAAAGGGCAACCGAAGGAACATGAGTGGGTTAAGTCAGTAAAAGTCTGACACGCTCTCTCGCCCCGCCCAGGGCGGGAGAAGTCATTTGATGATTTCCCACTCCTAAAAAAAAGGGACAGTAGTTTACGCTCACCAATTTGGACAGACGGTCTCTCCTCATCTGTCTCAGACGCGTGGTGTGCGAGCGACACTGGTCCAGGAACTCGTGGCGACGGTTCTCTGCCTCCAATTGTTTGATAAATGCTATTTCTCGGAGTTTTTCTTCTTCGTCGTGGGCTTTGCGGACGATGTCCTGGGAAAAGATAAAGAAATAGTTGTTAGAAAAGAATAGAGGCTTTAGCATAAGCATTTGTGCGCCGCGCTAGTCTTAATTAATTAATTTTGCATTAATATCGCATTTATGATTAAGAAGAGTAGTACGTAAATCTGTTTGATCTCGGTTGAACCTGAAAATGGGTTGTGGAGGTTCGTCCCACAATTTCTTCACGTAAAGCTACCCCTAGCGTAGTTGGTAAAAGACTAATGAAAATACTTTTTTGGTGAAAGTTTCCATCTTTAATGTACAAGAATGTTCAGAATCACCTATGAGCCATTTTTAAAGATAAAATCTTGCACTGACACTAAAAGGGAGCTTAAAGAAAATACATTGTATTCGATTTTCAGTAAAATTGACTTTTATTGCAACAGAAAAGTTACAATCATACCTTAAGGTGTTGATCTCGATTTTCAGCAGCCTTCTGCAGCCGCCTCTCCATTCGAAGACGTTTCTCCTCAATCAGCTCATTCTTAGCAACCTGCGGAAGAAACGAAAGAACTTAATCAAATCAATATCAAGTATTTATACGTCCGCACAGTCTGTGTGGTAAAGCTAAGTAGAGTAAAGCACTCTCTATGAAAAAAATCGTTCGGGGAAACTTTAAAGGTATGAGTAACAGATCGTAAAGTTCATACACCTCCACAGAAAAGGCAGAATCCTCCAACATGAAGGGTGTTGTGTCTGATGGGCTACTGCCTATAGGTTGCTGTACGTATTTTGGTATTATAAAGGCTAATGTTGCGTCAAACTCTTTTGCGCAATGTAGGATGTCAGTTTGTAGTTCGCATGCTGTGCGATAGATGTCATCGCACCACATAAAGTATATGCTTTGCGCTGTAGCAAGGTGCGGGTGGCAGCTGTCTAAATGACGTTGACATCAGTCAGTACCACATGACTAGGGACGATATGCAATTCACTTTATCGCTATCGACACTACGAAAATTAGTGTGATATTCAGTTTTGTGCTAAAGAGGAAAACTTTGAATGTTTGTTTGTTTGATTGTAGTGAATAGGCTTTAAAACTACTAGACCGATTATAATAATTCTTTTACAATTCGAAAGCTACATTGTTCACAAGTAACATACGCTATATTTTATTTTGAATAAAAATAGGGTTCCGTAAGATATTTGGGTTTTTCGGACAGGAGATGTAAAAAATCAACCAGAAAAGTTACTTATTTTACTTACACTGCCTAAACTATAAAAGTTAGAACCGTAAAATGTTCTAATCAATTGTATATTAATCCAACCGCAAAAGCGAGTTTGTGCAGTGGTTGAATGAAAACGGAGTATGCTAAAGACGGAGCTTATTGACTTAGTCTGGCGTCATAAACCATCAGCTCCTACCTATGCTCTAGACGAGATAGCAAAAGAAAAAGGCCACCAGCAGTGCCATTCCGTAAGAAATCGCGTGCGAATACGATTTCGATCTCATTCCCGACTTCATTTCAAACTCACCTGAAGTGAAAAATATTTGGTATTCAATGTCAAACTGGACCATTTTTTACTATAAATTCCCCTACGTTCTCATTGAGCGGCGTTAGCGTAGTTTTCATTGGATTATAGTACTACCTAATATAGTTTTCACCGCGGAATCAGAAGTGAGAACTGAAGTGAGATCTTACAGAATAGCATTGCAGGCCCAACGAAGTGGGCGCGGATCAGCTAAATGCTTTGCGCTGTAGCAAGGTGCGGGTGACACATTCAGTAACATTTCATTTCACTTAAGAAAGTTGCAGTGTTTTATAAATTATTACTTTAGTAGTTCTGCTGTACCACATTTCTAATACACTAAATCATTAATAACTGTAGTAAATTAATTTCAACCCAACCAGAATGCACTAAACCACAAATAAAATTAATTTGGGTTAAAAATTAAGCAATGTGTTATTCGTATAACGTAACGCCTTCGACGTAATTAGTGATGGGATGTCCTGCTACGGTGGAATGTCGATATTATATATAATAATACTAGCTGATCCGTGCCCACTTCGTTGGGCGGTAAACATTTTTTTAACTTGTGATGAAATTATGACTGTGGTTCGGTTAGTACTGAGTGCTATGATTTATTTCCCGACTGCCAAAAGAAGGGTTTTGTTTTTATTGCATATGAGAAAGATGCTGCTCACGTTCAGCGCTAGATTCCTGAACAGGCGATGCAATCACAGTTTGGCTTGCGAGCCGCTGCGAGCGGAAAAATAAATTTTATTCATCTGAACTCATATCAAAGTCATGACCATCGGAATAGTCACTTGATTCATCATCTGAATCTGTGATGGATATTATTAACGATGACTCAATTATATTGTCAATATTGTTACGTATGTAAAATAAATATGTGTTTTTGTAAAGAAAAATAAATGACATCGAGAAATATTGTATGTTGAATCGCTGGCATTGCCACGGCCTAGTTTCAACGTCGCAACCTCCGGCTACAACACCGCAATTATCCCTACATTATTTATTCAACTGCACAGGAGTGCAAGTCAGTCGTCTTTGAGAACTCTTTGGGAGCGGTCGCGCGCGATTCGACGTACAAGGCTCTCGAAACTGATCTATATATCGTCTTTCACTTTTTAATATATTCCCAACTAAAACGCGCAACGCGTGCTGTGCGCAACATTAGTGGTCCTTCAACCGGATTTTTGGGTCACGACCCACGCGCGTATTTAGCGGGAAATAGAACTGTTGTGTTACAGGATGTCACTGCTTCGCACACCCCCGGGGGTTGCTACGCGCAGTAAAACGCGCACCGCGGAGCAGTTGAATACCAAAAGTGAACAGTTAAATATAAAGTCAGTGAAAAGTGATAAAACCACGTGCTCGTCGGCGGCGGCGCGCAAGAGGATAGAATACGAAGCGGCTCAACAACAAGCTCAAATTGACCTCGACTTAATTGAAAAAAGAGTACAAATGGAGGTAGAGGTAGAGGAAAAAAGAGCACAAATAGAGAGAGAATTACTCCGAAAAAAGTTAGAAGTCGATTTAGCCGAACTGGAAGACGATCGCGGTTCGACATCGAAAAGTTCGAGAATAGTCGAATCGTGGTTTGAAAGACAAGATAGCATCGCGTCCTGTACTCAAAAAAATGGCGCACAAGATGTCTGCTGTCCTCCATACTCGATACCAGAAAATAAACTTCGACAGGGCAACATGTGTACTGAATTCACGAACCACATCGAGAAGGTACAAGAGTTCGTCAGCGAACGTCCACCGCACAGCGACAGCATTACACAGCTGACCGAGGCGTTGCACCAGGTAATTAATAGAAGTAATACCCGTGATAATAATAAGGAACTCCTCACACGCCTAGCGACATCCAAAGATTTACCAGTGTTCGACGGAGACCCTATGCAGTGGCTACAATTCAAGGAATCATACAAAGAGTCGTCCCAGTTATGTAATTATAGCGCTGCTGAGAACATCTGGCGGTTACGAAAGTGTCTTCGTGGTGACGCGAAAGAATCTGTATCATCACTCCTAATAGGCAACACGACACCGCAAACTATAATAGATACCTTAGAATTACGATTCGGCAGACCAGAATGTATAATAAATAAAATATTCACGCAACTAAAGAAGATTCCACCACTTCCAACGTCATACCACACGGACATCGTGAACTTCGCAATAAAAATAAAAAACTACGTCACTACTGTAAAAGCCATCCAACAACCAGAATACCTGCAGAGCCCGGACACGACGGCAATAATACTCGCAAAACTCCCGCCAACCCTTATAAATAAATGGGCCGAATATAACTACGAAAAACGGGACAGTTGCGATATACCTAAACTGGAACTATTGTCCGAATTCTTATACAGAGAAGCTACCATAGTTGCGACGTCGGGAGTCAGTTACATCCAAGGTCAGATCGATCGAAAGAAAGAATCTTACAATAACAAACATCAATCAGTGTTTACATTTACCGACAACACTGATAATAATAATAGATGCATATTTTGCCGAGTCTCTCCATCGCATACACTAATAAAATGTGGTAAATTCCGACGCGCTATGAGACGCGACCGATGGAGATTCGTACGAGCTAAACATCTGTGTTACAAGTGCCTAGGCGAGCGGCACAAAGAACCCGCCGTGTGTGGCGCACCTAACTGTAGTGAGTGCGGACATCCACACCACTTCCTTCTTCACTGGACAAAACCTGCCGCCCCTGCGACGACGCCAGTAGCCATCGCGCAGCCCGACATTGCGCGCCCTTCAGCGGATGCAGCCTGCGTGATCCAGTCGACGGCCAGTGAACAGCAGACCGACCACACGGTCGGCCACACCCACACCGGACCGCCCAATAGTGTCAGTGTATCAGTGCCTAAAGTGTTGTTAAAAGTAGTGCCGGTTACTATCCATGGACCTAAAGACAATATCCACACGCACGCATTGCTTGACGACGGCGCCACCGTGACGCTCATCGCAGCCGACGTCGCCGACCAAGTCGGGCTCCACGGTAAGACCACGACAATGCGCGCGCGCAGCGCCTGGGACTCCGGCGAGCTCGTATGTCAAACGGAAAATGTAAGTTTTACAATTTCTAATAAAGTAGGAGAACGTTTTAATTTGAGTGCTCGCAAAATGAAAGAACTTAATTTACCTACTCAACGTGTATCGTGTGTAGACTTTAGTGATTATTCGGATTATATAAACTACGACTTATGTAAATGCGATACGCAACCTAAACTGTTAATCGGACAAGACAATTACGACCTTATCGCCCCTATTATGTGTTTAAAAGGTAATAAGAAAAGTGGACCTTATGTCACAAAAACATCACTAGGCTGGTGTGTACACGGTGTCGTTAATAATATACATATTTTGAACATGTCAGCTGATAACAATGCAAGTGATAGCAGCGCGCAATCGTGTCGCGATTCTGAGTTACATGAAATTGTAAGAAAATCATTCGAGTTAGATTCAATAGGTATTTCAAACAAACCTCGACAGAACGCGGACGAGTTGCGTGCTGTTACTATATTGAATAACTCATGTGAATTAATAGATAACCAATGGTTTGTAGAATTGCCATGGAAACATGATAACTTTGTTATGCCGAATTCTTATCAAAATGCCCTTAATCGATTAAAATCAGTTGAGAGGAAAATGTTAACCGACAACGCTTACGCGTCACGTTATCAGGAACGCATTCAGCATTTGTTTACAAACAATTACGCCAGGAGGTTAGACGAGGGGGAGACTAGCGAACACGTGTGGTACCTACCACATTTCGGGGTCGATAACCCCAACAAAAGTAAATTACGTTTAGTTTTTGACGCGGCTGCAAAAACACAGGGATATTCCCTCAACGATTATTTATTAACCGGTCCTGACTTGTTACAATCCTTATTTGGAATTATGTTTAGATTCAGAGAAAATCAGATCGGAATTATTGCAGATATTAAAGACATGTTTTTACGTATAAAAATTAAAAACAAGGATCAACATGCACTTAGGTTTTTATTTAGAGATAACGCCACGAAAGAAATTAATAAATATGCTATGACGTCATTAATATTCGGTGCGAACTGCTCACCTTTCATCGCGCAACATATTAAAAATAAAAACGCGCTAAATTTCATAAATAAATACCCGACAGCTGTTGACGTTATATGCAAGCAGCACTACATGGATGATTACATCGATAGTTTACCGGAAGTCGACCTTACAAAACAGGTCATACAGGATGTTTCATTTATTCACAAACAGGGTGGTTTCGAAATTCGGAACTGGGCAAGCAACGTGCCAGACGTATTGGAGAACGTGCCAAAGGAAGCGCTAAGTGATAGCGTCTGCTGCGCTTTGGACAAAGATCGACCGGAGAGGACGCTAGGGCTGTTATGGTACCCTGCCAGCGACGAGTTGGGGTTCGATTTATCTTTAAAGCGTATCCCAGAAGATGTCAGAAATCTCACAAGGAGACCCACTAAACGTGAATTATTATGTATTGTTATGTCCATTTTTGATATACACGGCTACCTTATTCCGTTTACAATTAAAGGTAAAATAATGATGCGAGAAACGTGGAAAAATGCTATGAAATGGGATGACGAATTGAGCGACGAATTAAATAACTTATTTCAAAATTGGATTAATCAGGTTAAACAAATAAATAACGTCAGAATACCACGGTGGTATTTTTATCATACTGAGTCGAACGCAAGTGTTGTGAGTTTGGACTTACATATATTCTGTGACGCTTCTCCGACCGCGTATGCGACCGTTGCGTATTGGCGTAGGGAAATGAGTAACGGACGTATTAGCGTAGCATTCATCGCCAGCAAAAGTAAAGTTACACCTACGAAGTCAGTCTCCATACCACGATTAGAACTACAGGGTGCTCTATTAGGATGTAAATTAGCCAGCAGCATAAAAAAGGAACATCGATTTGAACCAAATTCAGTTTATTATTGGACAGATTCAACCACTGTTTTACATTGGATAAGAAATAATTGTAGGACATATAAAGTCTTTATAGCTAACCGATTAGGCGAAATAGATGAGCTAAGTAAAGCAGCAGAGTGGCACTATGTGCCGACGGATCTCAACGTCGCGGATCTTGGCACTAAAAGTACCGAATACGTACTAAGCAGCGACTCGTCGTGGTTTAATGGTCCGTCGTTTTTACATCAACCGCGCTCTGACTGGCCTCGGGAACCCGAAAATAAAACAAAAATTGATGAAGATTTATTAGAAAAAATTAATTTAATACATGAAAATAATAGAATAAATAGTTTACCTGTACCAGAACCGACCCGTTTCTCTAGTTGGTTACGGTTGCTTCGAGCCACCGCAAGCGTTTTGCTGTTTATAGACAAGTGTAAGAAGATAAAAACGGTTGGGCTTACCCACGAACTAATGAAACGGGCTGAAATATTATTGCTTAAACACTCGCAAAACACAACCTTCTTCAATGACATTTTGCTGTTGAAACAAAATAAAGAACTAAAACGCGATAGCAGACTTCGTAATTTGACACCGGTAGTGGATGAAATTGGGCTGCTTCGTGTTGGTGGAAGAATCGGAGTAGCCAGAGACGTCACTATGGACACCAAATCACCTGTGATCCTGGACGGGCACGACCACGTAGCGCGACTCATTGTCAAGCACTATCACGTTCGCGCAAACCATGCCTGCAATGAACTAGTGGTCAACGAACTGCGTCAAAAATATTGGTTATTACGTTTGCGTCCTACTATTCGTACGGTTGCGTCACAGTGTTTGTTCTGCCGCATAAGAAAAGCTCAACCGAAACCGCCTCGACTTGGCGATTTGCCCGAAGCAAGGCTTACACACCACCAGAGACCGTTTACCATTACAGGAGTTGATTTGTTTGGACCAATAGAGGTCACTGTTGGAAGGTCAACACCTAAACGCTATGGTGTATTATTTACGTGCCTGACAGTACGCGCAGTACACATCGAGATTGTACCGTCTCTTACCGCTGATTCTCTCATAATGGCCTTACGCAGAATGGCTGCACGTAGAGGCTGGCCAACGAGAATTTACTCAGACAATGGGACCAATATGCTCGGCGCAGAGGTTGAGCTGAAGAAGGCCTATGAAGATATAGACAAAAGCACCGTGGTGAACGAAGCTTTGAATAATGGCGTTTCTTGGAGTTTTATTCCACCTGCCAGCCCTCACATGGGGGGATCGTGGGAGCGACTCGTACGCAGTGTTAAAACTGCCCTGAAGGTGGTCCTGAAAGAGAAAGCTCCGCGTGAGGAGACGCTAATTACCCTCCTAGCTGAAGTAGAGAATATTATCAACAGCCGACCTCTCGGTCATGTTTCTGTGGACCCTCGAGACAAAGAGACTTTGACGCCGAACCATTTTCTTATCGGTTCGTCATCTAATTTACCTAACGCAGGAGTGTTTACAGACAAAGATCTGTGTTTACGTAAACAGTGGCGTATTTCACAGCGTCTAGCTGACCATTTTTGGGCCAGATGGGTGAAAGAGATATTGCCTGATTTAGTACCGCGTCGGAAGTGGCGAGAAGAAGGTACACAATTGAAGATTGGAGACATGGTAATAATGTCGACCCCAACTCCCCACGTAATTGTTGGCCTAAAGGCATAGTACAGTCCTTGTACCCCGGTACTGACGGACGTGTAAGGGTTGTCGATGTTAGGACTAAAAATGGGCTCCTTAAACGACCGGTAGCTAGGTTAGCGGTGTTTTAATCTGTCATATAACCTCATACATGTGGTAGTATTAGTGTGTTTATTTACTAATGTTTTTCTTGGCGTCGTATGTTTCGGTTACTGTGGACCCTAAGGGGAGTTTATTGTTTTCGCAGAGTAGGCCGGGCATACGACTACCCTTAATAATTATATTTGTTTTAACATTTATTAATTTAAAGACGGGCTGAAGCAACGGCGCCGCAAAGAAAATTTTTAATTGTTACTTTGTTGTTAGTGAATTTGAAAATAATAATCTATGATGTATAGATTAAACTTATACTTGTAAACAATATGTATGTCTGCTAAATGTAACTTTGAGTTGTTACTGTTTGAGTGTCGTAATAACGACACTGAGGGGGAGAATGTTACGTATGTAAAATAAATATGTGTTTTTGTAAAGAAAAATAAATGACATCGAGAAATATTGTATGTTGAATCGCTGGCATTGCCACGGCCTAGTTTCAACGTCGCAACCTCCGGCTACAACACCGCAATTATCCCTACATTATTTATTCAACTGCACAGGAGTGCAAGTCAGTCGTCTTTAAGAACTCTTTGGGAGCGGTCGCGCGCGATTCGACGTACAAGGCTCTCGAAACTGATCTATATATCGTCTTTCACTTTTTAATATATTCCCAACTAAACGCGCAACGCGTGCTGTGCGCAACAAATATGTATGTCGCGATCCCAATCAGACATAATGTCCGTTTTTACTTTATTCACGACCTTCGACCAGTCTTCAGGTTGAACATTGTTGATGGCCTCTAGTAATAGTACAAACATTTTATTTGCCGTAAATGGCGGCAAAGTATTATTTCTTGCGGCGTAACCTAAAAATAAACAAATAATCAATTATTTCATAAGTAGGCTAACAATGATAAAAAATATAATTTAATTACGTCTTCAACCGTTTATCTGGTAATGTTTTTAAACATTTTTTTTATTACCTTTTATTTGGGACCAAATATAGCGTATGTTACTTGTGAACAATGTAGCTTTCGAATTGTAAAAGAATTATTAAAATCGGTCCAGTAGTTTTAAAGCCTATTCACTACAATCAAACAAACAAACATTCAAAGTTTTCCTCTTTAGCACAAAACTGAATATCACACTAATTTTCGTAGTGTCGGTAGCGATAAAGTGAATTGCATATCGTCCCTAGTCATGTGGTACTGACTGATGTCAACGTCATTTAGACAGCTGCCACCCGCACCTTGCTACAGCGCAAAGCATATAGTATTATTATATATAATATCGACATTCCATCGTAGCAGGACATCCCATCACTAATTACGTCGAAGGCGTTACGTTATACGAATAACACATTGCTTAATTTTTAACCCAAATTAATTTTATTTGTGGTTTAGTGCATTCTGGTTGGGTTGAAATTAATTTAATACAGTTATTAATGATTTAGTGTATTAGAAATGTGGTACAGCAGAACTACTAAAGTCATAATTTATAAAACACTGCAACTTTCTTAAGTGAAATGAAATGTTACTGAATGTGTCACCCGCACCTTGCTACAGCGCAAAGCATATAGTGGTTTGATGCCTGTATGATATGTGACCGAATATTGGCTATTTTTGTACAGGTATCTTGATTTCTGTAGCTGGTGTATTTTCCTGACGCGTTCAGTTTGACACTCCGTCCTTTGCCTAATATCCCGTAGGCTGCCGACGTTATATATCACCAGGGTCTGAAAACCAGCTGCTTACCAGCTCGCAGTTGTTCTATCTTTCTTGCGCGTTCGTTCTGGCACTCCATTCTTTCCCTAATATCCTGTAGGTTATTGATGTACAGTAACTTACCCAGGGATTGACTTAGACCAGTCACTTACCTTGACTTCCTCGACCCTGGCCAGCAACTGGTTTATATTCTTGGAGAGTTCGGCCTTTACCCATACTCTGTCTGATCTCTTGTAACCTGTTTATATATATATAGCACTAGCTTCTGCCCGCGACTTCGTCCGCGTGGATTTTCCTGAATTTTCTTTGCTATAAACCTCACGGAGCCCGAGACCTTTCCAACGAATGCAAAACCGTGGAAATCGGTTCGTGGCGGTTCTGGAGTTATTTCGTCAGGAAGGAAAACCCGACTTATTTTTATATAGTAGATTATCACTAGTCTGAAGACCAGACTTACCTTGACTTCCTCAACCTTGACCAGCAGGTGTAGTATCTTCCTTGCGCGTTCAGTATGCTACTCAATCCTGGGTTGGGAAACCTGCTCCTTACCTTGACTTCTTCGACCCTGGCCAGAAGCTGGTGTATCTTCCTGGCGCGCTCAGTCTGATACTCTATCCTCTGTCTTTCAGCTCTAGCTTGTTTTAGCTGGAGTCTCCGTAACGCGTCTTGTAGGCTCCCGCGGCGTTTGATGCCTTGCGATAGCTTAGCGTGCAGCTGTTGGGCGCGGCCTGATGAAGGAAGGGTATTTTGAAACGGTTTTAGTAAGCTTGGTGTCGTCTTTTTCTTTGTATGCCTGCGGCACCATTTTCAACCACTTCCAGTGGACTGATTCGTAAGAAATTTTCGGACATAGATTTGGTAACGTTGACAATATCACATTACGATAATTTTGACTTTAAATCGCTAGCTGCGGGTTTTGAATCCAAGTTAATCAAGAGATCTTTACATATATGCATGGCCCTCTTTTCTGTCTATACGTACGCTGAGATCTTCTGAACAACAAATCGGACTTTGATAAAGTATAATTCGTTTTCATCTATAGATACTACAGTGGTCTAACCGGAATGTTTATATGTTTTAAACATGCATATAAAATTACAAAAAATTCAAGAATTGGGGCGTTGTTGGGGCGGGTATTTTATTCATTTTATTTTATTGTAATCTGAAAACAAACAGTATTAACAGCTAACAAAAACAACGAACTATGTAACTAATAACCAATTACACGCATATAAAAGCTATGTAGTCCTACTACTACAATAAAAGGGTCAAGTTAACAATATACAGTATCTTCTTACCCGGATCCCGAGCCACCAATGCCTCCAAAGCCCCCAAGGTGTCCACCCGTTCAGCCCACGACATGCCAGCGAGGGCAGTTTCATACTGGTCTTCAAGACTGGCAGCTAGGGACAGGTTCTCCGTAGACTGGCAGGAAGCACCGGCAGATGTGTCCTCACAGAGGATTTCTGCGTCAGTCTGTGATGGAAGACAGAGAATAGAAATAGGGATTCGATTAACCCTTAGACTGCCGCCGAAAGCGGCGATATACACGAGACACAATGCTTTTTAATTGTTTCTATAATTACGGCATTCAACCGGTTAAGCTTATAAGTAAGTCGAATGTTAAAAGGTAATTAGCTAAAATAAAATTATCAGTCTATTATAATCCCACAGTTAAGGCTCTACTTGTTTATGGAAAGTAGGTCACTAATGTCATGTCAGTGATGGCCAAGATAAACTCAGAAAGTAGATAAGAAATAGAAGAATCATTCATATTGGTAATTGTCGTATCAATAGCGTCAACATTAGTGCAATCCAAATTTTTTACAACCCAGCAAAACTTCAGAAAATCTATGATATTTCTCCAATAACTATTAACTTTTTTTAAATTTTAAGCGCCGATTTTTCGACAGACAGATAACTTTTATCTGAAAAATATGTTCGGCGTTTTGACAGCTTTTGTATAAAAAATATGTCAAACCATCATTTTTTTTTTCTCATATAGAATTTAACTGACGATTGAAAAATAGGCCCTAGGTATTTCTTGCTTATGTTATGTATTCTGTAAGTACAAGCCGGGCCTTTCGGCTTCTATGAAAACCACACCATTAGTCCGTATCCTGTCGTAAAATAATATATGACATGCCATCATACAATCAAGTTAGAGATTTCAATCTAAATTAAATTAGAAAACAAATCTGCTCACCTCAGTATCATCAGTCTCAGTATCCAAGTCTATATCAGAGACTTGTTGCAGCTCCATAATCTGCCTGTTCAGCAAGTCCTCCTCCTCACACAACTTCCTCTGGTCCACCTCCGACTGGAAGTCCAGCGCCCAGCTGATCTTCCTCTCATTCTCCTCTATCTGTGACGTCATCTCCGCTATCTCAGACATCTCCGAAGGATCAGCGGACTTCAGTATCTCGTTATGATCATTCATTTGATCGTCGTCTTCCAAGAACTTAAAAGTCGTCATGAATTCGGACTTCCACTTGTCAAAGTCGAAAGTTTCTTCCGTTTTCTCTTGTGATCTGGCTAGGCCTGTAGTTAGACTTTCTAGGGAGGAATGTAGGCGGTTTTTAGTCAACTCAGAACCTTCGTCTTTAGGAGTGTTTTTATTCTTCTCCCGTTTCAAAGCCTTGCTTCGTGACGTCCGGGTCTTCAGACCAGTCACATCTGACTTCTGCCTTATAATTGACAAATCTTTCTTAACCTCTTTAATTTGAGGTTTTGGTTTTACAACTTTAGGTTTTTCTGGCGTCTTCTGAGGCTGTTCTGATTTTGCGCGATCTAATTTTGAAGCGGACACTATTTCTTTGACTTCTTGCTTAGGAGATTCAATCATGTTAAGTGTTGGTAAGCTTGTAGTCGCAGACGGTTGGTGGAACCTGTTAGCCCAGTGCGATTTAGATTGCTTCTTCGATTCACGACTAAGTCGCCTTGACTTTACAGTGAGCCAGCCATCGTTATCAGTCTTAGCATTATCAACGTTAAGTACTTCGACAGAGTTCGCAAAATCTCCCTCTTCGGGAACTAGTGTCTTTAAGCTCTCACTCGATTCAATCCTAGACATATCAATTTGAGTGACAATAGTATCAGAGCTGCTGTATTCTTCGCCATCTTTCTTATCAAACGACGGATTTATTTTTTCAGTTTTATCTCCTTTCTCATTGATTTTCAGAGTAGATGGTCTGGGAGGCCGTTTCTTTAGATCGACTTTAGTTAAATTCTTGCTATCTCCGGAACCCATTTGAGCACGATTGAGATTGGGAGGTTTTTTAGATACTGCTTTATTCGCAGGACCATCAAATAAACTAGTCCTTCCAGTAGTGAGGTTGAAAGGGTAGCTGCACTTGCTAGTCTGGTTCCGCTTAGGGAACGACCTTTGGGCTTTTGAAGCGGAGTTAGGACGTATTTCCACGACAGTTTTGCTTCGAGCTATCAACCTGGTTGGAGTCTTAACTTCAGTTTTGGCAACAGTGACAGGTTTTGGCTTAGCCGCTGCCTGGGAGTAAGCCGGCCGTGCACTTGGCTTTTCAGCTACAGTTTTGAGATCAACCTTCTTTGAATCGTGATCTTTCTTAGCTTCTTTAACTTCACTGGGTGGAGTTTCTTTGTCTGCACTTTCATCAACTTCGGTTACTGTGTCTTTTATACCATTTAATGGTCCATTTTGTAACCGAGGGGCGGATTCTTGATTTTTTGGGTCCACATCTCCATCCTTGATTTCTTTCTTATTGATTTCGGGTGAAGTAGCAGTTTCTTCGACGTTCTTTGCAGTAACTTCATTTACTTTTTCTTTAACTGGCATACATTTTTCGTCGCAAGACTTGCATGAGTCCTCATTGGACACGTCACCAAAGTTGTCTTCAGATTTAACTGGAGACTCTGTAGAAACACTTTCTTTTTCATCAGCATTATTTTTCTCATCAACGATTTTGACTTCTTCTGCATTTATTTCAGCATCATTATTTTGATTCGCAGTTTCTACAGTGCTTTCGATTTCTTTATCGAGATTCATCTGGTTTTCATTCTTAGCTGCATTTTCAGTCAATTGGTTGGCAAGGAACTCGTTTTCCATGGCATCAAGTTTAGCGATAGTAGCTAAAGCTTGACTGGATATATCGCCATTTGGTACTGTTTTAGCGTCATCTTGTGTTACAGTGCGTTTCGGAGATTTAATTACTACCATTTTCGGGCTTGTGTTTGGACATTCCTTTGCTTTACCTATTTCAACAACAGTTGTTTTAATTGGCTTGCTATCTTTTGCAATCGCTGGAGTTACTAGCTCTTTCACTGGGTGTTCTTCTTTTTGTTTGACTAGTTTATCTTCTTTATCTTCAACGGGTATAGTATTCGACTTACCTTCAACAGTTTCTTTGACATCTTTTTCTTTGATATCAGAGAGTCTTGATAACTCCTTAGCAGATTTAGGCTCAGGTTTAGTAGTTATTTTTGAAGCGATTTTGTTGCTAAAGAATTCAATGTTAGCTTTAGGACTGTTGTTAGAATGTCCTGTAACTCTTGGGCTGACTTTTCCGCTACCAGGGCTAGCTTTACCGGTCAGGTTCGGGCTGTTCTTGCCACTTGGTGTGTTATGTCCTGAGAGGCAAGGGCTGTTTTTGCCTGACACTGACGGAGAACTCTTAACTGAATACCCTTTCCGGGACTCAGGGCGTACAAAGTCAGTCTTTCTTATCTCCCATGCCAGACTTTGCGGTCTTTGGGGTGGTGGGGTGTTATCGTACTCCCATTTGAGCCGAAACCATTCTCCGAGAGCTTTGAAATCCCGAGTGTAGTTCTCTAAAACCAGAATTACTTCCTGGCACTCATTTAGATTCTCATGAGCTTCAACGGTGTTGTAGATTTCCCCAATCTGTGGACAAAAAGATATTATATCATACATTTTGAACATAGCTTTTCCGTTAAACATACCTGACTATACATGCAGTAGAACGCAACAGCTATCCCTCACGTCCATCACAACACTATGGAGAACACTTTACACGTATCTCAATGACGAAGAGCAATCAATAACTGTTCGGCCAAGTTCGGATAACATCGGAAATTTACAACAACGCATTTATTGCATCGTCATTTAAATTACGGAACTTACATAACCTAGATACCTGCTGAAACTGTAATTTTAAATACAATAATATTAGTACAGAGGCGAACTTTTCAATTTAATTAAAGGTACACGCGATGCACCGCCATCATATTGAATTCAGAGATTGAAGCTCGACAATAGCAACACATAGTAAATAGGTACAGAAGGTCAACGGCAGCATGCAACTAGTGAAAACCCACACACACAAACTTCGGTCATCGTACTGTGAGTGCGAGCGTACTCGAGACCGCCCCTGGTTTAAGAGTTGGTGCACCTGCCGTTTTTAGGGTTCCGTAGTCAACTAGGAACCCTTATAGTTTCGCCATGTCTGTCTGTCTGTCCGTCCGTCCTCGCTTAATCTCTGTGACCGTTAGCACTAGAAAGCTGAAATTTGGTACCAATATGTATATCAATCACGCCGACAAAGTGGTAAAATAAAAATAGGAAAAAAACGTTTTATTAGGGTAGCCCCCCTATATGTAAATAGGGAAGTGGTTTTTTTTTTTAATTTCAAGCCTGACGTGTGATATATTGTTGGATAGGTATTTAAAAATGAATAGGGGTTTACTAAAATCATTTTTTGATAATGTCAATAATTTCGGATATAATCGCTCCAAAAGGAAAAATCAAAGCGTCCCCCCCCCCTCTAACTTTTGACCCGTAAAATGATTAAAATGATTAAAATGATCTTTATTTTGTAAATAGGTTATATCATAACACTTTTACACGTCAATGTTTTGTTTTTTATATTTTAATCGAACGATGGAGCCGGTGTTTCGTAACTGACTACTCTGAGAAGAAACATCCGAAACAAACTCAGAGGTCAAAGTCTCTTTTAAAGTCCATACAATTGTATTGGTCAAATTATGCGAGGATCATGAAGGTTAATGACTGATGTGCTTTCTTGATGAGAAAAGCACACAGATTTGAGTGGACCTGTCCAGACAGTGCAAGCATTTGTCAGCAATCGTTTAGCTCAACTTTAGACGTAAGGAGCCCAACGTTTTGACGAACAATACCAAAGTAAGGACATTTGGGTAGGCCGCATAACTACTCAAACTGTCAGTCAAAGAAAATATATTAGTACATGTGTATTCTTAGGATAATGAATGACCCACATAATCCTCACACTCACAAAAAAAAAAAAAAGTATAATGTATATAAAAATAATAACATACTTAAAGAAGTACAAATCAATGTCAATACTACAAAATAATCATGTCAATAAATAAATATGAAATTTATACATAAAAATATAGAAAAGATAAATATACTTTAAAAAGTACACATCAATGTCAAAAGTACAATAATTACCATGTCAATATATAAAAGAGTAAAAGTAAACTAATATTGACCTGTGTATATAATTGATGCAGCTCAATCCCAAGCATTTGAATCCTCAAGGTGATCCTTAACAGAGTAATAAGATTTCTTGCATAATCTACGTTTTATAAATGATTTGAATTTATTAATACTAAGTTTTTGAATCTGACTGGGAAGTTTGTTATAAAAGCGTATACATTGACATCTGAACGAACCTCCTATTTTCTTTAGCCTAGTTGAAGGGACAACAAATTTGTCCTTGTTCCTCGTATTTATGCTATGAATATCACTGTATTTCTTATACTGATTAATATTTTTATGAGCAAATAACAAATTCTCATATATGTACTGGCATGGCAACGTCATTATATTAATTTCTTTAAATTTGTCTCTTAGGGACTGTCGGGGACTCAATTTGTAGATTGCACGAATAGCCCTTTTTTGCAACACAAATATTGTTTGTATATCGGCGGCATTTCCCCACAATAGAATGCCGTACGACATCAAACTGTGAAAGTAGCTAAAGTAAACTAAGCGGGCTGTTTCCAAATCTGTCAAGTCACGGATCTTTCTAACGGCGTATGCTGCAGAGCTGAGTTTTTTAGAGAGTTTTTCTATATGGGGGCCCCACTGAAGTTTGGAATCTAAAGTTATACCCAAAAATACAGTGTTATCGTCGGGTTTCAATTCTTCCCCCTTTATTAGAACACTAGTCTCTACTTTTGTGACATTAGGTAATGTGAACTTAATAAGTTTAGTTTTCTTTTCATTAAGAAGTAGGTTATTTATATTAAACCAATTAACTATTGACGCTAAGGCACTATTTATTTCGTTACTCAACAGTTGCTGACGTTTAACTTTAAATAAAAGTGAAGTATCGTCTGCAAACAATACTATGTCATGCTTATCTTTAATGAGATAAGGCAAATCATTAATATAAATTAGAAACAAGAAAGGACCAAGAATTGAGCCCTGAGGGACCCCCATTTTTACCACAGAACCGGATGATCTTTTACCGTTTACATCAACCCTTTGAATCCTATCACTCAAGTAAGAAGTGAGAAGATCCAGAGGGTGGCACGGATTCCATAGTGGCGCAGTTTCCTGATTAAGGTTTCATGGAGGACGCAATCAAATGCCTTGGACAAATCGCAAAAAATGCCCAATGCATCGCATTTGTCCTCCCATGCTTTAAAAATATGTCCTAAAAGTTCAACACCAGCATCAGTGGTTGAACGACCCCTTGTAAAGCCAAACTGTTTATTATGCAACAACTGATGTTTATTAAAGTGTATTTGCAATTGACTTAAAATTAGTTTTTTCAAAAATTTTACTAAAAGTAGGTAGCACTGAAATCGGTCTATAATTAGTGGGTCAGATGAGCTACCCGATTTGAATAATGGTATTATTTTACTGTATTTCATTAAATCAGGAAACTCACCACGATCAATACATTTATTAAAAATATTGGCAAGAGTAGGTGCTACTATATTTATTATAGACTTGGCAACATCTACGGAGTTACCCCACAGATCTGCTGTCTTTTTACATTTAAGGAATGGAAAGTTTTAATTATATTGTTACAAGAAACATGATCGAAATGAAACTCAGTGTTACAGGGCGGACGTTATCTTTTAGTAAAGATTCTGCAGCATAAGGGGATGAATTTAAATACTTTGTAGTCGAAACGGGAATATCTGCAAAGAAGCTTTCAAAAGCCGTGGCGACTTCAGCATCAGATTTAATTATAACGTCATCAATAGTAAGACTGTAATTACTTCTTTGGTTTTTAGACTTTCCTGTTTCGCTATTGATAATATTCCATGTCATTTTAATAACATTACTACTGTTTTTTATTTTTAAACTTAAGTATCGCGACTTGGCCACATAACAAACCTTTTTAAATAACTTGGAATAATTTTTAACATATAAATTAAATTCAACACTTTTATTGAGAGCCCGTTCTTCGTACAACTCGTAAAGACGTATCCTACTTTTATAAATTCCGGTCGTGGCCCAGTCGCTGAAGCAGGCATTGCTGTTTACTGATATAGTTTTTGGAACAAACGTTGAATTAAATTGATTGCAATACATATTAAAAAAATCATTATATTGTTGATTAGGGTCATCACTATTTTTCAACAAGAACGGTAATTTATTCATAAGTTTACTTTTAAATGTTTCCAACCGACATCTAGACTTGGAGTTTACAGTGATATCTTTTTTTATAACATTTTTATTTAAGATAGGTATTGTAATTAATTGTCCGCAATGATCAGAATCTACTGAGTTAATAATTTTTTTGTGGGTAGGTATAACATCTGTATAAATATTATCTATGCAGGTAGCGCTTGTTGGCGTTATTCTTGTAGGCTCTAAAAATAGATTTGCAAGATTGTATGATTTAAACAAACTAATTACTTTAGTATTTGAGCTCGAATATTCTAATAAATTAATATTAAAATCACCACAGACAATGATGGAAGTAGTAGGTACGTAGGTTTAAAAAATATGAAAAAAATCTGGAAAGTAGAACTTTATAAGGACTTTCTAGGAAAATTATTTTGAACTTGATAGAAAGAACAGTTTTTGTACAAAAAAGACAAAAAGGTTGTACAAAATAATGTCAACGTAACAAATAGCCTTTTTTTAAACCCATAAGTAGGTACACTTATTGTGACGGACGGGAAACTACGGAACCCTACATTGAGCGTGGCCCGACACGCTCTTGGCCGGTTTTTTTTTTATCATTTTTAAAAAATTGAGGTGAAGAAAAGAATCACTTATATTAGGTGGTATATCAGCTCATCCATAGATCATTATTAAAGTCAAAATTATTAATTTGCCTCAAAAAACAGTACGTTGCCGCCCACCTGTTGTCAATCTGTTTAGGTTTTTATCAGACTTCGGCAAAGCTTAAAGAAAGGGTATATGATTTTAACAGTCTATGTATGATTGTATGTACGGATGTTCAACGAGATAGCGTTTTAACTATTCATCCGATTTTGATGATTGAGATGTCCATCAGTCCATCGGTTCGTTTTTGTAAATCCAGCAACTAAACTATATGATGTCCTAAAATACAGGATGGCGGATGCCACAGATGAAATTAGGGCATGTAAAAAAAAACCAAATTCTTCGTGGACTTTTTAGATCACTTTTTCTGTAGCCGAGTTTTATTTTTTAACTTTATTTTGTTTGAATAGAGGGATCGAATAGTTTTGACTATTTGGTTTCATTCGAAGTTAACAAGAAATAAAAACACAACGCTTTATGTGCTATTCAAATAACTTTTATTTTGATTAAATTATATCAAAACCTTCTGTAACTATCTAGTTAGTGACCAGCCCGGGCATTATCGATTTTGTCTCGCAGGGGGGTGTTATTTCTAGATAGAGCTCAGGTCAGCCCGGCGGTACTATATCTACCTGTGTTGCATTGCATTTGAGAACTTTCCAGGGGCGTTGTTGAAGAGAGGCAGTTAAAGGGTTGGTTTTAAATCCGAACGTACTAGCTTTTTGTTACCTTTTAGTGACTCGATGTTTGAAGTAAACTGAAGAGACTGACATGTGTTTTGGAATAGACTACAAGCAACACAGGTGTCTTTAGACGCATAAAATGAACGCTGAAATCAACAAACTAGGGATCGTAAATGTTGTGCTCTTCGATCTTTAAACGCATCATGAGTTAGGCAGTTAAAACCATGCTCGTTGCACTTGACGCCTCTTGTAACGCTAGGACTTTTTTATGTTGTTGAAAAACTAAACAAGGAAAATACCTGTGCATCGCAAATAGCGATATTAATGGATATATAATTTTGATTTTTAAAGGTGATATCATCGCCGCGCCGTCAGGTGCATAAATTGTGCAAACATAATGTTGAAACGTAGGTCAAAAGTACTCAAAAGCATACAAGTCATGTTTTTATACCTAAGCTGCACTTGCATGGACCGAATATGTTACTTACAGTTTTCAAGATATTGTATGTAAAAGCGAGATAAATAAACATTACTCAGGACATTATTCACCTAGTACACCTGCCTTTGTCGCACAACTTTCAAAAGTTAAATACACAACAGAGACGGAATATAGCTAAGCCAAAGTAAGTGCTAAGTAACAAATAAAAACTGAAGAGTTTTCGCAATTGCACGATTTGAAAATCTGGCGGTAAATAGCCCATTTCTCAAAAAAGGTTGGTCTACTAAGCTCACGCTACTGCCTAAAGGAGCAGCAGGGCTAGCAATCAAATATTTACTTTAATAGTAGCAGTCCAAGGTTCAAAACAAATGGATGTGTAATAGCCATAATAGTATTTGTAAGGTCATACCCAGATATTTCTAGAATACGATCGATACAGGCGTCAGTTGCAGAGGCTTGGCGGTAGCGAGATTTTTCTATTACTTACACTGCTATATTACACAAGAAAGGTGGAAGGAACTACCTACCTGTTGTTGTGAAAGTAACTTGTTATGTTTCTGTCAATTTTTATTTTGTCTGACCAGTTTCAGTCAATTTGTCTGTCTGTTACTTTTTCATGACTAAACCACTGAACCAGTACTGGTAAAATTTCTTCGCAGTAAGCTTTAGCCAGAACGAAGGGTATACATAACCGTCGAAATGAGGAATGTCATGTCAGTTAGCGAGGACGAATGATTTAGGGACTAACACAGGTATTCAGTTTTCAAACTGCTTCAAAACAGGAATAGGGTATAACAACGAAACCCTCATAGGACACAGGTGCGTGCGGTAGCATATCTTTTCATTGTCCCTCTTCTCCCAAGGCAACAAATTTTAACCAAGTCGCAAATAGCATACTGCCCAAAAAATATTGCCATACTCACAGCCCGCTGCAGATCTCCAAACAGCAACGCCCAGTATCTGGCTCTCAGTTCTGAGCGTTTGTCCCTGCCGGCCGAGGCAGACCTGAGGCGCGTGGGTCCGCAGGGCGTCGCGCGGCGAGGCGGCGGGGCTCCCGCCCGAGGCGGCTTGCGGGAGATGCGATCTGTGGTCGAAAGTAAGGTATAGGTTAATACAGTTGTCCATGGAGATTATTGCTTGTTCTTCTCCATAGACCAGCCGATTCTTTTGAGTAACCAACTAGCTTAAACCTTTTCCTTAACCCGCCGGTACTCGCGTCTTGTTTTAAGTCATGAACAGTCGCGCGCGGGTCGAAAAGACCCAGATATTGAATGCATTGTTTTTAATAACTTAATTAAGTTTTGGAATTATTTTTAAATTATTTGGAAAGAGAATAACAAAACAAACTTAAAAATAATGAATATTTCTTATTAAGTGAAAAATAGTAGTATAAATCAAAAAAATCAAGAGATCACTGCTAAATCTTACTTTTTATGATTTAGGAACTAAAAAATTACTTTAATCTTCTTTATTTAATCTAGAAACATAAAAAAATCTTTTCTATTATCAATGATATCAACAATCTTCGTAATAGTGGAATAATATTGAACTTAACACGTAGCATATTTTCATAGTCAGTCTCCAAATTACACGTAAAAATCTGCTATATTTTTTTTTGTTTTTTTTTCCTACAACAGTCTTATCTTAACTTTGGCTTATTTTTTATTACAATTGGTACATATAAATGTGGTATGATCTCTACAAATATGTATAAGTATTTCAAATATGTACAAAATTGGCATTGCATTTTGGTATTTATGTCCTTTTTGGGAGGGCAGATCGAACATTACTGGACCCTGGCAAGGCCGGTCTGTTTGTATTTTCTTCTCTAACTTTGTATCAATACATGCATCAACAACATCCACTTCTAATAAACTGCCAGGAAAAAAATAATATACCAGCAATCGGAAGACGTCAGTGTACCTTTTGCTTCATTGATTGGCCCTGGTACTTGGCTTATGATATTGTAACTACAGGTGCGAACGTTTCTTGGCGAGTGCCATTCCTACCCAGGTAGTACCTTGACGGACATATTTCAGGGTATATCATTCAAGTCAGGTCTTTGAAGCAAACTAGAACGTAAATTTTTAGGCTCAGAACTTCATTGTCCTCAAGGAGTTCATCTTCACCATTCTGACAGAAATCTGAATTGTAACTGTCAATCCTGACGACAATAACTTCAATTTCTGACGAACTTTTACTTTCAATGACTTCCTCTTCTAACATATTAAATATTCTGTGGTCATAGAAACAATTTGACGATAAATCTACAAATAAATAAATTCAAAATAATATTTGTGGAATAAAAAATACACTAACACATTGCGTCGCACAAGGGTCGAAACGACCCATACTCACTTTAAACGTCCCTACTGTCCTTATGCCGCACGGAAACTGGCTGAGCTGGGGTGTGCAGGGTGCCAGTGAAGCTACTTGAAGGTACTTAGTGTGACGACACGAGTGAACTAATACAAAAACAGTTATGGCACAATAACTGGAGTACTGGGAGGCGCGACTGTCCGCGGGTTAACCGCCCCTACGAAGTGGTTATTGAGAATATTCCAAATAATGACGCCAACGTCGTCATGTTCCTTTGGTTTTAGACTTTAACACCAACAACCTAATTCTGCGTTGCCCTTCACAAAAATCAAACAGTACGAAATCCTTAGTAGTGATTATATTTTTTTTATTTATTTTATTTTTAAATTTATCTTTTACAAAAATAATAACACAGAATTATTCTAATGAAATAGCAACCAAAAACCACTAAGGTTTAAACTCGTTGCTGTGATGAGTCTTAATCAATATCGAAAAAAACAAGGAAGCATGTAAGCGTTATACAAATATTAAGGTTAAGGTCTTTAAAAAGTTACAATCAATCATTCCTACATGATACATAAGTAATATTGCTTAAGTTTACATTTTATATTTTTATATGTGATACATTTGTTAACCTCTGAGGGTAGACTATTAATAAGTCTCGGTATAATATAAGCGGTAGTTCGCTCGAATTGTGAATTGTGAACGTTTGTCCGTTTTATTATTCTTCCTGACTCATGATGCAGTTAAATATAAACTGACAGATCCAAACAACCCGACCAAAACAACTACCTGTAGAATGTACAAATCTTGTACAAATATTTATAATGGAATCAAACTCGCGACTAAATGCGCAACGGGCGATCAATGTAGCGATTGGATCCCCCAAAGCAGTAACTCAATGGATTTCAGTTATCAATCCGACATTTTAAAATAGCTAAAAGGCCAGAGGTCAAATGAAAAATGTCTTGACAGCCAAAAGTGCAGCGGTTAACGCCGAATAAAGAGAAGAGCGTGGAAAATCATATCTTGGAAACCACAAATATTTATCACGAAGAAAATTATCTTAATGCAACTTGAACTTAATGTGAAAAGTGTGAATGAATCCACCTCGAGGAAGTTGAGCTCATGCCTTCTCTGCGAGAGAAGCGGGCTTTGTCCTGTAGTGAAAATAATAATCAAATAGAATTGTTACTAAAATAAATAGGATCTGGGCGTACGCTGAAGGTAGAGTCTGTACGCGCATCTGCGTGCAGTATCGATCACAATTTCTCATAAAGGATGTGCCCGGACGGCGGGGTACGGTTCGAGGTAGCTGCGTTTGACCTAGATAGGTTCTGTTAAACCCTAACTGCGTAGTACTGGCGGCGTTTCATTTATACAGGTGCTGTAAATTCATGTTTAACGTTTGAAATATCGGGCAGGGCAAAGGGGTAATTACTCGTTTTGGGATTTGAAAGGACCTGTTATGTGTTTAGGCAATATGCATAGAAATAAACAGAAACTTATAAAATACATAATTAATGATCTGCTTAGTTTTCCCCAACTGTGGAAAAATCGGCTTGCCGTCTAACAGACAGAACAAACATTTGTAAGACCCACAGAAATTTGTGTCGAGTCTGGTTGTTTGCGCACGACAAATAAAAGATTTGGGAGAATTACCTAATGTGGCACAATGTTAAAAAAGAAAAATGGAAAAATAATGAACTTAAAATCTTAAACCGATGACTGTTACAAGGAATAATAAACACGCTAGTTACTAATCACAAGTTAAACCTAGGAATACCGCAGGGATCAATGCTGGGACCAGCTTCAATAAAGTAACCTACAAACAAAAAGCCATTCGGTACAATACTATTATGAAATATATCATTTACTTTTTTATTTGAAACGGTAAGTATCCATAAATATCGTCGCTATGTCAAGCGATGCGGTTCGATATGCCTCGATGCGTTACGTATGATACCCGCAGAATCAAATGTTTTATAGAGCTCTTAAACTTGGATTCAAATACTGGAGAACTCTTTTAATAAACTTTATATGTGTCGTTAACATCAGCGGCATCGAAGTAATAATAAAACTGCTAAGTGCAACGCTAGACGTTGTTTGCCAAGTTTCAACTTAATCAGTTCAGTAGATTAGGAGCAACTAAACTATGACAAATGTAAAGACTGACCGACAGACACACAAGTGATCTAGAACCTAGGTCACAGAGCTAAAATCCAAGCCTTTAATTCAAGAGTCACATAATCGAAGTCAGCCTGAAATTAAACCACTAGCTTCAAACATAATTAAAAGCTTGTAACAGAACACCATATTGACAAAGCGACCCCCTCTCCCTTCCAATAACGAGCGATGTCACAAGGCCACGTGATCTGCACCCCTTTAACTGACAAAGGCATACCAAACGTTGAAAACGATAGCTCCAAACGCGCGGAACATTTTCCGACTTCGTAAATAATGCTTTGACTGGGGCTCGGCAACGCGGCAGGCCCAGGCGGAGATGGAGGGACGAACTCGACAAACATCTCAAGTATTGGCCCGAAACCGCATTAGATAGGGATAAGCGAAAGGAGAGCGAGCCTCATTATTAGTATTATAAATAAATAATACTAATAATGAGGCTCGTATTTGAAAAGCGTGTAACGTTGCACGAAGCACGTTGTCATTAGGACGCAACGCGCTTCGTGCAACGGCGGGTAAGGCATTCTGTCGCTTTGCATTCAAAAAGAGCCATTGCTGAGCTAAATTGTTTGTTCTGTATCATGTTGCGCAGCATATTATGTGTTTAACTACTGTAGCTGTTACGTGCAACAGTTGGGTCTTTAAGGCTGTAAAGTCATAGAGGCGTATTTTAAACGATCAGATGACGCGTGTTTTCGGCGCCGGAGTTGCTGTTTCTTTTTGTTTGATTGATAATACAAATGGGTTCAAATCTCGTTAGAAGCGCGATTTGCGAGCCAGTGCGATTCTGTTAATTATACGTCGAGTGCTTACGGCCTAAGCGTCTTAGGTAGCACCTCACACGTTGAGAAAATCTTCCGTGGCAGCTCAAGGCATGACCAATGTGAGCATGGGTGGGCATGACAAGAATGTTCAGACCAAGGCACGAAAACGAAAAAAAAGTGTTTATAATTTCTAATTAGAGGAGTACGAAGTTGGTGTTTAGACTACGCGAATGTGATCAGAAACGACTTATAACAAACGTGAGCCTTCGGTTTAGACTTTACAATTACCCCACGGGCGTAATAAAAACTTAACTCACACGTAATGTACTATTATGTCAAGGAAACATATTTTAAATGTTATTACAACTTTAACGGCTCTGTAAAACATTATTTTAAACTCCATTATAATTATAAAGATGAACAAGTATAAAGTCAGTTACTTTAGTAAGAAAGGTGACTAATCAACAGACTTGATAACAAATAAGTAAAATACAGCTGTCTAAACTTGTCTCATTAGTCAACGTTATTCTGAGAATTAATATGCAAATGTAAGTTCATAACTCCATATTTGAACCCGCCGTTACGAGTTAAATAAGCGATATAAATAGTTGCTAGAAGTTATAATTAAAATGCCGCTTTTATATTTATAGCTAATTCTTTATTAAGTTTTTTATTGCTTAATGAAAAACTGTCTGATATCTAAAAATGGAACTGGTAATCTTTTAATAAATATAAAGCTATAGCTATTCATAGACAAAATAGCATGATTCACAAAGAAAAACATAAAAATATTGAGAACCTCCTTGTTTTCGAAATTGGTTAAAAAAGTATGCCTAACTGCTACTGACAGCCCTCCTAATGTTAAGTGGAGTATCATTAGGGTTGCCAACATTTTTTCAAAGTGCAATAGAGTATATCTGATTTCAGAGAAGGTAAACCAACATAGCACAGTCATTAATTAATAAAAAAAATCTTTTTTGTTCTCTTTACTCAAGATAACAAATTTTAGTCTCTCATATTGACTCATACTCGTACTTATCGTATTGTGCACACTTACGTGAAGTAGAATACAATACTCTATTTTAGAATATGGTTAGCAACCCTAACCATCACCTATCTCTCTCTATCTATATGTATATCTAGTGTCTGGGTGTAATTTATCTATAATATGTATAAATCATAAATCATAAATCATTTATTAATTTGCGAATATGGGTACAAAATAAAAGGTCTTATGAATAACAATGTCCATTAGCCATATCCTACCACAAGGCATGCAAATTTACAAAGTACAAAATTGGTAAACAATCTACTTAATTAAAGTTAGTCCATAAAAGAAAAAAGAAACAAAACAATAATTAATATATAACGCAAATTACATAAATTTATCCTCTAAATATTCAGCGACAGAGTAATATGCTTTTGCTAGTAACAGTGTTTTGATACTGTTTTTAAATATATTAACATCATCTATCTGTAAAATTGAAATAGGTAAATGGTTATATATCCGTGGAGCCATACACAATATGCTTTTATTTAATAATGCTGTTTTATTGCTTGGTAAACATATATTGAATTTATATCTTTTGCTGTGAGGCCTAATAAAGTAGTTTATATTTTTTTTAACAAACATTACTATCTCTAATATATAAATACATGGTAACGTAAGAATCTTTAATTTTAAAAATAATGGTTTACAGCTGTCAGTAACTTTTGTGCTAGTTATGGCTCGTACACATTTCTTCTGGGCTTTAAATACCGCGTCTTTATTAGTAGAGTTACCCCAAAAAATAACACAATACTTTAGAATAGGTGCAACATAACCATTATAGGCTGTGAGTACTGTAAAAATATTAACTGTCTGTTTAAGCTTAAACAATGCATATGAAAAGGTATTCAATTTAGTGCATAAAGTATGAATATGTTCTTTAAAATTTAAATTATTGTCTATCTTTATGCCTAGAAATTTCGTAACGTCTACTTCTTGGATCTTATTATTTCGGTAATTTATGTTCATGCTTGCTAATTTACTTATTCTACTTCTAAATGTCATGAAATTTGTTTTGTCAAGATTAATGTGTAAGTTGTTTGATGTCAGCCAACTAATAATATTATCCAATGTCATATTTATCTCTGGTTCTATTTGTGATTTATTGTCTCCTGTGAACAGTACTGTACTATCGTCCGCAAATAGAATTGTATCATATTTTGTCGCTTTTGGAAGGTCATTGATGTATATAATAAAAAGAAGCGGACCCAATACACTTCCTTGGGGAACGCCAGATATAACTTTTCTACACGAAGATGAATAATTTATCATTTTTTTCTCATAGGGACATATCCTTGTTATTTGTGTTATCTGTATTCTATTACTTAAGTAAGATTCAATCAGGTCATAAATATTTCCTCTGATACCATAAGCGTATAATTTATTTAGGAGTATTTTGTGGTCTACATAATCGAAAGCCTTTGTGAGGTCCATAAACAGCGCACACGTTGGTTTACCTCTATCCATGTGGGTTAATACGTTGTGGAGGAATTTGTATACCGCTATGTTAATTGATTTATTTTTACGAAATCCGTACTGCTCATTACAAAATAGATGATTTCCTTCAAAGTAACTATAAATACCGTCATAGATCACTTTCTCGAATATTTTCGATATAACTGGTACAAGCGCTATTGGACGATAGCAACTCATATCATTTTTATTATTCTTTTTAAATAAAGGTTTAATGAGGGTTAATTTTAACTTTTCTGGGAAGACTCCATTTGCTATACTTAAATTTATTATATGGCTAAGTATAAATGATAACTTAAAAGATACTTGTTTTAAAATTTTAGTTGAAATGTTATCGTATCCGGTACTATTTGTGTTCTTAAGGTCTCTAATTATTTTATATATATCTTCTGGTATAGTCGGACGCAAAAAAATGGAGTTTGCTTTAAACGGGATTTGGAATCTTGAACGGTTTGGTAAGGGAATGATAGTTTTATCAGTGAAAAAATTATTAAAATAGTTAGCAATCTGTTTAGGGTCAGTAATCGTGTTACCATCTACAATAATCTGCTGTATATGATCGTTTGGTATATTTTGCTTATTGGTATTTATAATCTTCCACGTAGCTTGCGATTTGTTTCGGGCGGTTTTAATGTAATTATCATTTCGAGATTTTTGCGTTAATTTAATGATTTGATTTAATCGTGAGGATAAAGTCAAGAATTTTGTTTTGTTACACTCAGTGGGTTTTTTCCGGTAATTCCATAAAAGTTGACGCTTACGTTTACAGCATACTCTGAGACCCTTTGTAATCCATTGAGGGCGAGATCTTGTTGATACTTTTATTTGTATAGTGGGGAAGCAAAGATTATAAAATAGATGAAACAATTCATAAAACATATCAAATGCTAGGTTTGGATCTGTATTATCAAAAACGTTTTTAAAATGAAGAGAATTAATGCAGTCTTTGAATTTTTGAATATTATCTTTAGAGTAGTCTCTTTTCTCAATATTCCATGATTTAAGAAAAAAACTAGATTTTACTGGACATGTGAGTAACTGAGCAGTGTGATCAGAAAGTGCGAATTCAATAATTTTTGCGGAGCAACCCTTAATATTAAATATAAAATTATCAATGCACGTGTTGCTTAACAAACGTGTTGGTTCGTTTATTATGCCTAATTTTAGGTTGTAGCTGTGTAGAATTTGAATAAACTCATTGGCATCATATGTTTTCTTGAGCAAATTTATATTAAAATCCCCACAGACTATTACCTTCTTTTTTCCATAGCAAAAACGACTAAAAAGTGAGCTTAGGTTTTCAAAGAATACATTTATATCACTTCTATTTGGCCTTGGAGGTCTATAGATGCATATGATGTATATTTTATGGTCTAATAATTCAATGCCGGAACATTCGATAATATTTTCAAGTGAGTAATTACTGAAATTATTGATTGGTGCATAATGAAGCGATTTTTCTATTAAGATACAAGATCCACCGCGTCGGTGTTTTCTATAGAAACAAGAAGCTAGTTTATAGTTACTGATATTTAGTATGCTTTTGTCCGATTCTATCATGTTATGTTCAGTGATGCACAGCACATTTATAGGGTTTTCTTCATTTTCAAGAGCTAACGTCAAAAGGTCTGACTTAGAGATAAGGCCATTTATGTTTTGGTGGAGAATTTTAATATGTTTAAAGACGAAAAAGCTCATTTGATGCTTGTGGGGTGGATGAATTACCTATATTCTGATTTTGTTGTACAGTGGATGGAGAGCAGAGAGATGTGGACCGACATTTTTGAATCTGAGTATCCGATTCATTGCTATGACAATTTAAGGCTGCATCCTTTAGTTTATTAAAATAAAAAGGAATAGTTCCAGGTTTCCATTGACGACTGGTCTTATTGTAGTTTTCTATATGTATATCTTCCATCTTATTATTATTTATATAAAATGTATTTAGGTAGTGTATATAGTTATTTAAGTGATGAAATATTTTTTTAATCGCAATATTATTCACTTTACCTGTGAATTTAGAGAACATATCGTAAGTATATTTTAAATATTTATTAGTATCAAATGTGAACGCATATTCAAATTTCTTGTTACTTAAATATAGAAGTTGGTTGAACGCTTCTATTCTCTTATTAAATAGCACCACGTTGCTATCAAGCTTAAAGTTTGGAGAACATAGCAGTACATTAGTATGTGTTATTTTTTCGAGCTTACATTTTATATGATTTACCAATTCTTTGTAGTTTTTAGAAATGACAAAGTCTCTTTCACCTAATAAAATGATACAATAGTCTTTCAAAGTGTAATTCACCAGTTTTACATCAAGCCCTGATAGGAGTTCCGATAATCCTGCATTTGGCAGACAGTAATGACAAATTTTATTATTTGGAAAAGCATTTTCGGCAGTTTCTAGAATATTATTTACATTATTATCACTTATTATACAAATTTTGCTCGTGTATGTTTTATTTGTATTATTTTTAATTTCAAAAGGACTATATTTATGTGTATTTTGAATAATTTGAGAAGCTTGAGACACTTGGGAAATAGCAACGCTCTCTGTTTCTGGGTACAACGTTAAACTGGATGATGTTGGAATATCATCGCTCAATCTTTCGTCCCTGGAACATTGTAGTATGTTGCACGTTGGTGTATTAGATGGTGTTTTTATTATCTCAGTCTTTGGATTAGAATTTTCTAGCGTGTTTAAAAAATCGAGCTTAGATCTAACTAGGCTTTTACGTTTTGATTTTGTAATCGGTTTCTTCTTAATCGTACTTGTACATACATGGTTTAGTTTATTAACCTTTAACTTGTACTGATTGATTTGTTCAGCTTGTGTACTATTTTCTAAGAGTAATCTTTCTATTTCATTATCAGCAATTTTTAATTTTTCTTCAAGTTGACATATTTTATTCCTTAATTCATCAACATCGTCATTTGACTTGTGTATTTCAGGATAGCTTCTGTTCATAAGACGTGAAGACGTTGAAATAAACGATGTATTTTCATCTTCATTTTCTGACAGATCGGAAAATGCTTCAAATGAATTTTCAGTTGGGAAAGTAGCCTTACGTGATTTGTTTCTAGACGTGACATTATTTATCGGCGTATCGCATATTGTTGCTGGACTTACATTAACATTCGATACATCCGTAGAGCGAGTAGCCATTTTTAAAATACATGCCCTGCAGCGCCATTTGGTTTTTGATTCCTTGTCCAATAGTTTGTATGTCTGTATTGGATAACCGTCGCAATCTGGTTCAAATCTGTGATTACAAACCGAGCATAAAGCCGTATTTTTCATGTCAACCGACTTTTTACATTTGTAACATAGCACGAGGGCAGACATCTTGTGTCTATGTGGTAGAGGCTTTAGTGGAAATAGTTTTTAACAACTTGGCAACACTACTTTAACAAAGATAAAAAGACTTGTGTTCAAGTACGTAATATTAGTTTCTGAACGAAAATTTTTACGTCAAATTTTTTTGCCGTTGCTTGTAATTGGTTAATTTCTCCAGTGACGAATCATCTGTTATTTGTTTACATTACAAATAGAAAAATTTTGAATTCAATACTGGTTTTGATTTTTTAGATTTGTGTTTATAACTCTTTGAATATGTTTTTGTTTCTTAAGGGTCACTGTTTAGTAATTTCCGGCACTTAAGCACACTGTTTCACTGATTAATATTAAGTTTATTATATTATTTTCGAGTCAATTAGTCAATACACTGTGATGGTGATATTTAACTTAATACACTGAGTCACATTGGGATAACACTGCTGCTAGTGTAATACGATGCACTGAGTATTTTAAAACTTATTTTACTACTTTTACATCGAAAAAACATTAAAATTAGATATAAATTTGAGGACCGATGTTTACTTTGGCCAGTGTTGCCAGCTATCCATGGACATGTCAAATAATAAAGTGTATGTATTTATAAAGTATATAAGTATGTATATCAGTTGTCTGGTTACCATAACACAAGCTCTGCTTAGCTTGGGATCAGATGACCGTGTTTGAGTTGTCCTAAGATATTTATTTTATTATTTATTATTATTTTATTATAGAAATCTGCATAACTAAAGGCCTCCAGGTGCATTGCCCTCTTACACTTAACTCTAAAATGTCTCATGAACCTATAAGTACTCTGCCACTCATACCCTTTGTATTATAGACGACAGAAATAAGTGTGTTTAAGGCCGGTACTTCCCCAGATAAACTCTTCGCAAAAAACTTTACATATAAAGGCTTATTTTTTTTTTTTTTTTTTTTTTTTTTTATTACAATGGGCTTGCTCTTGGTCCCAGACTAGCCCGAGGGCATAGACGGAGCCTACGATGGAGCGAGCTTACCCAGTAGATGCCTATGCACTCTATATTCTTATTATTTATCTTATTATATTATTATGTATTTACTAGCTCCTGCCAGAGGCTTCGCCCCCATGGATTTCATCTCCTTCGCACTTTCATCTCCTATTTTATTTAAGGCAATAGCAGCGCGACAGCCGGCTGTCGCTTGGACAAGTTACATGTGTCTAGTACAAGTGGCTGAGGCTGTGCATTATTTTATATATATTTATATATACTATATTATGTATTATGACATTAAGTAAGTTACTAGGAAATATTCTATGACATTACATTTTCTAAGTAACTTACTGGGAACGAAAAGTTTAAGAAGTTATTTGGATAAGACCAAATTCTTCAATAAAGAGGTTACAGTATCACATTTACTTTGGCTTTGGACAGGAAAATCACCTAACAAGTATTTTTAGATTATTCCTGTTATATTTTGATTAGGTAACTAAAAGATAACATAAATGCAACATTGGAAATAAATGTGATTAGGAACCAAAAGTAATTTGGTGACTCATGGTCTCGGCACTAATCAACTACATAGACTTACAATGTCAACACTATGGCTGCAAATCTAATTGTTAACCTTTCAACAACCAAGCAACAGCCGGCTGTCGCTCTGCTATTGTATTACTGTTGTGTCTAGAATCATGTGTGCTCAAATGTTTAAATAACTTTTATTTCTCAGTCTGAGACTCCCATTTGGCATTTTGTTGAGTTAGGTACTATAGAAACTGGCTGGTTTTGTAAATATAAAAGCTTATATTGATTAAGCAATAAGTATTGAGACTTTGTAATTAGGAAAACTCTTATCAGACCATGAGGCTGTGGAACATTATAATAAAACTAGCTTTTGCCCGCAGCTTTGCTCGCGTTAGAAGTAGACAAAAAGTAGCCTATGTTACTCTCCATCCCTTCAACTGTCTCCACTAAAAAAATCACATCAATTCGTCGCTCCGTTTTGCCGTGAAAGAAAGACAAACATACAGACAGACACACTTTCCCATTTATAATATTAGTACGGATAATTTATTAAAGGTTGCTTTAATTAAAGGGATCCTAACTGTGCCTATACACACATTGTAATAAGTATTTAATTTTTAATTTTTAGATGATGGACAAATATGAAACGGCTCTTGCCCTGCATGGGATTAAAAAAAAATGATTAAAATGATTAAAATGATCTTTATTTTGTAAATAGGTTATATCATAACACTTTTACACGTCAATGTTTTGTTTTTTATATTTTAATCGAACGATGGAGCCGGTGTTTCGTAACTGACTACTGTGAGAAGAAACATCCGAAACAAACTCAGAGGTCAAAGTCTCTTTTAAAGTCCATACAATTGTATTGGTCAAATTATGCGAGGATCATGAAGGTTAATGACTGATGTGCTTTCTTGATGAGAAAAGCACACAGATTTGAGTGGACCTGTCCAGACAGTGCAAGCATTTGTCAGCAATCGTTTAGCTCAACTTAAGACGTAAGGAGCCCAACGACATACTGCATTTCGTACTGAGATGCTCGAGCTTGTGTAAAAAATTATATTATCATTATTTATTCAATAATAACAATAGATAATAGCAAGTAGAAGAAAGATTACAGATTATTTAAATTTTAACAAAAGAATGGGCCTGATATAAAATTCAAAACATTAAAATTTGTTTCAAATTGTAAAACGACAGAGCAATCAATTGCTTCAAGGTCTACTGCCAAAACAATATACTCTTTGAACCACTGCAAGAGGTACCAAACTGTGTAGACTAAACAATCACACAAGACACAAAGGTCTTTCATTCCGCCTATTATTCTAAATGAACATACAAAGACGACATTAAGTACAATTATTTAACAATATTTATGTGATAGACTGATCTTTAACAGCAGGCGGTCACTCCTTCATCACAATTTTCATAAATAAATACTTACTACCCGCCCACGGGCGATAGATCTATAGAACATAAATAAATAAAATGCATTTACTTGGAGTGTCCACAGCCACATGGAATGCAACGAGGTTCCGCGCCTCCCGGCCTTCTTCCTGCACCAGCTGCCTCACTTCCTCCATCGCAAATCAACCAGAAATTCAACTTTTCTGGACAAAACAAAAAGGAAAAACTCGATACATCGCTCGTGGATTGTATTCACTATGTGATCATCTGTGTGCACTTTGAAAGCGATACGTTCTAAATATAAAATAAAAATGCAATAAAAGAAAGCTTTAGACTTTAAGCGCAACAACTGGCGAAAAGCGAAAACGCGAAAAAAATAATTTATCGAATATTTTCATAACAATTCGCGTTCTGTCTGACAGTATAGTTTACAAATGTTACTAGTTCAAAAAAACTTTTAGGGTTGCAAGTTGCAAAAGCGATAGTCTGTTGTCATATTTAAGGTCATAGCTCATTACAGTCACCCGGCAGCCACTCCGCACCGACTCGCCTCCTGCGGCTAGTATTCTTTATATGGATTTGTATGGGCATGCGCTCACTATATCAACTCCGTAGCGTCACCGACGGGGTTATTACCTATGAAACAGCAATTAGCAATATTTGCGCAGTGATCGCTTAAAGTAAAAAAAAACGTATTATGTATGAACCGATTGCTAATCGCTCGCTGATTGTTCTAATGCACTTATTGCTACGATGACGATAAAGTAGCAATCGCTGTAACTAATTAAATATCACCTTTAACAAAAAAAAACTTAACTTTGCTCTTAAAAACCTTTACTTTTGGTGGTTTCGTAACGAAAAATGAATATTTTAGTTAACTGATTGCTCCACAGAGGCAGCACTATCACTAGATTGCTATTTGATTAGACGTATTTTGAATTAATCGCGAATTGACGTTTATATTGCTAAATTATCGCGATCGCTCGGCTTCTGCAAGATACGTAATCCCAGTGCGGATCGCCTCGGTTTTAAGCCCTTCGCGCGCGGTCGGCGGGTGGGCCACTCGTTGACATTTTGACAACTCGCTGCTCGAGCGTTGACGGCGCGCCAGCTACGAGTGGCCCGCGCGCTGCCACTGCCGCATGCCGCGAAAGCTATGATACTTAAAGTGTAAGTAATTTAAGTAAGCAGCAGCGGATTGTGGAGTGTAAGCATATGGAAGTAAACTAGATAATAATAGTACTCAAAAAAAACATATAGCAGATATAATCATATAACAGACAGTTCAACAGTAAAATTTCCAAGTAACAAGTATAAACAGTATCTAGGCAACACACCAAAGACTATTAAGAATAAAATATTTGTCACAACACTAATAAAGAGTTTCATTTCACTTTAACACCTTCTCTTGTTGTTAACCCAATATTTTCTATCAGTCTTTGAAGCCTAGGCCTTGGCAGAGGCTTTGTGAAAAGGTCTGCCAGCTGCAATTCACTTGAAACTCTCAGAACTTGCAGCTCTCCAGACGTCACTATTTCTCGCACAAAAAAGTGCCTAATCCTGATGTGTTTCGTGCGTTTGTGAAACTCAGGATTCTCTGCTAATCTTAACGCAGCTTCATTATCAACTTTCAAAGTTGGTATTCCCTGAAGTTCCGTCAAGAACCCAATAAGTCGTGTTAGCCACACGGCTTCTCTAGCTGTAATAGATTTATTATAAGTAATGTCTATGGTTGAAGTATTAAGGAATCGTCTATGGTAACGCCATTGCACTCTGCATGGAACTACAGCAATGTCTATGTGTGTCGTCAAATTGTTAATTAGTAATTAGAGTATTACAAGTGATTAAACAACATAAAGCAGTCTTTTATTAACATATTTACATGGCGCAGCCGGTACAAATTAAAAAAGAAACCTATAGTCAAATATAAGCGTCACCGAAAAATGGAAAATCTGAAGCAGCCGCCGCCATTACAATTTAATGGCGAATTGAAAGAAAATTGGAAAAGATATAAACAAAAATTTATGCTTTTCTATAAAGCCAGTGGATATGAAAACAAAAAAGACATCACCGAGGACCAGAAAGTAGCACTCCTATTGCACACAATAGGTGATGAAGGTTTAGAGGTATATAACACGTTTGAAAAAGAGCAAGGAAAAGAGGAGACGCTGGAATCGGTACTGGAAAAGTTTGAGTCCTACTGTACACCATTTGAAAACGAAACGATGGTAAGACATACTTTCTTCAAAAGAGAAAAGAAAGATAATGAAACGTTTGACGAGTTTGTGACATCGCTGAAGTCACTATCAATGGATTGCTGCTTTGGGGAACTAAAAGAAAGTCTCATAAGAGACCAAATAGTTCGAGGCATTAGAAACGCCAAAATCGCAGAGAGATTACTCAAAGAACAGAATCTGGACTTAAAGAAATGTATACAAATATGCAAATCCTCAGAAATGGCTAACATGCAAGTGAAACAGCTACAAGAGGAAGAAAATACAGTAGGAATAGTGACACATAATAGGAAAACAAAGAAGAATACTCAAGGGATACAGCAAGGCATAAAATTAGAGGACAAGCAGCAGCCGTCAACGTCCAGAGAAGAAAAATCCTGTTACAGGTGTGGCTACAAGCATGGATTTAGGTGTCCAGCTTACAGAGCTCAGTGTAAATTCTGCAATGGATATGGGCATTATGCAAAAATGTGTAAAAATAAAAAAGTCAAAACAATTAATAAAAATAGTGAAAGTGAGTCTGATGATGATCATGTGTTAGGTAGTATCATGGTAGGTAGTGTAACCAAATGTTTAACAGAAGCACTTCAGATTAATAACAAAATTATAGACTTTAAAATAGACACAGGAAGTGACTGTGATGTGTTGCCGTTGAGTTATGTGGAGAAATTGAAATGCAAGGGCATGATTAAAGATAATTGGAATAAGTTGTATAACTATGATGGTTCTTTAATAAACTGTGTTGGTACTATTATCTTGAAATGTAAGTTAATTAATAATAAGAGTGTAACACTAATGTTCTATGTCGTAAATAATAAACAGTCTTGTCCAGTGCTAGGTCATAGTACATCACTAAAATTAGGTTTAATAGAAAGAAAATATTTAAATAAAATTAAAAAGGAGCCAAATAATAGTAACTATACTGAGATGATTAATGAGTATAAAGATTTATTTGATGAAAATAAAATTGGTGCCTTGAAAGGAGTAGAATATTCTATAAAATTAAAAGAAAATAGTACAGGAAAAATCTGCCCACCAAGAAGTATACCAATAGCATTACATAAACCTCTAAAAGAGGAACTATTAAAATTAGAAAAGTTAGGTGTCATAGAAAAGGTCACTGAACCCACAGAATTTGTCAGCAATATCGTAATAGTCAAAAAGCCAAATGGTCAAATTCGTCTATGTTTAGACCCGAGTACATTAAACAATTGTATTAAACGTGAACACTTTAAATTGCCTACTTTTGATGAAGTGTCTGCTAAGATGACAGGAGCGACAATATTTAGTAAATTAGATGCTTCTACAGCATTTTTTCATGTAAAATTAAATAAAGATAGTTCGAGGCTTTGTACTTTCAGTACACCTTTTGGTAGATATTCCTTTAAAAGACTACCTTATGGCCTGTCATCCGCGCCAGAGATTTTTCATAGGCAATATAGCCAAGTATTTGAGTCAATTGAAGGTTGTGAGGTATTTATTGACGATGTTGTTGTGTATGCAGAAAACAAGAAGTCACATGATAAAATACTTAGACAAGTACTAGAAAAAGCAAAAGAAAATGGTATTCAATTAAACTTAAGCAAATGTCAATTTGGAGTGTCTGAAATTACATATCTTGGTCACATATTGAGCCAGGAAGGAATAAAACCGGACCCAAAGAAAATAGAAAGTATATTAAATTTAGAAAAACCTAAAAATGTTAAAGAACTACAAAGGATATTAGGGATGATAACCTATATTGCCAAGTTTATTCCATCCATGTCTCAAGTGTGTGACCCATTAAGACAATTAATTAAAAAAGGTTCAGAGTTTAATTGGACTAAGGAACATGATGAGGCATTTTGTGAACTTAAGAAAATATTGACATCAGAGCCAGTGTTACAATTTTACAACCCTAACAAAATGTGTGTAGTCTCTGTAGATGCTTCAAAAGATGCATTAGGAGCAGTGTTGTTACAAAGTAACTTGCCAGTAGCATATGCTTCCAAAGCTATGACTAGTACTCAAAAAAACTATGCTCAGATTGAAAAGGAACTGCTGGCAATAGTCTTTGGTTGCACCCGTTTTCATCAATTCATTTATGGTAAAACTGTGCACATACAGACAGATCATAGGCCATTAGAGTCAATATTTAATAAACCCCTGTGTGAAATACCATTACGTTTACAAAGGATGAGAATGCAATTACAAAAATATGATTTAGTGGTAAAATATAAGCCAGGTAAAGAATTACTCTTGGCAGATACATTGTCTAGAGATGTGAATAACATGTCAGAGGAGAATACTGTCATGGAAGATATGTATGAATGTCAGGTTAGTATGGTAAAAACTAATTTAAGTATATCCAACTACAAATACGACTTATTTAAAAAAGAAGTTGGAAAAGATAAAGATTTACAATTATTGATAGAATATATAAATAATGGGTGGCCAAATATACATAAAATACCAGAACCTCTTAAACCATATTTTAATTTTCAGGAACAGCTATTTGTATATGACAATTTAATTTTTAAGAATAATTGTTTAGTGGTACCTATGTCTCTGAGAAATGATATGTTACAAAGAATCCATTACAATCATTTAGGCCTTGAAAAATGTAAATCAAGAGCAAGGGAATGTATCTACTGGCCTAAAATGAGTAGAGATATTGAAAAATGTGTATCAGAATGTTCTGTATGTGAAAGATTTAGAAAGAATAACAGTAAAGAACCTATGATGATAAGGGAAATGCCCAACAGACCATGGTCTGTAGTAGCAAGTGATGTATTTTATTATAATGGAGATCCTTATATTATAATTGTAGACTATTTTAGTAAATATTTTGAGGTAATTAAACTTTCTAACTTGTCAACAGAAAATACAATAAAAATTATTAAAACCAGTTTTTGCAGATTTGGCATACCAGATATACTGTATACAGATAATGGTACTAATTATGTTAGCTATAAATTTAAAGAGTTTGCCAAAGAATGGAATTTTGTTCATAAAACTAGTAGTCCTTATCATCATCAATCTAACGGGTTAGCAGAACGGTTTGTACAAACAGTTAAAAATATATTTAAAAAAGCTGACTATGAAGGAAAAGATAAATATTTAGCATTGCTGGAATATAGAAATACACCTATTTCTAAAGAATTAAATTATAAGTGTCCTTCTGAATTACTAATGGGGAGAAAAATACAAGGATTGTTGCCTACTGTATACAATAATGAAAATGACAACTATGAAAATTGTGATGTACAGTCAAAATTGTATAAAAATGCCTTTAAACAAAAAGTATACTATGATCAAAGAAACACAAGAAAGTTGAAGCCTTTAGCCATAGATCAAAAAGTTCTTGTATCGGATGAAAAAAGCAAAAAACCATTGACATATGCTCAAGTTTTACACAGGAATGAACGTCCAAATTCTTATACAGTTCTGACTGAAAAAGGAAAAAAGTTAGACAGAAATAGAAGGGACTTAATAGACAGTAAGAATACTCATAAATTTATTATAAATAAAGAGGTAGAGATAGATGAAAGTAATAATGATTGTAATATTGATGAAAGCATAGATAATAGTACTAATAATTCAGAAGTTACAGATGTAGCATCTGAAAGTAAAATTTATTCTGAAAATACAGATAACAGTTATGTAACTAGATCAGGTAGAAATGTAAGAAAACCTAGTTATTTGTCTGACTATGTATAGTTTACTTTTCTCTAAAGACTTATGTGTTTACTTCATTGCATTGCTGGAGATTGTTACTAGTAGATGATATACAAAATTTAATCTACATTAATTACCTATACTACTATGTAATAAATAGTTGAGTTGTATTGCTACATATAGAAACAATTAAAATAATAACTCTTCATCTGATGAAAAGGGAGATGTAATAGATTTATTATAAGTAATGTCTATGGTTGAAGTATTAAGGAATCGTCTATGGTAACGCCATTGCACTCTGCATGGAACTACAGCAATGTCTATGTGTGTCGTCAAATTGTTAATTAGTAATTAGAGTATTACAAGTGATTAAACAACATAAAGCAGTCTTTTATTAACATATTTACACTAGCGGCTTCGCTCGCAGCAACAATTTCTGCTTCCGTGGTGGAAATCGCGACACTCGCCTGTCGCTGGCTCATCCATGATACAGCACCACCGGCGTACAAGCTGAGTACTCCAGAAGTTGATCTTCCAGTACTCAAGTCACCTCCATGGTCCGCATCACTATAGCATTCTATAAGTCCTTGCTTATAATTTCTTCTGTATACGATGCCAAGATTTAGTGTAGACTGTAAGTATCTCAAAATACGTTTGACTTTTATACAATCTGCCTGTGTCGGATTCTCCAGACTTCTAGACACCACACTCACAGCATACGCAATATCAGGCCTAGTTGCAACCATTAAATAGGCCAATGCTCCGACTTGACAAAAATGGAAAATAAAATATGATGACTACAACACTGGGGAAAACGGATTAAAATGTTTTGATACTTGTATTTTTCCCCTAAAAATTTATTACACTTATTGTTTATTAACAATACTAGCAGTATTATAAAGAGGAAATATTTGTATGTATTTTTGTTTGTTACTTTTTCATGCAAAAACTACGTAACGGATTTTAATGAAACTTCAGAAATATAGATTATATTTAATATTTAATGAATTATTCCAAAAAAAAAAACAACAATTATCGACAAACATAATTAATGTAATGTCACTTGACAGATGACATGACGAGATTACTAATTTTCCTTTTTTGAAACGGAACCCTTATAGGATCACTTTGTTGTCCATCCGTCCGTCTGTTAAAACCTTTTTTCTCAGAGACGCGTTGAGATATCAAGCTGATATCACATACTCAGGTCTGCAATTTCTCAAAGCAGTAAATAACTCAAATTTCTAAATCAACGTAATAAATAGATACGGCTGTTTATATTCCTTTTACATATTGTATATTTAGACATTTGCAAGGGAATCAAAACCTATAGGGTACTTTCCATTGACCTAGAATCATGAAATTTTCAAAAAGCAATGTCAAGAAGCACAAGTAAAGGAAAAACTTCGAAAACCGTAGATTCTCACATATTGTTGAAGGATGTAGGTATACATATTACGGAACCCTCGTTGCCCTTGTCTGACTCGCACTCGACCGGTTTTTTAGGTGAATGTGAGTGACCAAAATTAAAATATGTTTTAAACTTTCAACGATCAGCCGAGAGCCGGCTGTCGGGCTGCTATTGTCTTTCTATTGTGTCTCAAATTACGTATGTTTGAAGGTTTAATAAAAAGTGAGATATCTGAATTATATAAAATGATTCAACCCATTCACTATAAAATAATTTATTAACACGATAAAGATGAAGAAAATTGTGTATTGGTTTGTGATTAGTTTCCCAATTTGGTTAGGGCTTGCAAGTTGGAACGGCTTCTTCTTTGAAAGGCTTCTGCCTTCTTCATCTACCTACTGCAATAATTCGTCGTATAGTACTAGTGCGCGCCCCTGTAATAAGCCAAATTTATATGTTACGTATTATATTACTTAAGTTAATCTCTTATAAATGGATATGAAACAAAGTATCAACATTGGCGAGTCATACTAACCAGTCAACAAGAGCACGCGGTCTAAAATTGAAAATTGCGTGTAAGCTACTCCTTCTTCTTTACAGATCTATCGGTATACTTTATAAACAGTGCTTCTGGATTGTGACCGCAGTGGTTTCTTAGTCATATTTTCACTTTTTACTGAAGATTTCTTGAAAATAACAAATGTAAACAAACAAACGTAATGTCACTTGACAGATGACATGACAAGTATACCATATGAAAATCATTATTCGTTTTACTTTTAATTTGTCATCAGTTCCTGGTACACCTATACTCGTCTGTAGTTTTGCAGTATGTGATCGTCCGTCTTATGGAGGCCATACACGCTAGGGTTTGCATGATGGTTATAACTGTGCATGCAAAACCGACAAGCATAACCGAGTTTGCATGCACCGATAACTGTACAGTTTAATCACATACACGCTAGGGCTTGCCTGTCGGTTATGCATGCACGGCTAAAACCATCATGCAAAACCTAGCGTGTATGGCCTCCATTATCCACTTGCTGTTCATTATCTTTGGTAATCGGCGTTGAGACAGGTCTGCACTCTGCCATACCAAATCTTTCCAGAATCTTCTTCGCATACGAAGTTTGATGAATTTTAATCTCGCCTTCTCTGATTTTGATCTCAATTCCTAAAAAGTAGGATATTGGTTTTGTCGTAATCTTGAACCATCCTTTAATGAATTGATTAGTTAATCAACGTGAGACGTAGATTTCATGAAGCGTTGAAATCAATACTAAATACAATTAGGTTTGAAAGCAATAAACGGGCACCGTTGAAATCAACAATTTAACCTAAAAACGACCAGCCGACAGCCGGCGGTCGGGCGGCTATTATCTTTCCATTGTATCTCGAATCACATGTGTTTGAAGGTTTAATTTTTAGTTATTAAAAAATAATTGGTTTTTTGTTCATTTTGAAATCTAAGAAATATTAATAAAACGAAATCAATATCGAAATAATCCAAGGTACTGTCACCTTGCATTTCGATATTGATTTCGTTTTCAGGAAGCAGCCACTATTACATCCATGTTTGTCAATCATTTTAAATAAAAAAATATTATTAGTTAGTATGTTTATAAAACAACGAACATCGCGAACTGCAATCAATACAGTGATAAATGTTCCTTCTGTTGCTAGTTGGCCTAATACTATGTACTCTATTTAAAAACATTATTCGTTGATAAATCTATTTCAAATGTTATTATTGTTATTATATGTAATTAAAACTACTACAAATGTATTTTAGGGACATAGGATAATGGTAAATACCATAGACATGTAAATATACAGTTAACTTTTGAACTGTAAAAATAAAAATTATATAAAATTTAACGACTCAGTTTTCTACAAATCTAAAGAGTTTCTAGATTTTTTTTAACCGCGCAGAACAAGATCGAGTATTCAAATTAATTGGTAACATTTGCTGTTAATTTTACAGAAGGTTTCAGACGTTATTAATTTGCTTGCAACATCACCTTCTTTTCGTTGTCAAGCAAGATGGCGGATCAGGTACGTGTTGGATTTTTAGCTAAAATAATTGAAATTTTGGCTATATCGTTTCAAATTTACTACAAAAGTGTTATTAACTGCTTAGAGTTTCATCCGACTAATTATTTTAAACTGTAAACCGAGTGTTATTTGTGAAAATGTGGTTCCAAAGTTGGGGCACGTGGGAATCGGCTTTTCCGATGAAAATCCTGCCAGAATGTGGTCGAATTTACAAAAACCAAATTTCTTTCTATGACTGGTGATTAAAAATTATCCGTAATCAATATCTGTGAAATCAACAAGCTGATGCTATAAATTCAACATGGAAGTGTGTGCGATCGATAGGTTAGTTTCGTTGAAAAAGTGCACACTGTTGTATAAAAACCATGCTGAAACATGCAGAGCAATATGATTTGAAGCCAAATTATCTAGTTATCTAGAGGATTAAATCGAAAAACCTTAATACTTTCAATTTGCTTTGCACCGTATAGGTTATGTTTACGTCTGAATTTCAGTAAATTCGATGGTCAAGTTGTGCTATTTTTGATAACATCATGAAATAATCTTGATTAAATACCACAATGCATACTAGAACCTATTTTTTTTTTTTTCATAATTACAAGTAGATCATGGTTCTATTCACATTTTTACTTACAATATCATCCCTTGGTTCAATGTACTGAAAATAATTAGGAGGTACTATGAAGCACTTGTAAAGACTGACATGATGATACCCACACGACGGTCTTCTGACAACTATGTGACGAAGAACGTGTTTTAACCCATAATCTGATAACAGTCAAACAAGTGATCTTATAATAATTCAACTAAATCCTAATAAATAGAGCTATGAGTAAATAAAAAAGCAAATAGATACAAAAATAATTAAATCAATTAATTTGTGACTAATCGTTGCTTACCATCAAATAAAACAAAGTAAATTAACGGCTGTCTTTTTCTCTGTAAATATTGTCTAAACCCTCATAATAATTTTTGGCAGGGGTCTTCACATATTTTGGGGATTTTACAGAACAAATATAAAATGTACATATAGCCCTGTAAAAACAAGGCAAATTCATAAACAAAATCTCTGTCATAATAGAAGCCATTTCAATTTTTTTAAAGTAGTGCCTTTTTAGAATGTACCTTTTCTTTTTCAGCTGTAGTGTGTTTGTAGTTGCTTTAACCTGTAGTTACTTAGTTTCTTTTCTATCCCCTTCCTACTCTTCTTTTACCTTCACACTTTCCGTAGTTAGAAAACCTAAATCTTTTATCAATAACAAACTAATGCATTGATAAAATTACAGACGGAACGTTCATTCCAAAAGCAACCAACGGTTTTCTTGAACCGTAAAAAGGGTATCGGTGTGAAGCGTAGCAGGAAACCACTGAGGTACCACAAAGATGTGGGACTCGGTTTCAAAACCCCTCGCGAGGTAACGCATGATGTGTGAACTAACGTGTTTATTTTTCCGTAGACAGAGAAAGCGTTTCAGAAGCAGGCGACGGTGTTCCTGAACAGGAAGGGGGTGATGAAGAGGAAAGACATGAGGCATTCTAAGAATGTTGGTCTTGGGTTCAAGACCCCGCGTGAGGTGTGGCACTTTTAGTTATGGTCGATGGGATCCGGGCTTGCAACGGTGGTGGCTACTACGTTGTTTGTTTTATGGGTGATGGACTATGTTTGGACATTTGATTCTTAAATGCATACAACTTCTTTCTTCTTTATTTTAATTCACTTACAAAACATTATTATGTACAACTTTCAATGTCAATACATAATTGAGAAAAGATCAAAATAAACAAAACTTGCTTGTAGCACAGTTTAGTAATGTGATAGTGATAAAAAAAAACTTAGATATCTTTTACCAATTTTTATTGCTTTTTAAAGTTTTAACTTAAAAAGGAGCAATAAAAGGAATTAAAAGCTTTCATATTCAAAAAACTGATTAAGAAGTGGTATTACAAAATTCTAAATAGTCCATTGCTCATAAAACTATTCCATGTCTGTCAGGAGACGCTTGCTTTAACATGTGCATGATGGGAGTCTTCCAGTGACTTGTAACACATTGGTACAGATCATTTTGATACTTAATACCCAGATGAAGGCTTACCTTTTAGTTTGAATTATAAACTAGAACAACTTTTATTTATTTTTTGAAGGGCCTTGATGTACAGAGATATTACTTTGACTGTCAAGTAAATTTAAGTGTTTTTTTTGTTCAGGTTTTTGGTCCAGATTCATTTTATACTTTCTTAATTGAACTTATCTCTAAGTATATCAGTTAGTTGGCCTCCCTTCCGTAAGACAGCATTACCAAGTAAAGAAATTAACAATTTGTAAAATAATCTAAACAAAATGAACCTTATCTACTTCCAATCAAGTATCAAAATCATCTGTCTCAACGTTATGGTCGCCTTTTCATTAACCAGGCTAGGTGCTATCAGTTCATATGGAGTAAAGGTATGGTATGCATGTCGCACTATGTAACAATGTCAATAATATTAGATGTAAGAACATTACTAATTATTGTTAATAATTTGTGTGGTGCAAATATATTGAGGAGAATGTTTTAATGTTGAGAAAAAAAATTCTCTTCTGCGATATTTGCATGAAATCTTAGAATAAGGCATCATTATATCTTCATACTATTCATTGACATATTATATTATATTAATGGAATAAGGGGAAATTGTTAAAAAAGGACTAAATTTTACATTCATTGAGTACATTATTCCAAAAATATATTTTCTGGATTTGGTATTATGTAAAAGCTTGGTTAAACAGTTCTGATTCTGCTATCAAAACTTGCAACATGGTTAACATTAGAAAAAATATCAAAATAAATTAAAAAAAATAACTTAAAAGTTCTATGTATTTCAGTGCTCTGTTCAAAAGTATATTTACTAACAAAATACGCACAGTTATTTTTGGATATAATAAGCAAACTACTGTACACTTGTCATAACTTCTTATATATACTTGTCATAGCTTCTTCTAACATAATGGTGAAGGCATTTCATATAATAATTAACCATTGTTACACTCAAACTCACCCCATAAATACAAAACTAACTGTTCATTTTGTTACCTTATCTTCAAAAAGTGATTTAATCACAATGAAGTAAGACTTGAACAGTAAATTGTTGTTTTCCTGCGCGTTGCGACCGCAAAACCAATAATCACGCAAGTCGCGGGTAAACTAGTGTTTTATTTTGGAAATTAAAGGCCCTTGTTAAAACTGTCAACATGATGATACCCACACGACGGTCTTCTGACAACCATGTGACGAAGAACGTGTTCTAACCCATAATCTGATTACAGTTCAACAAGTCATCTTATCTATCTTGTCATAGAGTCATAATTAATTTAACTTCCTTGAGGTTACAATAGCAACTCTTAGCAGTAGTTGTTTCTCAAGTGGCAATGTTTATTACCTGATGCGTGCTACATTTGCTAAATTGCGTTTGCACCCCTTGAAAAATACTTCCCTATTTAAGGACAAAACAAGAGTGTATTGAAGCCTCTATAAAAATGTAAAAAGGACAGAATTACACCTTATACCTTTGCCACAAGGTTTAGAACTTTATTGCATTAAAAAAACTGTCAATTTTACCATCATTACAGTTTCATTCCTACACAAATCACATCACATCATCACACAACCGGGCTAAAGACCTAATTGCTTCACAAAAACTAACCTGCCAACTACCATAGCAAAAATACTCAGCCAATTTTCCCCAACAGGCGATTGAAGGCACCTACATTGACAAGAAGTGCCCGTTTACCGGCAATGTGTCGATCCGTGGTCGTATCCTCACCGGAGTTGTTCAGAAGATGAAGATGCAAAGGACTATTGTCATCCGACGCGATTATCTGCACTACCTGCCTAAGTACAACAGATTCGAGAAGCGTCACAGGAATATGTCTGTACATTTATCGCCGTGCTTTAGGTGAGAAAATTTGTTTATTTTTGGAAGCTAAAAGCTAAATGTTTAGTTTTTTTCCATAAAGAGAGAACTAGCATTATGCGCAAGCACACCTTATAGGTTGCGCCAGACAAAAATCATAACTTATTTACAAAATAATATGGATTTCAAAACTTGGGTAATGATAAATAATCAACTCAATTTTAATTTCCATTTTCAAATAGAGCTTTCAAGATTATCGAGTAATTAGAGATTACAGTGTTTCTTTACGATTTTAGGTAAATTAATATGAAACTAATGATTTCTTAAAAAAAAATACTAACGTATTCTTAAAATATATTTTTTTGGCAGAAAAGGCAATCTAAGAATTTGAATGATGATACTCACACGACGGTCTTCCGAACAACCTATTGACGAAGAACGTGTTTTTAACCCAAACTCTGATCATTTACCTAATCCCACACAACCAACATTGCAAGGAGCTATTCTCTAGAACATTCCACCTTTATACTTCCAGGGACGTGGAACTGGGAGACATCGTGACCATCGGCGAGTGCCGGCCGCTCTCCAAGACCATCCGTTTCAACGTTCTCAAAGTCACGAAGGGCAAAGGCTCCAAAAAGTCCTTCAAGAAGTTCTAATAAACTTATGTTTTAAGTATTTTTGTGTTTTTGTTTAGTAAATTACCTCAAGTTCCATGGAGATAGGTTCTAAAATCTTGATGGTGGCTGTTGCGCTAGGCCATGGTTGCGTGACTTGCATCTCCATTACATGAGTCCATTTTTCATCAGGACACCGTGGTTGCGCAATTGGGTTGCGCCACTGACGCAACCCAAAAACCCTGTAGTGATTGGTAGTAAAGGGCTGGGCAAAAATGTGTTCTGTGACGTTATCTACTTTTTTCTATACTACGGTTCCTGTTCCCTTTTGGTAGCTACAGCTCGAACTGAAGCTAATGAAAATCTAACTCCTGTGAGTAGATTAGGATGTCTGATCTCTTCCCACGAACGGATCAGCTAAACTACAGCTGGATCTGCTGAAAGCAGAGGCTAGGCTGGTTAGCTCGAATGTCATGCTGCAGTAGGTAGGTACGCGATACCCGTAAAATCGGTAGGTACCTACCTTCTGTAGTGTGCCTGTAGGTATTATAGCAATAGCATAGCATTGAGGTCTAGTCTACGTGACACAAGTCATGGTGGGTCACGTTAAATGTAACATAACAGTGAACAACGCCATCTAGTTAGATTTGACCAATAACGTTTTATAGCAGATCATATTTTCCCGTAATGACAACTGGGAATTGTCAGGTTTGTGTATTGAATGCGTTCATACTTTAATGTTTGTAACAAAAAATGTCAGCCGAGGCACACAAACGCTGCAAGTCTTTTTCTCTAAACTGGGTGCAGAAAGAGGTTTTTTTAATAACTGCTCTTAAAAACTAAAAAAAACCTCGTATTCAGAAGCCGGTGGCTCCCGTTTCGTCACAAAAGCAGCGCGACAGCCGGCTTTCGCTTGACAAATACTTGGTGTATTTTTGGTCTTGCACAACCAGCTAGGAGATGATTCTGCCCATAATAACTCTAAAATCGCGAAAAAATTATCAGCTGTTTTTAACAAAAGTTCAATGCCCTCCCATCATAATGTATAAAAACAGCCGAATTTTTTTTCGAGATTTCAGAGTTGGTTCCATAATAAAAGTTGTTTGTTTTTATGAGTAGAATCATCTCCTAGCGGGTTGTGCAAGACCAAAAATACACCTAGTAGTATTTATAAAGAAAGTCGTGTTAGTAACACTATTATAACTCAAGAACGGCAGAACCGATTTGGCTAAAGTTTGTTAAGCAGGACGTTTGTTAATCTTTTACGCAAAAAGTAATGAATGTGTTTCGTAGAAACTCTTTAGTAATTTGGATGAGGATGATAAATAAGCAGCATACCGAATAGGCTGCTTAACATCACGCTACGTTATAACGCGAGCGGAGGAGCAGTAACCGACTTCCGAAATAGTAATTTTTGAGCTTTTAAGTTTTTGAAGTCGGTTATCTTTTTTTGGAAAAAGCTTTTTATTTTTAACTTTTTAGTTAGAGAATAATGTCTGACTACGTTTTAGAGTAACTTTCAAAATAAAACTACTTATAAGTTTATAAAATGATAATCGCGGTCAAACATACAATCGTCGTTGAAAATCTACAATCCAAGAAAGAAAACGGGATCTATGCAGGCAACACCACGGGATGTGCATTAGTGTTATATACTAAAACCTTCCCCAGAATGTAACAAATACTATTTTGAAAACCGCATCAAAATCGGTTCAGCCAAACGCGTGATAATCGCGGACAAACAAACATACATACAGGTCGAACTGAGAACCTACTTTTTTTTTGAAGTTGGTTAAAGAAAGAAGGATGTAACAAGTTATAAGTACAAACGCGATAGCACGAACGCATCTTTAAAAAACTCACTTCAACGTTTCATAGACAAACTACGGGAAAATAACAAGCTCCAACTTCCAACAAAACAAACATGTCCGACTTGTGACTGTGGACTTGTGAACTAGTAGAACACTATCTATTATACCAACGATATGATATCGTTCTTCTCAAAACTCTCTTTGAATAACTCTCAGAAACCGCCAGTCGAGCTCGCGAAGCCAGCTTATATGGACAAAAGTGCGACACTACAGGAGTTAGGGTATAGAGATGAGAACGACCTGAAAGAAACGATTTACGGTTTGTTTTGATCAGTTTTCGTGTTGTTTTGGACTTGTTGGGTTGGTTGTTTGTGGCTTTAACGTGTGTTGTGGTGTTCTAGACTTTTTGCGGACGATACGGGACCCGGAAAAGCCGAGTACGCTCGAGGATTTGAAGGTGATTTATGAAGAAGGAATTTTTGTGAAGGAACCCACGGCGGACAAAGTTCCTGTGTTACGTGTGGAGTATAATCCGACAGTGCCCCATTGTTCGCTGGCGACGCTCATAGGACTGTGTATACGGATCAAGATACAGAGATCGATTCACCATCCAGTAAAATTGGACATTTATATCAAGAAGGGCGCACATACCACTGAAGATGAAAGTAAGTAGATTATTTATGTTTCATACCCATATAGTTTCAGTCGTGTTTTGCACATTTAGTATATGTGCAAAACATACTACCTACCATAGAATTTTAGTAGTATGTAGCCTTCTATGTACTACTAAAATTCTAATATTATATCTTTTAGAAGTGCATTGTACTAATAAAAAATTAAAAGAACTGTTGTTACTATGGAGGTCAATCAAGATTTTAATCTCAGGGCCAGACCAAAAAAATACAAAAAACTATGTTTTAAAATATTGTCTATAATGTAACTATACTTAGTTACTCTAATTAGTTTAATTTTCATTGTGTTTGCCTGAGAACATCCCCTGCTTTTGTTGAAGTAATCTATTTATCAGCTGAATATATTACTTAAAATAAATTAGGGTTCTTGAACTCATTTTTTTCCAAGTTTTTATGAAAAATACGTTTTTACCTACATAGTTTAGTGTATAAACAATGGAGCAAAAATAACTAATTATTATTATGTTATATTGTCTTAAACATAGGTATCTAAAATTATGATTAAAAGGCACACAAGCAATTTATTTAAGATGTGTTACTAATTTGTTATGTGTTAGGTAAATAAGTATCATAATACTTCCATACTTATGCAAGTGAAATAATACTTACATAAGTATTGTAACTATACTGTTAAGAAGATTATAAAATAAATACTTATGTATTGTTCTTATAACTATTGCAAAGTAATTAAAAAAATTCTCTTTACATTATATAATCAAAGAAAATCCACTAATAAGGAAATTAAATTCCCCAATTTTTTTTTGGTTACCTAGTTATTTTATTTTATTTATTTATTCAGGAAATACATAAAATATCAGTCTCATACATTTTTTTTACAAAGAAAAAAAAACGAATACTTTTAGAGTTCCATACACTTAAAAATAACGTACAGCAAATTACCCATACGTGAATAATCTACGACTAACACTAATACACTATCACTGATATACTATATTGTTACACTGGCTATCCTAGGGTAAAGCAGATATGTGTAAATATTAGCCACTAATAATGATTTCATTATTTACCTACACATAAGAGCTCAATGGAAAACACCATTGTGAATTAAACCTTCGAACACACATTATTCAAGACACAATAGAAAGACAATAGCAGCACGACAGCCTGCTGTTGCTTGGTAGTTGAAAGGTTTATTAAAAAGATGTTATAGAAAATATTACAAGAAGTAATTGTTAAATGTACCACAAAATAAACCATATGACACAACCATAGTGTAACCCTTTTTCTAAAACAGTTCGGATGTCAAATTATGCCATTAATAATGTCTTCAAAGTATATTGCAGTACAAAACTTTACCTATAGGTATTTACACAGCAAATACTAATGGCAACTATCTAACAATGAAAAAAAAATTTCTAACTTGACCCGGATTTGGAGATTACCACAAATGGACTAAATAATTATTACATATAAGTCTACACAACTTGTAAAAAACATGTTTTTATCACATAAGTCCTTGTCACTTCTGTGTGATCAGATGGTAATGGAATATTTCCATTAAACTATTTATTTGTGTTCCAAAACTCCAAACATTGAACTGACTCACACGTCATTCATTCAAATAATGCTAACAATGCTTATTGTAGTCATTTGGAATTATCACTGGAGTGTCTTTTATCTTATTTGAATTGAACCATGGAACAATCAATACTCAATATTATTGATCCGAAAACAACTCTGTCTGTTGGTTGTGCACTCACTGTATAACCAATTTTGCTTAGCAATTTTGATTGAATGTATGCTAATAAAGCTGAAGACTGTTTGTTTGGATGAACACTCTAATCTCACCCTATTCAAATGAAAAAGATCGGCGTCGGGAACATCCATACTAATATTATAAATGGGAAAGTGTGTCTGTCTGTCTGTATGTTTGTCTTTCTTTCACGGCAAAACGGAGCAACGGATTGACGTGATTTTTTAAGTGGAGATAGTTGAAGGGGTGGAGAGTAACATAGCCTACTTTTTGTCTCTTTCTAACGTGAGCGAAGCCGCGGGCAGAAGCTAGTTGTAATATAAAATGTAAAGCTTTGTAATTTATGTGAAACAAACGTGGTCAATGAACTTAAATTAGCCAATTTAGCATATTCACAGTGCATTGCTAATTAAATAGTTATAGAGCAAATATGAAACTCCTTTGTAGATGGCTTAGCTAGGTTAAATATTATGTATCTTGCAGGAGATAGTGTTATCAGTACTTATGTACTTGCATTCACTTGACATCACTGAACTTTCTTATCATGTAGTAACTGCTTATCAATACTTATACAACTCTCTTTTAATTGAGATTTGACGGGTCAGTAACTATTATAATTAGCTTTAGCCTTAGCTTTTGCCCTCGACTTGATTGGTGGGTGAATATTGAGAAAGTCTTCTTCTTCTTCCTGCCCTTATCCCATTTTACTTATGGTCGGCGCAACATGTCTTTCTTCCATACCAACCTGTCGCCCGACATGATATCGCTAACTCCTTTTCCCTTCATATCATTCTTCACACAATCCATCCATTTTTTCTTCGGTCTTCCTCTACCCTTCCAACCCTCTACATTCATACTCAGGAAAATAATCTTGAAATACTCCTTTGGTCCGTAAGCTCGACCTTGATGGTGCGACTTCACATGGCGTTACGTGGGCACTAATTAAAGTCTAGGTTTATTACAATAAGGTTCATATTACGTTGTATCGAACACTCAAATATTTTGCCAGATACACCAAGGGTAGTCGCACCATAAGACCGTCAAAAAAGCCACTAGAGCCCTCCTCCCATTTTAATTTCTTTACAATAAGCTAACTAACTGGGAGCTAACTACCAGAGTAGATTCGTAATTGTGGTTTTTTAGTTTTCACACAAAGCTGGTAAACACACGGCGGAGTTGTAATTTTGGATTTAGGAGATGGTAGGTAAAGGTGCGCTCCACGCTAAAAGTAGTCTATTCATATTTTGTGGTCAATAAGTAATATTACACTCAATCAAGTTTTGTAGATTAGATAGGGGCACTAATATACTGCACTAGGCTTTCAGCAACTCAGTTTTCCGATAAATAACTCTATTTCAAATAAAAATAAGTACCTAACTATGGCAGAAAAGGTATTAGAAACAGCTATTATTGCCCTCAACTTATCTACAGAACTTCATTGACTTTAGCAACCTATTGACCAAGATAAGACGACGGTTAAAGGTCAAGCGTGAGGTTGGGGGGTCCTGCAAGTATAATGTGACTGTTTCAATTAATATATACTTACTAATAAATAATTGACATCCTGAGCCTAGAAAAACCCCGTTTCAAAGCTATCTTTCGTAAATCACTCTCTAACCAAGTGCTATCGTGTTACTAAATTGGTTGGTGGAGATCTGATAGGCAGTCTCTCCATGATGAAAACACTGGTACTCAGCCGGATCCGGCTAGACTGGCAGGTGACCGACATAGTTGCGAAAATGCTAGGAAGTAAATGTGATGTCTGAGGTCAGGGAGCGACGATAAAATGGTTCTGGACATCGAAACTGCATGAAAAACAAGGCGTGGAACACAGCAGTCCAATCTCAAGTAGCACCCCAGAATTTAATTCTCCGTCTTCAACATCCAGTCTATTCAACCGCCAGTTTTAAGGGCATCAGTTCATGTCCTATCGATAGTATTGTGTAAACACATCACATATGCCGATAAATGCACAAGTAAATGATTAAAATATGAACTCAATACAATATTTCGTCATAAATTATTTGTTTAGACTGCACGCGGGGCAAACGGAAAAGTACGTGTTCTCAAAAATTATGATAAACAACTTTGTTCTAGATTTAACACTTGATGTGACAATTTGTAATAAGTTAAACAAGTAGGTAGATGTTGTCGAATAATATATTTAATTAAGTATTTCAACGTTGAATGTATGAGCGATGATTCAATCCAGCCAACTCAGTTTTGAACTGAAGCCTTGATTTTTGAGAAAGTATGCATTAATTACATATCAATAAGTTAAATAAAAGCCTCATATCGTCATTTTGCGGTGCAAAGACCTCTTGTCACATTTGCTGAAAGCCCATTGGTGAATGTAGTCTCAGCATAAAGGACAGTTCTATTAAACTAATGGATTTATTTAAAAAGTATAATAGTCCAGCGTCCAATTATAACAATTGAAATTGAGTCATATTCATGAGATTCACTTATAGTAATCAACAATTTGTTAGGCTAGGGATTTATGAATCCAGCGCCTACCACACTCGTTCAGGTGTAAGTCAGGGATCTATCCTCGGGCCATTACTGTTCCTTCTGATGATTAATGATCTTCCTTCTGTTCCCAAACACGCTAAATGTCTTCTGTATGCAGATGACTTAAAACTGTACGCTTGTGTCAACACTGTATCAGATTGTGAGGCCATTCAGAGAGACATAGATGCCGTTTACGATTGGGGAATTTCCAATAAGATGCTATTCAACTCCTCCAAGTGTTATGTCATGACTTTTGGTCGAATGCGCCATCCAATTAGTTTTGAGTATAAAATAAATAACACTATCATAACCAGATCAACAATTATGAAAGACCTGGGTGTCGTATTCGACCAGAAGATGACATTCCACGATCACATTACCACTGTTGCTAAGGAGTCCTTCAAAAGACTTGGTTTTGTCCTCAGAAACTCACGAGATTTTCGAAACGGGCATGTCATACGACTCTTGTACAGCACTCTTGTCAGAAGCAAGTTAGAGGCAAGCTCCTGCGTTTGGAATCCACGCGAGTCTACCTATACGCTACTACTTGAAAAGGTTCAAAAAGCATTTTTGAGATTCCTGTATAAAGCTAGTCATGGATATTATCCATATTTATACCCAACAAAATTTCTTATAGGATGTCTAGGGTATAATATGTTAGAAACCAGAAGAGCATACGACCAAATGAATATCATGCTCAAAATATGTAGGGGGACAACAGATGCTAGTGATCTCCTCAATGAGCTGATTCGTTTTCATGTTCCTAGCAACTACCTCCGCGGTCGGAAACACCGTCTGCTAGCTGTGCCAACATGCCGCACGGTGGCTCGTGCCTCATCCCCTATTCCTCGCGTTCTCTCCGCGCTGAATAGCCTCATGGAAGCTAACCCGAACTGTGATATATTCGCAGATGATTTTAATATTTTAATGCGCACATGCCTAGTGTTTTGTGAAAGCAAAATTTAACATTTATTTTGTTTTGTTTTCATAATTTATTATTCTGTAATAGTATTGTGTTTTTATTTTGATTTTTATTTCGATGTTATGATGGTTTTATTTCGATTTTATTTTATCTCGAATTTATGTTGATTTTAATTTTAATTTAATTTTGATTTTTATGTTGATTTTATTTCGGTCTCGTTTTTATATTTCTTTTTATTCTGATATGTTTTTGTGTTTTGTTTTTATGTAATAGTATTGTGTTTTTATTTTGATTTTTATTTCGATGTTATGATGGTTTTATTTCGATTTTATTTTATCTCGAATTTATGTTGATTTTAATTTAATTTAATTTTGATTTTTATGTTGATTTTATTTCGATCTCGCTTTTGTATTTCTTTTTATTCTGATATGTTATTCTGTTTTGTTTTTATTTATATTTCCCTTTTGTTATGATGTCTTGTGATGATTATGATGTCTTAATATTGTGTTAATGTAATTGACTTTTGAAAGTCGTGTTAACATAAATAAATAAAAAAAAAAAAAAAAAAAAAAAAAATAGTACAAGTCAGTCTTTAGCGTATAACTGTTAGAAGTAACTCTCCCAAGAGGCGCTAAGACCCCCATTTCTCTATCATCAATGAATAGTCTACCCCATTGGAGCTCTTTTTAAAATATAGAATCCTGCAGAGTCACTGGACCTTGCAGAATTCTGTCGGTAACAAGATGGATATCGATTATCTAACTGATTACTAACTATGTAATGGGTGTGCAAATATTTACGGTGCGGCACTAAAATATCTTTACTATCATAACAAGGTTCTTAAAACTATAAATAGCCTGACCTTGCTTGCTTCTCTGTTTGGCTTAAAATATGTCGCCCAGCAAAACATCATTAATTTGTTTCCTTTCCTGTTGCTCATCTTCGACATTTCTCAAGACTCAAGAATAACAATTCGTAGTATTTCTGTTTCTGTTTGGTCTTTGACAAATATCCAAAGGTCCAAACTCAAGGTTCGCCATTCGCCTAATGAGTGTAATATAACTAACCTTATGTGGAGTTTTAATGCAATCAGAAGGCATCGTGGTAGACTCATGCAAAAGATGATACTAAACCTAGGTCGAAAAAACAAAAGTCACGAGTATTATAATCCATTAATACCATAAAAAACAAATAAGTCAGTATCGTAATGATGCTTGTGGAGGACATCACACCAAGCTTTGTTCAGCTGTTGGATACAAGGCTTTATTTCACGCCGGCTTTTGTCCAAACAAGCGATTAAATCGATATTATTGTTGTGTTTATATCGAATGACTGATAAGACAAAGTGTTGATAAGGACTTGTTTACTTGAGAACTTCTAGATGTTATTGTTGCTTAGTGATGATAATATAAACCTAGATATAAAACATAGATTTCCTATTTTCCTACTACTAATCACTTACTTGACCTTTAGGTTTTCTATTTATAAACATTTTACAATGATATTCATTTAAAGGTCGTGTTGTTTGCTATATTTGAATGTGTATAGCTTTTCTACTTGCGTTGCAAGGTTATTATCCACTTCTTCCGCTACTAAGTGATGCTGTGTTCCGGTATGTAGATATGAGTGTCGGTGTTATTACAAACACACGAGACAGCTTTGTCACTGGTATACTTTTTGGTCTTTCTTTGCTAAGCAAATATTTCGTTAACGATTTTTACTGTATCTAGGTATTTTTGTATAAGTTTATATACACAAATAACTAGACCCGGAAACACTATTTGCAGTACATAGAAATATTCGTTATGTACGGGAATCCTAGTTGGTGTAGCCTTTCCGCCAACCGTGTCGTCCTTGCTTGCTTTCTCGTTACCAACGTCTTTATACGACGACTTCCTTGTCAGCCCCCAACTTTTTTTTTTTTAATTTGATAAAAGGCAACTGGGCCCACGTTAGTTTAGGTATTAGGACGATTGCACCACTGAATATTCTCTAAGGGTTTATTGGTCCCAATAAAGTGATACTGGCTGTAGCAAGGGGAAATAAAACATTATTGGAGGTTAGTTGATCTCATTCGTACGTTCAAAGGATCAGTTTTATCTAACATCTAGGACCCGTTTGGATAGCATCTGTGCTAAACCGGTCTAGACGTCTTTCAGACACTTTGTATTTATAAACGCTGGCGGTCATGGCTGGTTGCTTTTAGGGCCGTAAGATACTTTGTTATTGCCACGTACAATTTGAACGCTAAACGTATTTGCTTTCAGTTGAAAGAAAAATACTAAGGTCACCGCTAAATAACTTTCTTCGTCGATTACGCTAAATTATATAATCAATGTACAATATAAAAATAATCCAGGTGAATTAATTATAATCTGCTTTCGCGTATTTTAAAAAGTAATTCTGTTGACGTTACCGATAATACACTTTTTATGTTTAGGACATTTTGGTTGTTTTACTTATTAATAATTTCTTAATTTCTCTTGTTACAGTCAACAAACAGATCAACGACAAAGAGAGAATTGCAGCCGCTATGGAGAATCCGAACTTAAGGAATCTCGTTGAAAACTGCATCGCTGACGAAGAATAAAATCTAACAACAATGGCGCCGGACGCCGCTTTTTCTAACATAAGCGACAAAAACGAATTCACAAAGTTTACCAAATTCTTAGCGTATAAAGGCGTCCAAGTTATAGTAGAATCGAGGAAAGGGGTTAAAATAGAACCGAATAGTAAACCACAATCGTCTGATACTGATTGGTTCAACCTCCAAATACCTGACACTCCCGAAGTCAATCAAGCAACAAAAAATGCTCTTCCATCAGACAGGGTTCTTGAAACCATCAGATCACAGCTCCACGTCGAAATATCGGTTCAAACTGAAGATGGAGACGAAATGGTACTCGAATTATGGACCTTAGAATTAGATGAGACTCAATTTGATACTTCTTTAAAAGCTATGAACACAGTATATTTCCGAATGGGGATCCTGCTGAAGTCTTTAATCACAGTCACTAGAATAACTCCCGCATACCATCTATCCAGGAAGCAGAGAACGGAATCATTTACCATATTCTATAGGATCTACAATGGGGATCCGAAACTTAAATCCTTAGGGGAATCTGTCAAGAAAATTCAAGCTGGGATTTTAAAGACTCCGTTAGGAGCCATATGCTTCTCAGTTTCATACAGAACTAACTTTTCAATATCCCCAAATCGGACTGAGAAAAACAAAATACTATTACTAAAGAGTGACCATTTTGAACTAAGTCCAAAACATATGATTTTCGAGTCAAAGAAGAAGAAGGATCAGAAAAAAGAACCTAAACCTTTTGGTCCTGTTGACTTGAACAGACCGTTACGATTAGCTGCTTTCGTCGACGAAAACGTCATCAAGCAAGCATTCGACGATTTCTTTACTAAGATCCCTATCCCCAAATGTAGGAAGCGACCTAAAACTCCACTTAATACTAGTCCTACAGAGCTAAAAAGTACTCAAGAACTGGGCATTACAACATTGTCAAAAAGTCCAACGTCTTTAGAGTTGCCACCAAAAAAGTTCTCAGGATTTCGAAATGAAAATGAGCCGCCTTTAAAACTACTTCATTTTCCTTTTGCCGACGACCACCCTATTAGAGAACTCGCAGAGTTTTATAAGGACTTTTTCAATGCCCCATATTTAAAGTTAGCTGATGATATTGCTCGATCAAAGACCAGAAGTCCAGAATCGGTGCGAGATATGGAACTGGCCACTGAGGATTTATCAAAGGATCTTGAATTGTATGAGAACTCAGTACTGGAATTTGATGAGTTGCTTGCAGACATGTGTAGATCGGCTGAATGGAGTGGGAATTGAGGGAACAAAGTATTGCCACAAGATCTGTAATAAGGATCTAGTTACACAAGGGCAAGGATTATGAGAGGCTTATACGCAAATGCCGATTATATGGCTACAGCGAGAGTACTGCAAATTCTATAGTGGGTCGAGATTGTTCCATTTCACCTACTTGTACAGGATTTGGCAAGGTTTTCTCATACGACGCTCTAAAGATTGAAACATCAACCATTTTTTGTGGCACTACAAAGGTTGAAGACTGATTTATCTGGATGATTTTATAGTTTTTGCATATTATAATAAGGTATGGGATGATTGACAAATGGACTGTGAATGATTTGAACACAATGAACTAAATCTATTACAAAGTGTTTATCTGATGTTGTAAAATAGTTAATAGCTGGTCTAATTTATGTTTTTACTTAGTTTAAAGATTCTGCCAAGTTCAATGTATGTGTAAACAATAGTATTTTAACCAATAGACGCAAATAATTTAAACTTGTTGTTAAAAAGCCTTTAATGTCTTGTAAATCTAGTGAGTATTGCACATTTGTCCGCTTTGTTACTGTACAGACATGTTTATATGAAATCGTCACTACTCTGTTGTCAATTTTCGTTAATTTAATATTTGTTTCGGTGTACGGTTCCAAATATGCGGTGTTTCTGCTCAAAACTAGTGTTGTATATATTTATTTACTTAATTATATATTTTAGTTTGCCTCGTTTTCAACTTATTTTTAATTTTACCTGATAGACGTAGTTTTTATTTCCTTTCAAGGTCACTTTTTATTCTAGTCTAATTACAAAGGCTAGAATCCCCAAATACTTAAACGATAACTTATAGAAGTTTTTGTCCCAACAATACGTTTAGGTGCTGCGCAAACCTAGACACTTTTGTGTCTTGTGTCCGACACCGAACACTTTTTGATCGTAATTATTAGTATGATGTTAAATGGAGGCAACTGGACACAACAAATGTAAACGTATGCGCGTGGAGTGAATGATTTCATACTGATTCTATAGAAATAAAATATTCATCATTGGCTTGTATCTGACACAAAACACAAAAGTGTCTACGTTTGCGCAGCGCCTTAGTGACGAGTCTAAAATTAAGTTATGTTTGAGTATTCGGCCCTAAGTTAGTTAAAAAGAAGTTATGTCTAAAGGCGCAGAAATGCGCGTAAGTCACAGAAATTGGGGCTGTTTTAGATCTAAAGTCAGTCTCCTTTTTAGAGCGACTTTCAATATAATTTTATTGTGAAGTTGCGAAGTTGCTTAAAAACTTTAAATCTTCTGTTTCATTTTGCTGGTTATACTGGTCACGTGATGATAACTTGTTAAAGACAAATATAGCCCCAAGAACGCAAGACGAAGATCAGCAATGGTCGAATTATTTTCGTTAATTTTTAATTGTTACGAACTGAAACAGGCACCTTACACCTTTTTAACCCTAGTAATGAATTATTTATGTTCCCTTTCAAAAAAATAATGAAAACTTCTGGAGCATATTGCTGATGTATCTGTGCGCCTCTAAACCACCTTATTTTCAAATAGTTCTTAATTATATTTGTAGTGGGGTTAGCAGAGGCACGTCTCTGGCTCGCCAGTATTTTATTTTTTTCTTCATCATCATTCAATCTGTGTCAGTCCACTACTGGATATAGGACACTCCCAAGGCGCGTCAATTAACCCGATCTTTGGCTACACGGACCCAGTTGCAGTTGCCCTGAGCTGGTCGTCATACAGCCGTTACTTCTACCTGAATTTCTGCAATCCAGATGCCGTCGTCAATTATTTATTTGATTCATTTATCGTGTCATCTTTCTTATTCCGCCTAGGGCAGTGATGTCCAAACTCATTTGTCTTGTAGACAAAGTAGCGAAAAACATGAGATGTCTAGGATTTTGTCTCCAATTTATATTTTCGCGAACATCAGGCCCTTGCTCCTCGTTTTAGTAATTAATGGCATAGAGCTCTGCTGAACCCTTCTGCAAATGCAGACGAACGCGTTGGGCATTAATTTTCTAAATATTATAAGTTATAGTGCCTTTTTACATGTGCCAATGTAGTCCTTATCGGGTACCCGATGGCGAACTATACGGATATTATGCGACCACGCCGGAACGAGCGCAATGATAAGTTATAAAATCGTGGATCCATTACTTAGAGTTCATTTTTAAAATATTTTTTTATAGTTTAATTGCCACCAGATCTCATTTTTTATTTTAATTTCAATTGTATTAGATGTATAGTTACGTCACGTATAAATAATCTCTTTAATTATTTTTAATTACATTTGATTAATTTTAATAACTTTGCTGACTGTACATGCGCATACACATCGCTTGGCTTTGCCAGTCACCGGGTACCCGACAATAAATAGCTATGTGTAAAAAGGCGCTTAGAGTTCCTTAATTTCTATGAATAGGTTGTAAATATATATATATTTTTTGTAGCTACTATTTTTTTATTTTATATTCTTATTTTTATTTATAACTTGTGGTTTTAGCTTGTAGTACAAATGCCCGGATTATAATTTTGTTTAATTATTAAGTATTATTTTGATACTTTTTCATAATTCTAAACTTTTTTGAAATAAATAAATTAAAACATTAGTATATAAAACGTAGAAATAATTCGTTTACTTATTGTTTGTAGATAGATAATGGTCTGAATAAATATATTTACCAATTTGATTTTTGTCTTTTTATTACTCGCTGTCCATAGCAAACACCTTGTAAAAGTCGAGATTTTCGTCGCAAAGTTAGCCGTATCTATATACATACCACAAGCCAGAAAAAAATACAGTGTATAGTCTAAGAAAGAACTTACACAAAAACAATTTACAAAATGTGGTCTATGGGTCTAGTACTACGAAAAAAAAAATGTTCAAAAAGACCACGAAAAAAAGTTTTCGTCTCAAAATTAACAATTTTTTCAGCGACTACCATCATATTTTTATATCTGTAACAAAGATGTAAACTAAAGTCATCTAAAAACTTTAGAACACAGAACTGTATATTTTTAAATATTCAATAAAAACTGCAAAATTACTTACAATTTTGCGGATTTGCCAAAATATTTTCGACCTTATTTCTATTAATTCGATGCACCACCGCAAATAGCAACTTACCGCGCCTTAGTAAAAATTTAAATTTCGCGGGCTACCTCGACCATTCCACCCTAATCAAAATTCAGGAGAACCCTCAAAGCGATGGTACACAGATAACACAGATATAAATGAAAACTATTAAAGTTGGTAATTATTTACGAGTAAATTGCTGACATCCGTACTAATATTATAAATGCGAAAGTAACTCTGTCTGTCTGTCTGTCTGTCTGTCTTTCTGTCTGTCTGTCTGTCTTTCTGTCTGTCTGTCTGTCTCTTCTTCACGCCCAAACCACTGAACCGATTTGAATGAAAGGTACAGATATAGTCTGGGCCCCGAGAAAGGACATAGGATAGTTTTCATCCCGGAAATCCCCCGGGAACGGGAACTATTATTCCACGCGGACGAAGTCGCGGGCAAAAGCTAGTTCTTTCATAAATGTGTTATTGAGAAACACAAAAAGGTTAAAATAAAAGACTCCTATTTTTATGCTCAAGTCCACAGAGGAAAATAATTTATCTGTGGCTGGTGGCTGAATTTGCAAATCGTTTTTCTTTTTGGCCTCGTGCGTTCTGAATGTATGAATAAGGTTTAAATTCAAAGTGACCGCAAACTATTCAAATTGTGTTTTCTAATAAATTAATAACGGTATATTACCTATACTATATTTTTATTTCTATTACAAGAAAATAATAAATATTTTGGCATTTACTTCTTTTTTAGTCTATTCAAATTTGATAATAGTTGTTCGATTTGGACCTTCGAAAAGTTCGAAATCCTAACCATAGAAACGAACGGAACGTTCACTATTTTGTTGAAGTGTCAGTCAAGGGACGCATCGTATCACAAATAAACAACTTTTAAAAACCAACTAAAAACTTTTAAAATGCAATAAAAATTGCATAAATTATGTGAAAATGTTATTATAAAGTGCTAACAATTCTGTAGTTTCAATTTTAAGTGACTATTAGTACTTAACCTAAAAGTGACGTTATAAAAATGTTTTCGATCTGCCGGCAAACGCACCCGGCTACGGGGATTGAGCACGCCGTGAGCTGCTGTTTCTTCAACAATGATGATACGTGCCTCATCACCGCTGGGGCGAATATCCTCAAGGTTTTCAGGTTGCTACCTGAAGGCCAAACCAAAGAGGTTAACGCCGGTAAGTTTTAACAACTTTATTTGGAGTCTTGGCAATTGGATTAATCGTTTTATTATTTAGGCCAGAACGTGCTTGCTTACATTATATTTATAACAAAAAAATCATTACAAATGAGCATTTATTTATTTTCAAATGCATAAATCTTTTGTGGTGCTATTTTGCCGATGGCTTCCTTGTCGGGCCCCTGTGCGAAAGCCACCCCAGCATACAACTAGCACCGCCACTTGCTTTTACGGGTTTTGCCCCCTGTAGCAGGACCTTATATTATTGATATGGCCGTAGCTACAATGCATTCTTGTTGAAACTTTAAAACATTTCTTTAAATATAAAGCTAATAATTATGTTCATATTAACTAAATTGTGAAAAAGAAACTCATCAAAAGTAATGTCTCATGGAATTCCAGCATACTGTCAGAACTTTTGTTTAGTTTGTTTGTACATTTCAGAAGTACATGAGATATAATCACTCTTATTTACAATAATCTAGTAATTCTGTATTATTTTATTGATCCAACTCTCACAGTGTTTAATTATTTGTCTGATATCCTGTTTTACAAATCATCACATATCTTTTCTGAAATTCTATGTCTATCTCACCAAACTTTTTTTAGCCGGTCAGCCAATCCCACCAAAGATGAAGCTTGAATGCCTAGCAACATACACACTATGGGGTAACGTAATGTCCCTGGCATCAGTCCGATGCCCCAGTGCAGGCAGAGATCTGTTGCTCGTATCGTTCAGGGAAGCCAAGCTGTCCGTTCTTCAGTATGATCCACAGACCGACAATCTTATTACGTTGAGCATGCATTACTTTGAGGAAGACGATATGAAGGTAAGATTTGAATTTTGAATATCAAGAGTTAACTAAATAATTCTTGTTAATCTATTTATCAGTGGTCTACTAACTAACGGGCTTGTTGGTTTTATGGTTGAAACTGCAAAAGTTTAGAAAAGGAACATAATTATATTATTTATATTTTAAAGGCTTTTAATTTTGGAAAACTGTAGGCTTAACTTATATTTTGCCTTTCTCTCCGAGTTATCTCAGATTGCCATCTAGTCCATGAGTATGGGGAAAGACCTCTATATTTCGGCAATTACTAATACAATACTAAAATTATACCTGTTGTTGTTATAATTATAGACAATTTTTTTTCATAAAATGTATTGCCTAATTCCTACTTTGTATTCCAGAATGGCTGGACAACCCACCCTCACATTCCATGGATTAGAGTAGACCCTGAAGGCCGATGTGCAGTCATGTTACTTTATGGCAAGAAACTGGCTGTGTTGCCGTTTAGAAAAGACATTACTAACGAAGATGGAGACCCATTGGAGGCTAAACCTCTTGATAGTAAAAAAACGGTAAGTTTCTATTTGCTTGCACTAGCCATGGTTATTTTATTACCTCTAGGTTAACCCAGGCTCATTATGCACTGGTTAGAAATAATTGTATCTTGCCCTTTTGCTATATTATGCATGTAATGTACATAAAAACCTACCTCTCGGATTTTTCTGTCTACTGATGAAACTGCAATAAAATCTGTTTTAGAGTTCAAAACATCTAAGCATACATCAGACAGAAAAAATCATTTAATACCATGTAAAGGCTGATTTACCATGTAATTACCATGTAAAGGCTGGCATCATTGGATTTCGGCACTGGATCAGTATTGTATCAATGTAGTCTTGTTCCCATCCAATCCAGCACCCATTATCCAGAGGATTGAAACACGTTTACATTGATACAGTGCTGATTAAGAGTCAGAATCCAGTGTTGCTGGCATCAGCTACCATCCATTCATGTATCAAAGTAAATCAGCCTTCAAGCTTAAAATAAACCAATAATTCTATTCCAGCAACCAACTCAACCAATCAACCGCGCACCCACACTAGCCTCCTACGTCATAGTGCTAAAGGACCTAGACGAGAAGATAGACAATATCCTTGACATACAGTTCTTACATGGTTACTATGAACCTACGCTGTTGATACTGTATGAGCCGGTCAGGACTTTTGCTGGGTAAGTTTTGTTGTATATTAGCTGTTCATACTGCTTGGATTTTGTGGGATGTAGTGTGATGTTATAATAGCATGCAGCCTTCCTTGAAGAATGGGCTGTCCAACAGTAAAACGGTTTTTCAATTCAAAGTAATACATTTTAGCTTTGTTGTCGGTGTTTTTATTTATTGTAGACTACATTGCCTTTTTCCTTCTGTCGGCGACCCTCCGACAAAGGCTTCCCAGATTAAAAAACAATGGTTTAGGCTTTGCATTGATTACCATCAAAAATCTTAATTCCAGTCGCACCGCGGTGCGCAACGACACTTGCGCGATGTGCGGCGTGAGCCTGAACATGAGCGCGCGCGTGCACCCCGTCATCTGGGCCACCGCGCATCTGCCCTTCGACTGTCTGCGCGCCGTGCCCGTACAGAAGCCGCTCGGTGAGTGACTGTGTTACTGTAGTGTAACGACATCTGCCCTTCGACTGTCTGCGCGCCGTGCCCGTACAGAAGCCGCTCGGTGAGTGACTGTGTTACTGTAGTGTAACGACATCTGCCCTTCGACTGTCTGCGCGCCGTGCCCGTACAGAAGCCGCTCGGTGAGTGACTGTGTTACTGTAGTGTAACGACATCTGCCCTTCGACTGTCTGCGCGCCGTGCCCGTACAGAAGCCGCTCGGTGAGTGACTGTGTTACTGTAGTGTAACGACATCTGCCCTTCGACTGTCTGCGCGCCCGCCGCTCTTACTAGCGGCTCGGTGAGTGACTGTGTTACTGTAGTGTAACGACATCTGCCCTTCGACTGTCTGCGCGCCGTGCCGTACAGAAGCCGCTCGGTGAGTGACTGTGTTACTGTAGTGTAACGACATCTGCCCTTCGACTGTCTGCGCGCCGTGCCCGTACAGAAGCCGCTCGGTGAGTGACTGTGTTACTGTAGTGTAACGACATCTGCCCTTCGACTGTCTGCGCGCCGTGCCCGTACAGAAGCCGCTCGGTGAGTGACTGTGTTACTGTAGTGTAACGACATCTGCCCTTCGACTGTCTGCGCGCCGTGCCCGTACAGAAGCCGCTCGGTGAGTGACTGTGTTACTGTTGTAACGTGTTATGTTACATTGTTAATGTGAAGTCCCAATATAAAAGTAATGATAATATTATAAGTTAAAAAGTCGGGCGCCAGGGAGCTCCACTAAACAAAATACATTGGTGCCGAATAGCAAAATGTGTCAGAAGAGTTGAACTTTTAATCTGCCGGCGGGAGGCTAAATAAGGGAAATCAAACCAACATTCTCTTTTGTCTTTCCTTTATTATTTTGGCCCGTAGCTTCACTCAAATATGTGAAAACCAAACACAAAAAAATATGAATAGCTTATTAGCTAGATAGATGAGTTTACTAATAAGATTTTATCTAAGAATTTAAGGTTTTAAAGGTTGTTTAAAGGTGTAAAAATTATTATTATTTAAAGTACAGGTTATTAATTATTTAAAGTAAATACGGGTTATTATTGTTTAAAATACAGGTTATTATTGCATCATGTTTGTGCGTAAATTAAAATATTTAAGACACTCCTACCAGATATTGGCTGGGTCTACCGATTTACTTAGCCTGAAACAGAGCCACGCGTGCAGGACGACGACAGCTTCATTGTCCAGAAATCGGCAAAAAGAATTCCAGTAAAATAATATAGAATAAAGAAAAACGCCGAATATAGGCTGAAACAAACGGGTTAGCCGGTTAAAATTTGAAAAACTGACAATTTACCATTCGAATATGTATGATCTTGTATTTTGGAAAAAAAAAATTAAAACTTACCGTTTTTCTCGAAAAGAACAAACAAATCTCTAAGCAGAGTGCCTACCCATGGCACAAGCCAATGGAAATATATTTATGTTATCATTTATCAAAATTCATGGTAATTTATAAACCATAATATAGTTTTATTATAGTTAATAAAACATTTCTGCCCACGATGGGGTCAGATTATAATATTAAAAATTCAGGCTATGAACAAGCAGCCATTCTTCCGAAACGGAATCGCAGAGTGACATCTGTCAAAAACGACACATCCACCAAAACTCTTACCACAGATAATATAGACGTGTTGTTCGGAAACATCCACTAAAAATCACTTCCAATGTAACGAGATAAAAATAACTCGTTACATTACATCCCTCCCCAAAAAAATAAAAGAAAGCCATTTCTTTTATGCCAAAAAAAAAACAAAAGAGAAAAGCATAAGCTCTTTTCTTAGAAAAATAATATGGAAAGTCTAATTCCAAAATCAGAAAATATCCTAAACAGGATTTAAAAGGATAATAAAATTGCAAGACAAAATATCAATGCAAGCCTGTTGCCAATTAACTAGGTATCAAACCAAAAAAAACATGCAATTAAAAAACAACAAGTGCAGCTAGACCGCAAACATAACTGACTCACAATACCGGAAGGACAAACAAGAGTACAGTTAGGCACCTACGCCACTGACTAGCAGGCTCAATCCAAGAAATACTGTTCGTACAGCTAAGCACAATCATCGCTGACCACCATGTACAAGGCTGTAAGCATAAAGAAAACTATGGAGTACGGCTAGGCACCATCGCCGCCGACTATCAAATATAAACCTAGAAACAAAAACTAATTTGAGTACGGTTGGGCACCGTCGCCACCGACTATCGAATATAATAAACCACAATATTGGTTAGAGTACAGTTAGGCAAAATTACCGCTGTCTTAAGGAATCAAAAATATGTCTACATGAGTGCAGTTAGGCACCATCGCCACTGACTAACTAGAGCAAAAGTATATCTGTGAAACACAGTAATAAGATCTTCGCAGCACAAATGATGCGGAGAAAGATAAAGAAGAGTGTTGTGATCGGCATAACACCACCAATTTTCCGAGCACAAACACCTTCGAAAATAAATGCATATTGTGATCGGCATAACACCACCAATTTTCCGAGCACAATAGCAAAAAGAATGCATACTGTGATCGGAACAACACTACCGAACTTTCGGGCACAGCAGCAAAAAAATATGCATACTGTGATCGGAACAACACCACCGAACTTCCGGGCACAGCAGCAAAAAAAAATATGCATACTGTGATCGGAACAACACCACCGAACTTCCGGGCACAGCAGCAAAAAAAAATATGCATACTGTGATCGGAACAACACCACCGAACTTCCGGGCACAGTAGCAAAAAAATATGCTTACTGTGATCGGAACAACACCACCGAACTTCCGGGCACAGTAGCAAAAAAAAATATGCATACTGTGATCGGAACAACACCACCGAACTTCCGGGCACAGTAGCAAAAAAAATATGCAAAATCAAGGGAAAAAGAGACCCCAAGATCCGCAAAAATAAGAATAGGAAAATTCCTGCAACACCATAGGTAAAAAAAATCCCTATAGGTAGTAAAAATGTACAGAACACAAAGTGCCTGTAGCAAAAAATGTATAAATTTGTAAACCGACAAAAATCAGGTATACCAAAATAGATTAATATAAGTATAATATAAGATAATATAATATAAGATCTTTTGATGTGAATAAACGCATGTGGGTAAAAAAAAGTTGTTAAAATGTCCTAAGTTATACTTTAGAATGTTATGTAATCGACTTTAATATATCTATGTGAAGTTACCTAACATACATCTCTAACATCTCATTCAAACGGCTATCACCCTATCATCCATCCCATTGTACATCAATCTATCATAAGCCGTCTTCAAACAAAAATATTAAAATCCGAACTAACAGTCGGAAATCAAATTAGAATTTAATAATATCTTTAACATGATAACGACCAGTGGTACCCTTATTAAGGTCTTTCAGAACGTAAACGTTATCAGAAACTTTTTCAATAATTTCACACTTTATAAACTTAGGAGCAAGTTTTGCCGAAAAATAAGTAGGTGCATGAGACTGAACAAAACTCCTTCTCCATACAACATCACCCACATCAAAAGAAATGACTCTGCGACCCTTATTATAATAGCGAGCATTACGCTGATAAGCTGTAAATAAATGTTTTTGAACTTTAACAAAAATATCACCAAGTGAATCAAGAGACTCAGCATAGTGACTTCTATTGGAAACTTCCAGCTCACTTAAGTTATCAATAGAATTACTTAAACGATGTAAAGAAGCATCAAAAATAAGTTCCCTACCAAACATTAAAAAGTTGGGTGTGAAATTTGTAGCAAGGATTAACACTATTATTTAAGCTAATTGAACATGAGGTAAATACTTAGACCAAGTTCTATGATCATCCTTAACAAAGCAAGCTATGCAAGTTTCAACAGTTTTGTTATATCTCTCAACAGGATTGTTTTGAGGGGTGTACAAAGTATTGTAAAATATATTTGTAATATTAAAACCTTTCATGAATTCTACAAAATGTTTAGAAGTAAATTGTGTACCATTATCACAAACAATTATTTTGGGACAACCAAATTTAAGAAATATTTCTTTTTCAAAAAGTTTGTTTATTACTCTAGTCGTAGCATTTATCATTGGGAAAATCCAGCAGTATTTAGTGAAAACATCATCAACCGATAGAATGTATTTATGTCCAGAATAAGTTTTAGGTAATATACCAATAATATCCACTGAAAGCATCAACATTGGTCTATCGACTTTTTTAGGGTTAACCATAATACCAAAAGGAGGATGAGTCGTATGTTTGTAAGCTTTACAAGTATCACAATCTAAAATATATTTTTTAACATCATTAAACATTGCTTTCCAAAAATAGTGTTGTTTTAATTTATTCAAAGTTTTATGAATACCAAGATGACCTGAATTAATATCATCATGATTAGAACGAATTGTATCTAAGATATGTTCTTTAGGAATAACTATTTTCCAATTAAGACGAATATTAGGATCAAATTTACTTTTACAAAATTTATATAAAGTTTTATTTTCAACTCTAAAATTCTTATATCTGCAAGGAAATTTCTGACAATTAATAAATACCTTTTTATACCAAGGATCATAATATTCATCATCAGGTAAACTAAATTATTTTGTGAAGTGCCTATTGCTGCAACTTCAATGCGTGATTAAAGCATCTGGGACTAAATGTAAGGATCCTTTCTTGTGAACTATATCGAATGTAAATTGAGATATTCTAGCTGCCCAACGTGCTAAACGTCCACTAGGGTTACTAAGACCTAAAAGCCACTTTAAACTAGCATGGTCAGTTATTACAGTAAACTTCATTCCTTCAATATAGGGTCTGAAATGTTCTATTGAAACTAAAATAGCGAGTAATTCACGTTCTGTGGTACTATAATTGCGTTCACATTTATTGAGTGATCTAGAATAAAACGCAATAGGATGTTGATCTCCATTATCATCTTCTTGACTCAAGACACTACCAATACCAACTGCACTGGCATCACAATGTAAAAAGAAAGGTTTATCAAAATTTGGGCATTGCAAAACAGGAGAAGTAATTAAAGTTTCTTTTAATTGATTAAATGCACTCTCTGCTTCATCACTCCAACAAAGTGATTTTTTAGAATTTTTACTACCAGCCGTTAATTTAGTTAAAGGAGAAGCAATATCAGCAAATTTACAAATGAACCTACGATAATATGAGCACATACCAAGAAAACTACGAAGTTGTTTTACGGTTTCAGGACGCGGAAAACTTTTAATAGTATCTAATTTAGAAGGATCAGTATGCAAACCATTTAAGAGCAATATCACTAAGCAAGTCCGAAAATGAACCAACCAATAAAATTTCATCAAAATTTTTATATAAGAAATATTCCTCAACTACAGTAATAAATTCCCTAACACAAGATTTTCCATCATATTTAATCTTACTTCTATTTAAATCTGGCAACTTAGTTACAGAAGGCAAATTTTTCTTAATGTGATCATTGACCAAAGCATTCATTGAATTAAACGAAGGCAAAGCATGAGTCGCAAGCGCAGAAGAAGAGTGTGCAACCCTGTCCATATGATCAAAAGGATGTTGTATCTCTGTCAAATTAATCATCTCAGCTACATGTGCATTAGCGGCAGGAACTGAGCCAGCAACAACAGATTCAGCTAAAGGCGGAGGAGACTGATCTTCCTTACTCATTGTGAACAAGCAAAATTATCAATAAGTAAATAATTAGCCAAAGGCAAAAGTTCAAAGTACTAAAATATTTGAGGTTATGTTAAAGTATTTGAAGTTAAGTTAATGTTGTATTCTTTATGAAAATATCAAAATGTTTAGCCGCGTAAGGATGCAATAATAACTTACAAGGTAAGTTTTAAAACTTAAAGTATGATTTGAAAGTAAAACTAAAGCTTACTTAAAAGTTAAACAAAGTGAAAAGTCACCACACCAATATTACACTGTTGAGTACTTAAATATAACAAAATGTCTTACCATACAATTATGATGCTTATATAAGAGTATAAAAACAATGCTGTAACTATAAAAGTTAACAAAACAAAAATAAGTAGTACAATATTGTCAGTAGGAAAATATCTTTGACATTATATTTCAAAAGAATGCAAGTTGCAAACAATTAATATTTAAGAGTTACACAAATCTGTAAACAATACCATTAAGTTATCAAATGCAATAATAACCCAAACAAAGCAATGAAGCTACTACTAATGTTCCTGTTCCGGAAGCCAATTTTATGTAACGTGTTATGTTACATTGTTAATGTGAAGTCCCAATATAAAAGTAATGATAATATTATAAGTTAAAAAGTCGGGCGCCAGGGAGCTCCACTAAACAAAATACATTGGTGCCGAATAGCAAAATGTGTCAGAAGAGTTGAACTTTTAATCTGCCGGCGGGAGGCTAAATAAGGGAAATCAAACCAACATTCTCTTTTGTCTTTCCTTTATTATTTTGGCCCGTAGCTTCACTCAAATATGTGAAAACCAAACACAAAAAAAATATGAATAGCTTATTAGCTAGATAGATGAGTTTACTAATAAGATTTTATCTAAGAATTTAAGGTTTTAAAGGTTGTTTAAAGGTGTAAAAATTATTATTATTTAAAGTACAGGTTATTAATTATTTAAAGTAAATACGGGTTATTATTGTTTAAAATACAGGTTATTATTGCATCATGTTTGTGCGTAAATTAAAATATTTAAGACACTCCTACCAGATATTGGCTGGGTCTACCGATTTACTTAGCCTGAAACAGAGCCACGCGTGCAGGACGACGACAGCTTCATTGTCCAGAAATCGGCAAAAAGAATTCCAGTAAAATAATATAGAATAAAGAAAAACGCCGAATATAGGCTGAAACAAACGGGTTAGCCGGTTAAAATTTGAAAAACTGACAATTTACCATTCGAATATGTATGATCTTGTATTTTGGAAAAAAAAAATTAAAACTTACCGTTTTTCTCGAAAAGAACAAACAAATCTCTAAGCAGAGTGCCTACCCATGGCACAAGCCAATGGAAATATATTTATGTTATCATTTATCAAAATTCATGGTAATTTATAAACCATAATATAGTTTTATTATAGTTAATAAAACATTTCTGCCCACGATGGGGTCAGATTATAATATTAAAAATTCAGGCTATGAACAAGCAGCCATTCTTCCGAAACGGAATCGCAGAGTGACATCTGTCAAAAACGACACATCCACCAAAACTCTTACCACAGATAATATAGACGTGTTGTTCGGAAACATCCACTAAAAATCACTTCCAATGTAACGAGATAAAAATAACTCGTTACACTGTAGTGTAACGACATCTGCCCTTCGACTGTCTGCGCGCCGTGCCCGTACAGAAGCCGCTCGGTGAGTGACTGTGTTACTGTAGTGTAACGACATCTGCCCTTCGACTGTCTGCGCGCCGTGCCCGTACAGAGGCGCTCGGTGAGTTCCTGTGTTAGTGTAGTGTAACGACATCTGCCCTTCGACTGTCTGCGCGCCGTGCCCGTACAGAAGCCGCTCGGTGAGTGACTGTGTTACTGTAGTGTAACGACATCTGCCCTTCGACTGTCTGCGCGCCGTGCCCGTACAGAAGCCGCTCGGTGAGTGACTGTGTTACTGTAGTGTAACGACATCTGCCCTTCGACTGTCTGCGCGCCGTGCCCGTACAGAAGCCGCTCGGTGAGTGACTGTGTTACTGTAGTGTAACGACATCTGCCCTTCGACTGTCTGCGCGCCGTGCCCGTACAGAAGCCGCTCGGTGAGTGACTGTGTTACTGTAGTGTAACGACATCTGCCCTTCGACTGTCTGCGCGCCGTGCCCGTACAGAAGCCGCTCGGTGAGTGACTGTGTTACTGTAGTGTAACGACATCTGCCCTTCGACTGTCTGCGCGCCGTGCCCGTACAGAAGCCGCTCGGTGAGTGACTGTGTTACTGTAGTGTAACGACATCTGCCCTTCGACGGTCTTCTGGCCTGGGCCGTTCAGAACCCGCTCGGTGAGTGACTGTGTTACTGTAGTGTAACGACATCTGCCTTCGACTGTCTGCGCGCCGTGCCCGTACAGAAGCCGCTCGGTGAGTGACTGTGTTACTGTAGTGTAACGACATCTGCCCTTCGACTGTCTGCGCGCCGTGCCCGTACAGAAGCCGCTCGGTGAGTGACTGTGTTACTGTAGTGTAACGACATCTGCCCTTCGACTGTCTGCGCGCCGTGCCCGTACAGAAGCCGCTCGGTGAGTGACTGTGTTACTGTAGTGTAACGACATCTGCCCTTCGACTGTCTGCGCGCCGTGCCCGTACAGAAGCCGCTCGGTGAGTGACTGTGTTACTGTAGTGTAACGACATCTGCCCTTCGACTGTCTGCGCGCCGTGCCCGTACAGAAGCCGCTCGGTGAGTGACTGTGTTACTGTAGTGTAACGACATCTGCCCTTCGACTGTCTGCGCGCCGTGCCCGTACAGAAGCCGCTCGGTGAGTGACTGTGTTACTGTAGTGTAACGACATCTGCCCTTCGACTGTCTGCGCTCCGTTGGCGTCCTGAAGCCGCTCGGTGAGTGACTGTGTTACTGTAGTGTAACGACATCTGCCCTTCGACTGTCTGCGCGCCGTGCCCGTACAGAAGCCGCTCGGTGAGTGACTGTGTTACTGTAGTGTAACGACATCTGCCCTTCGACTGTCTGCGCGCCGTGCCCGTACAGAAGCCGCTCGGTGAGTGACTGTGTTACTGTAGTGTAACGACATCTGCCCTTCGACTGTCTGCGCGCCGTGCCCGTACAGAAGCCGCTCGGTGAGTGACTGTGTTACTGTAGTGTAACGACATCTGCCCTTCGACTGTCTGCGCGCCGTGCCCGTACAGAAGCCGCTCGGTGAGTGACTGTGTTACTGTAGTGTAACGACATCTGCCCTTCGACTGTCTGCGCGCCGTGCCCGTACAGAAGCCGCTCGGTGAGTGACTGTGTTACTGTAGTGTAACGACATCTGCCCTTCGACTGTCTGCGCGCCGTGCCCGTACAGAAGCCGCTCGGTGAGTGACTGTGTTACTGTAGTGTAACGACATCTGCCCTTCGACTGTCTGCGCGCCGTGCCCGTACAGAAGCCGCTCGGTGAGTGACTGTGTTACTGTAGTGTAACGACATCTGCCCTTCGACTGTCTGCGCGCCGTGCCCGTACAGAAGCCGCTCGGTGAGTGACTGTGTTACTGTAGTGTAACGACATCTGCCCTTCGACTGTCTGCGCGCCGTGCCCGTACAGAAGCCGCTCGGTGAGTGACTGTGTTACTGTAGTGTAACGACATCTGCCCTTCGACTGTCTGCGCGCCGTGCCCGTACAGAAGCCGCTCGGTGAGTGACTGTGTTACTGTAGTGTAACGACATCTGCCCTTCGACTGTCTGCGCGCCGTGCCCGTACAGAAGCCGCTCGGTGAGTGACTGTGTTACTGTAGTGTAACGACATCTGCCCTTCGACTGTCTGCGCGCCGTGCCCGTACAGAAGCCGCTCGGTGAGTGACTGTGTTACTGTAGTGTAACGACATCTGCCCTTCGACTGTCTGCGCGCCGTGCCCGTACAGAAGCCGCTCGGTGAGTGACTGTGTTACTGTAGTGTAACGACATCTGCCCTTCGACTGTCTGCGCGCTGTGCCCGTACAGAAGCCGCTCGGTGAGTGACTGTGTTACTGTAGTGTAATGACATCTGCCCTTCGACTGTCTGAGTAAAGTACAATTATAATTAAAAAGTAATCTTTGATTTTTCGATCAGCTGATCAACTAGAGTCACATTGTACGATTTTTAGGCCTAGTTATCGAGGTCTAAAACTTAACAGCTGATAGATAAAGCAAAGACGACCGGACGCTTGTTTGAAAGTTTCTTATGAAAGTTTGTTCATCATAACTAGTAAGTACTATGTAGATACTGTTTTTAATTAGGAGTAAGTTTCTTTCTGCACGACTTGACATAAATCATATTTATTCTGATTTTCTCTTTTCTTTTTCTGTTTCTATAATGTTTCCGCGTATCAACTTAATTTGTAACACATCTGTGGAAGCTTGTAATTAGCAACAGAGATAACCATTTACTTATGCATTGTTCTATTAGTCTGTAAGCTTTCCTTAAAAATAAAATAAATAAATAATGAGTAGAAACATGTGCTAAGGTATTAGTTTTTTTTTGTGGATGGAAAATCATCAAATGGCTTTTCCCGCTCTGGGAGGGGCAGAGTGTCAGATTTTTACTGACTAAAACTCACCCATGTTTATTGGTTGCCCTATATGTTCCGGGGCGGCGGTAACTTTTAGAACTATTCCGCAACCCTGTTAAGGTATTACTGTCACTAATTACCAATCTGCTTATATTATCAAGTCAATACTGTAGTTCTCTGTTCCGTTCTCTCATTATTATAATTGATTATTCTTGTCCACAGGTGGTTGTCTAATAATGGCGGTGAATTCTCTGATTTACTTGAATCAGTCAGTTCCTCCATATGGCGTGTCATTAAATAGTGTGGCCACACATACTACTAATTTCCCACTCAGTAAGTAAAAAGATACCGTATTAAGCCTTTTGTTCATCAAATCAAATTAATTTATTTATTTTACTTTGATTACAAAGGTTAAAAATACAAAATAAAATTAGTCTATTAATATTCCATTACAACACAAATGTCTCTTCCGATACAGAGAAGGCATTGATTTCAAACTTATATTATTTTTAGGTCCATATTTTACTTCCGAAAACATAGACAAATTTTATATACTATCAAAACTTTCATATATTCCTCTCACAATTCTTCTGACATACCAGAAAAACCTTCGTCCATTCGACATAAACAAACAAACAGAACAGAATTTGGCCTAAAGAACATATTGTTTATACAAGTCTTATCCCCTAGGGATCCAAGAAGGCGTCTGCATAACACTAGACGGTTCATGCGTAGCACCGTTAGGTGAGGGTCGCCTGGCTCTGTCGCTGCGCGGAGGACAACTGTACGTGTTAACTCTTCTAGCAGACTCTGTGAGGACAGTAAGAAGCTTCCATCTCGACCGTGCCGCCGCCTCTGTGCTTACCACCTGTGTGAGTATCCTATTAAACCTTCGAACGCACGTGATTCGAGACACAATAGAAAGACAATAGCAGCCCGACAGCCAGCTGTCGCTTGGTCTTCGAAATTTTCATATTGTAAATGTAAAAGTTTGTATGTGTGTGTTAATGTTTGTGACCGAACCACGCAAAAACTACTGAACGGATATTGATGAAACTTTTCAGTAATACAGCTTTTACATCTCGCTATTATCTACAGTAGCGGTTGCCAAAAACCTAACTTAACGCGGGTGAAACTGGGGACAGCTAGTCTATCTATACTTGGACTTATAATTTTACTAGCTTTTGCCCGCGACTTCGTCCGCGTGGAATAATAGTTCCCGGGAGATTTCCGGGATGAAAACTATCCTATGTCCTTTCTCGGCTCCCAAACTATATCTGTAAGTACCAAATTTCATTTAAATTGGTTCAGTGGTTTAGGCGTGAAGAAGAGACAGACAGACAGTTACTTTCGCATTTATAATATTAAGTACGGATTGAGTAAGTTGATAGTTAAAGGGTTAAAAATACACAAGAACCATAGCTAGAGTCCACTACCTACGAACGCTTTATATTGTTACCACCTAAGCTACTTATGGAAAAGATATAAAAATATTGAGTATTGAATACTCGCCAGATTGCTACTTTCAAATTAAAAATACCGCATTCAAATCAGTTCACCTATTTAGGAGCTATGGTGCCACAGACACACACCACAACAGTCAAACTTATAAGACCACTCTTTATTGGTCGAGGGTTAAAAAAAGTATAATTTCTCTTACAGATGTGCGTCATAGAAGAAGATTTCCTGTTCCTCGGCTCTCGACTGGGCAACTCTCTCCTACTGCGAGTGACAGAGAGAGAAAACAGAATGCTCTTCTCTGTAGACAAGCCCTTGGAGGCCACCGTGGACCTCACCGTCGCTGAGAATGGTATGTTGTTATTGTGACATCTATCGACGAATTTGTGAATTACAACTGACATCCTACATCGCGCAATCAGTTTTTGCCGCGACATTAAAATAATAAGGATGACGACTACATTAAAAAAAATGCATTATGTTAGTCCGTCTAACTAGACACGTTTTTTTCGCTTGATCAAATTAGGAAATACAAAGTTATAGAGCGACAAATTTCGGGATGCTTGTGAAGTCACTGTTCTGTAAAAATTGTACGTCGACTTCACGCGAAACTTATTTTATTTATTTTATTTTCTTATTTTCTTTATTAGGAAAACAAACAGTTCTACAAAATAACTTAAAACTACAATTTATAAAAACTAGAAACCAATTACATGTTTTCGCATATGAATACATAGGTAGCTTATCTGCTTAAACTAAACAATGAAAAACTTCAACGCACTGTAGCCTCGTCACGTTTCGTTTACAAATAGAAAGAAAAAAAAAAAACAATAATACTGTGGGAGTTTCAGAGATAAGCGTATGCTATCTATATACATATTTTATATGAAACTTGAGAACGACTTAACCGTTTTTATCCACCATTTTCATGTTTTCCAATATTTTGTAGAACTTTCTTATTGGATGGAAACGAAGAAAATCACCCAGAAAATTTCATAATGTCCGCTTCATTTTACATTAACTTCTAAACACTCGAAAGAACACATTGTTACCCACTATAGTAATAAAATCCATCTACAGAACAACAGCTAAACAAGGAGCAGCAGCAGAAGGACCAATCCGACCCTTCAGCGAAGAAGCGTCGCCTGGACAGCATCAGCGACTGCGTGGCCTCCAACGTCATAGAGATCAGCGATAAGGACGAGCTCGAGGTGTACGGCTCCGATATCAGGACTTCTACACAACTTACTAGCTATGTGTTTGAAGTGAGTACCGTGGTTATAGGAAACTGGCTTTTTCCAGCGCTAGAAAGAGACAAAAAGTAGGCTATGTCACTCTCCATCCCTTCAACTATCTATACTTAAAAGTCGCGTCGATTCGTGGCTCCGTTTTGCCGTAAAAAACGGACAAACGCACACATTTTTCATTTGTAATGTTAGTATGGATAAACAAGTTAGTTTCTTTGTAACTTATTTATAGGAGAAAACAGCAAAACAAATACACAGTTTGCCATTTATAATGTTAGCGTGGAGAATAGATCGTAGAGTGAAGAACACATGGAACAAGTACTGGTCTATGAAAGAAATTTTCAAAGGTCCCATACCCACCAGACTAAAAACCAAAGCGATGAACATCTGTCTAACTCCGGTTCTGACTTACGCATGCCAAACTTGGCCTCTCAAAACATCATTCTTAGATAAAATAAGAACGTGCCAAAGAGGAATGGAACGGAGCTACAATAAAAGCTATAGAGTCAAAAATTCCCTGATTAGGAAAAAAAGACAGGCGAAAGATGTAGTGAAGAAGGTCCTGACACTTAGATGGAAATGGTCCGGCCACATCCAAAGAGTAACTGATGAAAGATGGTCGCAAACAGTGACAAATTGGTACCCATTGCACAAGAAAAGAAAGCAAGGTAGACCACCTAAGAGGTGGAGTGACGACATTGTCCAAACTGCTGGCAACATATGGCCTAGACTGGCGCAGGATAGAGCCACTTGGATCAGATTGGAGGAGGCTTTTACCGCAAAAGGCGGCCCTTACATTGAACAATACTAACATAAATATAAGTCATACTAACATAAATATAGTCACAAACTAACAAAACTAACAAATAAAATAAAATATTAAAATGAAGTCAAACAAAACTAGGTATAATAGTTAATATACGTTAAGAATAAAATGTTGTAAGGGATTAAATAAAGCTAATAAATAAATAAAAAATGTTAGTGTGGATATACTAGTTTCTATGCAGCTTAGTTTGAGTGCCCGCGTGAAGGTCGATATTTCCATTGCCTATTTTATCTCTTTCTCAGTGGTTACCTACTCTTTACGAACACACCCTCCAAGTTTCATGTCTCCAGCACCTGTGGTTTTGGCTGTGCGGTGATATATTACCAATCTATCAGTCAGCTTTTTTTTGTAATTACATTGTATCATGAAAGACCCATAAAATTTTGCCAATTGCGTAAAACTTTTTCATAAGCTTCGTTCAAAATGTATGGAAATTCTTATGCAATTTTGACATTTTCAATTTATGAAATAGGATCGATTGCATCATAAAATATTTCGTGTAAAATGGCCATTTTCTCCATGGCTTTTTGGCGAACTTTTAATCTTTGTACTTTTAAACTGTAGTTGAAAATTACATAAGTGCGCCATAGGTTATCATCATCTCCCTAGCCTTTTCCCAACTATATTGGGGTCGGCTTCCAGCCTAACCGGATTCAGCTGGTTATCAGTGTTTTACGTGAAGCGACTTTCTGGCTTACCCGTAATGGCAATGAAGTCCAAGATAAACTTTAGAAAGTAAATATGTATTGAAAAGGTCACATTGGTACTTGCCCGGATTGGAACCCACAACCTCGTACACCAGAGGTGGGCGCCTCATCTAATCACCATCATGACTTATATAATGAAAAAAACATAACGCCATAGGTTATAATAAAAAAGCATACTTCCACGTTGGTTTTTCTTCCAGGTATGCGACTCCCTCCTAAACATCTGCCCCATAGGCGACGTGTCAATGGGCGAGCCTCAACTCCTCTCGGAAGAGTACAGTCGGCAGCAGGACAACCCGGTACTCGAGCTGGTCGTGTGCAGCGGCAGAGGCAAGAACGGAGCCCTCACTGTACTGCAGAGGACTGTGAGGCCGCAGCTTATTACTGCTTTTAATTTGCCTGGTGAGTTTATTTTTATAGGTTACTAGCTGTCCCCTACGGTTTCACCCGCATTTTTCGTTACTGCTACGCTCCCGTGGGGCGTACCGTGATGGTATATAGTCTATAGCATTCATCGATAAGTCAGCTATCTAACACTGAAAGAATTTTTTAAATCGGACCAGTAGTTCCAAAGATTACCCCTACATACAAACTTACAAATTTTACCTCTTTATAATATTAGTATAGACTAGCTTTTGCCCGCGACTTCGTCCGCGTGGAGTAATAGTTCCCGTTCCCGGGGGATTTCCGGGATGAAAACTATCCTATGTCCTTTCTCGGGTCCCAGACTATATCTGTACCAAATTTCATTCAAACCGGTTCAGCGCTTTAGGCGCGAAGAAGAGACAGATAGACAAAGTAATTACTTTCGCATTTATAATATTAGTACGGATTTCTTTGTTGTTATTGTGGGTTAAACTGTGACTGAATGAGGGTTTTTGCGTATCGACATGACATTGACAGATATGTCAAAATTCACCAATCATGCTGCAGTTGGACCTCACGCCTACGTATTGCCATCTAGCGGATTTCTCATACGCAAAAACCCTTATTCGTTTAGGTGTGTGGTTGACATTTATCGTGCTCAATGGGAACTATAATTGACGTTTTATGCATTGCGTCGTGATCACGATTTAATTATCGTAAAAGTTGTCAACGTGCTCGATAGATGGCGTAGGCGTCAAATTAGAAGTCGCTATGGTTTCGTTACCGGCAGTAGTATATAAGCTAAACTTTTTTTTGCAATAAATGAGATACGTCATAGTCTACAATAGATCAGTATACAGTTTGTGTTTCATTTTAAACCCTACTAGTATACGTTTTAGAACAAAATTCAAGTACTGGGTACCTTCTAGGTGTTCGGTACTAAACACGTCGAAACTACCATCCTATATTTTATCCCTTTAGGATTGAAATTTCCAACTATCTTTTTCTCATCGATACTTATTCTTTACAAAGAACAGAACACACCTTCCAAGGTTCATGTTTTCTAGGACCTGCGGTATTGGTAAATCAGTTTGTTTACCATTTTATTTAACCTATTAACGACCAACCGACAGCCGGCTGCTATTGTCTTTCTCTTGTGTCTCAAATCACGTGTGTTCGAAGGATTAAATAGTTATCGCGTGGATATTTTTAAAGAACAGAGCAAGATTCCAGATAAATATATTCATTCATTTAATACTAGCTTTTGCCCGCGATTTCGTGCGCGTGAATTAATAGCTCCCGTTCCCGGAGGATTTCCGGGATGAAAACTATCCTATGTCATTTCTCGGGTCCCAGACTATATCTGTACCTTCAAATTGGTTCAGCGGTTGGTGTGGTAGGACAGACAGACAGAGTTACTTTCGCATTTATAATATTAATACGGATTAGTACGGCGGGGTTATTACCTATGAAACAGCAATGAGCAATATTTGCGCAGTGATCGCGCGATCACCGCGCGATCGTCAAAAAAAATCGTATTATGTATGAACCGATTGCTAATCGCTCGCTGATTGTTCTAATGCACTTATTGCTACGATGACGATAAAGTAGCAATCGCTGGAACTAATTAAATATCACCTTTAACAAAAAAAACTTAACTTTGCTCTTAAAAACCATACTAAATACGAAACCACCAAACGAAAAATGCATATTTTAGTTTACTGATTGCTCCACAGAGGCAGCACTATCGCTAGTTTGCTATTTGACGTGACGTATTTTGAATTGACGTTTGAGCAGCAAAATTTTGCTAAATTATCGCGATCGCTCGGCTATTGCACGATACGTAATCCCAGTGCGGATGTGGCTTTATGAGTATAATTAAAGTTCAAGTTCAAAATTCCGACATCTGAAGGACCCACGCTCGATACCTATAAAGATGAATGTGATGTGTGTACACACTCTACACCTGCATTCTCATAAAAAAAAAATACCACCAATTCCGTACAATCAAATATCCAAATATGTAAAAAGACACCAACATACAATACTAGAAGTAAAAACAGGTTTTATCTGATAACTACACGCGCACGAACTAATTACGGCAGAAAAACAATACTGTTTGAAGGAGCACGACTGTTTAATGATTTACCTGAAGAATTAAAGAAGTGCGAAAATATTAAAATGTTTAAAACGAAATTAAGAAAACATATCCAATGACGGCACCAACGCACCAGATGTGAATATGTACTTACAATCTTGATAACTAATTGTATCTCATTTTAAGTGAACTGTAATACGGTATTCGACACTATTAACCGATAAATCTAAGACATAATTTTTATAAAACCTATCTTTTTATTGTCCTAAGCATCGGATTTGTTTTTAATTTACTGTAAAATTGGATTTTTAATTGCTTTGAAATAAATAAATAGTTAATCAATAGGGTTGCTAGCTTGTGACGTCACAAGGTGATATTGCCATTCAAAATCTATAGGAGAATCACGTTTTGACAGTTCATAAAAAGTACGTCAATTGATTATGGTGTCAAATACCGTATTGTTCTTATGAGAATAAATTCTTTAAACCTATGTGTAACATGGTGTCCTATGATACAGGTTGTATCGACATGTGGTCAGTGCTGGGCGAGAGCGCGGAGGGCGCGCGCGAGGCGGACGGCTCGCACGCCTACCTCATCCTCACGCAGGAGGACGGCAGTATGGTGCTGCAGACTGGTGAGTGATCTATGTAACAGGTTGTATCGACATGTGGTCAGTGCTGGGCGAGAGCGCGGAGGGCGCGCGCGAGGCGGACGGCTCGCACGCCTACCTCATCCTCACGCAGGAGGACGGCAGTATGGTGCTGCAGACTGGTGAGTGATCTATGTAACAGGTTGTATCGACATGTGGTCAGTGCTGAAGAGGACGGCTCGCACGCCTACCTCATCCTCACGCAGGAGGACGGCAGTATGGTGCTGCAGACTGGTGAGTGATCTATGTAACAGGTTGTATCGACATGTGGTCAGTGCTGAAGAGGACGGCTCGCACGCCTACCTCATCCTCACGCAGGAGGACGGCAGTATGGTGCTGCAGACTGGTGAGTGATCTATGTAACAGGTTGTATCGACATGTGGTCAGTGCTGAAGAGGACGGCTCGCACGCCTACCTCATCCTCACGCAGGAGGACGGCAGTATGGTGCTGCAGACTGGTGAGTGATCTATGTAACAGGTTGTATCGACATGTGGTCAGTGCTGAAGAGGACGGCTCGCACGCCTACCTCATCCTCACGCAGGAGGACGGCAGTATGGTGCTGCAGACTGGTGAGTGATCTATGTAACAGGTTGTATCGACATGTGGTCAGTGCTGAAGAGGACGGCTCGCACGCCTACCTCATCCTCACGCAGGAGGACGGCAGTATGGTGCTGCAGACTGGTGAGTGATCTATGTAACAGGTTGTATCGACATGTGGTCAGTGCTGAAGAGGACGGCTCGCACGCCTACCTCATCCTCACGCAGGAGGACGGCAGTATGGTGCTGCAGACTGGTGAGTGATCTATGTAACAGGTTGTATCGACATGTGGTCAGTGCTGAAGAGGACGGCTCGCACGCCTACCTCATCCTCACGCAGGAGGACGGCAGTATGGTGCTGCAGACTGGTGAGTGATCTATGTAACAGGTTGTATCGACATGTGGTCAGTGCTGAAGAGGACGGCTCGCACGCCTACCTCATCCTCACGCAGGAGGACGGCAGTATGGTGCTGCAGACTGGTGAGTGATCTATGTAACAGGTTGTATCGACATGTGGTCAGTGCTGAAGAGGACGGCTCGCACGCCTACCTCATCCTCACGCAGGAGGACGGCAGTATGGTGCTGCAGACTGGTGAGTGATCTATGTAACAGGTTGTATCGACATGTGGTCAGTGCTGAAGAGGACGGCTCGCACGCCTACCTCATCCTCACGCAGGAGGACGGCAGTATGGTGCTGCAGACTGGTGAGTGATCTATGTAACAGGTTGTATCGACATGTGGTCAGTGCTGAAGAGGACGGCTCGCACGCCTACCTCATCCTCACGCAGGAGGACGGCAGTATGGTGCTGCAGACTGGTGAGTGATCTATGTAACAGGTTGTATCGACATGTGGTCAGTGCTGAAGAGGACGGCTCGCACGCCTACCTCATCCTCACGCAGGAGGACGGCAGTATGGTGCTGCAGACTGGTGAGTGATCTAGTTAAACGGTTGTATCGACATGTGGTCAGTGCTGAAGAGGACGGCTCGCACGCCTACCTCATCCTCACGCAGGAGGACGGCAGTATGGTGCTGCAGACTGGTGAGTGATCTATGTAACAGGTTGTATCGACATGTGGTCAGTGCTGAAGAGGACGGCTCGCACGCCTACCTCATCCTCACGCAGGAGGACGGCAGTATGGTGCTGCAGACTGGTGAGTGATCTATGTAACAGGTTGTATCGACATGTGGTCAGTGCTGAAGAGGACGGCTCGCACGCCTACCTCATCCTCACGCAGGAGGACGGCAGTATGGTGCTGCAGACTGGTGAGTGATCTATGTAACAGGTTGTATCGACATGTGGTCAGTGCTGAAGAGGACGGCTCGCACGCCTACCTCATCCTCACGCAGGAGGACGGCAGTATGGTGCTGCAGACTGGTGAGTGATCAATAACCATCATCTGTTTATTTATTTATGACTAGCTTTGCACGCGACTTCGCGTGGATTTTTCCTGAATTTTCTTTGCTATAAACCTCACGGAGCCAGAGACCTTTCCAACGAATGCAAAACCGTGTAAATCGGTTCGTGCGTTCTGGAGTTATAGCGTCAGGAAGGAAAACCCGACTTATTTTTATACAATGTGTCCGGGCATGGACTAGCGATATTCTAAACACTTAAATATAAGCTATATTAAAGTACAATTACACTCTAAGCATGGGTCCAATTCACTTCCCTGCTACGGGGCAGCCATTTTGTTTTTTTTGTTGAAAAAATACAAATAAAATCATATCTCTCTAAATTTTTGTGGTACTGAGATAAAAATAGGCTTATTTGAAAGGCAACCATATTATCTACCGTTAACATTACAAAACAATGTGTTCCCAATTCCATAACTTTTGAAAAAAAATAAAAATTATGCAATTCAAACAATTATTGTTTGAATTGCATATTTTTTTAGGAAGTGATTTGGACCCACGCTTAGAGTGTAATTGTACTTTAATATAGCTTATATTTAAGTGTTTATAATATCGCTAGTCCATGCCCGGACACACTGTATAGTAGATTATGTGGAAGACTTACTGCTTAAAAACTAGGTAGGTAGGTGAGGCGTGAAAATGGATAATGTGTAGTGGAGATAAATTCACACTCGACAGCAAAACTTTACAAAGGTTTATTACAAAAGAGAAGTATTCAGAAATTATAGGATTACAGAGAATCAGGGGTAGAAGTGGGTTGCAAAAGTACTGATCAACGTGACTCCCGTGATGTTGAGTGGAGTCACTTAACTTGCTAGTCGCCGGTCAGGAAAAGAGGGCAGAGTCTGGTCCGCTGCGGCTTAAGTGGGCACCTGAAGTCCAGGGTGCGGGGCCAGAGGTCCCGGCGCGGAGACATGGCGGCGCCCGCACTCGTGGTGGGACGCCGAAGGTCGTGACAAAGGGTATAAATAGTGTAAAAAATTAAAAGTAAGCATAAAACATCCTTTCGACGACCACGGCTGTCGCGTTGCTATTGTGTTTTTTTTTTGTATTTGTTTGGAAGTCGGAGGCTTTGTTGTGCATTCAATGACACCTCACATGTCGAATTCTGTTAAACAGTTTTAGGCTGTAGAATGTGCCAAAGAAAGAGAAATCTCTCATCTCTATTAAAAACCTTTAATAAAAATGAGATCCTTTAAGTTGATAAAACCGTTTTTGGAGTCGGCCTCGCACTTGGCAGGTTTACATTAAAAAACCATTTTCTGGAACAGGTCAAGAGATCAACGAGGTGGACAACTCAGGGTTCATGACGGGGACTCCGACCATATTCGCCGGTAACCTGGGTAACAACAAGTTCATGGTGCAAGTCACTACCACTGCCATACGGCTTGTTAAGAGTAAGTACTTTTCTTTTTTTTACCCTTCTTAAAGAATGGACCTTCTTTATGGACCTTGCTCTGTGAGGCTGGTTTCCGCACTTAGTCCGTGAGATTGGACCATTGTACAATCAACCCAATGGAATCATGACATACCATAAGCTTATTTTCCTACAGTCATTCAAATTCAATTAGGTCGACAATTGCGTAAACATGTATTAAAAATGTCACACGTCTAGTCTTATTATTTTGACAGCTTCAAACGATTTATCGTCAAAATGGGTCATGATTCAATTTTGTCGATAGTACGTGAGCCAGATTGGAACATTGTTCCAGAAGCTGATCAATTTCCGTGGTCTTGTCAGGGCTTCCGGGATTGACCTTGGGGTTCCAAGAATCTTTCTAAAGAATGAATATTTTCAATTCGTCTTGGTTCATTCTGTCTTGTCGTCCTGTCAACAATCATGCTATAACTCACTCCTTTCTCCTTTATGTTATTCTTTCTACAATACCTTCTTTTTATTGTCTTCCTCTCCCCCTCCATCCCTCTATATTCGTGCTCATAATTCTCCTAGCTACATGCGTTTCATCCCTCCTCTTTACATGCTCAAGCAAGACAAACGATATCCCGCAACTTTTGGTTAAGTTTACGCAGTGCTTCTTTTACACTTTTTCTAAAGGCAAATAAACTTCATCATTTGCGAGAGCATTAGATTGTGATCTAACACCTTGTGCGAATGCTCGACGCTCTGTTCAACGTTCGGTAAAGCTCACGGCGAGTGAGCATATACTTGTAACCAATGGTATTATAAATGTAAAAAGCTGTAGATAGGTTACTTACATGACATTCTATCTTCAAAAACGGCACACTAACGCACACATACAATTAGACGTCAAAGTAGAATAACATGATTCAAGTATTGCGAGTGAAAAAGAGACGAAAATAATTTGTGACAATTATAATATGGTTAAACAGCCACATTTTGAAGTGCCACATGCATAAAATAAATTAGATTGCATTCCTCTATCCAATAGTCTACATTACACAGTACCTAGAACTGTCATGCTCCGTGGGGTGCGTGTGCCTCGACTATTTCACACGAATTCGTGCAAGACTAACGCGGGAGAGCGCGTACCTCTTCGTCGCCTCGTTGATTCGTACAACACTCACTTTATGGAGCTTGATATATTTACTCTTTCTAAAAATCGCTTTAAGGCAAGAGCAATAGAACTGCTAAATTCATTAGTATAGGATATTTTGTTTTTTCTTTCATCTTACTAGTATTTTAGGATGCACACTATTTGTCTGTTTTGTTTTAACTTTTTCATTGTGAACTCGTGGACAATGTAGTGGGTTACATGTGTAATAACATGGACATGATGTAGATTTAGCATAAAATTATTCTTAAGTATTGCATTATTTTAAGATTCTTTAGTTAAGCTTGGCATGTAACTGTTTTTTGTCCCTAACAAATAAAATAAAATAAAATGCTGATTGCCTATAACCGACACCTTTTTACTTATAATATCATTGCCTGTATCATTTTAGGCACAATTTCACAGACACACACTTTCCCATTTATAATATAAGTATGGATGATGTATTGTATAATATCGTATTTGTTCTCTCCCCAGACGGAGTGAACCTACAGTCCATCCCGTTAGAATGGACAGCACAATACGCGGCTACAGCCGACCCGTACCTGTGCGTGATGTCGATGTGCGGCCGAGTACTCGTGCTCGCCTTGCGGGAGTTCCGCGGGAAGGACGGCGCGGTGAGTCATTATTTATTTACTAGCTCTTTTCCGTGGAATTTTTGGGATAAAAACTATCCTGTGTCCTTTCACAGGATATGGACTAACTCTGTACCAAATTTCATTTCAATCGGTTGAGTAGTTTTGGCCTAACAGCGAGACAGACAGAGTTACTTTCGCATTTGTAATATTAGTATTGATTATATCGTGGCAGGTGAAACGAGGGACATATTCAAGGACGCGATAATAACTAAGTAATAAAAACTTAAAAAATTAAAATTGGAAAGAAAACTGTAATTAAATTATCGCAATAAGGCTCTCAAAGTCTTAAAACGGACACCCAGCGCTCGCGGTTGCATCGGGTCACTAACCAATGATAAGAGAGTGAAGTAGGTATGATCCGTTCTACTTTCGATGAGTTTCTAGCGCTGCTCGCGACTTTTCGTTCGTTATAATAATTTTAGAAGAATAAAGAGCAGAGTGTAATTTTCTTGCCTGACGGTTCTAGCCAGAATGTTGTATGATATTCTAATTATAATGCCGCGTCAAACTTTGATACCGCGATGTAGAATGTCAGTTGTAGTTGACATGAGATTGAGAGGCGATGGATATCGCTACACGTTATACCACAGCCGACCCGTACCTGTGCGTGATGTCGATGTGCGGCCGAGTACTCGTGCTCGCCTTGCGGGAGTTCCGCGGGAAGAACGGCGCGGTGAGTCATTATTCATTGTTTACTAGCTTCCGGAGAGACTACTAGACCGGCGGGGCTACTACCTATGAAACAGCAATCAGCAACATTTGCGCAGTGATCGCGCGGTCACCGCGCGATTAATCGCTTAACGTCAAAAAAAATCGTATTATGTATGAACCGATTGCTAATCGCTCGCTGATTGTTCTAATGCACTTATTGCTACGATGACGATAAAGTAACAATCGCTGGAACTAATTAAATATCACCTCTAACAAAAAAAAACTTTGCTCTTAAAAACCATACTAAATACGAAACCACCAAACGAAAAATGCATATTTTAGTTAACTGATTGCTCCACAGAGGCAGCACTATCGAATAAACTATCTTCAATTGATTTGTCTTTTTAGAACGTTTTCTTCATCCTCCATCAAAAAGGAACTTTTTTATTTTTGATGTGAAACATCTATAGCCGCACGTAAAACAAATTTCTGGCGTGGCGACGCATGCCGTGGCGACGCGTCGCCACGCTATACGATGGTGTATATATACAGTCACAGTCTTGTGTACTGTGTGGATGTCGATGTTTCACATCTGCCAGTCGTCCCGTGACGGCTCACAATTTCAAAACATTAATTTGCTCAATCAAAAAATATATGGATGGATTTAACCCTATTTTTTTTGTGAGTGGGAAATCATCAAATGACTTCTCCCGCCCTGGATGTGGTGGCGTGTCAGACTTTTACTGACTAAAACCCACTCATGTTTCTTCGATTGATTTTTACGTTCCGGGGCCGCGGTAACTATTATAAACATTCCGCAACCCCGGCAGGCGTTGGCCCTGTTGGGGCCCTTCCTGTGTGCATTTGTAATATTAGTATTGAAGTATTGATTATTTATTGTTTACTAGATGATCGCTATGTCATTCGATTATTTTTTTGTAGTTCTTTTAATTACATTATTACTTATTCTGCTATTCTGTTGCTATATAAGATAAAGAAAATAACAGAAAAAGTTTGTAAACCAAAAATCTGATGTTTCATATATTATGGTCGGGAGGGCATTGAACTTTTGTTAGAAACAGCTTATATTTCTATCGCGATTTCAGAGTTGGTTCCATAATAAAAGTTGTTTGTTTTCATGGGTAGAATCAATGATGTTATAAGTAAAAAAGTGTAGATAGGTTACCCAAACGAAATTCTATCTCCAAAAACGGCACACTAACGTACTTACACATACATTACACGTCAAAGTAGGATGACATGATTGAAGTAGTGCGAGTGAAAAAGAGATAAACGTCAAATGTCAACGCGATACTTAGTATCATGTTTGTCAATTGGCAAACTTTTAAAGTGCCACTTTTTGACTGCATATAACCTATCTACACTTTTTTACTTATAACATCATTGGGTAGAATCATCTGCTAGCGGGTTGTGCAAGACCAAAAATACACCTAGTATAATAATCATCGTATTCTGTCCGCAGTCGTCAGGTCGCCTGGCCCCGACGCGTCAGGCGGTCCCGCACCGACCCGCGTTGTTGCGCGCCACCGTGTACCGCGACCTCAGCGGACTGTTCGCGCCGCCCGACGCCGACAACTCACAGGTAAGATACATACAATATACATTGGTGCCGATTCTCTTGTTCACAAACTAACCTAAATTTAAGTCAAGTGCATTAGGGTTGATGAGGATTCCTCTTCCTCATCCTCATAATGCGGAAGTTCCTCATTTTTTAGCGATTCCTCATCCTCTTCCACATCCTCAAAATCAGGCATAAAAAATTACTCTTCCTCTTCCACATCCTCATTAATTAAGAGGAATTTATGAGGAAGTGTTGTTGACGTATTCAATGTAAATAAAAGTAATCTCCGTCTTTTGTTCGCTGCATTAGGTAAGGTACTTTTACGATCAGGCTTGAACGTGTTTTAGAAATATAACACAGCACGCTATTGTGTGTGTGTAGTACTGTAGTGTACGTACCCATCCCACTGTAGCCACTTAGCCAGGCTTAAATTTGTTTTGTTTTTGAGTGGTCGTACGTAACTAGAACTACGTAAGTCGTAATTAGGTTTACTGTTAAGTTAAAAAGTTTATGAGATGAAGCCAAAATGTAGTGCTATATGGACGTATCTTAGTGAAGTGGACGCTGATACTGTTAGATGTAAAATATGTGACCAAACATATTCAAGGAAAGGGCGCGGGACTTCGGGGTTAAGAAGTCATCTCAAGTCACGCCATGAAGTAGAATATGCCGAGTATGAACAAAAGGATACAGCATTAAAAAAAGCCGCGGTTGATAAACGCAAATTGTCGAAAGAGACTCCTCTTCAACAGGCTAAGAGACAAGTAACTTTACAGGAGGCATTACAAAGACATCAGTATTGGGATACGGGTCCACCCTTTATAGCAGAACTTTTTACGTCATAATTTTATTTTGCATAGCAACGGATAGCATAAACCTCTTTTCGCAGAAAATCGTTTGGCATACACTCATTTACCATACACCGAAACCCATAATTTTGTAAGTCAGAATCATCTTTAGGCATAAACTTCATATCCATAATAATCAATAAGTATAACCATCATATCGCAGAAAGTTCACAACCAGAATCATCTTTTGGCATATATTTTATATCCATAATAATCAAAAGTAGAACCATCATATCGCAGAAAATTCACAGCCAGAATCATCTTTTGGCATGCATTTCATATCCATAATATATTTAAAGAACACTATTTTTATTCACCAAGCATTCAGCATACAAGCATGCAACATGCAGCAAGCATGTAGCGAGCATGCAGCAAACATGCAGCAAGCATGTAGCGAGCATGCAGCAAACATGCAGCAAGTATGCAGCGAGCATGCAGCATGCAGCAGGCATACAGCATGCAAGCATGCAACATGCAGCAGGCATGCAGCAAGCAAGCTTGCAGCATACAAGCATGCAACATGCAGCAAGCATGCAGCAAGCATGCAACATGCAGCAAGCATGCAACATGCAGCAGGCATGGCTTCTGTCACGGCTCCGGCGCTGCGGGGCTCCGGCGGTCCCACGCGAGCTAATCGTCGCAGATGGTTTTACGTCCACCACCGCAGCTTCGGCTTGCTGGCCGGCTCAGCCGGCCAGCCTCAGCCGCGGCGGTGTGCGTTAAAACCACCTGCTCCTCAGCTCGCGGGCCGCCTCGCCCCTCCGCGCCTTCGCGGGTTTAAATTACACTCTAGGGGTAGGGCAGACAAGACTACGTAAAGTCGGTTTTGCAGCGATTCATTTCTGTCACTCACTTTTGTAGCACACCATAGTGATTTTTTAAAACAAAATATTTTTTTTTCAATATGACTAATAATAAATTTCTATTGAAATTCTGTGATCTTCGTAGTATGCTAAGTCAAATTATGCCAAATAATCGGCGCTCTAAATAAACGTTATGCTAAACAAAATTATGCAAAATTGTAACTCTGACAAAGGTAATTATTCCCAATACAATTCTGCCATCTTAAAAGTATCCCATTTAAAATTCGGACATAAAAACATTAGGCCAAAAAACAATTATGTTAAATATTTTTTATACCTTAACAATGTTCGTTTAAAAAAGTTTCTGCCAAGTGAGTTATGCCAAATGGGTTTCGGAGAAACAAGTTTCTGCCAGATAGAGGGCACCCTTGGGATACATCTCACGAAAAAAGCTGCGAGCTGGATAATTTAATTTGCGAAATGTTAGCTCTTCAAGCTTTCTAAATATTAAAGGGCCCATTCGCAATCTTTCTTTTATTTAAAATTTCAATTCCAAATCCCAGGTTCTATATTCCTCTTCCGCATCCTCTTCCTCATCCTCATCCTCCTCCTCATATCCTCATCCTCTTCCTCTTCCTCAAAACGTATTTTTAATAGTTCCTCATCCGCATCCTCTTCCTCATAACCACTTCCTCATCAACCCTAAAGTGCATCTTTAAATAAATAAATTAAATAATAAATATCCTGGGACAACTCACACACGGTTATCTGATCCCAAAGTAAGCAGAGCTTGTACTATGGTAACCAGACGACTGATATACTTACTTAAATAATTTATATATACATACATATTATAAATAAATTACACCCAGACACAGAACAAACAATCATGCTCATCACACAAAGTTTGTCCTGGGTGGGAATCGAACCCACGACCTCCGGCTTAGCAATCAGGGTCACTAACCACTAGACCAACAAGCCCGTCAAAGATCTCTCTCTCTCTCTCCATTTCATTAAGAAGAGGACAGAAGACATAAAAAATTGGACTAAGCCCTGTCAAATTAGACAGCGCCTGAAAAAAATGGCGTATTTTTAATCGCGTCTAAAGTATCTATGGGGTGTCTTAATTTGACAGGACTTAACTGAAATTTTGTTTACTGTCCTTTTGTTCATGAAATGGAGAGAGAAAGACGCATTTAACTTAAATTTAGGTTAATTTGTGAACAAGAAAATCGCCGCCATTACCTATCTTTCGAAAAGCTATTTAGTTTAAGAACATGTTATACAAGATGTTTTTTGAATCTCCTTTCAAGGGGCCTACTACAACATCTTCAAGCGAGAGTAATTCCGCTGAGCAAAAGAGACAGAACTATACAAGTCGTCTAGCGCCATCTCGTTTCCTCAGCGGAACTACTCGCGCTTTAAGATGTCATAGTAGGTACCCAGGAGGCAATTATGCTAATGATTCTCGACCTAAAATGGGTAAAAAATAAAATTTTAAGATTTCTTCTTCCTCTCGCAGAAATAGTTATGTCATTCTCCTATGTTTTTTTCCTCTGTTGTGTCCCTGGCCATCATTATGACCAAAATTATTAGTTCATTACCAATTCGCTTCTCTACTCTACCAGTTTGATCCACTTCTAATCATATGCCTTTTGCAGTTTTCTCTAAGAATACAAATAATTAAAAAAAAAATAGCATTCTAACGACCCTTGGCAAGATAATTTAAGCATCATCTTCGTAGCCTATTTTCTAATGTTTTACATGGAGCCACTGCCTATATAGAGACGAGTGCATAGGCATCTTTTGGGTGAGCTCGCTCCATCGTAGGCCCCGTCTATGCCCTCGGGCTAGTCTGGGACCAAGAGCAAGCCCAAAAGTAATAAAAAAAATCAAAAAAAAAAAACAATAAAATTGCTTTTCCATAAAGCAATAAAAATATTGAGCATAGGTAACAAGATACCACTCAGTTACACTGATCGGGAAGAACTTCTAATTCCTTAAACCATTAAACCCAGGTGAAAGGCGAGTTCAGTGGTAAAATGAAAGGCAAGAAGAACGTAAAGGCTGAGGGGTTCAAACCCGGCGCGGTGTATGAGCTCAACGATGAAGATGAACTACTGTATGGTGGAGACCAGACTCCTGCGTCTATGGCTAGCGTGAGTATTCTATCTTCATCAATCATCTACTTCCACATAGAATAGAAAAGAATACTTTTTTTGTGGATGGGAAGTCCTGGGCGGGGTGGGAAGGCTTGTCAGACTTTTACTGACTAAACAGTTGCCCTTTATGTTCCGCGGTCGCGGTAGCTATTAGAATTATTCCGCAACCCCGGAAAGAATACTGTTACAAGGTTGTTTAAGTAATTTTTATTTTGTTAATAAGGGTAGACCAATGCAAAAGGGATGACGGTTATTTTTTTTAAATGGCATTCTGTTTCGTCTGCCCGTTAGAAGGTCCTAAAGTACCCGTATTTTGTTCTTCATCAAATTTATGGAAAAATATAAAGATAGAGAGCATCAAAAACCGGAGTGGAGGCTTGTGAGGTTACTGTTCAGAAAAAATGTACTGTAGGTGTGTCATCACGCAAAACTTTAGTTCTAGCAGTATTCAAATATATACAGTACTGTGAGGGGTCGAAAGACCTCCGGGACCTAATGTGTGTGTGGAGTAATGTGGGAGGGCTTGAACTACCCTCCGGTCAACACTTTTGTATAGTGTAACTAATAAAATATAAACAGGAAGCACTTTTAACTGAATTTTTTGTTTATTTAGTATATGCTCACTCCATGAGCCTCGGACGCGACATGCGTCAAACCGTATAAAAAAAAACAAACTACAAAATCAAATTGAAATATTCTTTATAGAATATTTATAAGCAGTTACATAAAGACTGCACAGCACACACAATCCAACACCAAAAATTTTACTACTATTAACACCACCGCGTATTTTTCTAATAAAAACCCTACAAACCCACAGATAATGCTAGCAGAACAATCAAAGAACCCAGGGGTACCTCGGCGCATCTCTCGCTGGTGGAAGAAATACCTCGTGGAAGTGAAACCTACCTATTGGCTATTCGTGTTACGACTCAACGGGAACCTTGAAATCTACTCGCTGCCTGAGATGAGACTTAGCTTCCTTGTGAGAGATGCCTGTGCTGGGAATCGGGTGAGTAGTTTAATTTTCGACGACCAAGCGACAGCCGGGTCTTTCTATTGTGTCTCGAATTATGTGTGTTTTAGTAGCGTGCCTTCCATACAAGCCTAAAAGCCCGGCTTGCACGGATTCGAAATTTGAGATTATTAAAAAAAAAAAACAAACGTGATATACTATAATATCAGTCCCTACAATATTTAAAAGTTTAAACTTCGCGCGTTTAATCCGAGCGGACGCCAGCGCACAGAGTAGGTATGCTGTACTGTACCGCCTACATTCCACCCAAGCTGTAGTAACTATATCTGTTTCGCTCGCACGTGCTGGCTTCTCATAAGGCTTAACATTCTCGCTCGAAAATACTCACACTCATTCAACTTTTTAAAATACGATAGCAGTCCAACGAAATTTTGTTAATGAAATCGTAGTAAAAATTGAGGAATATATGCCCGGCTTGACTTTCTCGCTATTTGACGAATTCAAACACTATTTCAATACTCGTAAGAATGCAATTCGAGTGACGTGCAAGATTAGGCATGATCTGCGGATTTCGATAGAAGAAATTATACATTTTCGAATTAGTCCTCCTAATTTTGCGTTGATCGGTTCTGGTGTTTTCTGTGATTTAAAGGTGTAACTTTTATTAGTGAGTTAGATTTAACGTTTGTGATGTTTGCGATTATTTTCCATTGTGATTTACATTTCTTAGAAGATTAATTCGAAAACGCATAGGTCATTTGTTGCTTTTGCTGGATTGTGGAGTATGCAATCGTTTCTCGAGAAGGTAAATACTTTAATTTTACAAACAAATACTGGATAATGAATTCAATGAGTGTTTAATGTGTCTTTAGCAAATCAAAACCGCATTTAGTACAGGCATTTTCATATAAATACAAATATTAGCGCATAAAACTCTTTGGTTACTTCCGAATAGGTACCTCAGCATTTTTTTCTGTTGTCATATTCTTTTCATTGTAAGAGTGCTTGCAACATATCACGTGAAGATTGTTGATTTAAAAAACTACAAATTTGGTAAAATTAAGAGATTAGAATTCTCGAAAGCTAAAACGCGAATAATAACTTGAGTCTCGAAACGAAATTCCTATTACACGATAATCGCGGCGTACCTATTTCTGAGATTAAGCGAATGCTATGTATTTTGTGAATCTATTTATTGATAGGTTCCATGTTTTAAAAACGAATGTAATGAAAAATGTTTTAAGAATGAAATATATTATTGTTTACATTAGAAGATACAAATCAATAAATCTTGCGCCATCTATTTACCGCGATCGGTACCATCGTGTCCTGCGGACTCGAAAACCTCAGTTGCTCTTCAATTCAATAAACTGTTATAGTCTAGCGCAGTTTAGACCCCGTACCGGCTACAGGGAATCACAAATGTCTATTTATATCAATTGCTTCAATTAATCAAGTCGTTATAGTGTTAAACCAAAATGTTCTGTATCACTGCGTAGTATAAAATAAAGTCGCTCTTTGCGCGCTGCTGTTGTCGTTCTATTGTGTCTAATTATGTGTGTTTGAAGGTGTCAAAGTCAAGTAATTTATTTCCATTCATCTTTCGACAACCAAGCGAGAGCCGGCTGTCGCGCTGCTATTGTCTTTCTATTGTGTCTAAATACGTGTGTTTGAAAGATTTTTAGGCCCGTATTAATAGACGTCACTCAATTCTGAGACGCTCTCAAGTTTATTGCTAGCCTTATTTTTTCCCTTAAGAAAGAGAAGGACAGCAAGAGACTTGAGAGCGTCTCGGAGTTGAGTGACGTCTATTAATACAGGCCTTAGAGGGTATGTGGGACAGAGTGTAAAGTCCCTCATCCTTCGTTGTAAAGGGAGGATCCTCCGACCAGACGGGTGTTATGTCTGGTGGGCTACTGCCCGATGGTTCTAGTCGGGGTTTTCGTATATGTGTTAATGTCGCCGATAACTCATATATCGCGATGCAGGATTGTTAGTTGTAGTTCACATATTCGGCGATAGATGTCGCCACAAATGAAATGTCAAAGTTAGGTAATTAATTTACATTAACCTTTCGACGACCAACCGACAGCCGGCTGTCGCGCTGCAGTTGTTTTTCTATTGTGTCTAAGGTGTTCAAAGGTTTAAGGCGTTGTAATGAAGAGGTGAATAATCGACATTGATATCGTTCCGGCCGGGTGCAAGATATTTGCGAAAAACTAATTTTCGTGACACTTTGACCTGTGTAACCAATGATATTACAAGTAAAAATGTGTAGATAGGTTATATGCAGTCAAAAAGTGGCACTTTAAAAGTTTGCCAATTCCAACATTTGACGTTTATCTCTTTCTCACTCGCACTACTTCAATCATACCATCCTACTTTGACGTGTAATGTATGTATGCGTTAGTGTGCCGTTTTTGAAGATAGAATTTCGTTTAGGTAACCTGTCTACACATTTTTACTTATAATATCATTGTAACTGATTTCGCCGACACGGTATCAATGTGGAATTTTCACATTTTTGTTACAACTATAAATAATAAATTCAGGACCGCCATGATTGTTTCTCCTAAAATGACTGGACTAACATACAATTTTTTTTCATTTAAATAAAATATTTTTAGTTGTAATAATATAACGGTGACCTTTTTATATTAAATTAATGAAAGAGGTTAGCAATTTGGTGGTCAAGGACACAACGAAACTGTTCTGTATGTAAATTTGACAAAAATAATTGATGACTAAATAAGTATTAGTATTTTATATAATGACACTTACTTGCTTTGAATCTAGTCTTTTTCGTAGGCTTCGCGCTCGTGCGATTTAGAAGTGAAGAAAAATATTCTTACGTCAAATAATTTACATCTATTAAATCAAAATAAAAATAATAATTCATATCAAAAATATTACTGCACATCAATAATACTTATTCTACTATGCTAACACTATGTACATCCATACTAATATTATAAATGGGAAAGTGTGTCTGTCTGTCTGTTTGTCTTTCTTTCACGGCAAAACGGAGCGACGGATTGACGTGATTTTTTAAGTGGAGATAGTTGAAGGGATAGAGAGTAGCATAGGCTACTTTTTGTCTCTTTCTAACGCGAGCGAAGCCGCGGGCAGAAGCTAGTCTAAAATAATTCCTGCTTGTCAAAAATACTAACTGGACATCAAAAACAACAAATAGGTACACGCGTTATAAACTTAGCGCCTTACTAATAATCGCTGCATAAAGTTATGACAGGTTTATACGTCAAAAAATGTATGGTTACACAGGCTTTATTCATGGCATAACTTTACACAGTGATTATTAGTAAGGGCATTATTTCCGAATTTAATTTCTAGGTCTTTAATAATATTCTTAAGGCGAAAGGAAAGGACAAACTACATAATAGAGCTCTCTTTGAAGGACTACTAATACTAGACGGATGGACCAAAATAGACAAAAAAAAAAATACCTAATACGCATAACATATTTGACTTTAAATTTTAAGTTTATTTTTTTTAATTATTGTTCTTCCTTTTCTCAGAAAAAAATCGAATATATCCATATTAATGTTCATAAGGCGAAAGGATAGGCCAAATTACAAAATAGAGCTCTCTTTGAAGGACTAGTACTACTAGACGGATGGACCAAAATAGACAAAAAAAAAACCTAATACGCATAACATATTTGACTTTAAATTTTAAGTTTTTTTTTTTATTATTGTTCATTCTTTTCTCAGAATAAAATCGAATATAAATCGAGTCTTAGTAATAGGGTTATGGAAAACAAAAAGGGAAAAAATAAAACAAAGAATTCTTGATCAAATCTGTGCCATATATAAAAATCAAATGCTAATTATATTCTAATTCTAATTATCACAGTTACACATTTATATTAAGACACACACCCTTAAGTAAATACACGATTATAACTATCCTTACTAATATTATAAATGCGAAAGTAACTCTGTCTGTCTGTCTGTCTTTCTGTCTGTCTGTCTGTCTGTCTGTCTGTCTGTCTCTTCTTCACGCCTAAACCACTGAACCGATTTGAATGAAATTTGGTACAGATATAGTCTGGGACCTGAGAAAGGACATAGGATAGTTTTCATCCCGGAAATCCCCCGGGAACGGGAATTATTACTCCACGCGGACGAAGTCGCGGGCAAAAGCTAGTAGATTAATAACTAATTAACTAACATTCAGACAATAGTTTCCTTATGCATAATATCTAACTGTTCCTCGAAGTTTTTGGTTACTGCTTCGCTCCCGTGTGACATAGCGTGATATTATATAGCCTATGGTACTCAGGGATAATGTAGCTTTTCAAGGAAAAAAGAATTTTTGAAATCGGTAATGTAGTTTTTGAGTTTATTCGTTACATACAAAAATACAAATCTTTTCTCTTTATAATATTAGTATAGATATGTGGTAATAATGCAGTATGACATCATTTGTTAGCCGACTCAGTTGACCACCTATTAATTACTTTTAAATCCGTCTTAAATTTAATTCACAGTAAGGGTTGTAAAATAAAAAAAAAATTCTTAAACAATGTATTGTTTGAAAAATTACTTATTTGTTATTAGTATGAAATACAAAATTGATTTTCGATTGTATTAGAACTACAATTGAATAGGACATACATTTTATATACATACTAGCTGTCCCCCGCAGTTTTACCCTTGTTATATCAGATTTTCGGTTACTAAAAAAGAAGATAAAAAGTATTCTATGTCCGTCCCCTAGTCCTAAGCTACCGCCCCACCAATTTTCAGCCAAATCGGTTCTGCCGTACTTGAGTTATAAAATGTGTAACTAACACGACTTTCTTTTATATATATAGATGCATGCTGCAATCGCTTATTCGGCTACTATTAGTAACTCTCCGCATGTTGAAATCATAATCCTTATTACCCTTCTTTATTTTTCTTACATAATATTCATACCAGTATCGTCGATTACTCTTTAAAATGATTAAATACGTATTCAATATTAGCGGGTTCAAGTTATACAATAATATCTGCGGAATTGGCTGCTTTTTTATAAGGGAAATAATATAAAAAACCACAAATAAAACATCGCTTAATATAAATATCACAGTAGCTATGTAGAAGCGACGCCATTTGTTTAAAACCGTTGGTGCGATCGCGTCGTGACTACGATACAGCGAAATTACAATAGTTGCGTACAGTGTGCAGTTCAGTGCTATTACAAAAACTAATATTCCAGCTCCTAACCTCACAGGATCTACCAAAGTTTCGAAAATTAATCCAGAGGTAAGCAGAAAATGGCTTGCCGTTAGTACAAAAGCCGTACCCCAACAAAAGAGGTTGCTTTTCAAATATATCCTTTTGATTTTCCCGCTGAAAACTTTTACAAGATCTGCGTAAAACATATGACTTAAAACTATCAGCCAGTGCGGCTTCACAATTTCTAAATAATAAAAAACGTACCTAAACATAATAGACATCCAACAAGATTCTTGTATTACATCTTCAATGTGGTAGGAAATCTTCACAACTACAGAAATTAAAAAGTTCATTAGAATTGTGTTAAGAAAAACGTAGTTTCTGTAATTTCGAAATTTTCTCAACATGCACCAAGACGTCACTCCGTATGTCAGCGTCGCTGTAGTCATCACAAACATGATGTAGTATGAATAATGCTCCATACAGATGTAGTACTGCCGGCCGACTGACATGGTGTCGATCCATTGCTTGTTTCTGAATATAGTTAGATTACCACACGGTGAAATATATGTTGAACCGTTGTCACACGGTTTTGGGGTTGTCATCATTGTTCCTTATTAGTCTTTTCCCCTTAAAATATCACTCACTTAACACGAACTTAACCGATTTCCAAACGGACCTCACGGGCTTAAAAGCTTGTTTATAATATTGACTTTGCTGCCAGAATTGCCGGCGAAACAATCGTTAAGATCTGACGCCACTAAACGAATGCAATGATATGTATTTTACACACATTGATAAGCCACTATTGTGTGGGCAGAAACCTCCTCATAGATATTTTAATAGGAAGGGTTATGAATGAGACATTAGCGAAAAGAAAACTCTCTCTAATAAAGTGGAAATAGGGGTAAGTTTAAGCTTTTGATTCGACTTAAAAAAACCGGCCAAGAGCGTGTCGGGCCACGCTCAATGTATGGTTCCGTAGTTTCCTGTCCGTCACAATAAGTGTTCCCACTTAAAAGTTAAAAAAAGGCTATTTGTTACGTTGACATACTAAGTACGCAGAAATTAATTTTGTACACCTTTTTGTCTTTTTTGTACAAGAACTGTTCTTTCAGTTCAAAATAATGTTCCTAGAAAGTCCTTGTAAAGTTCTACTTTCCCGATTTTTTTCATATTTTTTAAAACTACGGGTCAAAAGTTAGAGGGGGGGGGGGGGGGACGCTTTGATGTTTCCTTTCGGAGCGATTATTTCCGAAATTATTGACATCAAAAAATGATTTTAGTAAACCCCTATTAATTTTTAAATACCTATCCAACAATATATCACACGTCAGGGTTGAAATAAAAAAAAATCACTTCCCTCTTTACATATACCCTAATAAAACATTTTTTTCAATTTTTATTTTACCACTTTATTGGCGTGATTGATATACATATTGGTACCAACTTTCAGCTTTCTAGTGCTAACGGTCACAGAGATTAAGCGAGGACGAACAGACGGACGGACGGACAGACATGGCGAAACTATAAGGGTTCCTAGTTGACTACGGAACCCTAAAAGAGCAGGTTTTAAATAAAAGATTTTTGTAAAAGTGGCCAATGCGTGCGTCTAAAGAGCCTTCAAAAACGTGTTTTTTAGGGTTCTGTACCAAATCCCTATAGTTTTGGCATGTTCCCCGGCCTGTTGTCCAAACGGTTAGTGCTGGAAAGATGAAACTTTGCTCGGATATAGGTATTTTTTACCACGTCGACAAATTGCTAAAATATAAATAAAAAAATGGGGTATCTTCCGTGGACGTAAATTGAGGATGATTATTTCTGATAGTTTGGGGTATAATTGGTCTTTCAAAAACTTTTTGATATAGGTGTCCGTTTGCAAGAAATTCAACTTTAATTCATAAAACTATAGTGAGAAGTAGTTCGTTTCGGAACCCGATTCTATGCATAGCATGACACACACTTGGCCAATTTTTATTTTTATTCTAACAATTGATAGGTAATAATATATTTGTAAGTTCATTTATATTCTAGAACGAGTTCTTAAACGCCTTATAATAATAAGTGTCTGGGAGTTCTAAAAATAAGGTTGGACTAATACAAAACACCTTTAAGTTTCGTAGTACATGTAACCTTTAGAAAATTAAAATAAATAATTAAATATCCTGTGACAACTCACACACGGTCATCTGATCCCAAACTAAGCAGAGCTTGTACTATGGTAACCAGATAACTGATATATATACTTAAATAATTTATAAATACATACATATTATAGATTAGTTACACCCAGACACAGAACAAACAATCATGCTCATCACACAAAGTTGATCCTGGGTGGAAATCGAACCCACGACCTCTGGCTTAACAGTCAGAGTCACTAAGCACTAGACCAACAGGCCCGTCAAATTATCGGAAGGCTTTGAAAAATAATAGTTACTAGCTTTCGCCCGCAGCTTCGCTTACGGGAATATCGATACTTCCATCTCCTATTTTATCCCTTTTTGGGTTGGAATTTCTAAAAAACCTTTCTTAGCGGATGCTTACGTCATAACATCTACCTGCATGCCAAATTTCAGCCCGATCCGTCCAGTGGTTTGGACTGTGCGTTGGTAGATCACTATGTCAGTCAGTCACCTTTGAGTTATACAAGGTGTATTTTTGGTCTTGCTCAACCTGCTAGGTGATGATTATACCCATGAAAACGAACAACTTTTATTATGGAACCAACTCTGAAATCTCGAAAAAAATATCAGCTGTTTCATATATTACGGTCGGAGGGCATTGAACTTTTGTTAGGAACAGCTGATATTTTTTTCGCGATTTCAGAGTTGGTTCCATAATAAAAGTGGTTTGTTTCCATGGGTAGAATCATTTCCTAGCGGGTTGTGCAGGACCAAAAATACACCTAGTATATATTTAGAATAGCTAATACTTGCATTCACATATTGACATATTGCAACCCCAATCGTCACTTAGTTTTCAAACGCTCTCAAATCTGTTGTTGTCTTTGTCACTCGAAAGGAATAAAGTAAGGTCAGTAACAGATTAGACAGCGTCTGAAAATTTAGCGACGTTTGAGTTGCCATAAGCCAAAATATTGATTGAAGAACTGTGTCATCTTAGTTACATTTTCTTTCCAACTAAAAAAACCCGAAACTCACTTATAGCCCCCGGACCCAATATTGGCCCCTGTGGTACCCCTAGTTTTACTCTTCAGACTAATGAAATGCATTATTTATTTAAACTTGCTGCAATATGTACATCTTCACTACGATTTCAATAAATTAAAAGCTAGTTTATGGAGTCCGCGATGATCAAATTTTAAAGTAATCCTTGGTTTATGTACAGAAAGGCTTTACAGCGGTCGCATATAAATCCAATGGCTGCTTGTACTTTTCCCGTGATTTTAATAGAAAGAAATGGACCATTCTGTTATTACTTTGGATGAAAATAAAAATGAAAAAGTTGAAAATTAAAAAATACTTTTCTGAAAACCAGCTTAACTAGTACCAAAGAGGCGAGATATGCACTTATTTATTTTAATCTAAAATAGACGGGTTCGAGAATTTACCTAAATTTATTAATACTTCAAGAGTAGGTTAATAATACCAATACCACCAGTTTAAATATTTCATTTATTTCTATCAACTATTTGGAATTCCTTCGAACTAGTAGGTAGCAGGGGTGTCTCGCTAGTCGCTTTGCTCATAGGTCAAAATAGTATAGTTATATATGTTTAGTAGTCTTCTTACTTTTGGGACTCAAACTTTATTACAACTTAGATAATAATAAATGATTGTTTACATTGAGCATTGGCAAAAATACAGTTTCTTAATTAATAGAAGGTGGGCCCTTTAATTGGCCATACAATATAGCACTTGCACGTAATATTAGTAAATTTTCAGTAGCAGGCATAAAATAAAAAAGAATAAAATTTTATTTTGTTTATTAGCACTCTATAACTTAGGAATGTAAACATTGAGCAAAATATACAGTTTACACTTACTATTCTATTTCAGTTTTTACTTTGTCATGATTGTCTACTTAATATTTGCTTGCCATTACAATCTATAACTGAGTAGAACAAACATCATCAGTCGATACAATAGAACTACGACTAACTCTATCCTGTGTGTTGGCATCATCAACTCGGTTAGATGAAAACCTCTTCTTTACTTTATTCACATAAAATGCATACCAAGTTACTCGATTGCTCTTAACAACTAGTACATACATATTTAGCAAAAACGGATTTAAATTAAACAATAGCCATTTTAGAACAACAGCAATAGCATTCGTTATTGGTTCGAGATCAACAATAGCAAACACATAAAAACCTATTAACAACACATCGCTTAATATAAATATCAAAGTTGCTATGTAGAAACGACGCCATTTACTAACAGTTATTTGCACTATCCCTGAACTACGGAATAGTGAAATCACAATAACTAAGTAAAGCAAACAGTTTATAACCACAGTAAAAATTAAAATCATAAGTGTCACTTCGTAGTAATAAAGCACATAAGTTGTGACAATTAAATCAGAAGTAACTAAAATATGGGCAATCGTTGTTAATACAGACAACCCCCAACTGAAGAGGCTGCTCTTTAAATACCTCCTACGGACATGGCCATTGAAGACTTTTATAATATCTACGTAAAACATATGACATATAACTATAAGGCAGAGATGCCGCACTGTCACAAAGTACATACTAACATATCTAGAGATGATAGAAAACCAACTCGAATCCCTCAAGCTACAATGAAACCCGGCTAAGGTACCAGGAGAGTTGTGTAAAACAGCAAGTGTTAAAGAAACTAAGAAGTTGGCGAGAATAGCGTTCAGAAACACATAGTTCCTGTAAGTTCGGAATTTCTTCAAGACACTCCATGATGTCACGGCGATTATCAACGTAGCAATTGTCAGTACGAAGGTGAAACAGTCTACACAAAACTTGAAATAGTCGAAGATTTCCGAAAAGTCTGACATGGTGTAAATACATCTCCCTTTTACACTTTAATGAAGATTCGACACACTACACACACGGTACCACGATTAGCGGGCCATCCACTAACGTTCATTCCTTCAGGCTTGTCCCGTCGTTCAATCCGTACAGAAATGCGACGGGATAAAATAAAACCGTTGAAGCCACTAACTAAACCACAATCCTTCGTTCTTTCCCCTGGCTTTATCACGACACGCCAGTCCGGCAGGAAAAACAATCCTTCAGTGACCATCCACACGTTTGTGTACATTCCTGTCACTTTGCATCTTGTCAGCCATACCGAGGGATTGCGCGTGTGTGGATGGTGACAATCCTCCTATTTTATGAAGATTGTTGTCATTTGAAAGGAATGCTCGTCATTTTGAATAATCTTTATGGATTATTTTCATTTTGCAACAATTATGTTTATATTTATCTTTATGTTTATGTGAGTGTACCTATATGTATTTATATATATACTACTATATTATGTAAATATATATATTTAATTTTGGTATTATTTTTGTACCTTTGCATTTTGCATCTACCATGATTTGTCTCTGCATCACCCTGCATCAAAATGCCTTAGTGTACGAACTGAGTGAAGAGCGTTCAGCGGAGCGTTGAGCGGAGCGTGCAGCGTTGCGTGCAAGTTGTTCTCGCGCCACTAGGTCGCCACTCAGGACACCTACGTGTAAATGCATCTGTTTGATATGGACGCCGCACGCCCCGCCCTGCTAGACGCTCGATTTGAGCGGGCACTCAGACCCTACACTTAGGCAGAACATATTTATATTTATAAACAGACACTAACTTGATCACAGCGCGCGTCGCGCCAGTAGCGACAGGACTGGTAGCGAGGTTTTATACCGTCGTTCTTTCTTGCTCTTGCAAATCCACTGGTGTTCATTCCGTAAGGATTGTCGCGACGGTACGGGTGGCGGGATTTTAATACCGTCATTCTTTCTTGCTCTTGCAAATCCACTGGTTTTCATTCCGTAAGGATTGTCGCGACGGGATGGATGGTGGGATTTTAATACCGTCATTCTTTCTCGTTGTTGCAAATCCACTGGCGTTCATTCTGTAAGGATTGTACATTCCGGCAGGAATGAACGTTAGTGGATGGCCCGCTAATGTCATAATTCCTGATTTTGTATGGAGGTTTTAAAAGCGAAATGTCACTCACTCACGATTTACTTTGACGACTGAATTGCCGCGAGCGAATTTGCAAAATATTCGCTTTGTGGAATCGCAAAATAACGGTGTTCCTCTTAAAATGACTGAAGGAACGAACGACAAGGCCTGATACTTCTTAATAAATGAAATTTAATCTATTTTACGTTCAAAAATATACAAAAATTAAAACGTATATTTAGTATTGCTTATTCCTCACAAAGATTGAGACAAAAAGAGTCCTGTGTAGGAAACCGGTATTACAACATTACTAATAGAAACTAAAAATACCAGGGATGGCGAACATTCATGGAGTTTTAGTTGCGCTCTTCTTATCTTTATCGCCAAGACTAAATATAAATAATAATACCGGCCTATTACTGTCTCACTGCATGGCAAAAGCCTCTTCTCATACAGAGAAGCCACAAGTATTGATCACCAAGTTTGCTCAATAGGGAGAGTTATAATGTTATAAGTTCAGTTTCCTTACGATCTTTTCCATCACCAATTTCTGTGATGTCCAAGATAAACTTTAAAAAGTACAAAAGAAATAAAAAAGTCTAATTAGTACTTTTATCCGGATTAGAACTTACAACTTCTTACAAGAGAGGCGGGCGTCTTAACCACTCATCCCAATTTATCACTGGCATCTATGAATGTTAAAACAATCCCGAAGTGTTCTGAACTTTTTCGGTTTTCTGTGTCATTTTTCTTTGTAAGAACTTTCTATAAAATATTAGAAAACATTTTTTAATAGTTAGGCTGCCTATCCAACGGAGTGGAACGAAACTGCGGAGAAACGGAGAAATATTAACCAATAGGCCATCACGGCATAAGGTCATCTCCAAAACGAATATAGCTTAAATTTTGCAAGAAGCTCATCCCGGGATAGCATTACAACCAAATCTATTTTTGCCTCAAAACAGGTTGCTGTACTCCGGTTTGAAGGGTATGGGTGCCGGAGTACTGCAGGCACATGAGATACTTATATCATTTTATCATAATATCAGAGGCTCTGCAACGCCTCTGATATCGCAGATGTCTAATAGGCTTCGGTGTCCACTTATTATCAGGGCAGTCGGTGCGTATTGTTTATCGTTTAATGATAAAAAAAAAATCTTAAAGTTAATTTAAGTACTGCCAAAATAGGTTGATTATTGCACGCTTTTCTTTAAAAAATAAGTTTCTGGTAAATCATCTTTGAGTGGCTTCTACTAATCTAAAAGTTTTACAATTACATTACCTTTTTGACTAACCGACTGTCTCTTTCACAATCCAAAGCGCCTGCAAATGCTTAAGTGACATCGTTGTCGTTGCCTTGATTTTTTGAATTAAAATATAAAAAGTGTCGCATATTTTTTTGACAAGCCCTTGGTTTGCTACTCCTGATAAATACTATTCATCCATATTAATGTTATTAATACGTAAGTAGCTCTGCATATCTGCGATGCTTTTGCGGCCACCGAGCCGATTTAATGACATTTGATACATAGTAAGCTGGCTGTAGACCTCATTTTTTTAGCGCGATTTTCAATTACCTATGTATCGGTGGAATAGGTGACTAGACTCCTAGATCTAGATATTTGACATAAGTTACATACACGTAGTGTCCAACTTCTATCTCTAGTAGCCAAAAATCCACGGATAGATAAATTATTGAAACAATTGGAAACCAGTTTTTGCTCGCGGCTTTGTCTGCGTGGAATTCGCAAAATATCCGTATTTTTTAATTCCCAATTTCCACCCCCTAAAAACCATGCAGTTGCACATGCAGTATCAGTTTAAATTGTTTTTAAAAATCAAATAATGTCTTCTTTTAGAAAAATGTTGTATAGCCCTCAATGTGGCATAGCCGTGGGACACTGTATAATCAGATAACAAGAAACACTCGCTCAACGCGAACAACGTCGCGAGCAGAAGCTAGTTTAAAATAATCTGAACAGGATATATTTTTATTATATTTTTATTCAGACAGAACAGCAAACAGCTAGAATATACAATATTAGAGCAGAAAAACGCACAAAGCTTATAAACAATATTCTAGCCTATACATAACCTTTTTCTTTTTTCTAGATCCTAGCCGACAGCCTTGAGTCAGTCCCCATCCCTAGCGGCGGAGTAGAAGACGAGGAATTGAGCAGCGGCGGACAGAATATCGATGCGGACAAGTGCAGGGAACTGTTGGTGGTGGGAGTGGGGCATAAAGGCACCAGGGTACTGATGCTTATGCGGTGTGAGGACCAGCTCATGATATACCAGGTAAGTGTGTTAGCCTTGCGTCAGACCCTAGTGTCAAGGTAGAAGACGAGGAAATGAGCAACGGTAGACAGAAAACTGATGCGGATTAGTGCAGGGAACTGTTGGTGGTGGGAGTGGGACATAAAGGTACCAGGGTACTGATGCTCATGCGGTGCGAGGACCAGCTTATGATATACCAGGTAAGTGTGTTAGCCTTGCGTCAGACCCTAGTGTCAAGGTAGAAGACGAGGAACTGAGCAGCGGTGGGTAGACGTTGATAATGACAAGTGCAGGAAACTATTGGTGGTGGGAGTGGGGCATAAAGGCACCAGGGTACTGATGCTCATGCGGTGTGAAGACCAGCTTATGATATACCAGGTAATCATGATTTTAGGAGGTCCAGAGTACTACCACCATTCCGATTTGTGATATGTGACATCATAATTATTGTCTTTCGACTGCAACACCTTTAACGAATTGTCCAGAATTACTCCATATTCAACTTGGAATTGAAATAGGCGTAAAATCATGATAAATTGAATAACAATAATAAAATTAACATTTTCGATTAGGAGGTTGTTTGGCTTTCACGCCTCCTAGTCAACCTATAATCACGAAATGTTACCTTCCAAAAAGTTATTACTGTTCCCAAGGAAGAGATTGACGATAGCTACATCAATGTGAGCGAAATTGCGAGGAAAAGCTAGTATATTAACAATACTTATTTGCTACTATGATGCGGCCTGTAATATGTCCTTTACTACCTTTTCTAACTTAAACATTTCCTTAATTCCTAGGCCTACAAATACCCCCGAGGCAACTTAAAACTGCGCTTCAGTCGATCGCGCGTATCGTTCCCGTTCGGATACAGCGCGGCGCCGCTCACAACACCTGAAGATTCCTACGAGGTCGCGTTATTAAAGGAGAATGTACGACAGTGCCGGTATTTCAGTAAGTTACAAATATTTTTGATATATTTATTTGACTTTAACGCTATTATTAGGAAAAAAAAAAACCTTTTCAATTCTATCAAAGGCGCAGTCTAGTTCGAACAGCATCCTGACAATGTGGATAGACCAGCACGATGCGCCATGGCTGTCTCACGCTATGGTAGTGCTTGTGAAATTATATTTTTCCCGTGTGTTTAATTGTAATTACGGGCCTAGTTGCCATCGATAAAAAAATTTATTATTATTTATATATATATGTTTACATATCTCGGGACCCTGGGCTCCCAGGCCTTTGTAAGGCGTGCAAGGCGCCGAAGCCAACTCGCAGAGGCCCCCTGATCAAAACTTTATATTATAATGTAATGGGGCACGAACCAACGATTATCTCTATATGCACTACTAGCTTTTTCCCGCGACTTCGTCCGCGTGGTTCCCGTTCCCGGGGGATTTCCGAGATGAAAACTATCCTATGTCCTTTCCCGGGTCTCAGACTATATCTGTACCAAATTTCATTCAAATCGGTTTAGTGGTTTAGGAGTGAAGAAGAAACAGACAGACAGACAGACAGAGTTACTTTCGCATTTAGAATATTAGTACGGAATACGGATGTAAGTGCGCCCAAAAACAATCCCCGGTTGGTAAAGGACTATTGCTGATCATGGAATTTCAAAAAAAAAAATTGGACTAAGGTTTCAGTTGTTGAGGTGGATTTGTTACCTAAGACTATTAAACGACTATGGCCCCTGCCTGATCAATATTTGTATACACGGATAGAATGGCAGTGGTTGACTTGCACACTCAGTAAATGGGCCCCCGAAAACGGCTGCTAGTTCATAGTGACATAGAGACAAGGGGGCAACATATATTGAGGAGCTTAAGGAGTGGAGAAGTATTCCACGGCTATCAGGACAATCCCGGAAGTACGGTCAAGATCCCTACCAGCATCTTACTGGAATACTTCCTTCCCCCGAGCTCGTTTGCTCTTGCGAGTTTCCACTCAAACCAGCCAATGAAGGCAAGAGTGAGGTGGGAGCCTTGTTCCTCGTCAGTGCTCACTCTAGCCGGCCAATTAAGGCAAGCCAGAGATGAAGAACAAAGGGTCTCCCAGGAGGTTAGGTCCACGGGTTCGCTACTGCCCAACAGCTCGCCACAAGCTGCCCTGCGGGTTATTATTATTTTTATTTATTTCTCCTTGTGATAAATTCAATGAATACATTTGATAGTAGATGAAACGGATGATAGTTTAGCCGGATACCGGATAATGATTATTCAGCCATCCTCGTAGCCGGATACTCGGATATTCAGCAATCAAATGTCTCTTCCCTTATCTTAGGGAATTAATTAATTTATTTTTTATTACTCACTTTCTGGGTCCTTTACAAATTGAAAATTTTCACACCAAAAAGTTTTTCTCAACTCTTGGACAGCAATTTATTGCCGGTGGTGACTGGAACGCCAAGCACAGCCACTGGGGATCTAGGCTTATTACAACCAGAGGCCGGCAGTTGAAGTGCAGCATTGACAGCAACGACCTTACTACAATGTCGGCTTTCGAACCGACTTATTGGCCCACAGATCCAAACAAAGTGCCTGACCTCCTAGACTTCTTTATTGTGGGTGGGCTGTCGAGGCATTATTTTAAAGCTGAGTCCTGTCTTGACAGTTCCTCTGACCACACGCCAGTCATTTTAACGGCCAGTACAACTCTGATAGAATATGAGCCACAAGCCACACTCAGTAATAAACAAACGGATTGGGAGGCATTCCGCGAGTACATAGAGGCAAATATCCAGCTAAACGTGGCACTCAAATCACCCGATAATATCGAGGAAGCTGCCATATATATAACGTCTCTTATTCTGGAAGCTTGCTGGAAATGTACCCCAAAACTAAAAAATAATGTCTCCACAAATCAGCCTCTTCAAATCAAGCAACAGATTCTTGAGAAACGTCGCCTGAGACGAGTCTGACATATGACAAGGCATCCAAAGGACAAGACCGCTCTAAATAAAGCAACTGCAAATCTTAAGGCTGAAATAAGAAGTCTCTATGAGGAAACCTTGCAGTCAAAGCTAGAGTCATTGACACCCACTGCGACCACAAATTATTCCCTCTGGAAATTCATTAGTAACTTGAACCGACCTCAAGTACCAAAACCGCCAATAAGGACATCTCTGAATACATGGGCAAGAACGCACTAGGAAAAAGCAAACGCATTTGCAGAGCATCTCTCCAAAGTAATTACTCCCAATGAAAATAGTGATTATGCTTTTGAAAGAAGCGTTGAGGACACCCTCTGCCAACCGCTGCAGCTGGATTTACCACCAAAACCAGCTACAACTCGGGAGGTGTGGGGAGTGATAATGAACCTTAAGGACAAAAAAGCGCCAGGTTTTGATTTCATTACAAAGGAGATACTAAAGGAACTACCGAAAAAAGCAGTAACTTTCTTGACAACACTTTTTAATGTCATCTTGCAATCGAAAACAAAACAATCGAACAAGTACACAGAGTTTGCAAAGAAATAAGAAATACGTTTGAGGAAAAGGAATATTGCTCATCGGCATTTCTTGACATTCAGCAAGCCTTTGACAAAGTTTGGCACAGTGGGTTGACTAGTGCCAACAAATCCCTGCATGTAACATTTACCCTCAGACGTGGTGATTGCCCACCAGTCACTCTTGATGACAATACCCTAGCACATAGCGAAACCGTACGATACCTCGGAATGCACCTGGACCGCCGATTGACCTGGAAGAATCACATAAAGTGTAAAAGAGATGAGCTTAACATGCGCTACAAGAATCTCTATTGGTTAAAGGGACGAAACTCTAAACTCTCTGTAGATAACAAGCTCCTGATCTACAAAAGTATACTGAGACCAAGCTGGATGTACGGTGTCCAACTGTGGGGAAGCGCCAGTGACTCCAATAAACATCCTACAGCGACTTCAAAATTTTGTACTAAGATCTATAACAAGTGTACCATGGTTTGTTACAAACGCTGAGATGCGCGGGAATTTGCAAATCAGCACCGTTAAAGAGGAAATTCAACGCAGTATCGAAACCTACAAGAAGAGACTAGCAAATCATCCTAAAGATTTAGCTTTCCAGCTCATACGTACCAGGGACAAAACCCGCTTGAAACGACGCTTGATCCTGGGATCAGACTAGATTTAGCCATTTATATGGAGTAGCTGTCTCCGCTGGTAGGCACACTTGGCATGATGCAACGCACTTCACAAATTTGTCGATGACTGATTGCAAATAAACACAGAGAAAAAAAAAGTTAAAGTTGTGTGTTGATACAAGTCAGTCTGTTGGTTAGAAGAGGACGAGAAGCACTCAGCTGTCGACAGAGCCAACTGCATACATTTGCTGAAAGCTGCAGTTACGTTTGTAGTTGACTATCAGCAGTTCTTCATCATTAACTCTTGTGTCCCCCAGGTAACGTGGGCGGCTACAACGGCGTGTTCATCTGCGGCGTGTCGCCGTACTTCCTGTTCCTGTCGGCGCGCGGCGAGCTGCGCCTGCACGCGCTCGCGCCCGAGGAGGCGCCCGTCGCCACCTTCGCGCCCTTCAACAACACCAACTGTCCCATGGGCTTCCTCTACTTCAATGCTAAGGTGAGCAGTTACATACACTTCAGCCCACTGCCTGTTCTCCACTTCACCACCGCGCGCCTACATACACTACACCTGTCTGCACGAGGAGGCGCCCGTCGCCACCTTCGCGCCCTTCAACAACACCAACTGTCCCATGGGCTTCCTCTACTTCAATGCTAAGGTGAGCAGTTACATACACTACACCCCACATCCTCTTATACACTACACCCCCGCGCGCCTACATACACTACACCTGTCTGCACGAGGAGGCGCCCGTCGCCACCTTCGCGCCCTTCAACAACACCAACTGTCCCATGGGCTTCCTCTACTTCAATGCTAAGGTGAGCAGTTACATACACTACACCCCACATCCTCTTATACACTACACCCCCGCGCGCCTACATACACTACACCTGTCTGCACAAGGAGGCGCCCGTCGCCACCTTCGCGCCCTTTAACAACACCAACTGTCCTATGGGCTTCCTCTACTTCAATGCTAAGGTGAGCAGTTACATACACTACACCCCACATCCTCTTATACACTACACCCCACATCCTCTTATACACTACACCCCCGCGCGCCTACATACACTACACCTGTCTGCACGAGGAGGCGCCCGTCGCCACCTTCGCGCCCTTTAACAACACCAACTGTCCTATGGGCTTCCTCTACTTCAATGCTAAGGTGAGCAGTTACATACACTACACCCCACATCCTCTTATACACTACACCCCCGCGCGCCTACATACACTACACCTGTCTGCACGAGGAGGCGCCCGTCGCCACCTTCGCGCCCTTCAACAACACCAACTGTCCTATGGGCTTCCTCTACTTCAATGCTAAGGTGAGCAGTTACATACACTACACCCCACATCCTCTTATACACTACACCCCCGCGCGCCTACATACACTACACCTGTCTGCACGAGGAGGCGCCCGTCGCCACCTTCGCGCCCTTCAACAACACCAACTGTCCTATGGGCTTCCTCTACTTCAATGCTAAGGTGAGCAGTTACATACACTACACCCCACATCCTCTTATACACTACACCCCCGCGCGCCTACATACACTACACCTGTCTGCACGAGGAGGCGCCCGTCGCCACCTTCGCGCCCTTCAACAACACCAACTGTCCTATGGGCTTCCTCTACTTCAATGCTAAGGTGAGCAGTTACATACACTACACCCCACATCCTCTTATACACTACACCCCGCGCGCCTACATACACTACACCTGTCTGCACGAGGAGGCGCCCGTCGCCACCTTCGCGCCCTTCAACAACACCAACTGTCCTATGGGCTTCCTCTACTTCAATGCTAAGGTGAGCAGTTACATACACTACACCCCACATCCTCTTATACACTACACCCCCGCGCGCCTACATACACTACACCTGTCTGCACGAGGAGGCGCCCGTCGCCACCTTCGCGCCTTTAACAACACCAACTGTCCTATGGGCTTCCTCTACTTCAATGCTAAGGTGAGCAGTTACATACACTACACCCCACATCCTCTTATACACTACACCCCCGCGCGCCTACATACACTACACCTGTCTGCACGAGGAGGCGCCCGTCGCCACCTTCGCGCCCTTTAAACACACCAACTGTCCTATGGGCTTCCTCTACTTCAATGCTAAGGTGAGCAGTTACATACACTACACCCCACATCCTCTTATACACTACACCCCCGCGCGCCTACATACACTACACCTGTCTGCACGAGGAGGCGCCCGTCGCCACCTTCGCGCCCTTCAACAACACCAACTGTCCTATGGGCTTCCTCTACTTCAATGCTAAGGTGAGCAGTTACATACACTACACCCCACATCCTCTTATACACTACACCCCCGCGCGTCTCCATACACTACACCTGTCTGCACGAGGAGGCGCCCGTCGCCACCTTCGCGCCCTTCAACAACACCAACTGTCCTATGGGCTTCCTCTACTTCAATGCTAAGGTGAGCAGTTACATACACTACACCCCACATCCTCTTATACACTACACCCCCGCGCGCCTACATACACTACACCTGTCTGCACGAGGAGGCGCCCGTCGCCACCTTCGCGCCTTTTAACAACACCAACTGTCCTATGGGCTTCCTCTACTTCAATGCTAAGGTGAGCAGTTACATACACTACACCCCACATCCTCTTATACACTACACCCCCGCGCGCCTACATACACTACACCTGTCTGCACGAGGAGGCGCCCGTCGCCACCTTCGCGCCCTTCAACAACACCAACTGTCCTATGGGCTTCCTCTACTTCAATGCTAAGGTGAGCAGTTACATACACTACACCCCACATCCTCTTATACACTACACCCCCGCGCGCCTACATACACTACACCTGTCTGCACGAGGAGGCGCCCGTCGCCACCTTCGCGCCCTTCAACAACACCAACTGTCCTATGGGCTTCCTCTACTTCAATGCTAAGGTGAGCAGTTACATACACTACACCCCACATCCTCTTATACACTACACCCCCGCGCGCCTACATACACTACACCTGTCTGCACGAGGAGGCGCCCGTCGCCACCTTCGCGCCCTTCAACAACACCAACTGTCCTATGGGCTTCCTCTACTTCAATGCTAAGGTGAGCAGTTACATACACTACACCCCACATCCTCTTATACACTACACCCCCGCGCGCCTACATACACTACACCTGTCTGCACGAGGAGGCGCCCGTCGCCACCTTCGCGCCCTTTAACAACACCAACTGTCCTATGGGCTTCCTCTACTTCAATGCTAAGGTGAGCAGTTACATACACTACACCCCACATCCTCTTATACACTACACCCCCGCGCGCCTACATACACTACACCTGTCTGCACGAGGAGGCGCCCGTCGCCACCTTCGCGCCCTTCAACAACACCAACTGTCCTATGGGCTTCCTCTACTTCAATGCTAAGGTGAGCAGTTACATACACTACACCCCACATCCTCTTATACACTACACCCCCGCGCGCCTACATACACTACACCTGTCTGCACGAGGAGGCGCCCGTCGCCACCTTCGCGCCCTTCAACAACACCAACTGTCCTATGGGCTTCCTCTACTTCAATGCTAAGGTGAGCAGTTACATACACTACACACCACATCCTCTTATACACTACACCCCCGCGCGCCTACATACACTACACCTGTCTGCACGAGGAGGCGCCCGTCGCCACCTTCGCGCCCTTCAACAACACCAACTGTCCTATGGGCTTCCTCTACTTCAATGCTAAGGTGAGCAGTTACATACACTACACCCCACATCCTCTTATACACTACACCCCCGCGCGCCTACATACACTACACCTGTCTGCACGAGGAGGCGCCCGTCGCCACCTTCGCGCCCTTCAACAACACCAACTGTCCTATGGGCTTCCTCTACTTCAATGCTAAGGTGAGCAGTTACATACACTACACCCCACATCCTCTTATACACTACACCCCCGCGCGCCTACATACACTACACCTGTCTGCACGAGGAGGCGCCCGTCGCCACCTTCGCGCCCTTCAACAACACCAACTGTCCTATGGGCTTCCTCTACTTCAATGCTAAGGTGAGCAGTTACATACACTACACCCCACATCCTCTTATACACTACACCCCCGCGCGCCTACATACACTACACCTGTCTGCACGAGGAGGCGCCCGTCGCCACCTTCGCGCCCTTCAACAACACCAACTGTCCTATGGGCTTCCTCTACTTCAATGCTAAGGTGAGCAGTTACATACACTACACCCCACATCTCTTATACACTACACCCCCGCGCGCCTACATACACTACACCTGTCTGCACGAGGAGGCGCCCGTCGCCACCTTCGCGCCCTTCAACAACACCAACTGTCCTATGGGCTTCCTCTACTTCAATGCTAAGGTGAGCAGTTACATACACTACACCCCACATCCTCTTATACACTACACCCCCGCGCGCCTACATACACTACACCTGTCTGCACGAGGAGGCGCCCGTCGCCACCTTCGCGCCCTTTAACAACACCAACTGTCCTATGGGCTTCCTCTACTTCAATGCTAAGGTGAGCAGTTACATACACTACACCCCACATCCTCTTATACACTACACCCCACATCCTCTTATACACTACACCCCCGCGCGCCTACATACACTACACCTGTCTGCACGAGGAGGCGCCCGTCGCACACTGGGGTTTGCTCTAAGGAGGCAATGCCCAAAATCACATTTCCAAAATGTGTGTAATCGGAAAAAAACTTGACGTATTATTATTGTTTAATAAATTTCACATCAGTTAAGGACAATATTATCAACACAAAGGTTATCTGTTTGCTTACATACTGCAGTAAAGTTCATTGTTTTAATTGTTGCTGCGTTTCAAAATTTTGAATGCGGAATTGAAGCGTTCGTTGCTACTGCCCTATTAAAGTTATCACAAAACTTTAAAATGGCAAGTGGAGATCAAGGTCAGTACTAATAAAAATATGATAAAGATTGGACAAATTCGTTGTGTAACCTACCGTAATAATTTTTTACTTTTTACGAATCTAAATTTTGCGCAATGTTCTTTTGAAACGAATTATTTTTTTAAGCACCCTAAACCTTCTTTATTGAGAAACTAAAAACAATACCAAAAGAACATTGCGCAAAATTTAGATATCGTCCAATTCGCTTTACAACTATTCGTAAAAAGTAAGAAATTATTACGGTTTATTACAATTATTACACAACGAATTTGTCCAAACTTTATCATATTTTTATTAGTACAGACCTTGATCTCCACTAGCCATTTTATAGTTTTGTGTTAACTTTAATAGGGCAGTAGCAACGAACGCTTAAATTCCGTATTCAAAATTTTGAAACGCAGCAACAATGAAAACAATGAACTTTACTGCAGTATGTAAGCAAACAGATAACCTTTGTGTTGATAATATTGTCCTTAAGTGATGTGAAATTTATTAAATAACTAGCTGACCCGACAGACGTTGTCCTGTCAACTATGAATATTGAATTCGAATTGACATACTACCTACCCACTACCTACTCACTACCTACCCACTACCTACCCACTACCTACCCACTACCTACCCACTACCTACCCACTACCTACCCACTACCTACCCACTACCTACCCACTACCTACCCACTACCTACCCACTACCTACCCACTACCTACCCACTACCTACCCACTACCTACCCACTACCTACCCACTACCTACCCACTACCTACCCACTACCTACCTACTACCTTCCTACTACCAACCTACTACCACATCAAAGAGACGTTCCTTTACATTTCAAGTGACATTTTACGTCAGATAATTCGTGTTTGACGACGATACGATACTAACGTCACTCAATTGTTTTGGCTTCCCGAAACCTCTCGACTAACACTTGAACTTTATGGTATGGTGTTAAAGCTCAAATTGACTCTACGTTTTAGTTAGAAAACGTTTGTATGGGAAAAAGAAAAGGGCTGTTTTTAGGGCTTTCCCGACAATTATTCGTTTTTTTTTGCCGTATAAACCATCCTTGAACTACAACGAACATTAAAAAAAAAAGCAGCCAAATCGGTCAAGCCGTTTTCATGCCAAGTCGTGACAACGGAAAACGGGTTTCATTTTTATATATAAGATAATAATACGTCAAGTTTTTTTCCTATTACACACATTTTGGAAATGTGATTTTGGGCATTGCCTCCTAATAGCAAACCCCAGTGTGCGTCGCCACCTTCGCGCCCTTCAACAACACCAACTGTCCTATGGGCTTCCTCTACTTCAATGCTAAGGTGAGCAGTTACATACACTACACACCACATCCTCTTATACACTACACCCCCGCGCGCCTACATACACTACACCTGTCTGCACGAGGAGGCGCCCGTCGCCACCTTCGCGCCCTTCAACAACACCAACTGTCCTATGGGCTTCCTCTACTTCAATGCTAAGGTGAGCAGTTACATACACTACACCCCACATCCTCTTATACACTACACCCCCGCGCGCCTACATACACTACACCTGTCTGCACGAGGAGGCGCCCGTCGCCACCTTCGCGCCCTTCAACAACACCAACTGTCCTATGGGCTTCCTCTACTTCAATGCTAAGGTGAGCAGTTACATACACTACACCCCACATCCTCTTATACACTACACCCCCGCGCGCCTACATACACTACACCTGTCTGCACGAGGAGGCGCCCGTCGCCACCTTCGCGCCCTTCAACAACACCAACTGTCCTATGGGCTTCCTCTACTTCAATGCTAAGGTGAGCAGTTACATACACTACACCCCACATCCTCTTATACACTACACCCCCGCGCGCTTACATACACTACACCTGTCTGCACGCGCACCCCTCATCTTCTCATACACTACACCCCATATCGCATACTCTACACTCCCACATCTACTCATACACTACACCCCCACATCTACTCATACTACACCCTAATATACACTACACCAACTGCCCCATAGGCTTCCTCTATTTCAATGCCAAGTTGAGAAGTTCACACACACACTACACCCCCTTGTTAGCATACACTACACCGTTACGTCGAAAGTTTAATTGTGAACTCTTATTGCGCGATGTAGGATTTATTTTTTCGTTCACATGTCGGTAGATGTGATAAATGTCGCCACATACTCAATAAACTTCTCTCTGCAGTCGTCTCTCCGCATCAGCGCCCTAGCTCCACATCTCTCGTACGACGCGTGGTGGCCGGTCCGCAAGGTACCCTTACGCGTAACGCCTCACTTTGTGACCTTCCACCTGGAGTCCAAGACCTACTGCCTCGTCGCGTCCACGCACCAGCCCACCACGTCTTACTACAAGTTTAATGGAGAGGATAAGGAGAAGAGCAGCGATAATAAGGGGGACAGGTCAGTGGTGACTTTCAATCATGTGTCGGTATGATTGTTTTCAATTCATACGTACTATTATAACTCCTTTTCATATTGGTTTTGACGGTATTTTTTTTACATTAGACATTAGTCGCGGGAAAATATCAGGAAAGGACCACATTTCGCACATGGCACTATTTCTGGCATCACAGTTTACAAAAATAAATATCAATATAATTATATGAAATGGCTTGAAGAAGCGTAGAATACATAAAGTTATTAATATAAAATATTATTCAATAAGCCACCGCGCTGCTCCAAGATGGCGGATTGCATTTTGATAACCAACGGAAACACTTGCTAAAAATTTATTCTAGAAAGAAAGTGATGACACTTAATTCCAATACGGAGGAGTGAGTTTTCTCTTTTTAGCGCATGCACATAAAATATTGTTTTTTATAGAAAACTAGATGACCCGGTGAACTTCGTATCACTTACCTATCAATGTAAACTTTATTTAAACTATATCACCTTTTTTCATAAAAGATTTGTATCGATTTCGCCACATTATCACAATCTGGATTGACGTGTTTAGGGGCGGCCTAATAGTTGTTTAGTAATCTGGCAATACTGTCATTGTCATTGTCCCTTAACTTTTGACGAAAAGATTGTTGAAAGGACATGTTATGAAATGGGCTTATAATAATTTTGTTTTTGAACAACTATCATGTGCGGTTTTTCTGGTAGGGAAAATTGTCCAGGATAGCCATACAGAAACAAAAAAAAAAAAATATTTAATAAATAAATATTTTAAATCTAGATATTTTTTACCAATAAAACCAACTATAATAGGTGTACTGATGACAAAAATGGTAAATAAAATATGATGACAGCAACACTGGGGAAAACTATTAAAATGTTTATAGCAATATTAATATTATAAAGAGGATTTTTTTTTGTATTTTTGTTTGTTACTCTTTTACGCAAAAACGACTGAACAGATTTTGATAAAATTTTACAGAAATATAGGTTATGAAATATATCAGAATAAGACAGGCGATAATTTGTGCAGTTTATTTAACAGTGATGTTTGATTAGTTGTATTTTTCTATTAGTTGATGAGATGATTAGGACCTACTTGCGGCCTACTCTGGGTAAAGCTAAAAAGGCTTTAGGTACTAATTTTAGCCCCTAGCCATGAGTGACCAAATAAAGATATTTTTTAAAAGAGAGTGAGATATATTGAGATATATATCTGGTTAATCCATTCTAAAATTATAAATGCGATAATAACTCTGTCTGTCTGTCTCTTCTTCACGCCTAAGCCACTGAACCGATTTGAATAAAATTTGGTACAAATATAGTCTGGGCCCCGAGAAAGAACATAGGTGTTCATCCCGGAAATCCCCCGGGAATGGGAACAAAGTCGCGGGCAAACGCTAGTATAAAATAAATTAAGATAAACCCAATCGTTATAATATAAGTACTTTATTTACACAACAAAGATGAAAGAAATGGTAGGTATTTCGCTTTGTGATTAGTATCCCAGTTTGGTTGGGGCATTGCAAACTTTGATTCAACCTTATTGCACGTTAAAAAAAAATGATTCTGTACTTTGTCAAGATTAGGACTATGGTTGTGATCGTCACATAAGGCAAGTTAAACGTCTTTAGGCGGCTCATGTGAATCTGACACCAAGGCTACTGACTTCTTCATCTGCCTTCTGCAATAATTTGTCGTATTACACACCCCTGTAATAAGCCAAAGTTGTATGTTACGTACCTAATATTATACAAATGTTAATCTCATATGGATATGAAACAAAGTATCAACCTTGGCGAGGCACACGGTCTAAAATCGAAATTGCGTGTAAGCTACACCCTCTTCTTTACAGATTTATCGGTAGACGTTATAAACAGTGCTTCTGGATTGTGACCGCGGTGATTTCGTAGTCATTCTTTCACTTTTTACTTAAAAATTCTTGAAAATAACAGAATATGTAAACAAACAAACGTAATGTCACTTGACAGATGACATGATAACAATACCATATAAAAATCAATATTTGTTTTACTTTTTTTTTGTCATGAGTTACTGGTACATCTATAATTATCTGCATGATTTGGATTTAATTTTATGAAAATGATTCCTTTGCGTCTTTTGAAAACAATTAAACATTACTTGTGTCAGGTTGACGGGTTGTAACCTCTATGGTTGTAATTGTCACACTTGAATTTGACACTTGATTTGCGGGTACTTTTAAACTTTTATATTGAAAAATGAAATTGTTGTTTTACTCTATCTTTCTCGCAATTTTTCCATATTTTCTCACCGTTTAGACCTACCCTGGACTACGACAAACATTTTAAACCCAAAATCAGCTCAATCGGCCCAGCCGTTCTCGAGTTTTAATCAGACTAACGAACATCAATTCATTTTTATTTATATAGATTTCTGCTTTTTATTTTATTGCATTTATTTTAAATTAGATGAAGGTTCTTAGAAAATTGTTTCCTGTAACGTAACTTGGTTGGTTCCAGGTTCCCATACCCACTGCAAGATAAGTTCTTCGTAACGCTATTCTCACCTGTCTCGTGGGAGATCATCCCCAACACTCGCATCGAACTGGACGAGTGGGAACATGTCACCTGTTTGAAGAACGTCTCGCTGTCTTATGAGGGAACCAGGTGAGAGAGTAGATGTTGTAGGAATAAGGTGTCTTTTGATTGTGGTTATTTCTGGGGAATAGAAATGCGTGTCGGCTTTGTTTGCGACGAATTTCAAATGACAATATTTCTTTTGGCACACACATGCATAAACGCAACGTGAAGGGCTAATGCCTGCCGGGGTTGCGGAATAGTTATAATAGTTACCGTGGCCCCGGAACTTAAAGGGCAACCGAAGGAACATGAGTGGGTTTTAGTCAGTAAAAGACTGACACGGCCTCCCGCCCCGACCAGGACGGGAGAAGTCATTTGATGATGAAAAAAGGCGATACAGATTAGAGTTTTGAGGAACAGAGTATAAAGGTCCTCACTTTCCATTGAAAAGAGAGGATACTTCGACGTGACGGGTGTCGTGTCTGGTGGGCTACTGCCCGACGGTTCTAGTCGGGATTTTGTATATATGCTAAAATCGCGTCAAACTCTTATATAGCGATTTAGAATATCCGATAGATGTCTGAAGGAATGTTATTCAACCTTCATAGGATTGGATGAATGGAAAAATGCCATCTGCTTGAAGAAAGTTTCGCAGTCTTACGAAGGAACCAGTTGAGAGAGGCTCTAGTGTTCCTCAGCCTCCATAGAAATATGAGGATCTGCTTAACAGAAGGAAGTTGCTCTAAGCTACTAAACGGCTTGTGTATAAAAGTACCTATTTTACTACCAAAAAAAATCTAAACGGTTACCAAAATGGACAAATAGTCACTAAATAACGTTTCCTAAAATATCATGAAATATATCCAATTTCGTGTTTATATGAATTTGACAGAAAACTGAAACTTTATATGAATCACTAGTCAATCTGGCGATCAAGCGTTGTGTGGTCACAGTTCTAACCTAACCTAGCAAAATTTCGTGATCATCCATTTTGGTAGGCAAAAAGATTTTTGTTGATCATTTAAATAATATCCCTACTAAACTAGAGTATTTGCTTGTCTTTTTCAGATCCGGTCTCAGAGGTTACATAGCAATAGGAACAAATTACAACTACAGTGAAGATATCACATCAAGAGGAAGGGTGAGTTAGTGTTTTTAACTAGGCATTTCGCTTGTCGCTGCCCAATAAATTAAATTCAAAAGAAGGTAACAAATTTGCTATTTACCGTAAGGCATAAGTAAAGCCTTTGCATGCGTTGCGGCAACTAGCAAAGTCTTCCCTATTGGCAACCCGTTTAGTTACCGTTTAGGGGCTTTACTTCACACAGTAGCCGGAGAAGAGTAATGGTGGTGATAATGTCGATGACGATGATGGAGACATTGACGATGTTGATGGCTATGATGCCGATAATGATGACTACGATGACGATAATTATGACTATGATGACGATAATGATGACTATGATACTAGTTTTCAATGAAACCTGTGTTATTTCCAGATAATAATCTACGATATTATTGACGTGGTACCGGAGCCGGGCCAGCCGCTCACTAAGAACAGGTTTAAGGAACTGTACGCGAAAGAACAAAAAGGACCCGTTACTGCCCTCACACAAGTGTTGGGCTTTCTCATATCTGCGGTTGGACAGAAGGTAACAGTATTATTTTACAGTTATTAGTTAGGTTTTAGACACTTATAGCGAGATAAATAGACGTTACTAAACACTGACTTTGGCTTAGCACTATACCTGTCACTGTTACACAACTGTCAAACGTCAAGTGTGCGATAGAGACGGAAAGCGGAGTCATCTCGAGTTCTTGGTTATAAGAACACGTGCATGATCTCTATACTATAATTTAATAACCGTACAATTGTCATTTAAACTGAAATATTATTTTCAAACTGGACATTGGCAGAAATCACCGAAAATTCGGTGGATTGCCATTATATATATAAAAGTTCAAGTTATTACTCATAAGAACGGGGTTTTTTTGGAGAGTGGGAAATCATCAAATATCTTTTCCCGCCCTGTGCGGGGTGGGAGGGCGTGTCAGAGTTTTACTGACTAAAACCCACTCTCGCTCGCTCTCACACAAGTGTTGGGTTACCTCATATCTGCTGTGGGACAGAAGGTAATGCTTTCTTCGACATTACAGAGGTTTTTACCCGACTGTCGAAAGGACGGTTATTTTTTTCGAGCGTATGTATGCATGTTTGTCTCATTCTATGACACGCTCTACAGCCTAAACCGTTTAACTGATTTCGACATTGAGGTGTCATGAAATTTGAATTAGTTATGGTAGTGACATAGGGTATATAAAAAAAAACAAAAACACATTTTCAATTCCGGAATTTGGTGGTAGTGATGTTCGACATATTCTGCCCATAACATTTAACATGAATGAATGAATATTTTCACAATCAGTGATGACAATATTAGTCAAAGTTATAATTAATGGCTTCTATTGATTAGTCTTGTAAATAATCATCAAAAGTTTAGTATCTTTTACTTAGTAACAGTTTTAATACTGGTTTTTTAAACATAGTCAGAAGTAATTCTTGAAAATTATATGGTACATTATTGAAAACAATAATCGACATGCACAATATTTTTTTTAAACAGTCAGTTTTATTGATTAGAATGTTTTATAGAACCACTGAAGTGTGTGGGCTTACACAATCCGTACTTCCGTATTAATATTATAAATGCGAAAGTAACTCCGTCTGTCTGTCTCTTCTTCACGCCTAAGCCACTGAACCGATTTAAATGAAATTTTGTACACTGGGACCCGAGAAAAGACATAGGGTAATTGTCATCCCAGGAATCGCCCGGGACTGGGAACTATTATTCCACGCGGACGAAGTCGCGGCCAAAAGCTAGTTTCTACTAAAATCGTTTATTTATGTACAAAATCCCTTATCCCTCCACAGATCTACATCTGGCAGCTCAAAGACAACGACCTGGTAGGCGTGGCGTTCATAGACACACAGATCTACGTGCACAAGATGCTGTCCGTGAAGAACTTGGTGCTGGTTGCAGATGTATACAAGTCCATCTCGTTGCTGCGCTACCAGCATCAGCATCGGACGCTGTCGCTTGTGTCCAGGGACCTGAGGAGTGCTCAGGTATAGCAGATCTACATAATAAATGATAATAAATGAACTTTATTTTGTAAATAGGTTATATTAGGTGTATTTTTGGTCTTGCACAACCCGCTAAGCCCTAGCGGCTAGGAAATGAACTCATAAAAACAAACAACTTTTATTATGGAACCAACTCTTACCAAAATTCGTTGCTTAGTTTTAAAATAGGCGAGACGATAAAAAAAAAAGTAATTAGTCTGTCAGACAGATTATAAAAAAAAATTTAGACACGTATTTTTTTTCTCGTAAACGTAGAATTACGACGATACAGTGCGTTGAAGTTGCGCATGACGTCACGATACACTTACAATTTTTGCAGGACGGTGACGTCAAAAGCCCCCATTTCGGAACTTTGTTCCTTTTTATCTTGGTATTTTTTTATTAATTTGATTAAGCAAAAAAATACGTGTCCCGTATTTTTAACCGTTGTGTTAGAGTGTTAGATAGCCCATTTATCGAGGAATGCTATAGGCTATATATCCATCACGCTACGATACCCACGGGAGCGAAGCAGTAACGAAAAATGCGGGTGAAACCGCAGGGTCCAGCTAGTATAATATATTTTTATCTGTAAGTGGTCTAACTAAAACAATTACCTTGAATTTGAATTATATTTGTGACAGATCCTGGATATGGAGTTCATGGTGGACAACACAACGCTTGGCTTCCTCGTCAGCGAGTCGGAAGGAAACCTCGCACTGTTCATGTACCAGCCACAAGCTAGGGAGAGCTATGGAGGTAAATATGTACCAGGTTATTTTATTTTGTTGAACACTCCCTTTTTTTAGAGTATGGGAAATCATCAAATGACTTCTCCCGTCCTTCGTGTCAGACTTTTACTGACTAAAACCCAATCTTGTTCCTTCAGTAGCCCTTTATGTTCCGGGGTAACGGTAACTATTATAACTATTCCGCAACCCCATGTTAAACACTCCCTACAGATGACGGTATTAGTGAAGTCATTAACTAACAAATCTCTCTAACTTTTTCTTACTATGATAGGGTTGTTATTCCCACTTGATTAGCTTACCAGTGTTTTATTTTATACTATTTATACTAGCTGCCCCGCTGTTTTACCTGCGTAGTTCCCGTTCCTCTAGGATTTATGGGATAAAAGGGGAGGGATTCTCGTACCCCTGCACATAGGTCCGTCAAGAAACACCGTGGTGGTTGTGCACGCACGTATAAGACTGTAAAATCCAGGACTTGGCTGGTAGGATTGAGCGGGAGGTTTGTGGAGCAAAATAAAACGTGACCGTTCATGGAGACAATCGAGAATGCTATATTATTTATTGACATGACATTTTACATGACATAATTGTGATTGACACATGACAGATGACTGACAGTGACAGATAGGCTGACACTGCACTTAAAGTGTTGCCAGAAAAATAATATTTAATATATTATTATTTATTTAATGTTGGGATGCCAACATACTGCCCATCAGGGACAAAGTGATGAGAAACAAATGTTACATAGGTAGGTATTTATAAACTTAGTGATAATAACTGAGATCTTAAGACATAAGTTAAACTAGATCTCAAATTTAAAAAGAATACAATGAGTACCTTATTTATAATAAACTTAACAACAATAGAACAATGTGTATCTTCAAGTACAATGCAAACACATTTCTTGTTTTATATTTGGTCAATTAGACCTATCGTAATACTAAAACTAAGAACTAAGCAAATTAAGTTTTACAAACATTACATTTATACAAAATGCAAAGTAAAAATATGATTAATATTGAGTAAGTATTTTCTCAACAAACATAGAAATGATGCCTTAACCTGTAGGCAAGAAAAACAAACATAGAAATGTCTTAAAGAACTAAAATTAACATGTCTATATCTAAGCTACAAACTGTTTTAGGTACACTTCTACAAAACATTAAATTTAATTATTTACTTAGTCACTACTACACTCAATAGGTAGAACACAAATCTTTACAATTGAACGTTTATGGGTTTTACCATTTGCTGTTTTAACTTCTACAACTCTGACCTTATTATCAGCTCCTGGGAAAATTTGCGTTACTCTGGCCATTGGCCAATACATAGGTTCAGTATTATCTTCTTTTAATATTACTAAGGATCCTATTTTTACATTTGGATGACAATCCCTCCACTTCGGCCGAGATTGCAATATATTTAAATAACACTTATTCCATACTTTCCAAAAGGAATTTTTCATGTTTATACATATTCTCCAAAATTTTAAATTATTTGTAAGTACTACATCTGGTTCTGGATAAGAGTTTAAGGCAGATCCTATTAAAAAATGACCAGGAGTAAGACAAGAAAAATCATTGATGTCGTTTGACAATGGCATTAGTGGTCTACTATTCAATATAGATTCAATTTGACAAAGTACAGTGTTTAACTCTTCATAGGTGAGTAAAACCTTTTGAACCACTCTTTTTAAATGAAATTTGAAGCTTTTCACGCCTGCCTCTGCCAAACCCGCAAATATAGGGGAGTAGCAAGGAATGAAATTAAAGTTGATGCCCTTTTGTGCTGAAAAATCATGCACTTCCTTTTGATGCTCCTTTGAATTTTTTAATTTATACAATTCCTGTAACTGCTTATTTGCACATTTGAAAGTTGATGCATTATCACTATAGATATCAGTGGGCAAGCCCCTACGTGCTATAAATCTTTTCAAACAGGCGAGAAATGTTTCCGTTTTAAGATCTGAAGCTAGCTCCAGGTGTATGGCCTTTGTCACAAAGCACACGAATACACTTACATATGCCTTACTTACTATTGGTTTCCTAATTCTAGATTGTTTTACTAAAATGGGTCCAGCATAATCTAATCCAACCTTTTGAAAAGGTCGACATGCATTTACCCTATCATGAGGCAAAGACCCCATCAATTGTTTAGCAGTGTCTGCTTTTAATTTAAAACAAACAACGCATTTATGAATGACTTTTTTAACTTCTTGAATACCATTTACAATCCAAAACCTTCGGTTTATTGTTGACAGAACCAGTCTTTGTCCTGCATGGAGATTTTTAACATGTTCGCTTTGAATGATCAATTGTGTGACGCGAGAATCTCGAGGCAGAACCGCTGGATGCTTCTGAGAATATGGAATGGAAGCATTTTGTAGGCGTCCACCTACTCTAACTAGACCTCTGTCATCAATAAAAGGACATAGTGGCTTTAAATTACCTTTTAAGATTTTATTTTTAGTTTTTAAATCATTAATATCATCTTTTAAATATTTTTGCTGCTCAGCTTTTACAATCATCAATAATGAATCATTTAATTCTTTGCTTGTTAGACAGTCTTTGTTTGCTACATTTTTATACCTTGTATACTGAACGAAGCGTAGTATGTATGCTAATATACGTTGCATTTTATTAATGTCGGAGAACTTATCAAGAAAATCCAAACATATTTGTTCTTCTGGAAGTGTGCAAACAAATGCACTTGAGGTGGCAGCACAACTTTTAGTCTCTGGCAAGTCACCATCAAACGGTAAGTCTGAGAAAATTTTGGGATTGTACTCACCACAATGCAAGAGGCTAGGACCACTCCACCATAAAGGATGATTAAGCAATTCGTGCGGCAAGATACCTCTGCTTAGGCAATCAGCGGGGTTTTCCTCAGAACTTATATATGCCCAATGATATTTATGTGTGAGGTGTGCAATGACCTTTACCCTATTTGACACATATGCATTGAGTGTATTTATGTTGGTTTTTATCCATGCTAAAACTATTTGTGAATCAGAATATAGAAAAACATCATCAATTTTTAATTTAAGCTGCAGTGTGTAACATACTCTGGCAACTTGTTTGGCTAGCAATAAAGCAGCATTAAGTTCAAGCTTGGGCACAGTTAAGTTTTGTTTCAACGGATTGACACGGGATTTTGAACCGAGTAAAGAAACCTTGACTGCGCCAGTGACATCAACGACCCTGAAATAAACACAACAACCATATGCGGCAGAGCTTGAAGCATCACAAAATCCTATGATTTGGATAGTATGTGCATCGCATGAAATATAACGTGGTATAGCTATAGGCGTCATGTTATTAATGCTATCATAAAAGTCACTCCATGCCTTAAGCAGCTTATCAACTAATTGTGCATCCCAAGCTAAATGCTCTTGCCATATTTTTTGCATAATTACCTTGGCTTTTACCACCACAGGTCCAGCTAAACCTAACGGGTCATAAAATTTACCGATAAAGCTTAATATTTCACGTTTAGTGGTAGGCATGCTAGCGTTAGTATTTGGGCATGAGAGCATGAATGTGTCACTCTTAATGTTATAATGAATGCCTAATGTTTTAAGTGAGGCATTGTTTTTCTCTAACTCTATGTTATCAAAATGTTGTAGTGATTCAGGTATATCAGTTAACAATTCAGGACAGTTTGAAAACCATTTATGTAATTGGAATCCACCAATTTTTAAAAGCTCACATAGCTGTTTCTTTGATTCTATTAAAAGACTTTGAGAACCTTGAGACACAAGTGCATCATCAATGTACGTGTAATTTGTGAGTATTTCTGCAGCCAAAGGATACTCATGCTTGTATCTTTGTGCTAATTCTTTTAAGCAACGTGTAGCCAAATAAGATGAACTCTTTAAACCATATGTGACGGTGTTTAACTGTATGCATTGAATATTATCCTTGGGGCTATCCCTCCAAAGGATATTTTGTAAAGACCTAAACTTAGGATCTAACGATATTCGTCTGAACATGTTTTTTATATCAGTTATGAAAATATATTTGTCAACTCTAAATAATAACAAAATATCTACCAATTCTTTTTGAACTACAGGACCATTCAATAACACATCATTCAGAGAAATTTTTGTACTGGTTTTCATAGACCCATCAAACACTACCCGACACTTGGTTGTCCTTTTATCAAGTCTAAGGACAGGGTGATGTGGCAAGAAATATACTGGGTCAGTACATAGGTTATAATTGCTGATATTGATGACTGTGCCATGGCCTTGTTCTAAATAATCATGTATAAATTCTTTATATAAATTGAAAAGAACAGGATCTTTTTGCAATCTGATTTCTAAATTAAGAAATCTTTTTAAAGCTAAATTGAAAGAATTTCCAAGAGTTTTATTGATGGATTCTAAAGGCAACTTAAGTGGTAGCAAAACTTGAAATCTATTACTTTTAGTATCTAATATTACACTGCTACAAAATATCTTCTCACATGCCTCATATTCAGGTAATTTTTCAGGATAAACTTCAGGGATACTTTCAGTCTCCCAAAATTTTAAAAGAGTTTCATTTAAAGAATCATCACAGGTCTGACAAAATAAAGATGTTACTTGTTTTGCATGTGGAGCTGCAGGTACAGAACCATCAACTACATATCCAAATTGAGTGCGTAGTACTGGAACGGTAGGTGTAATGGCGCTGCCCCCAGGATGAGTGTGCTCCTGGATACCCACTGCGGGCTCAGGCGGTAGCAGCACCTGGAAAAATACATCAGCTCCTAATAACATGTGTATAACACCAGGTTTATTAAAGGTCTTGTCAGCAAGATTGATATTTTGGGGAATAACCATATTTTCTAAATTTATTTTTACCTGAGGCAGTTTGGCAGTAATTTTATTTAGTATATAACAAGTAACAGGGATATTGAATTCATTTGCAATTGAATGCAACTGAATGTTGACCTTTTTTCCAACATTAATAGTACTACCAATACCCAATACCGGGGTGTTGGCTTCCTTGGGTTCTATTTTTAATAATTGTACAAGCTCACTTGTAATAAAGGATATTTGAGAGCCACTGTCAAGGAGGGCCCTAACATGTACCTCAGTCCCATTAGATGCTATTAGCTTAACTCGGGCTGTGGGCAACAAAACATGTTTATCATTTGACTCTGTAAACAAAGTCACAGGTGACTGGGCCTTGTCTAGGTGAAGCAAGGTATTGTGCCTTTCCTTGCATACTTCACACTTGAAGAAAAACCTGCACTTTTTGCTGTGATTGTTCAGACAGATTTTACAAAGATTATTGTCTGTGACAAACTTTTCACGATCTGAAATAGACATTAATTTAAACTTTGGACAAAGAAATAATTTGTGGGACAACTTACATAGTTTGCAGACTGTTGGTGGCGGCGTGTTATTTATGGATCCAGCTCCTGCATCACCTTTCATAACAGTTGCCATAAGAGTCGCCTTAGCTGTGGGGACCTTTGCCGGAGTCTTCTCTGCATCCTCAAGTGCAAGTGCTCGCCTCTCTAAAAACCCTATGAAGTCACAAACCTTTGGATTTTTATCTCTAATAAGTTGGTAATCTTTACTGCAATACAAATCTAGCTTTCGTGTCAGTATACAAAGAACAATGGGATCCCATGAACTAATGTCGTGATTTAAATTTTTTAGAGCTGCCAGCTGTTGTTTGACAGTAGATACAAACATCCTAATGTTGTGTGCTGTTGACTTAGCTATAGGTGTTATGTCTAGCAGACTGTTGATGTGATCACATGTTATTTTGTAGTTGTTGTCATAGCGATCCTGTAATATGACCCTGGCCTCGCTGTAGCTTTCAGCTACTAACGGCAAATTTTTGACGAGGTCGAGAGGTTCATCTTGCAGAAAGTTACGAAGATAAAACAATTTTTGAATATTTTCTAAGCTGTGATTGCGATGAATTAATGCATCAAATAGTCCTATGAAGGATTTGTACTCGGAGTACTTACCCGTAAATATCGGTACATTGACTTGAGGCAATTTAGTTAGTTGTTTTGGATGAGGATCCGCATGCTGTGATGAAGAAGTACTGCTAAGAAGAGACTTTATTATTCGGTTGCCCTTTATGTTCCAGGGTCACGGTAACTATTATTAAAACATTCCGCAACCCCGGCAGGCGTTGGCCCTGTTGGGCCCCTTCCTGTCGTATTACACCCTGCTAGTGTGGTTTAGCTCTTAATCTACTTCTGAGTATGCAATTATATGCCTCTTGTACACAGGCCAACGTCTCATCCGCAAGAGTGACTACCACTTGGGACAACAAGTCAACGCAATGTTCCGCATCGCCGCGCGACAAACTGGCGGCACGCACAGACACGTCACCATGTTCAGTGAGTATTCTTATATGTTATAGGTATATAATATTATAAAGAGGAAAACTTTGCATGTTTGTTTGTAGTGAATAGGCTCAAAAACTACTGGACCGATTTTAAAAATTCTTTCACCATGCGAAAGCTAGATTGTCAACGAGTAACATAGGCTATATAATATTTCACGCTATGTCCCACGGGAGCGAAGCAGTAACCAAAAACCTAATATAACGTGGATGAAACCGCGAGGAACAGGTAGTTCATACATACGCTCGAAAAACATAACATTCTTTTCGGCAGTCGGGTAAAAAGAGGCGTTCGATTCGTTAAACTAATGATAAAATATCCTCTCCACAGCGACTCTGGACGGCGGTCTGGGCTACGTGCTCCCGATCTCCGAGAAGATGTACCGGCGACTGCTGATGTTACAGAACGTCATGAACAACTACTGCTGCCACATCGCGGGACTCAACCCCAGGGCGTACAGGTCGGTTGACGAACGCATATCTCATTTAGCCTGGTGGCTATGTAGGTTTCTAATGACATTATCAATGAAGCTATAGTCTATTTTTTTTTAACAAACGAGTACTGAGTATGTCTTTTTCACATTTCCGGTACTGACAGAAAGAGATGGGAAATTAGTCGAGGCGAAGCCAAAGCTTTTAACACCAATAATAACACTTATGCTGATTATGTGGACCAATAGAAACACAGACTATAGTTAGCCTTTGAAAGGTTTTTTTACTTGTGATACAATTTAGGGCAACTTATGACCGAACCGTCATTCATTCAGACGCTGTCATATCTATTTCTGTCCTGATTTGAGCACCGTTGTTGGTTACATGGTCTCAATCCCGACTGCAGTGTTATCTGGTTTGTTTCCACGTATCATCAGGCGGAAAAGTAATCCAAAAAGTTGCAAAAAACAACATGACGTGGTTTTTGGACGACCCTGGGTTGTGGAGGTCTGTTAGGCAGTCAGACAGATCTTGATGGTAAGATGGCAATGTCCTGGTTTGTCGTGGTGTTTTTAGGACATACAAATCACGTTACAGTGAAACAATTTGTATGCGGGTTTCAAAAAAGTATTTGCTACTTTTAAGAGAATGGTATTAGTAATTTAACTGACTTAAAAAAAAACCGGTCAAGTGCGAGTTGGACTCGCGCAACTATACAGGGTGTCCCACGGCAATGCCACATGGAGGGAAAGTACCTTAAATATTGTAGATAGAACATTTTACTGAAAGAAGACATTATTTGAATTATGAAAAAAATTTGAACTGCATTCATAGATATTTAAATAATTACATAGTTAAACCGGGAATCGAACCTGTTACTCGAGAAAATTAATCAGCCTGTAGTTTTATCCTACCGATCGAAAGGCTTCATTACAAGGATTATTTTTTGCTAAATAACATAGTGTCAAAAATAAAAGAAAGACCATGAATTTTAACATTTTTAATACAAAATTAGTCAATTTTTCAAATGCTCTAAACTAGTCCCTTCTTCTTGAATACAAAGTGATAACTTGCGATTTTTTCGTTCCCTGACGATTTTTTGGTCTTGTTGTGGTAGATATTAATTTATTTAAATGATGCTTACTACTCGAGTGGGTAGATTATTTAATAATAAATAGTTATGATTGTCAATTGTATGTCCATGGCAATGTAAGATTTTAACTTTTCAGAATAAAATTTTACATTAAATTTTAAAATTCACGGTCTTTCTTTTATTTGTGACACTATGTTATTTAGCAAAAAATAATCCTTATGATGAAACCTTTCGATCGGTATGATTAAACTATAGGGTGATTATTTTTTCTCGTGGAACATGTTCGATTCCCGGCCCAACCATTTAATTTTTAAGAAATCTATGAATGCAATTTAAATTGTTTTTAAAATTCAAATAATGTCTTCTTTCAGTAAAATGTTCTATCTACAAGATTTAAGGTACTTTCCCTCCATGTGGCATAGCCGTGGGACACCCTGTATATATAAAACAAAGTCGGGTTTGTTACAACACTCTCGAGATCGGCTAGATCAATTTTCATGGTTTTTGGTTCGTTGGATTTGTCCCCGCCCCGAATAGCAGAATACATCTTAAAAATAATGAAAAATCGACGAGAACATAATTATAAAAGATGAATCATTTTCCCCTATAGTTAATTCTAAATTCAATTAAAGATTGAAAACTTAAGAGAACAATAGTACTAGGAGCGCAGTAATGTGAAGTGATAATGTGAAAAAAATTAAAATACTGAGATACTTAGTACTTAAATCAATCAAAAGTACTAGGCGCGCAGTTGTGTGAAGTGGTTAATAGAAAATGTGAGCGCAATTTTAAGAAAATATATGTTTATGAACTTAAATAATATCCATCCATACTTAATATTATAAATGGGAAAGTGTGTCTGTCTGTCTGTTTGTCTTTCTTTCACGGCAAAACGGAGCGACGAATTGACGTGATTTTTTAAGTGGAGATAGTTGAAGGGATGGAGAGTAACATAGGCTATTTTTTGTCTCTTTTTAACGCGAGCGAAGCCGCGGGCAAAAGCTAGTATACAATATAAACCACCGTATCTTTTTATTGAGTTGATTTAGAAACTTGATTTTTTCACTGCTTTGAGAGATAGCAGACCTGAGTATGTGATTAATTTCAGCTTGATATCTCGACGCGTTTCTGAGAAAAAGGTCTTGACAGACGGACGGACGGACGGACAGACGGACAACAAAGTGATCCTATAAGGGTTCCGTTTTTACCTTTTGAGGTACGGAACCCTAAAAAGTAGGTTCTCAGTGAACAATCGCACTTAAAAGTAAAAAAATAATAAAAAAAGTAAATGCGTAAATAAGAATATTATATTCGGGTCGAAAATCACTAATGAAATTGCTTCAAAAATACAAAATGTCTGGTGAGCGATATTCTTGTGCAATAAACTGAAAGCTGTATGCTTTATACAAAGTGCATTTTTGGTCTTAAAAATCCAGGAGATTATTCTACTCATAAAAACCAACAACTTCAGTTATCAAACCAACTTGGAAAACTCGAAAATACTCGCAATATCAGCTGTGTAACATAATGGTTGCGAGGGCGTTGAACTTTTCTTAGAAATAGCTGATTTATTTCGCGATTTCAAAGTTGGTTCCATAATAAAAGTTGTTTTTGTTTTTATGGGTAGAATAATTTCTGGCGGGTTTTTGCGGGTTGGACCTTACAGTCTGAAATAAAGTTTTTATTATTATTATTTTCAAGGCCAAAAATACACGTTGTATAATAGCGTGGTCTGAAACGAGCTCAAGATGTGAATGTTTTAGCCCGTGGTCTGGCGAAATATCAATCTGTCATAATTGTCGGTGTCATATTACTGTCACGCGAAATTCACCCTTATGATCACTGTCATTTTGTTGTTTTATCTGTGGTATGGTTCTGGCCTGGTCGACAAACTATACCAATCGCCAGATGAAGGGTTAGTGAGTGAGCGTTTTTTTTTTATATCTTTGGACAATTCTCACAACGGCTATCTGATCCCAAGCTAAGCAGAGCTTGTGTTATGGTAACCAGCTAGCTGATATACATACTTATATACTTTATAATACATACATATTAAAGATAAATAACACCCAGACACAGAACAAACAATCATGCTCATCACGCAAAGTTTGCCCTGGGTGGGAATCGAACCCACAACCTCTGGCTTAGCAGTCAGGGTTACTGACCACTAGACCAACAGGTCAGTCAAATTGAATATAAAATATTGTTTTTAGGACATACAAGTCTGCTCGGCGCGTGGGCGGCGGCGCGGCGCGCGGCATGTTGGACGGAGACCTCGTCACTCTGTACACCACCATGCCCAACGCCGACAAACTCGATGTAAGTAGTCTCCCGGGGTTGCTGAATGTTTATAATAGTTACCGTGACCCCGGAACATAAAGGGCAATCGAAGGAACATGAGTGGGTTTTAGTCAGTAAAAGTCTGACACGCCCTTTCGCCGCCGCGGCGAGATAAGTAATTTGATGATTTCCCACACCCCAGGTTGCCCTTTATGTTCCAGGGTCACGGTAACTATTATAAACATTCCGCAACCCCGGCAAACTAGTTTGATATTAAGGTGGTTTGGTGTTGAATATTTTGAAGTAAAGGTACTTTGGTATAAAAAAATGTTGATTTTGTAAGAAAGAAGAAACAGATAAAATGCTTCAGAAGAAACGTCTACATGTATTAGGAATCTTCTATATCGTAATAAAAGTTGGCTTGTATTAATTTAGACCCTTTTCACTGACGCAAATTATTATTTTCTTAGCTCTATGCAGTTTTATCCATAGAAAAAAATGTATGCATAGAAAAAAATGCATTACTACTTTTAAAATCCACATGATATGAAAGGTGTAGTAAACAATTAAACATCTTTATTTTCTAAGTCATAAGAGTGATTTTCACAAGTTTTTTCTGATTATTTATGAAACCACCTTTACTCATCTTATTGTACTTTGTTTCAGATTGCCAAAAAGATCGGCACGAAGGTAGAAGAAATAATGTCTGACTTGTACGAGATAGACAGACTGACTGCTCACTTCTAAGTTAGGTATATAGTTATAATGTTACGATTAAACGATAGCTTACGTTGTACATACTCGCTAAGGTTAAAAATAAAAGTATTTGAGTTTTGCGAGACCGTTGTTTTATTGACCAAAGTATGTTGTTTTAAGGAATAGGTACCCACATGTCGTCAAACTTCATTGTTTGGCTTTTCGGAATTGCATTGGTTGAGAATATGTGGCGGGAATGGCCCTTTTTTTTGGTGAATGGTAAGTCATCAAATGACTGCTCCCGTCCTGGGTGCGGCGGGAGGGCGTGTCAGACTTTTACTGACTAAGACCCACTCATGTTCCTTCGGTTGCCCTTTATGTTCCGGGGTCACGGTAACTATTATAAACATTCCGCAACCCATTGGTCCTAATCCCTAAACTTAATGAATAATCTAGAAGATAAGAAAAACGATGGTTAAAGTCTTTTAATTCTTTAAGCCAAAACGTAGGAAATGGAACTCCGTTACGGAACAACATGTGGCTACCAATACATAAACCTATCAAGAATGAACACAAACAAAGTAACTTAAAGTAACTAAACTAAAAACCAAAGTACCTTTTCTTTTTCATGGGTGGGTAATCATCAATGACTACTCCCGCTCTAGGCAGAGCTAGTGTCAGTCTTCTACTGACTTAACACCCACCAATGTTACTTTGCCGTCGATTCTTGCGGGGGCTTGCAATGTTGCTAACAGTGCCAATTCTCTTATTCACTAACTACATAACGTAAATATAAACTAAGTGCATCTTTCTCTTTCCATTTAATTAAGTAAAGGACAGAAGTTAAAATTTTAGTTAAGCCCTGTCAAATTAAGACAATCCATAGATAATTTAGACGAATAAACATGGCGACTAAAATAAAATAAATACGCCAATTTTCTTCATGCGCTGACTAATTTGACAGGACTAAATGAATATAACCTTCTGTCCTTTTCTTTAAGAAATGGAAAGAATAAGATGCATTTAACTTAAAGTTAAGTTTAAAGTTAAGTATGTGAACAAGAGAATAAGACCAACATCTCTTTGAGGCGTGCGTGGAACGCTAACGCGCCGTCAACGTTTCTTCTGATCGTACTGGTCAGTGCATGCATTGCTGATGTTTTGCGCAAAAGTTGTAAACAAATGTGCTGCACACTATTTTGGTCGTAAGTTCAAGTGTATCCTGCTACAAGCTTACAAAATAAAGCAAAATAGTTTTAAATAACTTGTAACGACAACAAAATTAAAAAATGTAGATCCTGTTTTAGTATATCTGCGTCATTTATGTTAGTATTCCAGACATATATATTATTACTAGCTTTTGCCCGCGACTTCGTCCGCGTGGAAAGACGACTACGCAGAATGTTGTTTTTTTTCCCGTTTCCGGGAGATTTCCGGGATGAAAACTATCCTTTGTCCTTTCTCGGGTCCCAGACTATACCGGTACCAAACATTCAAATCGGTTCAGTGGTTTGGGTATGAAAAAGAGACAGACAGACAGAGTTACTTTCGCATTTATAATATTAGTATGGAAGTATGGGTAGTATGGAAGTATGGATATTGGATAGTATGGATGTAGAAGAATATGCATTAGAGAAACAAAGGTTTTCTAATTCACATTTACTACGTATATTAGCAGAAAAGTCTAGACTGGCTTTCTTTGCCATTATATAAAATAGAAGAAAAATAAAAAAGCTTTCCATTAGTGTAAAAAATGTGAATGTATTAGTATTTACTTCTAGGGATTATTTCTTACCGACTAACTTTACTGTTTATTAAGTTACTAGCTTTTGCCCGCGGCTTCGCTCGCGTTAGAAAGAGACAAAAAGTAGCCTATGTTACTCTCCATCCCTTCAACTATCTCCACTTAAAAAATCACGCCAATTCGTCGCTTCGTTTTGCCGTGAAAGAAAGACAAACATACAGACAGACAGACAGACACACTTTCCCATTTATAATATTAGTACTAGTATGGATTTTAGAAAAGAAAATACTGACAACGTAAGAAGTTTAATGTTGGTAGACTAAGTAGGTGTTTCGCCCGCTAAGCTTTGTCGGAAACACCTCTCAAAAATATTAATTACTAGCTTTTGCCCGCGGCTTCGCTCGCGTGAGAAAGAGACAAAAAGTAGCCTATGTTACTCTCCATCCCTTCAACTATCTCCACTTAAAAAATCACGTTAATTCGTCGCTCCGTTTTGCCGTGAAAGAAAGACAAACATACAGACAGACAGACAGACAGACACACTTTCCCATTTATAATATTAGTATGGATTGATTTTATTATATAATGATTTTATTATATGTATTGATGTATTGATTAAATAATGGTGCTTTTAATATTTTTTTTTGTTTTTGTATGGCCATCCTGGACTTTTTTTTAAAACTATAAGCCCATTTCATAACATTTCCTTTCAACGATCTTTTCTTCAAAAGTTAGGTGACAGCGACAATGACAGTATTGCCAGATTACTAAACAACTATTAGGCCACTCATATACACGTGAATCTAGATTGTGATAATGTTAGGGGAAATCGATACAAATCTTTTATGAATTAAGGTGATATGGTTTAAATAAATTTTGTTTACATTAATAGGTAAGTGATACGAAGTTCACCGGGTCATCTAGTATGTATATAATAGTAAACTCACTGCCTGATATCAACGTGTTTGTTAATATATAACAATAACTAACTAAATACATTAAACTTGGAGGGTTTATTCTTTGTGAAGAATATAAAAAATAGCCCTAAAGGGTTAAAATAGTAGGTAGAAGTTCGACATCCACGCGGGCGAAGCCGCGGGCGAAGGCTAGTAAATATTTTAAATCTAGATATTTTTTTATCTTAATATTATTTTTGTACGTTGGAAATAAGAAAAGCTGTTACAGTATTATTTTTTACAGCATATTACACGCCTTTTTATTATTTCAAACCGTATTAAATGGCTTTTATTTGCATGATTTGGATTTATGAAAATGATTCCATTCCTATTTTGAAAACAATTAAACATTACTTATTTGTGTCAGGTTTGACGGGTTGTAACCTCTATATGGTTGTAACTGTTTTGACACTTGATTTGCCGCCTTGCCGGTTACTATGACAACGACATCCAACAGAACATGGACGACTTTTATATGGGAAAATGAAAATGGAATTGTTGTTTTACTCTATCTTTCTCGCAATTTTAGAGACAAAAAGTAGCCTATGTTACTCTCCATCCCTTCAACTATCTCCATTTAAAAAATCACGTCAATCCGTCGCTCCGTTTTGCCGTGAAAGAAAGACAAACAAACAGACAGACAGACAGACAGACAGACACACTTTCCCATTTATAATATTAGTATGGATATAAAGGTGACGGTGATGGTTAAAGAACTTGATTTAAGGAAACAAAAATAAGATACAGTAAAATCATATTTATTTTGTAAAGAGGTTATATACATAACACTTTTGCACGTCAATATTTTCATTTGTTATGCGAACGATAGGGCTGGTGTTTCCTAGCTGGACTACTCTGAGAAGAAACATCCGAAACAAACTACCTACTTACAGGTGATAAACATGGTTAGTACAGCCCACCGCATAAAGCGGCATACGAATATTTATGTTTACATTGTATATTTATGTTTAGTGTATTTTTTTCTATAATAATACCAGCCTATTACTGTCCCACTACAGTGCAAAGGTCTCTTCTCAAACAGAGAAGGCACAACATTGATCAACACTCTTGCTTAAAATGAATTAGGAATCAACTACGAGCGCCGCGCGACCGTTAGGTACATGTAATGTCCGTTGCCACAGAACATATATAACGTCTGCCGTCCACACGTAGAATTCGTGTTACGATAGACGTTATACTCGTCTGGATCCGGCTTTAGAAAGTACTTGAATTGAAAAAATCACATTGGTACTTGCCAGAATCAACCCACAACCTCTCATCTCTTAAGAGAGAGGCGAGTGCACAGATACCCTAACGATTAACAATCGGTAAGCGTTGATTCACTCAGAGAAGTACTCGTAGGGCTGCTCGAAATCGTAGCTCTACGAAAATCCCTCTCCTGCGTATTAATATCATGAACTTTGTTAGTCGAGAACCTGATTTTTACTTTAGTTACATAAAATTCGTACCAAGCTCTTCGGTTACTTCTTAGAATGACTAAAAACACATCCAATATTAGCGGATTCATGTTATATAGTATTACCTGTGGTATAACGTTACCTTCAAAAAGTCTAATAATATGAAAAGCAACAAAAAAGAAGTCGCCCAATATGAATATCAAAGTGGCTATGTAGAAGCGACGCCATTTATTTATAGATGTTTGTGAGTTTGCGTCGGGACTACGACATATCGAAACTACAATAGTTATGTAAAGCAAACAGTTTCCTACCATCATTAAAATATAAATAAGATGCCCGACAGGTACTGGATCTATATCAATTTCGTACATTAAACCAGATGTAAAAAGAAAATGACCAAGCGTAATAACGAAACTCACGCCCCAACAAAAGAGGCCGCTTTTCAAATATTTCCTTCGGACTAGACCATCAAATACTTTTATAATGTCTACGTAAAACATATGGCACATAATTATCAACCAATGCTGCCTCACTGTTATAAAGTACATTACAAAATACCTTGTAAGAATAGCCAACCAACACGATTCGTTTATGTAGTCGATGGCATAGTCTCTAGACTTTACAGAGAAAGAAAATAAGAAGTTTGTTAAAATAGCGCTAAGAAAGATGTAGTTCCTGTAATTTCGAAATTTTTTCAACATGCACCATGACGTCACTCCGTATGCTAGCGTTGCTGTAGTCATCACAAACACGATTGAGTATGACGACAACTCGAGATTGTTGTAGTAATCCGGGGCACACGACATACTGTCGATCCATTGCTTGTTTGTAAATGTAGTCAGAGAACACGTTGAGTTATCCTTAATCTCTTCTGTGGAGTTATCAGTGCTTTTGTAACAAGACTTTATTGACGTCATAGTGCTGACTCTTTAATGTCCAGTATCGCTTTAAAACATTAAGGTCCGAGGTACATTTTCCAGATAGGGTCCTCTCTCAACGTTGACCTGAGTTTTCAATTGATAGATTTTATTCGTGATCTATGTTTGTTACCTTATACAGGTACAGTTCCGTCATCTTACGGGTCAGAAAGTCCACCTCCAGTCAGGGACCCGCGGCATTTTGTCCATCTTGCTGCTCTATTTTTACGTCACTGCTTATGTATTAAAAGTCGAAATTCACTCACTGACTGACTAAACAAGTTTGACGACTGACAAACTATTGCGAAGTCGCTGGCACAAACTCGTTTCAAATATTGGTGTTGTTGTCAAAACTGCCGGCGAAACAAACGCTAAGACCTGACGCTACTAAAAGAATGATATTTAAATAATTAAACATTCACGGATTAATAAAAAAAGCAGAAGAATATTCTTATTATAAAAGAAAGAGTTGTAAATGAAACGAGTTAAACCACATTATTTAAAGAAAAAAATCCTTTAAATACGTCAATTTTAAGAGAAACCACAAGCCAACAACAAAACACTCGATTTTAGTTGGAGTTTTAAGATTTATTAGTAAGACCAAAGTCAACATGATCACATTCATAACACACATAAAAGGAGCATATTTTTCTATTAATAATTATAATTTTTTTTGGGGAGTGGGAAATCATCAAATGACTGCTCCCGTCCTGGGTGCGGCGGGAGGGCGTGTCAGACTTTTACTGACTAAAACCCACTCATGTTCCTGCGGTTGCGCTTTATGTTCCGGGGTCACGGTAACTTTAGGTATAAGCATTCCGCAACCCCATTTATAATTATCATTCTGTGCTTGTTAGTTAAATTATTAGGGATGGGCCGAAATTCGTTTCACATTCGGTCTAACCGAATTTCGGTGGCTTGAACCGAACTTCGACATTCGGCCGACCTTCGGTTCAAATGCCGAACATTCGGTCCAAGATAAGATTTAATAAACTCATCTATTTTTACAAAAAAAAAAAACAAAAAAGCTTTTTCCAAAAAAAAGGTGACCGACTTCACGGTGGCTTCTCTTCTGCCGGTCGATTTGTGTTGCCACCGACTTCCGAAATAAGTAATTATTTTTGTGCTTTTAAGTTTTTGAAGTCGGTTATCTTTTTTTGGAAAAAGCTTTTTACTTTTTAGTTACAGTCCCAATGTCTGACTACATTTTAGAGTTTCTTTCAAAATAAAACTACCTACTTATAAGCTTATAAAATGATAATCGCGGTCAAACATACAATCGTCCAAGAAAGAAAACGGGATCTATGCAGGCAACGCCACGGGATATGCATTAGTGTTATATACTAAAACCTTCCCCATAATGTAACAAATACTATTTTGAAAACCGCATCAAAATCGGTTCAGCCAAACGCGAGATAATAGCGGACAAACATACATACATACAGGTCGAACTGAGAACCTACTTTTTTAAGTCGGTTAAAAAACCAGTAAAATTAATAATCAAATCAATCATTTATTTACCTTTGTAATAACTTACCACTCCACAATCTTTTTTAGAAAATCAAATAAACTTTTAATTATTATTATTAACGAAAATATAATAATTATTGACCTCTTGACATGGACATTACAGAGAGCCGGGAGGTGCGGGGGTGGGCGAATGCGTGTAAGCGAGTTGCGACTTGTCCTGTGACCTATCGCCCCTTAGAAAGCGCGCCAAAAATAACCGAAGTTCGGCCGAACTTCGGCCGAATTTTTAAATTTTACCGAATGTTCGGCCGAAGTTCGTATTCGGTACAAATCACATTCGGCCCATCACTATAAATTATTGAAAGTCAGTTGCACCAATTTTGTGAACTCATCTACGTGCTACCTAAGGCGTCATCCCACGGTAAGTTTTTCGTTTATCAAATTCAAAAGTCACGAATGATAAAACAATGATGCACAGAGTACTATTGTATATATGCAATGATGGTTCGACCATCAGTCTCTGTATTAGCCGGTCATTCTCTGTCTTTGGTTGTGGCAAAACTGACAGACAGCTAAACGCCGCGCGCCGCGCTGATTAATTTTATATTTAATTTAGAATCACGTGGAATTATTTATTAACAGATTAAGAAAGATCTGTTATAAATAACGGGACGGGTGAACGGGTCTGTTGGTCTAGTTTGACAGTTCTGTCGGCCAGTGACTCTGACCGCTAGGTCGTGGGTCCTAATCCCAGCCAGGAAAAACTTTATGTGAAGTGGATGACTGTTTGTTCTGTGAGTGTAATTTATCTGATACATTATACAATGGTCAAAGATCTCTGATACAATGTTAAAAAACTAAAGAAAACTTTAGCCGATCGCTTTTTTGTTATAAATTGAAAAACTAATCGTATTTTAGTACTGTAGCCCAAGCACGAACAACTTGCGAAAAAGTATTCTATTTGTTAGTTAAATAAAATGCTACGTTACTTGATAATTGGAGCGCTCTTGTATGTACCCTATGCTGTTATCGTCTTGATTTTTAGTCACTTACGTTATTTTTATAAGTGAAAACTCGTAATTGGCCATTTTCTACCTACTCTAAGTGTTAGTGTTGTATCCAAAGGTAGGCAGCCGACATACATATTGCACAAGAAGCAGGGGGCAATTATCGACGGTCTCGAGAACACTCGTTAAATCATCCAAGACGACTCATGTTATGGGCCCGACAGTGTACAACCTGCTGCCAGCAGACATTTCTAATGTCCCGACGATAGGCAGCTTCAAAGCTCGCTTAAAAAGATGGCTTATCGAGCAAGCGTTTTATTCCTTCGACGAATTTAAGATGATGTAAACTTTGACATATTAATTTGAATTGTATTTTTTACTGTGACTTTTTATTGTGACTCTTTCTTTTGACTTGACTATTTGTGTATGTGTTCCAATGTTGTTTAACAACTTGATTTTTGTTTTTTGACATGTGTTTAATAATGTATTGTGTTTTTTTAACTTAAATATGACTTGTAAGAATCCCTTACCAATAAAATACTATGACTACTATGACTATGACTATTGTATCATGTAGCTGTAAGTTTTCCTATTAGTAATAAAATAAATAAAATAAACTAAATATTGATAATACTACATTATGTATGATACAAGAGCGCTGTGTTGGTCATTACATACGAGGCCATATTTGTGCGCGAGCCGCAGGCGAGCGCAACAAGAAAGCCGAGTACGTAATGACAATAGCGCGCGAGTATCATACGACGTTTTTCAACACACTTGTGAGTAAAATACATTGAGTTATAATGTACTACGTACTAGAGGAGCTATGTCAAACAAAATATGGCGCGTAATTTGGTGACAGCGGAGCATGCGCAGTGCAAGCGGGTGCCATAGATAACACCAATGCGCGCAGATGCGACATATTTTTGAAGTTGACTTCTATAGGCTTCTTTTAATATTATGTGCATTATGGTTATGGGTATCGTTATAAAAATAGTTATATTTAAAATAAGAAATGTATAACTTAAAATTATGTGGAAAACAATAATAATAATATAACAAAATAAAATAAAAAATATTGAAAGGGTAGTGAGGAAGTGTAGTGTCGATTGTGTGAGATAGAGTATCAAAGTGTCGGTCAAGGTATACGTGTAACTTAACAGAGGCAAAATTAGTCGGGAAGTCGTGAATTTAGAAGATACATAGTATTTTCAGTTGCCTCACAATATCTTGTATGATATTATAGAAATAAAACGAATTCAATCTGTAAAAAATTTAATTCCCATGAAATAATTTAAGTACTCTTCTTGACTTTGTGGTGTATTTCTCGTTTTCCTTGAAATGAACGGAACCTTTTCTTGAAATGAATATTCTATTGGCAATCACGTGACTTTGCTGCGATTCTTCTGAATAAATTTAATCCAAAATTCTCTAGTAATAGAACACGGCCGACGAAACCTTAAAAAAAAATATATATATATTTAATAAATAAAAAATATTAATATTAATTAATACATATTTTCTCATGATTACAAATAACATTTTCTTGTTCGCAATTGTTTAACGTTACCCGACGATAGTGTCCATTCTGCGCATGCAACAAATATTTTACTCTTTGATATTAACATCAACATGGCCGCCGTCGAGGTGACTCGTCATTTACTTTCCAATAATAATTACAAATAATAAAATAAGGTATGTTTTAAAGATAATATTTTGAACTTACTGGTAAAAAATCACTCCTTGAATTTTATTTATATTTCTCAAGCTGTTTGAACAGTATCTCAACGCACACGGAGGCATATTTTTTTATCAAAACTTTGCACTCGAAATCGTCTAGCTGCTGCAAGCGCTCGACATAGACTAAGTGAGTTAGGGTGCATGCACTCTAACTCGTGTTACAAAAAATTTAGTTGAGGTGACTCCTCTAGTACGAAGTACATTATAACTCAATGGTAAAATAAACACATTTTCTGAAAATGACTGCGCTTTTTCACTGCATAAAACTATCGTACGCATCCTTTGACTTTGGCGGCAACGAATTACTACTCGCGTTTTACGCCTCCATAATTATTTCCGGCGGAGTTAATAATACAGTTCCTTCTTCACTCGACATATTTAAATACTTATATAATCAATTAGAATATCATCAATTAGATAAACAATAAAAATTTAGAATGCCGTGCTACGCGTAACTTTTTTTTCGCTCTCTGCCAATACCAGGGCATGACCACAGATAACATACTAAACTCTCAATACAGACAAAGTTCAAAACTAAATGAATTTTAGCTTTAAAAAATCGGGTTTGTGTGAATTTTTAATAATTTGTTTTAGTTATAGTTATTTATTATTGTTTTATTTAAATTTCTTTGTTATTTTAATATTTAAGTAACCTGTAAGTAGAGTTTGGCCAACGAAAGCTGTCTACAAGAAATAGCGGTAATTTAAAAAACATCGCAGTTAAAATCTCTGAACTAAATTCTAACAAGTTCATTTGATATTGTTTCATTAACAAAAAATATTATATCTCTTATTTCTAGAATCACCTTCGTTATTCAATAAGGTATGTGTTTAAAAATGAGTTGTTCAAAATCTCGATATTTATATTTGCCACTCTTTCTTGTGGACAGCACAGTTGTTGGAAAAACTCTAATAGGCTGTTTGGCGGCGTCATAGAGTCGTGGTAAAAAAAAGTGGTTGCGTAGCAACGAAATGTATGTACAAAAAAAAGTGTATTAAGCGACAAATTTAAGAATGCGTACTGGACATACTTTTACTTTGCAATCTTGAATAAATTAGAATTGGTCGTGTTAAGATTACCGCACGCGTGCGATAATGTAAAGTGAAACGCACGCGTGCGTAATATACTCAATAACGGGTCTACGAGCCCACTTTACGAGCAAATGTGCAACACACTTGCTCGTAAAGTGGGTCTTATTACCTTGCATTTAGACCCGTTATTGAGTATATTACGCACGCGTGCGTTTGTCGCTTAATACACATTTTTTTTAAACGTTTCGTTGCTACGCAACGACTTCTTTTTTAACACGACTCTTTAACGCTGCCAGACAGCCTATTATTTACTGCTTACTTAAATATTAAAATAACAAAGAAATTTAAATAAAACAATAATAAATAACTATAACTAAAACAAATTATTGAAAATTCACCCAAACCCGATTTTTTAAAGCTAAAATACATTAGGTTTTGAATTTTGTCTGTATTGAGAGTTTAGTATATTATCTGTGGTCATGCCCGGGTATTGGCAGAGCGCGAAAATAAAAAATATTACGCGTTGCGCGGCATTATACATTTTTATTGTTTATCTAATTGATGATATTCTAAATTGATTATGTAAGTATTTAAATATGTCGAGTAAAGAAGAAACTGTATTTTTAACTCGGCCGGAAATAATTATGGAGGCGTAAAACGCGAGTAGGATTTTATTGCCGCCAAAGTCAAATGCCAAACGCCATAGTTTATTGCAGTGAAAAAGCGCAGTTATTTTCAGAAAATGTGTTTATTTCACTCACAAGTGTGTTGAAAAACGTCGTATGATACTCGCGCGCTATTGTCATTACGTACTCGGCTTTCTTGTTGCGCTCGCCTGCGGCTCGCGCACAAATATGGCCTCGTATGTAATGACCAACACAGCGCTCTTGTATCATAATGTACTATTGTAGTCTGGGTACCTACTAACCTACAGATGGCCTTGTGTAAGTAGTCCCAGGATATCTATTTATTTATAAAGTAAATAATAATATATCAGAAATATCTATGTTTGTTGCTTATATCGTTATCGTCATCACCGTTGTACCGGATATTTGGGGGAGCAATTTTTTTTATACGTTTTATAACTTTTAGAAGTTAAATAAAAAACCGAAGTTATCAAAATAAAACACCTATATTCGCATTATTGAACTCCCACGAATAAAAAAAACTGTTTTAGGTCAGACTATTATTGCGGTTTAAAATCACAACGCCATCTATTGGTTAAACATAAGGCAATACAGACCAGCCATCTATTGCCATTTTGCCAAAAGTAGGAACAAATTCTAATATCTTCCTAGCTTTGCAAATACTATATTTTGGTCTCGCACAACCTGCTAGGAGATGATTCTACTCATAAAAAAAAAACAACTTTTATTATGCAACCAACTCTAAAATCTCGAAAAAAATAACAGCTGTTTCATACATTATGGTCGGGAGGGTAATGAACTTTTGTTAGAAGCAGCTGATATTTTTTTCGCTATTACACTAATACACCCAGACACAGAATAATCAAATAAAATAATTTCTTTTTTAAAATATATACAAGTTACAAGTTACATTTTAAAATAGTTAGGGTTGATAACAAGAGTTAGGGTTATATGAATAAAAAAAATATAAGTTGTCGTAAGAACAATATCTTTATTTATTTAACTAGAATGTTTCCAGAATCTACAATAAATAATTAAGCAATGATGGGATGAACGTGTAATTAACTGCACTGTGTACACTCATTACATACAATCATACATTTTCTACATGATTTCATTTTTATTTTAATTTTGATTCACACTTGTCAATGTGAAAATTGAAAAGTAATAAATCTATTATGGTGATAGTTGTATCAATCTGTGAACGTTGATTCACTCAGGCTAGTTGATTAAACTACAGCCATACTACAGATTAAACCTTTGTGACACGTGATTTGAGACATTATAGAAAGACAATTATAGCAGCCCGACTGCCGGCGGTCGGTTGGTTGTTGAAAGGTACACAACAAAATGTCGGTGATCATAATCAATTTCTCATTCACATTTCAATCTGACATTAATGACAGCTGTCAAATTGACATTTGGCCAGTGCAAAGGATAGTGACTTAGATTATTAACCTATAGATTGAGCCACCGCGTGGCCGCACATGAGACAGCACTATAAAATTTCAATGTTGTCATTACATAAAATTTTCCCGAAATATGACCAAAACCATGAGGTGTTCCGTTGCAACAACTACTTATTACATTCATGTACTGAGTTGCGTATCATAATCCTTATTAAGAGTGCAAAATTATTTATATCGTAAGTATAATTAAAGTTACGAGTCCAGGTTTTCTCACGATGTTTTCCTTCACTGATGTCTGTGATGTCCAACTATAAAAATTATATAAAATTCCTTTTAAAAGGGAGAGGATACCTCACAGGGCTTCAAAGAACTAATTAATCATCTGATTAATTTTATTTATTTAACTAGTTGCAATTTTATTATCAAGTTATGGGAAAAATAGAGCTGAGGTATGGTAACACTTTGAAAAACAAGTAATAGGTATTGTAGTTTGGTAAGCGCACGAGACGATGGATTACACCTACATTAATTAATGAGCTACCTGAAGGATTAATCGATCATGTCAAAAGTAAAAATCACCTGAAAAGTGTCCTGATGAAGCACTATTTGTCGATGTGTCCATAGTTCCTCGGCTGACGGGCGGCCTCGGCCGGTAAATGTTGTGAGATGGTTTACTTACTGTTTACGTAATATAATGAATTACCGACAGACACTCAATGTGTTTGCCTGCTGATGCCGCTACCGTGCTGTACTGTACTTTTGTATGCTGTGTTTTTGGTTTCTTTCTTATTATACATAATTCCTAACCTGCGAGAACTTACTGCCGACAAATTGCTTTGCAGTTTGGCAGATGCTATCTTAGTTTTAAATAATGTATCGTTTTGATTAAATAAATAATAAAAAAAAAAAAAAAAAAAAAAAAAAAAAAGATAAAAATATAAACGATATCGCTAGAAAATGTCCTTAATTTTGATCGAAAGCCATGTAATTACATACACACAAATGTATTTATTCAATTAATGCACAATAACTTGTAATATTTGCATCCTTACGAGTGAAAAGTAACATTCTTATCTTGCTTTCTTTCTGTGCGGCTTTTGCAGCCTAAAATAGTGCATCCTCCCATTTTATAGCACAGAAAAAGCACTAAACACTTAACTACTGGAGTCAATTTCTCAAATATACATTAAAACTATTGGTTTAATTACCGAAATTGTCATAAAATTGTAAAAACTAATACGAGCCGACCATTTCAATGACAGTGACATCCCTTTGTTTGGCTAACTTTTCAATGTTCGCCAAGCGAAAACCGGCCACGCCGAACGAGACAGAGCATGTTATGCTTTGTCTCAATTTTCTTACGAAATTCGTATATATGCTTCTCACTTTCACACTTCTTTACAACCTCATGGCTACATCTATAGGTTAATTATCTAAGGATAGTGATGTGGTACCTAGATGTCGTGATGGCCTAGTACAATGTCGTGATGGCCTAGTGGTTAAGGCGCCCGGCTCTCATGCAAGAGGTCGCGGGTTCGAATCCGGGCAAGTACCAATGTGACTTTTTCAATTCATATGTACTTTCTAAAGTTTATCTTAGACATCACAGACATCGGTGAAGGAAAACATCGTGAGGAAACCTGGACTTGTAGTTAATATAAGTCCGAAATCGCCAACCCGTCTTGAGCAAGCGTGGTGATCATTGCTCGTGCCTTCTCTGTATGAGAAGAGGCCTTTGCCCTGCAGTGGGACAGTTATAGGCTGGTATTATTAAAGGATAGTAATTTGTATTTTTTTTCTATAAAATATATATTTAATACACATGTATTAACAAAAAACTGTAAGCGTTGATTCACTCAGAGAGGTACGCCCGAAGATGCTCGAAATCGTAGCCCTTCGAAAATATATTTCCTGCGTATTGATATCATGAACTTTGTTAGTCGGGAACCTGATTTTTACTTTATTTACATAAAATTCGTACCAAGCTCTACGGTTACTTCTTAGAACGACTAAAAACACATCCAAAATTAGCGGGTTCATGTTAAATACAATATTATCTGTGGTATGGTGTTTCCATCAAAAAGCCTAATACAGTGAAAAACTACAATAAAGAAATCACCTAATATAAATATCAAAGTGGCTATGTAGAAGAGACGCCATTTATTTAAAGCTGTTTGTGCGATTGTGTCGGGACCACGGCATATTGAAATTACAATAGTTAAGTAAAGCAAACAATTTACTGCCATCATCGATAGATAAATAAGATGTCCAATTGGGACCGGATTTATATCAATTTCGAACATTACTCCAGAAGTAAAAACAAAGTGACTCAAAATTGTGACGAAACTTAAGCCCCAACAAAAGAGGCCGCATTTTAAATATTTTCTTCGAATTACACCATTAAAAACTTTTATTATATCTACGTAAAACATATGGCATATAACTATCAACCAATGCTGCTTTACTGTTAAAAAGTACATCACAGAGTACCTTGTGGCAATGGCCAACCAACATGATTCGTTTATGTAGTCGATGGCATAGTATGTAATTTTCAAGATGATAGTAAGTAAGAAGTTTGTTAGAATAGAGCTAAGAAACACGAAGTTCCTGTATGTTCGAAATTTCTTCAACAAGCACCATGACGTCACTCCGTAGGTCAGAGTTGCTGTAGTCATCACGAACTCGATGTAGTATGAAGATAAATCGAGCTGTATATAGTATGTTTGGCCGTTCAACATGGTGTTGATCCATTTTACATTTGTAAATACACTTTGAGAACACATCGAATAATCGTCTGTGATGTTGAGCGGTCCCATTGTTGACATATTTTTTGTATATACGTAAATGTTTTGTGGGTTCGAATCCGGGCAAGTACCAATGTGTCTTTTCCAATTGTTATGTTCTTTCTAAAGTTCATCTTGGACATCACAGATATCGGTGAATTGAAAACATCCTGAGAATGCCGGGACTTATAGTTAATGCAAGGCCGAAACCGCCAATCCGCTTTGGGCAAGTGTGGTGATGAATGCTCGTGCCTTCTCTGTATGAGAAGTGGCCTTTGCTCTGTAGTGGGACAGTATAGGCTAGTATTATTATAATGTTTTAAAAGCCAAAGCTCACTTACTGGCTAAACGCTTTCGAAGTCCCATTCTTGATATATTGGAGTTGTTGTCAAAATGGCAGGCGAAACAATCGTTAAGATCTAATGCTACTAAAAGAATGATATTAAAATATATTTAACAATGATAAAAAAGAAAAACACCGATGAATATCCTTTATATCACAGATATAAGAGACACCTGTGGAACAAGTTAGACAACAACATGTATGACAAAAATAATTTGCATAAAGACATTTAATTGCAACGAAAAGCATAAACATCATTTACACTAATAATTCAAGTTGTAGTTTAAAAGTGATTTTAAACTACAACACAAAGTATAAGTTACATGAACATTTCGTAGAAATGTCTATTAAATTCTAGTGCTATTCAAAAAAACTTTTTTCAAAAAAAAAATAACCGCCTTCAAAAACTAAAAACCCAATAATAACTAAAATTTCGGAAGTCGGTGGCAACACAAATTGAATGGCAGAAGAGAAACCACCGACTTCCGAAATTTTAGTTATTATTGGGTTTTTAGTTTTTGAAGGCGGTTATTTTTTTTTTGAAAAAAGTTTTTTATTTATTACTTTTTAGTGTCGACTCCCAATGTTTGACTGTGTATAGTATCTTTCAAAGTAATTTATTTTCAAAATAAAACTACTAACAATCTTATAAAACGAAAATAGAAACTTGAAGACAAAGCACACATCCATACTAATATTATAAATGGGAAAGTGTGTCTGTCTGTCTGTCTGTCTGTCTGTCTGTCTGTCTGTTTGTCTTTCTTTCACGGCAAAACGGAGCGACGGATTGACGTGATTTTTTAAGTAAAGATAGTTGAAAAAATGGCGAGTAACATAGGCTACTTTTAATATTTTACTGTTCTACGGGATTTAACGCGCACGTACCTTTCTTATTTGTTTTTCGCTTGACGTTTCGGCAGGGTTACACCTGCCATGGTCACAAGCAGACTCTAAAACAACACAGAACAACACAACACAACACACACACACACGTAGAACAGTAAAATATGAATATGCAACGCGAAAGTTTAAAGTATAATATAGGCTACTTTTTGTCTCTTTCTAACGCGAGCGAAGCCGCGGGCAGAAGCTAGTCGTCTATAAAAATTTCGTCAATTTTTTTTGTTCTTGGTGAATTTTTCGAGAAGCGCTGAACCGATCGCCACAAAATTTATATGGGACCACCCCTGAATCATGACTTATCAAACAAAAAAAGAACCATCAAAATCCGTTGACAATTGACGGAGTAATCGATGAACAAACATACAAAAAAAAAAAAAAAAAACATACAAACAGCCGAACATAGTACCTCCTCCTTTTTGTGAAGTCGGTAAAAAGTCAGTTTTTCTAGTTTCGTGTAGGTATTCCCAACAGTTAGGTCACACATATCTAACGGTTGTCTATTGTTTGCCCGAAGATTATATGCCATAATCATCATTTTCCCGAATTTCATTTACCCGAATTTCATTTGCCCGAATGTTTCATTTGCCCTAAAAGACATATGGCATACTTTTAATTGCCCGAATTTTAGATACCATAAGATACGAATGCCATAAGTATTGTTTGCCATATTTTTATGTGCCATAATAATTGTTAGACATAATATTTAAATGGCATAACAAGTATTAGACAAATATTTAAGCCCCGTAATGGTTTTTTTTCTGTGCATGGTTGATGGTGGGCTAGGTCGACGGAGTCCCGCTTCGCGGGACTCCTACTTCTGTGTGGTTTATAAAAAAATAACCACGAAGGGGATGGCGGGGTCTATTCGCTCGCTTCGCTCGCTCACACGACCCCGCCATCCCCTTCTAACCTAACCTGTCCGAGTCGGGGTGCCCTAAAGTCCCAATTGCATCCAATTTCTCTTGATATAAACAACCGTTATACACCCGATGTCGATGGCAAATTATGTTATGGCATATCATAATTATGGCATCTGATAATTAGGACATGTGATAATTAGGGCTTACAATGACTATGGCAAATGATGTTATGGTAAGTGACTTTATGGGAAACAATGATTCTGGCACGTGACTAATATGGCAAATGAGAGTAGGGCAAATGAGTATTATGTCGTATGATATTATGGCTGTTGACTATTATGGCAAATGATATTAGGGCAAATAAAATTCGGGTAAACGGCGGTATACCATATCTAACTACTTACTACTATTTTTTAAACTAGATTTAGTCGCGTGCTCGAATTATTCCCAATAGTCTTCTCTAGCCCTGTCCTCCGGGGTGACAGCTGGGAATTGTCTTCCCAGTTGTCACCGGGGTGACAATTTGTGCCGACTGTTCCCTTTGAAACTGAATAGAGGGGACAAATGGGAAGTTCGTTTCTCAGTTGTCACCGGGGGGTGACATTTGCTACGATTCCTTGGTTTGTTCCCGTTGAGTCACACCATTTTGTGTAACACTTTTACTCAAAAGTATCAAAGTACTAGGCGCGCAGTAACGTGAAGTAGTCATGTGCAAAACTTTAAAATTCACAGTATTTTTTAATTTTCGCACTTGACCACTTAATTCAATCAAAAGTACTAGGCGCGCAGTAACGTGAAGTGGTAAATGGAAAACAGTTTTTTTGTTAAACAGTTAGTTAGTTAGTTTTTTAAACAGTGTTACACAAAATGGTGCGACTCAACGGGAACAAACCAAGGAATCGTAGCAAATGTCACCCCCCGGTGACAACTGAGAAACGGACTTCCCATTTGTCCCCTCTATTCAGTTTTCAAAGGGAACAGTCGGCACAAATTGTCACCCCGGTGACAACTGGGAAGACAATTCCCAGCTGTCACCCCGGAGGACAGGGCTAGAGGGGACTATTGGGAATAATTTGCGAGCTCACTCACCTTACAAAACACAAAAAAAAAAGCAAATAAAGGGGTTAAAGCCCGCAGTTACTTTAAGGTATATTTTTGGGACTCCATCTATTGATCAAATGAAGAAACTAACGGAATATATACCAATGCCATCTGTTGATATATCTAGGAACAATTTCGTATACTCCATTCCATACTCCGATCCTTCTTAGGTCTTACAAGGATCAAGTTTTAGCTCTCTCATCAGCTTTTTGGTACAAGTTTTTTACCGGTTTTCCTATTTCCTATAATATTGAGTTTTCCATTGTAATAAAAAATATGACAGCTTCTTCACATAGCTTGTCTATAGCTCAATTGATTTTAATAGGAAAGCCCAAATGAGAAAAAAGAGCGGGAAACTTCGGTTTGAGCGGGAGCGTTTTTTTCTCTTGAAAATTAAAAATTGTTATTTAAATACTAAGGATTGGTAGAAGTTCTTAAATTTGTATATATTTTTATTGTAAGTGTTTATTTATAGAATTAGTGTACTCTAGTAGCTGTTTATTTGGTAAGTTTTCAACTTTTCTTAAAATGGGCGATCCGCCCGACGATCCTGGTGGCGGTACAACTGTGCCTCCGGCTGTAAAATATGTAGAAATTAGTAGTAGTAATGTAAATACGCCTACTGATACATTAATTAGTGTTTTGGAGTCTTCAATGGACACCGATTGTTCGGTTCCAGACTCTAACAATTTAAAAAGAAAAAGAATACTTTCCAGAGTAATTTGTACAGATTGCAATAAAAAAAAAAGGAGACACGGTTCAAAAACTGAAAGGCAGAATGATTGCAAATGTTATTTATTAAAAACGCAGGAAATACAACAAACAAATACTGAAACTGTTAAAAGCCATGATGAGTCGCCTCATTTGCCGGTCGGTCGTACTCTTTATCAAGCGACTGACGTAGCCCCTTACGTCGTGCATGTTCAAAGAGAAACAGTCTCCAGAGACGATGGTGTGACTCTCCACCCTGTAACTTTCGGCAAATTTTTAAAAAACAATGAGATAAAAGGCATAGTGAATGGCAGCATTAAACGTATAGGCCGAAATAGAATTAGTCTAGCTTTTATTAATTATTTAGAAGCTAATGCATTTATTAATAACAACAATTTAAAGTCAGAGAAATATAATGTATTCCTTCCCACTTTTAATATTACTAGAATGGGTGTAATTAGGGGTGTACCATTAGATTGGTCAGATGAGGAAGTTAAGTCCAATATTACAGTACCTATTGGATGTGGTGCTGTAATAAAAATAAGACGGCTGAGGAAAAAAGTTATTGTAAATAACTCAAAAACATTTCAAAATACAGGCACAATAGTCTGCACATTTGATGGCCAAGTATTACCAACACGAGTTTATATGTGTTACACTGCATTACCTGTTTCTTTATACATTTATCCTACTGTGCAGTGTTACAACTGCTGCAGATATGGGCACATGAAGAGTCAATGTAGATCAACCCCTAGATGTTTTAAGTGCGGTCAGGGTCACTCTGGTGATACCTGCAATGTTGAAGAAGAATTTTATCATTGTTGTCAATGTAATGGTTCTCACCAAGCAACAAATAAAAAATGCTTAGAATTTGATAGACAAAAATCTATTAAAGAGACGATGAGTAAGAGCTGTGTCTCTTATATGGAAGCTGTAAAACTGCACCCTCCAATATCTAAAATATCATATGCTGATGCTTTACTTTCTTCTACTCCTTCCTCTTCAAGTCAGTCTAGACCAAACAATAATTCTGCTTACACTGCTCGTCCACATGTATCTCACTCATACAAAAAGACAGTTTTTTTAAAGCCAAAACCCATTCAAAAATTTTCTAAGGGATATGATCATTTGGCCCATGCTGAAATAATAAGACAACCAGCATTACCATCTAAGCCTATTTTAAATCAGGATAGCCCAAATTGTAGTGAAAACCTAAATATTTCAGAAATTATAAAACTACTTATTCAATTGTTGTCTCAATCAAATATAGTTTCACCGGCCAACGTTGCAGATGTTATTGATGCTTTAAATCAAATTTCTAATAAAACTAATAATGGACCACAAGACCAAGGTAATTCAGTGGAATTGTCGTAGCTTGACTAATAAGAAACCTGCCCTAATAAATATGATAAACAAATATGATCCTTCTATTATTTGTCTGCAAGAAACCTGGCTTAAACAACAGTCTTTGTTTAAGATTCCAGGCTTCTCTTGCATAAGATCTGACAGGGATGACGGATATGGTGGAGTAGCCATATTAGTCAACAACCATTGTTTTTATACTCCCCTGTCACTTCCATCATTTAGTGATGATATCTCAGTTGTTGCTATTACTGTAAATAAAATTTGTTATGTATCTATATATTTTTCTAGACCTAGTATAAGTATTTTTAATGAAGTTAGTCAGCTTTTTAATTTTCTTCCAAAACCATTCATATGTTTAGGGGATTATAATTCCCACCATACTCTTTGGGGTTGCTCTACCACTAGTTACTATGGAGAGCAATTACTAGAGTTGATTGATTCTCATAATTTATGTATAATGAACACTGGCTTACCAACTCGCGTTACAAGTCCTACAGAAAGTTTAAGTGCTCCCGATTTGTCCATCTGTACCCCAGATCTAGCTTCGGCCCTATTATGGAATCCTCTTGATTATACACATGGCAGTGATCACTTCCCATTGTTAATTTCCTTGCCCTTTAACAAACCTGTGAAACAATTAAAACAACCTAGGATAAGATATAAATTAGAAAATGGGGATTGGGATCTTTATCAAACAAAAGCATTATGTAAAGTATCAGAATTGCCTGAAATATCTAGCTCTAATCTGTCTGTCTGTTCTGAATTATTAGCCAAGATATTGATAGAAGTAGCAGATGAAACTTTTCCTATAAAAAGCAAGGGTTGCAATAAGATACCATCACCACCATGGTGGGATCAAGAATGCACCTATGCAGTAAAATGTTGTGTGCTGTGTTTCTTTCTTTCTTTCTTCTTTCTTTCTTCATATGTCTGATGAAAATTTCCAGACATACTTACAAGTCTCCAAAGAAACACAGGACTTTCTTAAAAAGAAAAAAATTGAAGCATGGCATAGATTTTGTGAGAATTTGTGCCCAAATGTCAATTCTTCCATTGTGTGGCAAAACATTAGAAGATTTAGATCTGCATTTAATAATAATCATCAAAATAAGATCCCTCCAATTCTCGCTGAACAGATCATGGATCGTCTAGCGCCTCCCTTTGTACCTGAACAACCGAGTTCTGTTTTATCCTTAGCTTCTATTCCAGTAATTGTAAACAGCGATATAAATCACCTAGATCTTAATTCTCCCTTCACCATGTGTGAATTGAAAGGAGTGCTTTCGTTACTTAAAGATTCCGCTCCTGGGGAAGATGGTATCCCCTATTCCTTTATTGTAAATCTAGATGATAATAGTCTTAATTATTATCTCTCTATAGTGAACACATGTATGTTATCGGGAAATATACCTCAGTCATGGAGAACCCAATCTCTAGTATTAATATTGAAGCCAGACAAGCCCATTGCAGATCCTTCCTCTTATCGCCCTATTGCTTTGGCCTCAGTTTTAGCCAAAATAGCAGAGCATCTAATTAAAATACGACTGGAATGGTTTCTTGAGCATAACAATTTACTGTCAAAGAGCCAATTTGGTTTTCGAAAAGGAAAGAGCACATTTGACAGCCTAAGTATTTTTACCACAGATATTCGTTTAGCTTTTTCTGATAGTGACTCTGTGGTAGCAGCATTTTTAGACATAACTGCGGCCTATGATAATGTAAATATTTTAGTTCTTAAAAATAAGTTGAATGCACTTAATATTCCGTCTAATTTATCTAACTTTATTATTAATTTACTATCGGAGCGGTTTATAAAATACTCTTCTCCCTTTGATGATAACAATATCGTTAGAACTGTCTGGAAGGGATTGCCTCAAGGGTCGGTTTTAAGCCCTATATTGTATAATATTTATACCTCTGATTTGGAATCTGCTATTAATATTAATACGAATATCTTGCAATACGCCGATGACTTGCTCCTGTATGTTTCTGGTAACTCGGTTGAAGATATTACTAAAACTTTATCTAGTTCATTAAAAGATTTAAAAGTTTGGCTTGACGGCAATGGCTTGGAACTGTCACCGACCAAAAGTGTAGTTGTTGTTTTCTCTAGAAAAAGATTAACCCCAGCAGTTGAAGTGTTCTATGACGGTTCTCTTTTGCCTGTAAAAAATCAAACAAAATTTTTAGGAGTAACGCTGGATTCTAAACTCACAGGTGTTCCTCACTCAAATAACGTTTTACAGAGATGTGAAAAAAATCTTAACATTTTAAGATGCCTCACTGGGGTATGGTGGGGAGCCCATCCTTTTACTATGAAACTTCTGTATAATGCACTTATTAGAAGTGTATTAGATTATGGCACCTTTTTGCTGCATCCTGGTAATGTCGCGGTTCTAAAAAAATTAGACAATATACAGGCAAAAGCGCTAAGAATTATAATGGGAGCGATGAAATCAAGTCCGATAAATTGTATGCAAGTAGAATGTTGCGAGCCTCCATTGTCGATGAGAAGGCAATATATATGCGACAGGTTCTTTTTCCGAAATTTATGTTTAAATAGCCATCAATTGTTTCCCAAAGTCCATTTACTTGCCGAGAAAGTGGAGTCTTCTAAATATTGGCGTCATAAGGATGCACCATGTTTAGTAAAAAGCTTTAAAAAAATTCGTGATCTTAAAACTCCTATATATCAAAACCAACTTCTTCCAATATATCAATACAGTTATAGAGCCGTAATTTTAAATCCAAAGATTTATTATAACATAGGAATAAATAGAGAAGATTTTAACCCAAACTCTGAATTTAACCATATAGTCAACAGTAACTGGGCTACATGGCATTGCTTATATACTGATGCTTCAAAACATTCTGATGATGGCTGCGTTGGAGTGGGTGTTTTTCATTCCCAATATAAAGTAATCCAACAGATCAAATTGCCACCCCAGTCCACCGTTTTTACTGGAGAATGTTTCGCAATTTCTAAAGCAATAGAATATGTGATTCTTGCAAAGCTATCAAAGGCAATTATTTTTAGTGACTCTTTAAGTACGCTGCAGGCTTTATCTCGTTTTCCTTTTAAAAGTAATAAACTATGTCAGATTATTTTTGCAATTAGAAATTTGTTATTAACGTGTTTAAACAAGGGTTATAATATTGTTTTTGCTTGGGTCCCAAGTCACGTTGGTATTTACGGCAATGAAAGAGCCGACCGATTGGCTAATGAGGCGATTCGGGTGGGTGATATTGTTCCATATCACAATTATTCACATGACCTAATTTCTCTAGCTAAAACGCATTTAATCGAAGCGTGGAATGGATTTTGGGCCGATAGTGCTTCAAAGGGGCAGCATTACCGGTGTGTACAAAAATCTATTCCAAATAGACCGTGGTTTTTTAAATTAAATCTAAACAAACGTGCTACTTCTATTCTATGTAGAATACGTTTAGGTCATGTTTGTACACCTTCACAAATGTTTAAATTCAATATTGTGTCTAGTCCCACATGCTCCTGCGGCGAATACGGTGATATCAATCACATTTTTTTTAACTGCCCTCAATATGATCGCTCCGATTTTATTTCTCAACTCCTGACAATCCGTGTTCCATTCCCGACCTCTATTATTTGTTTATTATATAATAGTAACTATGATGTATATAAAGCGCTAGCAACATTTATTGAAAGTAATAATATTCAAGTATAGCTTATATGTCTATTTTCAACATACCTTCATAACTCCTTGCCAATCCTTCGAATATTCCTTTCCGTTTTTTTCTATAACTATGTTTCCCTAACTTTTATATTGGCTAAATGCTTTAGCGAAGCCATAAAAAAAAAAAAAAAAGCCCAAATGAAAGAGCTCGTTGCAACAAGTGGCTCCGGTAGAACATGTATTATCTATGGTTAGAACCACCCGAATCACAAAATAGGTATAAAGAGGCGGTTTGTTGTTTGAAAAAGTAATAAAAACATAAAAAAACAGAGTACCGATAACTTGAAAAAAAAATCAAATCGGGATATTGATAAACGTTCAAGGGTGTGTCATCATCATCTTCCTAGCCTTTTCCCAACTATCCAATCCAGTGCTAAAATACCAGGCTTTTACGTGAAGTGATTTATGGTTTTTCTTTAATTTAATTAATCATATTTGTTACCGATTAGGTCTTTATCGATGACTCTAACGCCTGATGGCATAAAAATACTTATTCAGATTTCAGTTGGTTCACGTTGGTTGGTTATGAATGGGGACAGATGGGCTCGAGTCGTCACGCAGTGGGTGCTGGAAGACAGGCGTCGTCACCGAGGGAGGCCTTAGAAACGCTGGCGGGACGACTTGCAGTCTTTCATGGATGATTGGCAAGATAAGGCATCATGAGTAGGGAGCAATGGAAGGCTATGAGGGAGACCTTTGCACAGCAGTGGGACAGTATAGGTTACTAAAAAAAAGTGAGCAGATGTCGCGTCCTAGAATATGTCCCCAGTATAACCTGGCACGGTGTAACATACTGGTTATACAAAAATGGCTATATGCAGATGACAATTTGTTTTATTTTTATAAAGTGGTTCAGCCAGTTTATTCTGTTGTAAAATAACGTTGATAAAGATTGTTTATTTTATCAATGGGTGCATTCGTTTAGTTGCACCGGACCTCAACGTTTGTATTTCGGCAAACCATTAATCGGCTTATCGATTTTAAGTGAAATTTCGAGAGCAATACCAATGTTTAAAACTAGCTTTTGCCTGCGATTACGTCCGCATACAAATTAAATATCAAACTCGTGTGTTATCAGTGAGTGACATAATAATTATGGCAAAAGTGGAACTGTTCAATAGCATAATCAATTCATCAATGTGTCCTCAAACTATATTTAGAAATGTGAGGTGGATTATCAGCATGGCGAATGGCCGCAAATACTACACACATCTCGAGGTTTCGTCGCACTTCATAGTATTCGTGATGACTACAGCAACGGCGACATACGGAGTGACGTCATGGTGCTTGCTGAAAAAATTCAGAAATTACAGAAACTACGTTTTTCTCAGCGCCATTCTAACAAACTTTTTACTTTCGTTATTTTTGAATGTTACATACTTTGTGGATGAAAGTATTAATGAATCGTGTTGGCTGTCCATTGTCGCTAGACATATATTTATGTACTTTGTAAATGTGAGGTCGCTTTGGCCTATAGTTATATGCCATATGTTTTACGTAGACATTATAAAAGTGTTCAATGGGCTTTTCCGAAGGAAATATTTGAAGAGCAGTCTCTTTTGTTGGGGCACAAGTTTAGTACTGATGTTTTTTCACTTTTTCCTTACTTCGGGAATAATTTTCAAAATTGATATAAATCCTGTGAGAACAGGAGCTGCTATTGCAGTCTTCATTTTATCGTTTTTAAACTGTTTGCTTTATATAATTATCGTAATTTGTCTATGTCGTAGTCCTAACACAAACGCACTTATATCGTTTAGTAAATGGCGTCGCTTCTACATAGCCACTTTGATATTTATATTAAGTGATGTCGTATTTGTGTCTTTTCATATTATTACATTTGTTAATAGTGACCCTATGCCACAGATATTGTATAACTTGAATCCGGTGCTATTGAACATATTTTTAGTAGTCGCAAAGAGTAATCGAAGAGCTTGGTATGAATTTTATGTAAATAAAATAAGAAAAAGGTTCTTTACTAACAAAGTTCATGATATCAGAATGCAGGACAGATATTGAAGTACCTATATTTTATTCAACTGTAAGAGTTTTGTACAATCCGGTATGTACAGTTCTGATGCCGATATAAGTAAATGTTGCTATGCAAGCGATTTTACTATTGTGGCGACATCTACGTCTCAGTCTCGATGTTGCCAGCCCGGAACTGTCAATCTAAGTATCGTTTATTTTTCTTAGCCTCAATGTGTATTAGCGAATTTGCCGGGGTAGCGGAATAGTTCTAATAGTTACAGCGGGTCAGCGGCCCCGGAACATAAAGGGCAACCGAAGGAGCATGGGTGGGTTTTAATTCAGTAAAAGTCTGACATTCCCTCCCGCTCCGCCCAGGGCGGGAGAAGTCATTTGATGATGTTCCATGAGCCTACCTTAGGGTGATTCGTATATAAATTATTTGGTACAATTAAAACACAACAAATTGTCTGTATGTTACCTGTTTCTATGTAAATATTGTATCTAGAAGTTGAATTTATAAATATATACGATACGACGCTGCATAATATACAATTTGATTGAAAACATCGATATTTGTAAAATATATTTTAAAGATTTAATTTTTTTAGAACAAGTTTTTTTTACCTCTTATCATTTATGTATGGGTGATGCAAAACTAAGGTATGAGTGACAAGATTACATAAGTATGTAGTAAGTGTATATTTTACCTGTAAAATCTGGTCACCTACAAAACCCAAAAATCTAGTGGAACTGACTTTCAATAAGTTTACTAACAAGCTTGAAACCATATTCCGTCACTAGTCCTTCGAATACACGTGATTTGAGACACAATAGAAAGACAATAGCAGCCTGACAGCCGGCTGTCGGTTGGTCGTTGAAAGTTTAACATTCAATTATAAAAAAATACAGGGAAACATTTCTTATTAATATGACAAAAAGTAGACTTGTAGGAACTAGTTAAACAACATTATTTAAAGATCATTTAGGTTTAAATACATTTAATATTATTATATTAGTAGCGCAGCTAATCTTTCTTTTCACGGCAAGTTTGACAGCCACATCTATATTTAAAACAAGCTTAAATGTGATAAAGCAGCGATATGTGAAAGCTATATAAATAAAGATATTTTAATAAACTGGTTTTAGTGCTATTTTTATTAATAAGATAAGATTCTGTGATTTGCTTTTTTTAACATTTATATTTTAGTATAATTATGGAAAAACGCTTAAGAGTTATGTCTAAATAGTATTCTTCTGAGCGAGAGGAGTCATTTGATGATTTTCCATTCTAAAAAGGTGTTTTTTTTAACGATAGTTCAATCTTAATGGTGCGACTTAACACGTTCACTGCCACCATATTTTTTTTGAAGTTTATAGCGATGCCGCCCTATAAAGCCACGCGGGCACGCCAGGCGTGTCGGCGGCACTGCATTTTGTTAAACATGGACACGCTAGGCGTGTCCAGTGGCACCTCGATAGACTTAAATTCTAAATCTGTCTTTTTTTCGGTTTAGCGATGAGTATTAGTTAGTTTGCCATTCGCTGAGCAAGAATAAAGGTGATTCAAATACGGTAGTGATATTTAACCTGGAATTATGGCTGAAAATAGATTTTTAGGTAAGTAATTATCGTAATTTTGTAAGAGATGATAAACATTTTGTGGTTATTTTGAAATATTTCATAATATTAACTTAGATAAGTCAATTATTGCAAGTTTACGGAACGATACCTTTTTTAGTCGAAGATAGCGTATTATATTTATATATATATTGTACGTATTAGTTTAGTTTAGTTATTATTAACGAGCAAATAAAAGTAAAATACCTACTGTTTTAACAGTACGGTTGTCAATTCAACTAGTTGTTTGTTTACCGATCGTAGGTACCTACCGTAAATTATTTTGTACATTATTGGTCTGACCGAGGCAACGAGAGTTCACACAGTAGTTATCTTTTAGTCTTACTCGCCTTCTTATTTCTTGGGCTTCTACCTACTTGACATTCTTCATATTTTATTGATTTTTGTTTATATGTACATTATTTTAGCTGTATTTGACGTCTTAGTACAAAGGTTGACAATCTATGATTAACTTGTTTAGGTGGACACGCCTGGCGGGTTCTCGGCATTACATAATCACTTTAAAAATAAAATTACAAATTAATAGATTTTTCCGGGGGCCACCTCAAAAATCCTTAGGTTATTGCTAGAGGATTATGTACTGAGAATCCCAAAAGGCAACTTTGCTTAATTTTCGAAATATCACTGGAACATTTAGGACACGACTGGCGTGTTCTAGGCGTAGTTATAGAACTTCGCAAGAACACGCTACGCGTGTCGGCGGCATTGAACGTGTTAACTTGGTGTATTAAGCGAAATATTTGCCTATTCGATACAACGCAATATAAACTTTATTCCAATAATTTAGGATATACTTTGTATTACCCAAGTTTTTTTTTGGGTTTATTTGCAATCAGTCCTAAGACTATGAGTGAATCTGTTCCGTGAACTTGTCATGTGGAGTTGCTTCCCATTGGAAGCATCTACTCATCTGCTGCCCAGAGCTACTGCCGGTCTTCCAGCTCTAGGATATGATGACGTTTTAATCGTCTCACATAGTGCTCAATGGTGAGCTGACGAGCAAGTTCATTAGGGTGACGGATTAACCGCTCTTTGTGTTTAGCTGCCAAGCTCTGAATTTCCTCTTTGATTGTTCTCATTTCCAAGTGTTCGTGAACTTCGTTGTTGGTTATGTACCATGGCACATTTGCAATCGCTCGTAAGATCTTGTTCTGTTGACGCCGAATTATGTTTAAGTTGGAATTGCTTGCGCTGCCCCACAGTTGCCGACCATATGTCCAAATGGGCTTTAGGATGGCTTTATAAATGAGTAATTTATTGTCTAACTAGCTTTTGCCCACGACTTTGTCCGCGTGGATAAATAGCTACCATTCCCGGGGGATTTCCGGGATGAAAACTATCCTATGTCCTTTCTCGGGTCCCAGACTATATTTGTACCAAATTTCACTCAAATCAGTTCAGTGGTTTAGACGTGAAGAAAAGACAGACAGACAGACAGAGTTACTTTCGCATTTATAATATTAGTACGGATGAGAGTCTCGAGTTCCTTCCTAGCATCCAATATAAGCTGTTGTATTTTAGTCGGAGTTCCTGTTTTTTGCATTTTATGTGGTAACTCCAGGTTAGTTTACGATCAATATGTAAGCCAAGATACCTTACACGGTCACTGTGAGGTAGAGTACATTGGCTCAACATTACAGATGAGCAGTCTCCTTTTCTTAGGGTGAATGTCACCTGTACTGACTTTGCAGCACTAGCCTTTATTTTCCATTTTTGAAGCCATTCATTCACTTTGTCAAGGCCCTTCTGCAAACTATCTGATGCCAGTCTTGGATCCTTATTACTTGCCAATATAGCAGTGTCATCTGCAAATGTTGCTGTCGTTATCCCTGGTGTTAGCGGTAGGTCTGCAGTGTACAACGTATAGAGCATGGGGCCGAGGACAGATCACCGGGCTCCCCAGCCCGGTGATCGGGCTTGCACCCCACCCACCACGACCAGAAGAAAGCCCCCGACGCTCCCGCTGCTGCCGCCGATCCTGCTGCCGCCACGGCTCCCGACGTCCCCGCTGCTGCCGCGTCCGCTGCTGCCGCCGCGACTACCGAGGCCACAATGGAATGCCAGTAATGGCCCCAGCGGCGGCGCGTTAGTGTTCGCGCGCCTCAGGGAGAGTCAGCTTAAGAAGGGGCCCAACAGGGCTAATGCCTGCCGGGGTTGCGGAAAGTTTATAATAGTTACCGTGACCCCGTAACATAAAGGACAACCGAAGGAACATGAGTGGGTTTTAGTCAGTAAAAGTCTGACACGCCCTCCCGCCCCATGGCGGGAGAAGTCATTTGATGATTTCCCACTCCCCAAAAAAAAGGTCTGGCATTGAATTTATTCGTCTCAGTTGTAAAAAATTACATCGTCAAAAACCCCAACTGCAATTTCGGAAGCTGGTGTTAATTATAATTTTTCTGTTTATCATAATAATTTAGAGAAATATTATGATTATTTTCCGTATCGTTCTCAGCCATGTTGGTGGTCACTTGCACTGTTTTGATTGATTCACTGTTAAAATGACAAAATGATTCTAAACTCTACGAAATGGCACACAACAACCGTTTCTTTATTTATTAAAACTTTATGCACAAAGTAAAACATTGCACAATGGCGGACTTAATGCCTTAGACATTTTCAACGCTAACAAAAGGTATTGCTCTCGGAACGCTCGAAGAAACTATAGTATATTTTCATCAAAAGCTGACAGATAAACTAAAGAATTTTTTATCACCTATTTATTATCTGGCTTCAAAACTAGTTTTTTGGGGATTTCCGTACTATCATAATCAATCGATGTATATAGTAATACTTTGATTAGACTTTGTCGACGCCTGTGTTATTAAACTATAAGATCCTGAAAGATAAGGACCAAACGGCCAATCTTATTAAGTACATAATATTTTTGGTAACGTCATCTTAAAAATAATTCTGTGAGTGACAAAAATAACAAAAGATGCAAGTACCAAATAAAAATAAACTGATGAAGTCTTTTCTTAGTAAACTAAGAACAAACTTTAAAAACTAAAGGACATTGACCATCCATGTATGGGAGTTGGGCCAAGTGTTGCCCAGCATGAACACATAGTGCATTATGTACCTAAGGCTAACACTACTCTGTAAACGAAAGCTCATCAAAATCTATTCGAGGAGATTTGAGAAAAAAATATTTTTTATCAAGATTTTTTATTTGTGAAGAATGACATTCAATGGTACGTACCGCAGTAATTATTTTAAACAATTGCTCAGTTTATAATTACAATCAAGTATTTAATGGTTTCTGACATTCAGAATTGATTTACATTAATAATACTCACAGTTATCTACTTGACATTAAACAATGTAATATTATCAATGTCAGTAATTCATACTGACATTGATAATATTACATTATTCGTTTACATCGTATGATCAGCCCCCATAGACAAGCATTGGCATTGTAGAATAGATATAAAATAAAAATAAATAAATATCTTGGGACGACTCACACACGGCCATCTGATCCCAAGCTAAGCAGAGCTTGTGTTATGGTAACCAGACAACTGATAAACATACCTACTTATATAATTTTTAAATACATACATATTATAGATAAATCACACCCAGACACAGAACAAACATCCATGCTCATTACACAAAGGTGGGAATCGAATCCACGACCTCCGGCTTAGCAGTCAGGGCTACTAACCACTAGACCAACAGGCCTGTCATATAGCGAAAACGAACCGATTGTCAAATGTATGGAGATGTCAAATTGTTTAGCGAAAGCTTAAGTCTACAGCACGAATTAACAGTTTTTCTTTCTTTCATATTGTCAATTCCCTTAATCAATAAGTCAATTAACTTAATACCGTCTTGGTACCTAGCCCATCCTAAATCCTAAGCCTAAACCTAAACTAAGCACATAATGTGGGCACAACTGCCAATTGTTCTGTGAAACATGTTCATCATTTTCATTTTGTACTTCTATTTCCTTCTTTATTTTTATTTTTTGTTATTATTTCACTGTGGCATTTGGGTTTTTGTACGTAGTTTGTTAATTGTTTTATATTAATTGTTTCTTTTTTTTAGTGTTGTGTATGTCTTGTGAGAATGTACCAAATAAATGTATTATCTATCTACATGAGCAGCAATACCATTACCATTTTCTTATGCACTCTATTCCACGATTGTCCAGATGTAGCAGTGGTACTTTTTCGACGAAACATGTCTACTCTTTATGTGTGCTCGTATGAGTTGGACATTACTGGAAGGCATAGTAAATGCTGACAGATCGGTAAGATCTCCGTTATATTGTTGGATAAGAAATGATCCACTGCTGCGTACGTGTTCACTGTAATAACTGGGCGCAAGTTTTTTTTGGTAGGTGCCTACATCGAAAAGGGTCAATTCTTCAGCGGTCAATATCGAAAATAATTATATTAACTAAAATCGTTTAATATTTTTAACTAAAATTGTTCCAAAAATCTTAAAAACATGACTAATAAAAACCCTGGGACCGATTTTTTTTTAATAATTTTTAAAATTATATGTTAATGCAAGTAATCATTTGGAAGTACTCTCATGTCTGGGCAGCATATGGCCCAAACCCGGTCAATGTCCTTTGAATTTATAAAAAAATATTCATAAATTATAATACAATTTTGAGGCACTCAGTTTCTCTTTACTTCTAGTTCTTATTATGGTGCGCCCTTTGGTTAAATTACCACGTGTTGTAAATTATAATGTTTTAATGTATTTGAATTGGAAATAATAGTTAATAATAACAATATATTTTTAGTTATAATTAGTCATCATCATTGAATTATTTGGATTATTTATTGCATTTTTTTATGACATTATCTTATAATATGTAATTAAAATGAATAGCACCAATAGTATAGATATAAGCGACTTGGTTTGTAAACTGTAAGCTTATGTTTTGGTGAATAAATAAAAAAAAATATGAAAAAAAAAGAATATGAAAAATGAAATTACTAGATCCTTCAAAACAACAACACAAATGTGACAATCACAAAATTAAATACTTCAGTTAATTCAGCGTTACTTTCTAAAATTTCAGCAATGAATTATCAACACAATGTCTTGGAGCGACACGGGTACTTTTAATTATTAGAAACTTTAATAAACTTCACAGACTCGTAAGAAAAAAAAAGCCCACGACAGGCAAAAACATACCAACGGACAACACACTAATCTTATAACAGTGTACTTCCAATGTACAGAAACTGAATAAAACCACAGGTAAAAAAACTGTGCATTATACTTACATCATCAAATTAAAAACTATCATTCGTTGCGGAAATGAGGCAACAAGCCGTAATACTTATGGAAGTCATTGTTTTAATATAATGGCGCTGAAACAAAAGAGCTATTAACTGTACCCACTCGGTACAGTCATAGGGACTATTAAAGTTATATTCGGATTCATTTGTTGGTTTTGGTCCTTTGAGTCGCAAACTTTTTTATTTTGGTCCTTTGAGACATAAAGGATACATAAACCATAATTATAAATATTTGTTTTTCGTAATATTATAGTACAAAGTATAAGTAGACAAAAATACAAGAAATAAATGGTAGTCTCGGTGGAAGAATAATACGGTATTATGCACCATCGTCAATTGACGTACTTTATGAGCTGAGCTGTATAGATTTTTTATGGAAATAAAACCTTATGACGTCTACGTCACTAATAATCGAATTTTGTACTAAATTGAATATGAACCAATTTTTTTGTGTAAAAACAATTAAAAGAGGTTTTGTAAAAAAATGTGTCTTACATTTATTGGTTAATTATGTAAAATACCCAATTATTTATTATTTTTAGCCTACAAAATTTAAATATAGGCTAAAAATGATAAAGATATACATATCTGTTTTATTTCCCAGACCAGAAATAACAAAATGGCAAAAAGGGCAAAGATTTTACCTATTTTTTTCAACCATCAGTAGGTATCTTGAGATAATATAAGCATCAACATAGTTCCTCCATCTTCATCTAGGTCTACTACTATGTAGCTAGGTGTTTCCTGGAGGTTACTGGCGACTGGGACCGCTGTTAACTGGAATCGTGGTCCCAGTTGCCAGTTCCATTCATTTTAATATCTTTGTTTGGGCAACTGGGACCACCTACTTCAAACCACAAAATTATAAGAAAATAATATAATTATTCGCCAAAAACAGTACAGTTTAATGGAAAGGTTGCCAGTCTTCTTAATAAAAATGTTAAAATAATGTAATTGGGACCACGGTTCAGTTTATTGCGGTCCCAGTGGCCGGTATCCCCTTTCCCGGCTCCTACTTTGTGCTAGATTTATTAATGTGAAATTATTAATTGGTCTTTTGAGACAATTTTGTCGAAGACAATAAATAATGATACAATCGGTATTGTTCATACAATAGTATACCATCAGCTAGAGATAATAGTGACGATGTAATCTGTATTGTGATTACATTATGGACGCACGCACACAGAATCCCGTTCACTTTTACTCTCTGTTCATATAAAGATGATTAGGTACAATTTGTGTATCAATTTAGTTGTATCATCATAAAACACGCTAGCTTTAGACATTCTGATAGAAAAGGTAAATGATTTACACTCTATACAAACTAATCAAAATGACAAACCCGACGCTTTAGATTTTTATGGTTTCAAGATTATCTTCACACGATTAAGGTTCATTTTTTGTAGGTTTTGAATATACAAACGAATCAAAATAACGAACCTGAGGCTTTTGATTTTTATAGTTTTCAACATTATCTTGACAAGATTGAGGTTCATTTTGTGTAGGTCTTGATTCTCCTGTAGTTGTAGACACACAATGCTATGTATTTATTAATTAGGGTTATTTTTGAATGTTTCATGTACAAAAGTATTTAAATGTGGTTAATTTTAGTCATTCCCTAAAAGTCAACCATTGGTGGTCAATAAGGTGTATCCTAGAAGGACATTAATAAAAGAAGTGAATTGAGGAAATATGGGGTATAAATGACCATATTTTTTTGCGTAGATTTAGAGGTTTAATTTTTTCAGAGTTTCAAAAGATTGTAGACTAGAAAGTATTTTGTTAATTTCAATTCTATACCTAAACTCATGCTTGAGAAAATACAACGAATTGGTGCCGGCTAAGGATAAAATAAGGCTTCCTCTTAAGCTTCGAATATAGGACCTAAAAAAATGCAAAATTATGCTAATTTTCCAAAATTCAAACTAAGAAAAAGTTAGAAACTACAGCCAGTCTGTCCTTTAAAACAATACTTAACCTTTCGATGACCAAGCGACAGCCGGCTGTCGCGCTGCTATTGTCTTTCTATTGTGTCTCGAATTACGTGTGTTCGAAGTTTTTAAAAACTAAATTAGTGCATATCTCAGTATTACCACAGATTAATAAATAGTTACTACGTAACAGATACTTCACTCCAATACAAAAACCAAAATACCTACGCTATAATAGCCTACAAAATCACAATAATAATACCAGTTGTTTACAGCAAGGAGAAATGTACCATAATTACGCACAAAGAGAGTTGATATTCTTTTGCCCGCCGCGCGACTTACGTGTGTTCGTGTCGTCCAGCAAATCTGCTAGGATTATACGTATGATGACAATGGTAATAAAACAAATGTTTTAGAAAAACAATTATTTTTTTATTTATTGATCAAATATTTTTTAGTTTGATAAAATGACTGATGCATATTTTTCGTTCCTTGAATTCCCGACTAATATATTTTAGTGTCGAAAATATCCAAAACCGCGTGAATAATTTTAATAAATAATCAAAAGGGAAACAGGAGAATTGGGAAACAGGGGAATTGGACAATAATCACGCAAATAATTACGTGGTTTCGGCATTTTGATAGTCAGCGCTGTACCCGTGACGCGCGAGCACTCAGGCGGGCGCGCGACAGCCCGGTGTTCGTTGTATCGTCGACGATACGCGAAGCGGTAGGCATAAAACGCGTGGCCTTGAGCGAGTGACGGACGCCTGGTATTACTCCTCAGATAAGCTACACACTTCCCCGGCTATACATTATATACCTGCTATTATATGCGACTGTACTCAAGTTTCCGGTAAGAGGTATCGTTATATAACTTGCATAGTGCAGTTTTGGTTTGTTTTTGTATTTATTCTACTTATTATATACAAGTTTTGATCGCGACTTCATCTAATGCTGAGTTAATAGATGGATTAACCATTTCGACGACCAAGTGACAGCTGGCTGTCGCGCTGCAATTGTTTTTCTATTGTGTCTCGAATCACGTATGTTCGAAGGATGAAACCTTCTTTATGAATAAGTTTGTATTTTGACGAAAATGGCATGAAATTCGATAAACTAAAAAACGACTGGCCATCCATACTAATATTATAAATGGGAAAGTGTGTCTGTCTGTCTGTCTGTCTGTCTGTCTGTTTGTCTTTCTTTCACGGCAAAACGGAGCGACGAATTGACGTGATTTTTTAAGTGGAGATAGTTGAAGGGATGAAGAGTAACATAGGCTACTTTTTGTCTCTTTCTAACGCGAGCGAAGCCGCGGGCAGAAGCTAGTATTATAATATATAAATAATAATAAATATCTTGGGACAACTCACACACGGCTAACTAATTCCAAACTAGAACAGAACTAGTACCGTGGTAACCAGTATACCTGCATTCTATACAAATAAAAACTTCTTATTCTATTCTTATTTCAGACAACTGATATACATACCTATTACCTACTTATATAATTTATTAATACATACCTACATTATTATCATTGATAAATTACACCGGGACACACAATAGAATAGAATAGAATTATTTTATTTTTGTTATGTGCATTATCTATATGATTCAAATATTCAGCCATTTCCGGCATACAAATATATATGGTTTAAAATAAAATATGGATCGTCATAACAATAACAAACAATCGTGCTCATCACACGAAGCTTGTCCTAGGTGGGAATAGAACCCACGACCTCCGGCTTAGCAGTCAGAGTCCACCACCAGACTAACAAGTCCGTCATTATGGTCAGTAATTTTTCAGTTTATCGCGGACGGACATACAGGTGCGTCTGGCACTTAGTTTAATAATATGTAAGGATAGAATATACAAATTTTATATAGATAGATAGTAAACTCATAGTAAGTAAGATTCTACTTATTCTTAACTACCTTTTGCCCGCGACTTCGCGTGGAATAATAGTTCCCGTTCCCGCGGAATTTCCGGGATGAAAACTATCCTATGTCCTTTCTCAGACTATATCTGTACCAAATTTTATTCAAATCGGTTCAGTGGTTTAGGCGTGAAGAAGAGACAGAGAGAGTTTCTTTCGCATTTATAATATTAGTACGGATTATAATGTATATCACTCCTAAGTTCTATGCTTTCACTAATAGTTTGTTTTTTTCTTTTGTACGATTTGGTTTAAGATAGTATGAAAGTTGTGAGGTTTGGTTCAGGCCGTTCTCAGCATTCTTTTGTTTAATATTTTTTATAGTCTTGCGTGTTTTCTTTTTACAGTAAATGGATTGAGTTCTACGATTCGTCTCAATCTATAAATATTTGTTTTGTCTTTTCAAATAATATATAGGTGAAAATAGTTAGGTGTTTATAATTTTTAGTGCATTACTTCCTAATAGAGTTTGGTTGAAAGCAATAATTTCACATACTACTGGTTTGTTTTAAAATATTTTTGTGTTAGTAGTGCTGTCCGTATGACGTTTGAGTAAGTTTGTTACGGACTTTTCTTCTCAGGGTAGTCAGCTAGGAAACACCGGTCAAAAAGCTATACTGTCGAGTGTCGTGTTAAATTGTTATCCATACTAATATTATAAATGGGAAAGTGTGTCTGTCTGTCTGTATGTTTATCTTTCTTTCACGGCAATACGGAGCGACGAATTGACGTGATTTTTTAAGTGGAGATAGTTGAAGGGATGGAGTGTAACATAGGCTACTTTTTGTCTCTTTCTAACGCGAGCGAAACCGTGGACAAAAGCTAGTATTTTACTAAATTTTAAAATAAATACAATTTTATCTTTTTTTATTATTTTGACGCACCTAATATAACAGCTACAGTGGGTGAATGTTTTTTTAAAATAACTTTGACTTATAGTTTCCGTGGTTTTGATCAAGTGGGCAGTAGTAGAAAATTATAATGCCACGCAAACCTGAACAAACATTTGTCCCATTTAATCGAACCAGCGACTCGCAGTGCCGCCGCGCCGCCGCATCTCTCAGGCTGAGGCTACAGTGGGCAGCGATTTGCGATGCGAATGGAAGAGCGAAACTAGATAAACATGGAATGGCTACATTATAAGCGAAATTTTGTCGTATATTCGATTTAATTTCGCTGATACGTCGATGTAGCCGGTGCCGCGATTACAGTGATGTAGTTCCTGTCGCAGAACAAAATCAAAGATCGCTAGTAGTATTTGATGAACGGTGTAGCCATAAACGTGAGCATCCATGTATTTGTTTCAATCGCTAATGTGTCGCAGCTCGCGTCGCAGACTAGTGTAGCCTCAGCCTCAACCACAGCTCCACTATCATACAGTCACAAGTATAATTATTTTCAAATTACTCCGTAGTTTAGATGACCTGGATCTAGCTCTCATAACTATCGCTAAATCAGTAGACTGTGAAAGTCTAGGACATAATAAGATGATAGTTATGTGCACATGGCATGCAATCTTGTTACTGTTTATGTGAAAGTATGTGGCGAAGTATGTGTGTGGATGTCTGTTGTTTTTGTTTTAAGATTTTTGTGTTAATATTGTTGTAGTTAATTGTTTTTAATAGAAAGTTTATTTTGGACAGCACTGACATCCCGTGCCCCGAAAAGCACGTAAAGCCGTTAGTCCCGGTTGTCATCCGTAGAACTTTGACAGTCGTTACGGGTACGCCAGAAGGTCTGACCAGTCTCTGGGCACGCCGTTATAGCGGCGGTAAGACCCCTCTTTGAGGAGTGGCTGGAGAGGCGTCATGGCACTCTCACGTTTCGCTTGACACAGGTCCTCACCGGACATGGTCAGTTCGGGAGGTTCCTGTGTCGGTTTCGGGCGGAAGCGACGCCTGGGTGTCACCACTGCAGCAACGGTCGCCTGGAGGACACGGTCGAGCACACGGTGGAGGTGTGCCGCGCATGGGCGGAGCATCGACGTGTCCTCGTAGAGGCGATCGGCGGCGGTGACCTCTCGCGCCCGGCGCTGATTCAGGCCATGCTGCGGGGCGAGACGGAATGGGATGCCGTCGCCTCCTTCTGCGAAGCAGTTATGCTAGTGAAGGAAGCGGCGGCGCGCGAGAGGCAACGACGAGCCTCTCGCCCCGGACTAAGACCCAGGCGAAGACGTCGAGAGTCGCAAGACGACTACCGGCCACCGTAGGCGCGGTTCTGCGGATGGCGAGCGATGGGTAGCTCGCCGCCCGGCTAGGACCAGGACCGCGTAGACGGCGCGTTTTGTTCCACGCGCGCCTCAAAGAGAAGGAGTCAGCACAGGAAGGGGCCCAACAGAATGTTTATAATAGTTACCGTGACCTCGGAACATAAAGGGCAATCGAAGGAACATGAGTGGGTTTTAGTCAGTAAGAGTCTGACACGCCCTCCCGTCGCACCCAGGACGGGAGCAGTCATTGGATGATTTCCCACTCACCAAAAAAAAAAAGGTCTGACCAGTCTAACCAAGAGGTATCGTGTCGCCCAGCTACTGGGTTGTGGAGGTCTGATAGGCAGACGCTTCACGTAAAACATTGGTATCCAACTGAATCCGGTTAGGCTGGAAGCCGACCCCAACACAGTTGGGAAAAGGCTAGGGAGATGACGCTGGTTTTTAATATGGTAATGTTAATGTTTAAATAAATAACAGTAATATTGTAACGAAGCTTGTTACACTAAGATTAATGTATGGATGGTGTTACTCATTAACGCAAAAAAATCTGATCGAATTTGGATGAATCTTTACCGACATAGAGGTTGTACATGAAAATCACATAACTACATAACATCACACTATGACCCACAGGAGTGTATCAGTAATTAAGATCATAATAACAAGGATGTAAAGATTCTCGATCTCTGTAACTTGTAGTCGGACTGGAATATTTTTAATCGAAAATTATTGTTTCAATATGACCTAAAAAGGATCTTTTTGCGTCAATAACATTACAGCTTTGTTGGTTTATCACAAAAAAAGTTAAATAACGAGGCACATAATTCTATATTTATTATTCTAGGTATTCTCTTTGCATAATAGGGATGACGACAACATTAAAAAAATGGCATTCTGTTTAGTCCGTCTGATAGATCGGCCAAAAATACGTGACACGTATTTTTTGCTTGATCAAATTAATAAAAAAATACAAAGATAAAGAGCAACAAAGTTCCGGAGTGGGGGCTTTTGACGTCACCGTCCTGCAAAATATGTATCTGATCGTGACGTCATGCGCAACTTTAAGCCACTGTATCTTCGTCATTTTTCGTTTACGAGAAAAAAGAAAAAATACGTGTCCAAAAATTTTTGATAATCTATCTGACGGACTTATTACTTTTTTTTTGTCGTCTCGCCTATTATGGTAGACGGGTTTATAAAAGGGTGCAGTAACCCAAGGCGCGGTGATGCCGCGGGGAACAGCTAGTATAAATATATCTGTGTAGAAATGACGTGTTTGTTATCTTTACGGTTAGTTTCAGGTCGGGATAAGCAGCTGAATGAGATGGCTATTGTTGTTATTTATACGAATTTGTTTTGATCTACGTTTCTTAAAGACTGCAGATGCATATTGACCTCAAGGATTCGTAAAGTAAAGAAGTATGGTTGATGGGACATCACAGACATACTTCTTTACTTATAGAAAACTAAAAGTAAAGAAAAAAGTCACAATCTTACTTGCCCGGATTCGAACCCACAACCCCTAACATGAGAGCGGGCACGAGGCCATCATGATATAAGTAAAGAAGTATGGTATTGTTCAATAATTTATGACTCAGTTATTCAGTAGTATTGGAGAAAAGGAAAAGGGGGTTCAGTAGCACTGTTTATCTCATAATTTAAAACAGTATAAACTAAACTATAATTAAAAAGAAATTAAAAAATAACTAAATAACCCGACAGCTAAACAAAGAGAAATACAAAATTTGTTACACACTCAAACGCACCTAAACAATTACAAAAATAAAATAAATCTTAGAATATTTCTTACATACTGCTTACATTTACATTACACATACATTACATTACATTTATGCACACAACTCCTATGTGTCATTGGTAACTCTTTTATTATTATTTTGTTTAAATTTATTTTTTTCTTTTATGGGAAAGTACCCACACAAGTGTTTATAAATAATTTAACAATTGTAATACGGGAGCTACATCTGCCAACAAACTGTTTTACAGTTTGGCGGAGGTAATAATGTAATGTGTATTTATAAACAAAAATAAACGCTTTTTCATTTTTTCATTATTTTTTAACATTACATACATAGTTTCAGATTATTTACTTACTAGGTCTCCCCTTTAGGCTTGAATTTCCAAAAATCGTTTCTTAGTGGTTACCTCAAAGACTATACAACCACTTGACCGCTCATACGGGTGATTCGGGCTCACGACACTTAAATGGAATATCACTTATAAGAGACGCAGGTATGAGTGCAATTTTTAGTACTGACCAGTTGTTGGATCCGTGCACACTTCCTAATTTCGGTACCTAAAAATACATTTATCGTATAAAACCGAAGCAAAAATGAGTACATGTGCAATAAAATGGTGCGGAAAATGTTCTAAAACATCTAGTTATAAAAAAGATGGCATAAGTTTTCATCGGTAAGTAAAATATGTTTATATTTATTACAATTTGAGAGCTCAAGCTAAACTGGTTGGTTTCGAAAAAATTCATACCGCGTTGATGTCTTTTGAAAAAGTCCTTTACTATCACTAGAATATTAGATAAGTCTATCCCTTTCTATTCGTAAGTACTTCGTACTGTGTCCTGAAGTGATGTGACTTCACAAAACACAGTAGTGAAATTATTTTATCGATAATTTTTAATGGTAAAATAAAAATAATGTTTCGTTTTAATGTTTTCATTTTAGATTTCCAAATATTCCGGAAGTTAAAGAAAAATGGGTTAATGCCACTAACAGGGAAAACTGGCTTCCAAAATATTATAGCGTCATTTGTTCAAGGCATTTTACAGCTGATTGCTTTGAAGTTTTAAAGGACCGACGCCGTTTGTTTAGTTCGGCAACGCCGACCCTATTTTTGCCTGTTTTGGTAAGATTTGTTTTATATACAGGGTGAAAAGTTTCAATGGGCCCTGGAAGAAAACTACCTTAAAACATTAAGATGGATTATTTTACTTAAAGGAAACATTCCTTTATTTTTTACAACAAATAAAACTGCATTCAAAGATTTTCGAAAATCCGCTTCCCACTCCCGGGAATCGAACCGGTTAAAATCCAAAAAAGTTACACTTTCTATTTTAATGGTGTCAAACGTTAGGGCATTACATAAGGACTTAATCTCTCTAACAAACATGGTTATTTAAATAAAAGGAAAACCATAAATCTTAAGAAATTTATTTTAATTGAACGAAAGTTTCGAAAGTTAAAGTCGTCCTTTGATTTGAAATGTTGAAATTTCATGGTTTTCCTCTAATTTAATTTACCATGTTTCTAAGAAAGATTTAGTCCTTTTATAAAATAAATGAATGTTTCCTTTAAGTAAAATAATCTATCTCAAAGATTTAAGGTAGTTTTCTTTCAGGGTCCATTAAAACTTTCCACCCTGTATACTATCGTTTCGTATGATTTAACAGTATGTAAATTAACAGAGGGCGTTCCGCTAATCAGTATAGGTAACTTTATTTATTTTCGCAAAGCTTGAAAAAGTTTATGTGGCCGTCGGCCGATGATTTTATTATGTACTAGCTGTTCCTCGCGGTTTCACCCACGTTACATTAAGTGTTTGGTTACTGCTTCGCTCCCATGGGACATAGCGTGATATTATATCACCTATGTTACTCGTTGACAATGTAGCTTTCGAATGGTGAAATAATTTTTAAAATCGGTCCAGTAGCTTTTGAGCCTATTCATTACAATCAAACAAACAAACAAACAAAGTTTTCCTCTTTATAATATTAGTGTATATTAGTGAAGATATAGAATATCTATGAAAAGCGTATTTTTTTAACATAATACGTAGATACCTTTACGTGCATACTCTTTTTTGTAAATTAGACCTTAAACAATTCTTCTAAGCGATCGAGGCCGCGAGCATAAGCTAGTAATTATATACATAAGTATAATAATGAATAAAATACTTATAATTCTATTATTATAATAATGTTAGCGTATACATATAACATCCATTTTCTGAAGTCGGTAAAACATAACACGAAACAAAAAGAAATAACAATAAAAAACCTTAAAATAGGTTTTTAGGTAATAGATCTTTTTGTTTTTTATTTAACTATTCCGTTTTATAATCAAGTGTATTATTTTTTTATTAATTGATTTAAGCTACTGCTTGATTGCGAAACCTTTTTTAATATAACCTTATTTTTATAAAACCCTGTTTTATTACAAAATTGGGTCTTATACAACTAATAATTTGAATAATTATCGATATCGATATTTTTTTAATCACCCTTTTGCAATCCCTAAAAAATCAGCTGTCAAATTCATCGACCAATCACAGCGGGCGAAGCTTAGCTCCACCCCTTCGTTATCTGGTGACTTTGATTTAGAACAAAAACATGCCTATACGCACTCCACTGGTTTGCTGCTTCATGGGTTACCTACTCTTTACAAAGAGCACACCTTGCAAATTTCGTGTCTCTAGGACCAGCAGCTTAGACTGTACGTTGATAAATCAACAGTCAGTCATCAGCACACAGCAACATCAACAGTCAGCTTACCATTATAATAGACTAGCTTTTGCCCGCGACTTCCGCGTGGAATAAAAGTTCCTGTTCCCGGGTGATTTCCGGAATGAAAATTATGCTATGTCCTTTTTCGGGTCCCAGACTATATCTGTACCAAATTTCATTTAAACTGGTTCAATAGTTTAGGCGTGAAGGAGAGACAGACAGAGTTTCTTTCGGATTTATAATATTAGTACGGATTTCTTGCTCTACAGTAGGTATATTATTTCTCTTACACCAGACACAAGTTCCTAAATCACTCAACGACGAACAAAAGATTCAGCAAGTCAGTCAAACTTAGCAAGCGTACAGATTACTGGTGTACGTAAGACAGCTCTCATTACTGTGCAGCTTTGAATGCAACAATCTTAGTACGATAGAATCTCTTCCTCAACATTTCAATTCGCACTCGGATAGTATATTGTGTCGGTTTGCATAATATTTCACTTCCATCTTTGCATAACATGAGCTAAACCAAAAAGTTAAAATAAAAGACTTGGAATGTACAGTCAGTGAAATAGATAGGTGAACAGGGTCGAGAGAAATAAGCAAGCAATTAGCAAGTGCTTAAGCTATTATACAATACCTTTTTTTTGGGGATTGGGAATTCATTAGATGACTGCTCCCGTCCTGGGTGCGGCGGGAGGGGGTGCCAGACTTTTACTGACTAAAACCTACTCATGTTCCTTCTGTTGCCCTTAATGTTCCGGGGTCAAGGAAACTATTACAAACATTACGCAATCCCGGCAGGCGTTGGCCCTGTTGGGTCCCTACTCGTGCTGACTTCTCTTTGAGGCGCACGTGGAATTCTAACGCACCGTCGACGCGGGCCTGGTTCTAGCCGGGCGGCGAGCTACCCATCGCTCACCATCCGCAGACCCGCACCTACGGTGGCCGGTAGTCGCCTTGCGACTCTCGAGTCGACGTCTACGCCTAGGTCCCTGTCCGGGGCGAGAGGCCCGTCGCTGCCTCTCGCGCGCCGCTGCTTCCTTCACTAGCATAACTGTTTCGCAGAAGGAGGCGGCGCGGCGGCTTCCCATTCAGTCCCGCCCCGGAGCATGGCCTGGACCAGCGCTGGGAGCGAAAGGACACCGCCGCCGATCGCCTCTACGAGGACACGGCGATGGCTCGCCTATGCGGGGCACACCTCCACCGTGTGCTCGACGGTATCCTCCAGGCGACCGTTGCTGCAGTGTAATACAATACCATTGACGGGTTGTTGGGCTAGTGTACGGATAGCTCATATTTATTGTACAGTCAGAAGCTAAATCATTTTGATTGTCACCGTACAAATTAAAATTAAGATAAATAAATAAATAAATAAATAAATAAAATTCATTTATTTCAGGTAATTACCCATATACATTAAGATTAAGTTTAAATTAAATTATTAAATTAAGTTATCGAATTAAATTACATTAGTCGATTTTTGAATATTTATAAATTACATAAAACTAGATAAAACTTATTTAATTAATTTACGCCTACTGCCATATTGCTGTCATCGTTGTTCTGCACGTTCTTCTGTCAAAATTATATGAATGACAACAGGGACTAACGGCTTTATGTACTTTACGCCAAGATAAACTTTAGAAAGTACATTATGTATTGAAAAAAACCGGTCAAGTGCAAGTTGGACTCGCGCAACGAGGGTTCCGTTAATTTTTTTTATGAAATAATTACAAATTTACGGGTTTTGGAGTTTTTCCTTTACTTATGCTACATGACCCTGCTTCTTGCCAAATTTCATGATTCTTGGTCAATGGGAAGTACCCAATAGGATTTGATTCGCTCAAAATGCAATATAAACCGCCGTGTCTTTTTATTGCCTTGATTTAAAAACTTGATTTTTTCACTGCTTTGTGAGATAGCAAACTTGAGTATGTGATATTAATTTCAGCTTGATATCTCGACGCGTTCCTGAGAAAAAGGTTCTTGACAGACTGACGGACAGACGGACGCCGGATGTGAACTAACTACAAATTTACGGTTTTCGGAGTTTTTCATTTACTTGTGCTACATAACCTTGCTTCTTGCCAAATTTCATGATTCTTGGTCAATGGGAAGTACCCTATAGGTTTTGATTCCCTTGAAAATGTCTAAATATGCAATATAAACCGCCGTATCTTTTTATCACGTTGATTTAGAAACTTGATTTTTTCACTGCTTTGAGAGATAGCAGACCTGAGTATGTGGTATTAATTTCAGCTTGATATCTCGACGCGTTTCTGAGAAAAAGGGTATTGACAGACGGACGGAAGGACGGACAGACGGACAACAAAGTGATCCCGTAAGGGTTACGTTTTTTTACCTTTTGAGGTACGGAACCCTAAAAAGTCACATATTATTACCCTAATTATGAGACTTTTTCAATAAAGGACAAGTTTTTTAATCTCACAAGGACTTGTACTCACACGGACAGACAGACAGACGGACAGCAGAGTCTTAGTAATATGGACCCGTTTTACCCTTTAAAGACATGATTTTAGGGTACACGGGTAGTTAACCTGGAATCGAAACCATAATTTTCCACTGAGCTCACGATAATTAAGCCTAGGTTTATTTTAATTTCATTCCCACTGTAAACGATGAGTGGACTGTATGATTTGTGGTGCGGATGATTGAAAGCCTGAGAACAGAGAAGTATGATATTTATTGAATAAAACACGAATATTAACAATTAGTGGAAATTATAAACTGAAATGTAGCTATGACAACACTAGACAAAATATGACAAGCTTTCTTCTAATTTAAAACTGATTCCAAAAAAGATACAAAAATAATATAGTATCAAAAAAGAGGTTGCTCTGCAACATTCCCGCCCCTTGTGCAGAAATGCACAGTCAAGGAATGAGACGGATAACTTTACGGCAGGGGCGGCGCAATGTGCCAGCAGCTGTAGCAACGTCCACCACCCTAACAACACCATCTTTTCCTGGGTACACTGAGGAGATACGTCCACGCGGCCAGCTTCCCCGTGGTAAGGTTTCATCGGCGGTGATTACGATGTCATCCACCTCATGTCTTATGGTTCGATCTCCTGGTAAGCGAGGCTGTAATGTTGGCAGAACTTCACGGACCCATCTGTTCCAGAAATGATCTGCGAGGCGCAAAGCCTTGCGGTACTCGACTCGCCCACAGAGGTCTCCATCTGAAAGCGTGGCCGGGAGAGCTTGTGTAGATGATGATCCAATTAAAAAGTGGAAAGGCGTTAAGGTCTCCTGGTCATCCGGGTTAACAGAAACATGCGTTAGTGGATGGGAGTTCACTATAGCTTCAGCTTCAAGTAGGAGCGTTATCAAAATTTCCTCCTTGGGAGCTCTTTCGTGAAGCGTGGCCCCTAAAGCAGTCTTAATTGAGCGAACCATCCGCTCCCAGCATCCGCCAAACGTAGGTGCAGCTGGAGGTATAAAGCGCCAAGTAATGCCTCTGTTCGCCGCAAAGTTTTGTACGTCGCTTTGATAGAATTCCTTTAAAAGCCGATTGGCTCCTACGAAAGCAGTTCCATTATCAGAAAAGATCGTATCAGGTACCCCTCTTCGTGCGATAAATCTTCGGAGACTCATGATCGCAGAATCAGCGGAAAGATTGTGGACAACCTCCAGGTGAACAGCTCGAGTGGTTAGACAGGTGTAAAGAGCCACATAGAGGTTGCAAAAATTCGATAATTTTAATTTTCGAATATTCGAATATTTTTTCAGTGCTATTCGAATTTTATTCGAATATTCGAATAATAAAAAAAAATTAAAAACACAGAATATCAGCGTTTATTGCTTTCGGAACTATATTTTTACGCAGATAAGTAAACCTACTACAGTAATTATTTACTTATTCAACAAAATTTTAAATCAATTAAACATGAAAATGTTATCTCGATATCAGGACGGCCACTAGTCGATATGCATTTAAGCGGAAGTTGAGGATCTATTTTCATAACAAATGAGCAGAGTTTTTTCACCATTTTCTTCCTTGTATATTTATATATTTATATATTACATATTTATATATTAAGTATATATATCTCTTAGATAAATTTGTATTTAAGACTACCCACTTAATTATGTGTTTTAACTATTATTTTTTTGTTGGTTTTTCTGTAAATTTGTGTCCTTTTATTGTTTTTAATAATGCACCTGCCATGTTTATATCTCATCAACTCTGGGTTGACTGGTAGAGAATGCCTAAGACATTAAGTCCGCCGTTGTACGCTTGTGCATGAAGTTTAAATAAATAAAAATAATCAAAACAATTATATTTTTATAAATAAATTTAAAAATCTCTCTCTCTCTCGGTAATAATAAAACAAAAAGTATCACATACATAATACGTAAATGTGTCGTACAAACGTTACAGTATTATTTTCATAATATGCGTAATGCGCATAAGTGGCGTGCCTTTCATAGAAGCCGAAAAGCCGGGCTTGCTATTCAAAATTTGAAAATAACAAAAAAAAAAACACCTTTGAAATAGTGTAATATCAGTTTTGTATAAAATCTACAAAATTTAAAAATTTAAACTTCGCGCGGTAAAAATTCAGTGCACGGGCCGGTGTAGTTACTATTTTCATGCCACAAGTGCCGTGCATTCGTTACGTGCGTAGATACAAAATGAACACAACGCGCTTTCAAGGTTTTATAGTGCTAATTCACTCGCACTCGTTGGCTTCTTACGGGGCTTAACCACAGCTTGTCCCTTTCACTCAAATTCATTCAACTTTTAAAAATACGACAGAATTTTTCGATGTTTGATGAATGAAATTCGTAGTAAAATTGACGAAATTATGCCAGGCTTGTGAATGTGTTAGTTTGACGAATTTGAACATTATTTTAAAGGAATAGAGATGTAATTTGGATGGCGTGCGAAATGCAAGCAACATAGCGCGATGCATGTGCGTATTTCTCTCTCTAGAGGAATAATATTTTCCAATTAGTTCTAACTTTGTTTTGAGCGGTACTGGAGCTTTTTTATACGAAACATAAACATATTTTAAAATATGAATGTTTTAAAGTATTGTGTAACTTTTATCAGTTTATTTTGTTTTAACGTTTGTGAATTTGTGATTAAGTTTCTGTGTTTTACCTTTTAATAGTTTTAGTAGAAGATGCATTCGGAAACGCATGCAATTGTTACTTGTGATGGATTAAGGTGTGTGAAATCATTACTCGGAAGGTAAATACTTTGAATTTTACAGACAAATACCATTTGTAACGCAATATTACCAAAATCATTAATTTTATACATGAAAATTGCCTAAAAAACAGCTGTTGGTTGGTAGAATTAAAACCTTCATCAACTTTTTACGCGGGCGTTTTAAATTAGAATATAAATATAATTAAATAATATTGGTCATATAGTTAAACTCAAGCGGCTCCAGAATAACTTGCTCTAAACAAATTATGGAACGATACAACAAACGGCTTGTGATGTGATTGCTGATACGTATTTGTAAATCTATTTAGTGATAGGTACCATGCCTTCAGTCACTCAGTGTGCTTTGTTGTTTGTCATCTGTAGTAAAGAAGCGAAGAATGAAGGTAATTATTTATGGCCGTTTACAATGTAAGTGTATTAGAATTTTTTATTTTATATTATAAAACCATTAATTATTTTTGCGCCATCTATTGGTGGCGAAAGTCAGCCAGCGAAATTCAAGAGCGCCAGTATTTTTTTAATAGATGGCTCTTACATCAAGTGAGGCGAAAAACGCAAAAGTGTGTGTGATTTGGCAAAGCAAACTTTACAGTTTTTTTTTATATATCGGGCTTGCCCTAATATTTCAAATTTTCCCACCTAGGCACGCCACTGTATGCAATATTACACTGTAAAATCAGATCCATCAATTATAATTCGGAAATAAATCAGATTTACCTATTATAACATTTTTAAACAAATTTAACTCTCCTGTTAATAATAAGAACAAAATAAACATCTCTCTCTCGCTCGTTATTAAAAAAAAGAAAAACTATCACATGTCACTAAAAAATCAAAATCGTCAATATTAATTCGGAAAAAATAGGATTTATTATTATAAAATTCTTAAATTAAGTAATTTTAAAGTCGTTCTCTCTCCTTAATACTCGTAAAAAAAAACAAAATATAAGTATCTAAAATCACTTCAAAAAAGACAATGCACCATTTTTCACACAAATAACAACGTGTTCAGTAAGTGACAAAATGGCGTCGAGTCAAGCAGTGTTGCCAACAACAATTTTGAAGTTCTATCAACATCGACTTTAAACTGATTTTTTTTTTGGTAATATTCGAATATTCGAATAAATATTTATTTACTATTCGAATATAAATTTGGAAAGAGTATTCGAATAATTCGAATATTCGAATATTCGATTGCAACCTCTAGAGCCACATAACGTTTTTCATGCCTTCTGCCAATGGTGACGTTAAGAGGTCCGAAGTAGTCAACGCCAGTAAAAGTGAAAGGCCGTTGATGATGTGCCATTCTCTGCGGAGGCAAGTCTCCTGTCACCGGAATCGCTGGAAGGCTTCTTCGAAAACGACAAAATGCGCATTTGCTCGCAACACTTCTTACTGTGGGTCGCAGGTGCAGTATCCAGTATTTTTGTCGAAGCTCGTTGACAACCAATTCGTTGTTACCATGTGCGGCAGTTCTCCGATGATAATGTTCCACAAGGAGCCTTACTACTGGATGCTTTCCGTCGAGTAGAATTGGTCTTCTAACTTCTGGTTGTACCTCCCTCACGTTACCAATTCTGCCGGCCAACCGAAGTAGTCTATCCTCCATTGTGGGTGATAACTTAGCAAGGCGGCTTTTCTTTGATACTGACTCGGATCGCAATAGGCAGCAATATTCATTTCTGAAACTGTCGAGTTGAACTCTTAGAAAAATTTGCCTTTCCGCTGCTTTTAGTAGGTCCGCTGTAAGAGGTATTAGAGTGGTGGACGCTACGTCTCGTCGACAAAGGGATGTCGCGTGATTATTACGGCGAGTGTTTGAATGACGTAGGTGACCGATATTGCCACAACCGACTTTAAATAATTGAGCGGCCTGAATAATTCGCGCTGAAGCCCGTATAAGGCGGAGCCAACAGCTGAAGCGTGCGAAATCAGCAGTTACCGGACTTGGCAAGTTTTCTGGAGTTGGAGTCAAATCGAGGAGTCCCACCAATTCGCTAGGCTTTAACTCCTCCCGAACTGGTGTGATTCTTGCTGGCTCTACGGGCCAGTCCTCTGGGAACTTTAAAAGAAATGGAGGTCCCGTGAACCAACGGCTCGACGAAGTTAAATTGAAATTGCGCGCACGTGTCGCGTCGTCAGCAACGTTCAAGTCAGATGCCACCCATCGCCAGTCTGCAACGTTAGAAATTTCAATAATTTCACCAATTCTGTGAGCAACAAATGGCTTGAACGTGCGTGCATCACTTCTTAGCCATCCTAGGACAGTCGTGGAATCAGTCCAAAAGAAAGTGCGTGATGGCTTTTTGATATGACTGTCCTTGATAGCCAAAGCTAAGCGCGAAGCGATCAAAGCGGCCTGCAGTTCCAAGCGGGGAATAGATGTTGGTTTTAAAGGAGATACCCTTGCTTTACTTGAAATCAGAGCGAGTCTTATTGAACCATCTTCATATAAGAGACGCCAATATGCCACACAAGCATATGCTTGCTCACTGGCGTCGGCAAAGATATGCAGTTCGCGGTGCAAAGGCTCAGAGTTCAAGCAAGACGCGTACCAACGTGGAATCTTTAAAGCAGCGACCTCGGCTACTGCTTGGAACCATTCATTCCACCTTGAGGCTTCTGAGTGTGAAAATTCTGTATCCCAATCGATATTGGATCTCCACGTTTGTTGAAAAAGTATACGACCTTTTACTATAATCGGCCCTAGCAAACCTAAAGGGTCGTATACACGCATCAAAAAAGAAAGAACCTTTCGTTTTGTCAGAGTTCTCGGTATAGATTTCTCTAACACGTTTCGAAAACCTAATGAATCAGAGGTAGGGTGCCATGATATGCCTAACGCCTTAATACTGCTGGAATAAGAGCCAAGGTCGACTTCCAAAGGCTGGACAGCTCGCAATTTTGCGGGTACTAGATTTAACGCCGTCTGATCATTGGAAATCCACCCCCTCATCTCCAGACAAGCAGCATTATGGACCGTGATTATATCGGCGGCAACCTTGGCAGCTGAAAATACATCTTCATGAGATCCCAGATAATCGTCCATGTAATGATCCCTCAGGATTGCGTTAACAGCTTCTGGGTATAATTCTAAGAATTCTTTAGCATTCTTGTTTTTTAAATATTGAGCGATAAAAGGACTACAGCATGCACCGAAAATGACAGCAGTCATTCTGAACTCTTTAATGGGTTGCTTCCTGGTCGTTGAATTTCCTTCAGGCCTCCACAGATACCGCAAAGCATCCCTGTCTTCTTTCCGAATTCTAAATTGTGGGAACATCTCTTTGATGTCTGCTATAAGTGCAACACGACCCTCCCGAAATCGAAATAAAATACCTAACAGTGACTGAAGTAAATCAGGACCAGGAAGCAGCATAGAGTTTAGACTGACGCCCTCATTTATAGCAGCGGCATCATGAACGACACGCAGCTTACGCTTTTGTGGGTGAAATACGCCAAAATGTGGCAAATACCACCTAATACCATTTAATTTGCTATTTTTAAGTTGGTCATGAAAAGTACTAGGGTCGCATTCCTCCGCGTACTCTTTGTGTAACATGTTTTTCATAAATGTGCAGTACGCCTGTGCGAACTCAGTTTCCCGACTCATGCGATGCTCAAGACTTAAAAAACGAGAAAAAGCTTGTGAATGACTATCTGGGACGCTTGTTATATTTTCCCTCCAAGGCAAACCTATCTCAAAACGTCCGGAGGACAAGCGCCTAACTGTCGATTCTAAAATTTCAATTGCACGTCGGTCTTCTTTATTGTGTAAAGTTTCTTTTTTACAAATCCCTATAGCCTCGAGTTTATATTGTTCTTTAATAAGAAACTCTAAAGAATCTAACTGGGGGTCTTTGATATTTACGTGATTCACAAAGTTGATAATGTTGGTTCTACTTGTCGACGACCCATAAAGTACCCAGCCTAATGCTGTCAAGCAAGCCACTGGTTCATTTCGGCTACCTTTCCGAACCTCCTGGTTAATTAACAAGTGCCAGTGGTCAGCACCGATGAGTACCATTGGAGTGGCGTCGACATGTGACAAAACCTCAACTAGGTCCGACAAATGTCTATAGCATGACACAGAGTTTTTATTAATTGTTTGTGACCGTAAAGAAAGAGAATCAATAGATCTTGCGTTGTTAACCAAAAAAGTTTCATTTGTGTACCTACCCTTAATATGAAAATTGACATGACGAATCTTTGTACTTTTACTGAGTCCGCCAACGCAATTCACTGTAATTAATTCTTCAGGTCCGGTAATTCCGACACTATAGGCGATGCTGGAATCAATCAGCGTGGCAGTACTGCCGTCATCGAGCAAAGCGTATGTGTCGATATCGCCTGCAGGGCCAGATACTACGACAGGTACAATTTTTAAAAACGTATGCGTTGGTGAAGACGATGCTTTATGATCGCGCTGAATACCGATATTCAACGTTACCTTTTCCTCAGCTGTGTTCTGCATGGCGGCTCCAGAGGATGACGTAGAAGGAGCGACACTTTGAGACGCGTTATCACACACAGCGTTGTTGAACGACTGTGTTCCAAGTGCACGCGATGTCGCGAACGTACCCTGCCTGCCATGTAAAAGAGGATGGTGGCGAAAAGAACAACCATCGACCCCACAAGGATTAACTTTACAAGACTTCCATTGATGAGATTTACGACTTAAACATCTGTAGCAAACCTTATTTTCACGTAACCAAGTCCATCGTTCATCCACTGAGAGTAACTTTATTTTGTCGCAATTTTTGACGTTGTGGTTTTTTTTTACAAAATACGCATTCTGTTTTATCCGTGCTATTATTGTGAGATACAGAATGAATGTTTTCGCGTTTGTTTACTTTATTAATGGACGAAGTTACGTGTGATTGTAGTGACAGACTTAACTCCGGCGACAAAGCAAATTTCACAAAGCGCTCATGTTCGCGAATTAGAAAATCAGACATCACTTTAAGTTTAGAAGTAAAAGGGCTTGTTTGTTCTGATGCGTAGTCAGACCATCTCATTTTTAATAAAGGATTCAACTTTCCTAAAATTACATGATAAAGCTCAGGTGAGTGAAGATACTCACAATGGTTAAGTAATTTAATCGTAGATAAACTATTCCGAACTGTGTTGGCGACTACACCAAGTTCTTTGAGGTCAATACCTACACGTGGTAATTGCCTTAGTACCTGTACCTCACCCAAAACTATTAACTCCGGGCTTGCAAAACTTCGCTCGAGTGCACACATGATCTCGTCAGGATCCTCAGCGGAGACGAGCAGCGACGCGACAGCTTCACGTGCGGGACCACGGAGCGCGCACTGTAAGCGCGCGACGTTCTCTGTGGGGGTGTAGGATATTTTAGTACAATTAAATAATTTTTTAAATTGAAGCCACTGTGATGCATTTCCAGCAAATGCAAAAAGGTCAATTTTTATTTTTTGTGGTCTGTTTTGTGTCGTTGCTAGAGACTTAGCTGCGGCGGCAGTGTCTGCAATTGCTTTTAATAGCAATGGAGAAAACTCATTGTGACAAGGCACTGTGTGGTGTTGTCCCTCAAGGCCCTCGGAAGAGGGTGGCAGCACCGTAGCGGCCAGCCCAGGCGTTTGAGGAATGAAACCTACCTGTCTTAAATTATGGTTTTCTACTATTAAAGCAGCAGCAGCCTGAGTGTCCATTGTCTCGAGATGGACAGGCTGTGAGACCTCAGTTGTAACATTTTCATTCTCCTTTCCACTATTAGAATTATTAATATTTGTTACCCAATTTTCTGTTCTTTTTTGGCTTGAAACACTCCGTTTGCTCCGTATACTACCCTCTTCCGCCTGAATCTGCTCCATCTCAGCACGAAATTCTGCTTCCTCAACCTCCGCAAGCTGTTGTGAGAGTTGCTGTTGCGCAAGTTGTTGTGCTTCCATCTGTTGCCTTTGTGCTTCAGCGAGCGCCTTCAAATTATTGTATTGACGGCGCTTGAAGGCAGCTTCCGCAGCGGCCTTCCGCGCTCTCAGCGTTGACGAAGCGTTCGAATTGGTACGTGCCGAGCGCATACTACTCGCGGCGTCGTCGTCACCAGGATGAACATTAGATGATTGTTCTACTAATGAAGGTGGCGATGAGGTATGAGGTGCTATGATTTCAGAGGATATGGCTTTACTTTTGCTACGTGTGTTCATGGTAACGATGAAAAAATATTACTACGGCAAATGAAAAATTTACGTGAGCTTACGAGATGAAACGAAAATGAAAATAAATTTTACCGTCGAAGGACCAAAATGTAAACGATGAGTGGACTGTATGATTTGTGGTGCGGATGATTGAAAGCCTGAGAACAGAGAAGTATGATATTTATTGAATAAAACACGAATATTAACAATTAGTGGAAATTATAAACTGAAATGTAGCTATGACAACACTAGACAAAATATGACAAGCTTTCTTCTAATTTAAAACTGATTCCAAAAAAGATACAAAAATAATATAGTATCAAAAAAGAGGTTGCTCTGCAACACCCACAAAATAATTATCGTCCCACGGGAACTGAGCAGTACCCAAATAACACTACTCGGGTTAAAATGTCGGAGACAGCTTGTCTATACTAATAAAGTAAAGCTGAAGAGTTGTTCTGTTTGGTTAAACGCGCAAAAGAATTTTACCATTTAGTAAAAGCCACTGAGATACTTTTTCAATACCATTTTTTTATATAGATATTTTTAGTGCAAATTGACTTTTTGAATTATTTGAAAGGTACGCTAACGCACATACATAAAAAAATTAAAAATATATCACCCGCGCCTTCGAAGTTATTATGATCGCAATTGGAGCTAACAAAAGAGTAAAACTAACTAACTTCGAAACGGCTGAACCGACTTTCAAGAAACATGTCTAGGAACCATCTCTAATAACTTACTTAAAAAAAAAACAATTTATATTTAAAACGATTCACCCGTTTTCGAGCTATACAGTGCAAGTGCCATCAAAATTAAGGGGGAAGCTTTTTTTTTGGGGAGTGGAAAAATCATCAAATGATGGCTCCCGTCCTGGGTGCGGCGGGAGGGCGTGTCAGACTTTTACTGACTAAAACCTACTCATGTTCCTTCGGTTGCCCTTAATGTTCCGGGGTCACGTTAACTATTATTTAAAACATTCCGCAACCAACGGGGAAACTTCACGGTAGCCCGCGAAATTATTATTTTCGTACGTTTTTTGCATTTTGCCGGCCATTCTCAGGCTGTACATTGAACAAAATTGATTTTCGGCTGTAAAAGGTTTTTAGTTACAGAAATATAAGCATTTATATCATCAATACAACCCTCACAGTGCATACAACTCGATTAAATGACTTTTTAATGAAATAGACAATGAACCGAGTTATATGCACTTTCAGGGCTGTTTCGATGATTTAAATGATCAATTCAATTCAGTAACAAAATAACTATTACAGTCTGGAATCATACTATATCAACACACACCCAGACTCTAAGCTGCAAATTGCAAAAATACGTAAGGAAAGTTTAATTTAGCGAGCTACCATGAACCACGAGCTAACATCCACCTTAAGTAATATTTACGTAGTAACTATTTATTAATCTGTGGCAATATCTAGAAGACCGATGCTCACTTACTGCCTTCCGCACAGCCCTCCTATGCATTGTCCTCTGCCGGCCTATTCTGTAAGATCTCACTTTAGTTCTCACTTCTGATTCCGCGGTGAAAACTATATTAGGTAGTACTATAACCCAATAAAAACTACGCTAGCGCCACTCAATGAGAACGTAGGTAATTTTTTAGTGGAAACTTGTCCAATTTGACATTGAATACTAAATATTTTTCACTTCAGGTGAGTTTCAAAAGAAATCGGGAATGAGATCGAAATCAAATTCGCACGCGATTTCTTACGGAATAGCACTGCTGATATAAATTCCGATTTAATTAGGTATCGAAGGTACAAAATCAATCAGAATTTCTGAACTTTCGGAATCGGAATAGAACCTCTATAACATCTCTAGTTTGTAGTGTGACTCGTAGTGTGGTGCAACGTTTTTTCTTTTAAATAATCTGAAACTTGCGTAGCGTAGAAATTAAGTTTACTTTACTTTAACGTAATGAATGAAGGTACCAAGACACCTAGTTATGTCTTACAATAGACACGCTCTCGAAAGGCTCCCATTCAATTACTATACCGTATCGATCTAAAAATAAACCAAAAAATCTTGTAACGGAACTAAATGCAAAAGTTCGACAATCACCATTCTTCTTAAATTCATTGCTGCTTGAAAACTGACCGATTAAAACGTAGTTATAACAAAACACGTAATGTAATTTGAACTTAGAATGATAGTGGTTCTATTTTGTTTTTTGCAGTATCAGTAGTTTCGATGATATAACCGTCTAGTTTGTGTAGACATATTTGTGCGTACATATTGCTTGTATGCAGGTGTCAGGTTAAAATGGTTGAGTATATAGAACAAAATAAAAGATTTTTGTTTCTCATAGACGCGTCATTAGGAGATGTGGTTCCGTACAAAAAATGTTTTAATGATGTCTGTGGTAGTAATGAGAGTTTTTCTTGATGTTTCTTTAGTTTTTGGTACTTAAGCGTATTTTAAATGGAATGTTAGTTTTACTTCGGAGTCTGATTTGTTTTTTTTAAGCAACAGATGTAGTGTTTGTGGTCATTAGGGAAAAGTTCATTAAGTCAATTTGTTTTTTTTTATATCAGTTACTATTAATAACTCGATCTTTGTCTGTAAGTCATAATTAAAAAATCCTTTTTTATAAATATTTAGTTTGAAATTATTGACAATTGACTTTTTTTCTCATTGTAATAAATTGTAAATAAGTTTGAAATTAGAAAATCTCTTATTAATTATCTAAGAGTGTGGCTTCTACGAGTAACATGATTTTGATCGTTAAAACTATTTAAAAACAGATTAAATAGCGCTCAATGAACTTACGTAACAGGCAATTTTTATTGCAACTAAAAGTTAATGTATCAATTCAAATATATCAATGTGTCAATACCAAAATCCCATTTGTTACAACATACAGCTATGAAAACCCGAAAACAAAAAGAAACAATCTACCCAAAGCAACCAAATGGTATCAAAGGACCAATTTTCAATCCAGCCAACGGAACCCTAAAAACGCAGCAGGCTTCACAGAACTAATAACAACCGCCCGTCACCTGACTATAAAAGTGCAACACACTTTATTGTGACATCACAAACACTTGTGCAACGCTCTGCCTTACATCAAAATGTGCACAGTAATTTTATATGTGAGTTCATTTTTGTGACATATTTTTTGTTTAAGTGAAACGTGGTTAAGTTTTAGTTTTTATTCTGGTGGTGGTTTGGAAATTTTGGTAAAGGTCTAAGTCAGGATTCGTGTGCGATTTATGGAGATGAGTTGCCCCTGAATCTCGTATGGATTTTAATCCAGCGAGAACCAAAAATCTATCTTGTTTCGTGAAATATTTTGTAGTGAATAGGCACTTACGGGTCTATAAAAATAACTCAGTTTTACTATCCTGTTAAAAATATTCCTTAATAAATTTCAGTGGAGTGAGCTTAAGATGAGCGGCTTATTTTTATTTTCATTTGAAGTTATCTGCAGAAAAATTTATTCATAAAGATTAATTTGTTCAAATGTTGTATGTGAAATTAGCTCAGCCCATTCCTGTAACGGTCTATTATGATTAAAACTGTCTGAAATCTAAGACCCCTTTTTTAATTTTTTAAAGATTTTTTTTAGTAAAATACGATTGTTTTGGAAGTACACGAAGTTACAGGCTAGAAACTTGCCCTTCTTCTTTAAGCTTAAATCTATTTCTATATCACTTTTTCAGTCGTTTTATTTTAACGTACAGACATACGACCGTGAAACAGATTGATGTAGTTACTTTAAGAATAAATAAGTCCAAATTACTCCATTATTTTGCTTCAGATTTTTGCAAAAAATAAAAAATAAATCCACATCTCACATTTTTCTAAGTGATTTCTAAGTTTTTCGTAGTGTAAGAAATTATACATACAATTTAGATAAAACACTAAGTATCTACATAAAACTTACGCGCAAAAGGACCAAAATTTTCAAACGCAAAAAATAGGAGATAATAGTCTGACCTACATACAAAACCTAGTATCACCAAAATCACAAAATCTTATATCTCTATGTACTAGTTGAAACACATTTATTTTATAAACAGCCAATATTATCACCCAGCAATTTTTCTTTCCCCGCCTCAGTGACAAAGCTTCTTTGTTATTTGCTCATATCGTTAGATTAAAGCTAAAAACTGCTTTTATCTGTAATAAATAACAGGCGGGGCTTGTTGCTGGGGTCGTGTGTCATCGCGAACCATTGGACACATTTTATACCCGCTTCTCAGGGTGGAAACATATGGGGAGAAAGTTTGATAGAGAACGCGGCGGTTTTGATTTTATCAGTGAAAAAAAGCTTTTAATAACAAAAAAAAAACTGCCTTCAAAAACTAAAAAAAACATCCTAAAATTCCGTACTGTTTTTTTTTTTTTTTGCATTGCCACCGTTTTTAGCTTTTGAACTCTGTTCCTTTTTTTATTAAAAAACTATTTAGAGGCAATTTTATGTTAGGTTGACGCTAAACTAAACAATTAATTTATTCAAGTCGTCGTCTATATAAATTAGACAAATATTCAAGACAAAAATATATCCATTAAATGAAAACTACGTAACTTTTTTACTGTGTTTAATGGCACCTATTCTGCGTCAAACTTCATAAGAATCACGTAAATTGGATTTAAAATCGCAGCCTAATCGGTGTATAAAATTGAATTGATAATCTTCTTCTTTTTAAAGCCGGTTAAAAATTAAAGACATCAAAGTATTTATGTAAACAAGATATTTTTTTGCAAAAAAAAACCGACTTCCCTAGATTTCGGCATGATACCATCATCAGATTCTGGACCTGATGACAATGGGACCATTTGGGAAGTCTACCCTTTCAAACAAAAAAATAATTGTTCAAATCGGTTAGTAAACGACGGAAACATGCGCGAACAAAAATAAAAAAATACAAACATGCTAATTGAGAACCTCCTCCTTTTTTAACAAGTTGATTAAAAAAGCGCAGCTTGTCTCAAAATCATTCCCAACGGTTAAAACTGAATTAAGAAATATATTTTGTATTATTTCTCGGTTATTTAGAAGACAGTTTGCCAATCAGTCTTACCATGAGGCATCGTGGTCGTCATGTCTTAGTAATTGTGTTGTGGATGTTGATGTTTGATAAGAAACTGTTTGAAACTGTTTTTTTTTCTTTCTTTCTTTCATAAGCAATCGCTCCTTGTGAAATTCCAGTATCCGATGCCCCGTTTGTCACACTTTCTAGATTCTGACTACCCCGCAACAGTTGTTAAGATCTACGAATGACAACCGTGCCTTCACGTAAAGCATGGAATGTGTCTGCAGTGGTGTCTTAGATAGACTTATTGATAAGATAGTATTTATTTTGCAAATTAGGTAAAAATTACACTTTTATACATGACAATAGTTTTTTGATAACTCCAAGTGAACGAATGAGAACGGTGTTTCCTCCAAAGTCTTCTTTGAAGTCCTTACAATTGTTTCGGTCAAATAACGCAAGGACTATTTAAGGACCCGACCAAGGTTTTTTTTAATGAAGAAAGCACATACATTTGGCTGAACTAACTTGTCCAGAGAGTGCAAGCATATGTCGTTACCATTTAGCTCAACTAAAAACGCAAGGAGCTGAACTTAGTAAAGGCACAAGAATTGAAAGTCACACTGGCACTTGCCTGATTAAACTATCGTCTCGTCCAGTTACTGGGTAGTGGAGGTCTGATAGGCAGTCGCTTCATGTTAAACACTGGTATCCAGCTGAATCCGGTTAGTCTGGAAGCCGATCCCAATAAGGATAGAAAGAAAGAAAGAAAGAAAAACAGTTTATTCGTGGTAAGTTGCTAAAGTTTTACAGCAAAAGAACATAATAGAGAATAGATAGAGAGATGATGATAGATTGTAAATGGTTTAACTTACATTTTAATTGGCATTTCATCAACGTCCTCTTTAGCCGACTTCCATGTGGATGTCTGTAGTTGGGAAAAGGTTAGGAAGACCATGATTTGCACTTGCCTGCTTTTCAAATAATCCTTAACAATAATATTCATATTGTCGGATCCGCTCCTACATTTAATCTCCCGTATTTCCCGACTCCAGTATATCAGGGGCATGCTTCCAACAGCGCTAGATACACCTGATCTATCGCCGCACTGTTCATAACGTATATTTTACACCCACACACATAAACACGAACCGTTTGATTTTAGAACATCATTCGGATACAAAGATACGAACACCTAAACGTCTCCGACATTTTGCCGATTCTATAGGTCTTGGAATTCTTTTTTTTAAATATGTTGGAGAGACGTTAAGTTCAGTGAACTTTTGATTGAATTTTAGGTTAAGTTTAACTCTGTTTTCTGAACTGACGGTTTTCTTAGAAGTTTTTAGAACATCCAACAATATTTTTTTTTTAGAATGTAAAGAATTACGAATAATCCCAATGTTTAAGAAGCTGAAAATTGAAGGGTAATTTTATTGATTTTGAAAATAACCCAGGGGGCGTACCACAAGCCCTTATAGCAGTATTACTTTGATATTACTTTCAGTGGGAAAGAGACGGCGCTAGACAACGTGTCTAACGCTGTCACTTGCACACTCCTGCAACAGGACTAAAACAATCTTACTTTAAATGTCATGGTAAGGGGGCTGGTAAAAATAGGATAAACACGCAATTCTCAGAAATATCAGCTTTTTTGAGTATAGCGGAATATTGTTTTAGATTCAAACTTTTTGAAAAATGAAAAATATTTAGCAGTTTTCATATAATTTTTTACATTTGAATTCTGATTTTGTTAAAATTTCCACCTCTAAAACTCGTTTCTCCGTATATCGTAAAACCATTTTGTTTCCATTGAATTCAAGCGTTTATTGATTTAATATGAAAATAGGGAGCTGTGACATTACAAGCAGACTCATTTAACAAACTATTAAAAAATTTAAGCCTCCAAACACATACCGGGACACAATAGAAAGACAATAGCAGCCCGACAGCCGGCTGTCGCTTGGTCGTTAAAAGAATAACGTTAAGGCCTCTTGTTGACGACAACAGACCGATTTTCATAACGAGCGACGGGCCGATGCGCAGTGTTCAATAGGTTAGTGTGGGTGTCACGTATCCGTTGCAACGTTGCATAGAAACTCAACGCGTCGGCCCGTCATCCGTTGACAAAAACGGTCGTCAACACGAGGCCTTAAGCGATAGCCGGCTGTCGCGCTGCTGTTGTCTTTCTATGTCTCTCAAATCACGTGTGTTCAGAGGTTTAAATTTTTTCACTTCGGGTTGCATTGAAAATAATAGAGGTTTCAAGGTTAATGTTTTACAGAATCTAAGTCTATTTTCTAAGCACAGTCCGCTGTTAAGACCCATAAATTCTAGCCATCTTTAAACCGCTACACATTTCACTATTTTATCGGCTTTAAAAGTCCGCGACTGCACTTTATTCTTTCTCCTCAATGGTCCTTCGTGGCTACTTTTATAAGAGTGCTGAACGATTTGGGATTATTTACGGCTGAACACTATTTTATTGTACTTTGGTCATGCGTAACCTGTTTCTATGAAGAAGGAGCTAAAATGGGTTAGGTTAAATGGGGGTATGGTAACTACTATAAAGTTGAATCAATATGTTTTGGTCTTTTCTTAGATCATCCAAAAATAAAAACAAAAGGCTTTTGTTTAAGACTTAAAGGACCATATTTTTGCAAAAATCTCTTTTTTTTAAATCAGGCGAAATGATGTTTTTGTTTGAGCAAAAATTGATAGATACAGATATTTGCTTTATTTGTTCAAATAAATAATCTATGGCAATGTTTAATTCATCGTGTGAACCTCTTCAGTTGCAAAGCAATAGACAATTTTATGATTAGGGTTCAGTTGAAAACCAGCGTTTAGTTGTCTGGCATTTTTTGCTGAACTGGACCTATTTGGCGCAGCCGCGAGACACGCAGTGTTTTTTTCTTTATTATTGTTTTATTTTTTTGTTTAATAATGTGGTTTTCTGCACTGTGTGTGTCTGTGTGCCAAATAAATATTTTTTCTTTCTTTCTTTCATATTAGAAATTTTAGACTGATGAACAACAGGAACACCTAGGTTAATTAATAGTAAAAAAATTTGCCCGTGATACGTAATAAATCTAGTCTAGGATTTATACCTACGACAGGTACGTTTAGAAACTGCAAGAGCGTAGGAAAACACCATAAATCATGAAAGCATTCCCATTGTTAGGTTTGCCAAAACGGGGCAGGTGTACAATGCTGTAAATTGTTGACAGATATAGTGTTTAAAGATAGAGACGGTTACTGAACGAGGTTTCCTGGGCACAGTATCCAGGTCGATAAAAGTGATATTGTAATTCCCATCAGCAATTTCTCAGTAACCCAAATTAAATGCTTAATGTTGTGTATACTTACGGAACATAGCAATGCCCTAGGTTGACTGGAAGAGATCTCTTCTAGAGATAAGTCCACCTTTGTAAACAAATTACAGTTAAGTTCTCTGTTAAACAGTTATGTGCAATAAAGTATATTTTAATTTAATAAAGTATATTTAATACGTTCTGCTTTAAAAAGCACTTAAAATCCTTTTTTGGTGAGTGGTTATCATCCAATGACTGCTCCCGTCCTGGGTGCGGCGGGGGGCATGTCAGACTTTTACTGACTAAAACCCACTCATGTTCCTTCGGTTGCCCTTTATGTTCCAGGGTCACGGTAACTATTATAAACATTCTGCAACCCCGGCAGCACTTGACCCTTTTGTTTCTGATCTGTCTGCTATCGTGTCGGATCACCAGCTCATTGAACTTTGATGATAGACGATACTTAGCGCGTACTTTGGATAAGCACTATAACTGTCACTGTTACACTACCGTCGAACGTCAAGTGCACGATAGAGACGTAACATGGCTAAGCCGAAGTCAGTGCTAAATAATCTCTATTTATCTCGCCATGAGAGTGACAGAATTGTTTTTTTTTTATTTGCTTTAAAATCTCCTGCTATCTTGGCAAATCTGCATTGAGATTGGACGTGAACAAAATTCGGTTTGGAGAACTTCATTGTTAATTAAAATGCACAGTTTTTACAATTAAGCTGGTCATGGAATATGGTAAAACGGTTTTATACATATTTATGATGTTGTTGATGAGTGCAGTTTTTTATGACGCGGCAAATTTTATTTTATACTAGGTAGCTTTTGCACGCGACTTCGTTCCCGTTCCCTTGTGTCCTTTTTCGGATCCCAGATTATATCTGTACTAAATTAGATTCAAGTCGGTTCAGTGGTTTAAGTGTGAAGAAAAGATAGACAGACAGAGTTACTTTCGCATTTATAACTTTATATTATTATGGATATATTCTAGAATTTACACTAATAGATGTGTCACACTTACCAAAATATATTTGTTTTCGCATATGTTTCGCTAACATAATTTATAAACGAATTCTTTCTAGCACTACGAGTAATTTTACTAAACAAATGATTTATAACTCTTATTAAAACTACAGCAACTCAAAACACAATAATATTCCCACCTACACTCCCTGAAAAGTGGCGAGTAAATTGAAACTCAGCTGGTTCAGTAATAAAACATTACATAACCGAAGTTTAGATGTAGTAGTGTAAACTTGCACAAAATGAGTTATTTCGAATGAGTCGCACTCAGCAAATGGTAGTTGTTTGAAACTGATATGAGTTTCGTGGGTTCTGTACTTGATGGTTGCAAATTGTACCTCGTTTTGAATTGGATAATATTTATGTTGGTATATGGATTGAGATCTTGGTTTAATTTCGCGTGAAAACTAGCGGTGGTCTTTCGATTCCTGGTAGGGTAAAGCTATTGAGTTTTTGATAAGGAATTTCCAGTAACGCTGTGGGTTGGTCGTCTTTTTTGACAACTGGTTTGGTTAAAAGCATACGGTGCCGTGTTTTCCAATAATTGGGTTGTAAATGTCTGATGGCAGTCGCGCCAAATAAATACCGATGTTTCGCCTCATTTAGTTGGTCTAGAAGACTATTCTAACATAGTTGGTAAAAGGCTAGGGAAAAATGGTTTAGATCTCAGAATTAAAAACAGAGAAAGAGATAATGGCAGATTTACTACTGTACCCAAAGTGTCTTTACGAAGCACTGAATGCGCTGTTGAGATAGTCATCTTATCATCATTAGCTTACGTCAGGCCATAGCTGGACATAGACCTCTCCCAAGGCACGTTACTTAACCCCATACTTCTGCTAATCACATATAGTTACTGCCAGCATTTTGCAGAGCGTCCCTGCATCTGGCCATGGCCAGCCTACTGGATTCAAATACTTTAAAAAAAACCACATCGACTCAAGAATACGAAATGCACTGTCATGTTTTCATATTCGTCTTTTCTCACAACCTACCTGTTTCTTCCAGTGTGTGAGCGCGGTGCTGGTCTCCTTGGCCGCGGGCGAGGAGATGCAGTGGACGCAGTACAACAACCTGATGCAGCAGTACCAGCAGGCTTCGGCTCCGTACCAGCAGGCAGCTTCACAACAGGATCAACAGGTTAGGACAGGCTTCAAAGACTGAAGAAGTTACCCAGGTGTAGACGTAGAGAGTCGCAAGACGACTACAGGCCACCGTGTTCGCGACCAGGCGACGGCGCGTTAGTGTTCCACGCGCGCCTCAAAGAGAAGTCAGCACGAGAAGGAGCCCAACAGAGCCAACGCCTGCCGGGGTTGCGGAATGTTTATAATAGTTACCGTGACCCCGGAACATAAAGGGCAACCGAAGGAACATGAGTGGGTTTTAGTCTGTAAAAGTCTGACACGCCCTCCCATCCCACCCAGAACGGGAGAAGTCGTTTGACGATATGCCACTCCCCCCCAAAAAAAAAGGACTGAAGAAGTTATAAGTTATATTAGATATATAAGCTGTCCCTCATGGTTTCACCTGTGAAATTTTAGGTTTGTGGTTATGTGGAAATGTTAGGCTGTTCCTTCTTTTGGTTGCTCCCAAAATGTGACTGATGTTATGTAGCCTATGTGGTATTGTGTTACTTATTCTAATGAACAAGCTAGATAAAGTTTTATCAAAACCTGTTCAGTAGTTATTGCATGAAAGAGTAAAGTAAAAAATACAAACTTTTACAATTTTAATCTTAAGCAGGATGTTCCTGTAAAGTTAAAAAAATAACAGTTCACAAAAAACTGTAATCTTCACATACCTTTACCTGCATTTATAATCTTTGCAGGATTCCTTCTTTATTACTGTGTTTAAAATCCAGCTCGCGAAATTCCCAGTATAAGACCACAAACAGGTTGTCTACTTTAAGAACCTGTTGAGCCCAACTTCTATTTTAACACCGGGAAAAAACACCTAAACCAGAAAATTGGGCCAAAATGATATCGTAATACACAAGAAAAGCTCAGTTTTATCATTCTCTTGAAAATGGGGCGATATTATTAATCCTGTACTTTGGTCTTTGATGTTACCACATAAAAAAACATCCCCATTGTGTACCGTACTTATATTAAAAAATTCAACGGTAATACATTTGGGGCGGGCTATTTATTTCCTAGCTGTGTTGTAAGACTTAGTTACTTGTTCGAGGTTCCGTAGAGTCTATTTACTGTGAAATGTAAACAAGTAATATTATCCCAGGATAGATCTTTGTGTGTGGCGTGATTGTTTGTTTTGTCTGGGTGTAATTTGTCTGTAATATTGTCTTTATACATTTTATGAGTATGTATATCAGTTGTCTGGTTAATGTAGTACAGGTTCTGCAAAGTTTGGGATTAAATGACTATGTGTGAATTGGTCCAAGATAATTATTAATAATGGCTTATAGAAGAACTAGCTAACCCTGCAGTTTTATCTGAATTTTATGCTTAAGCACCGACAAAAACGAAATTAGTATGAAATGATTTTTCTTATCACACAGCGTAGCGCGATGTATGTCTCCCATTATTTTCCTACCGGCCATTCTTGGGTGGTTTAGAAAAAAAAAAAAAAGAAAGAAAAGGCATTTATTTGTCACATTCAGTGGGGTCACAGACTACAACCATAATAATAAAATAAAAATAACAATAAAATTAAGATTTTTTAAACTACTTACTTAAGTACTAAACAAAGTAGTTAAACAAAAACTTTTGGTTACTGTTTTGTTCCCGTGGGTATAAAATTTAACAATATTTTTCCAATTCGCCGTTTCTTCTTTCTCCTCGTGCCTTCTCTATATGAGAAGAGACCTTTACCACGCAGTGGGACAGTAATAGGTTAATTGGTATTATTGAACATTATAATAACTTCACAATCCCTTTACCATCGGATTGTATTTACGCGTCTTATATTCCAAATACCTCTTCCCATGCAAGGACCCCTAAATACTAAACGTGTAATGTATATTTACTTTAACAGAAATATATAAAACGTCATAAAAGTATATTATATGTTTTCTTGCCTTATTTCTTTTTTTATTATGTTTTCAAGGCGCTCTGTAGACGGTCGCTGTATTTTGTTATGGACCCTTATTGGAAAAAAAGATCAGTACTTTTCACATTTAATGGTCCGAAGTCCTCGTGGTTTTTGGTGAATCTGGTCTTTTGGTACGGAAGGAAATAATAAGCTATTTTAAGAAGTAGTATTGGTATTGTCAAATGGTATAAAATGTCTATTTTTCTTTCATTTTTATTAGGGTTTCGTATCCAAAGGTAAAATGGGATCATTACTAAGGCCTGTTTGTCTGTCCGTCTGTCTGCCAGACTGTATCTTATAACTCTTGATAGATAGACAGTTAAAAGTTTTACAGATGGTATATTTCTGTTGCTGCTTTAACAACAATTAGGTACAAAACACAGAAAAAAATAAGTATTTAATTGACTCCCGTACAACAAACGTGATATTTTACTTTTGTTGCGGAATGTTTATAATAGTTACCGTGACCCTGGAACATAAAGGGCAATCGAAGGAACATGAGTGGGTTTTAGTCATTTAAAGTCTGACACGCCCTCCCGCGGCACCCAGGACGGGAGCAGTCATTTGATGATTTCCCAATCCCCAAAAAAAAAAATACTATTATTTTTGGATTTTGTACCAAATTACTTTTGGGAAATAAAAGGCTGATTACTTTGTAACTCAAAGTGTTAGTTTTGAAGGAATACTGTTATTGCTAGATAGACTATATTGGTTTTTCGACGATTGTATGAGTTACATGTAATTATTGCTGCTATGTTCACAAGCATATATTATATGTTAACTTACTTACTCAAACAATTAGAATTTGTACAAATACCCGCAAGATATACAAATAATTGCCCTGAGCGGGAATTAAACCCGCTCCAATCACTAAACTCCTTTCCTTTTATCGTACCAATCATTGTTTAACTTAGAGCAAATGTTATGAGTTTGAAATTTTAATTAATATACGAGTGTATGAATTTATATAATTACAGCTAAACGCAAAAAAAAACAAGTGTACAAGTGTTCAAAATCCCGTCCATTTACTTTTACACTTTCACTGCACTGAAATAAAGACAAAACCAGACAGTATTTTAACACCTAACATTAAAGTCTGCCACTCAAAAACTAAAATAAAAACAAAAAACAATCAATTGTAACATGGTTACCTAACATTTAACTGTCATTCTAAGTATACTAAAAGTTCTGCTCTAATAACTCGATTTCCGGACGTAACCAACCGATTGAATAACAGTTACCGAACGTAAAATAAAACGTCAAAAAGAAATGCGGACCACAGACTAAAAAGAGAAAAGAACCACAGACTAAATAGCGGCATGTCGTTGTTCTGGAACGCTTGACTTTTTTAGCATTATTTTCTCCACGCTGTGATTAAATTGTCTAGTAGGCGAATTTTGGTGTTAAAAGTGAGCAGTTTTGGCTGAATTCTTTTTTAACTTGTGTGTTGCTTGTTAATAGAATTTTTATGTTTTTCGCTTTTTTACTTAAACACTAAATCTGGATTTCGCCCGCCGTTTCGCTTGCGTTAATGTCGAACTTTCAAACACTATTTTACGTCTTTAGTCGTTTAATTTCCCAAAAACCATTTCTTAATGGATATCTACTCTTCACAATGAACCCATCCTCCAGGTTTTACGTCTGTAAAACCAGCTTTCTGGGCAGTACGTTGATGTATCATTTAGTCAGTGAGTTTAATATTTATGCCCTTACTAATAATCACTGTGTAAAGTTACGTCATGAATAAAGCCTGTGTAACGATACATTTTTTGACGTATAAACCTGTCATAACTTTATGCAGCGATTATTAGTAAGACGCTTATATAAATATGGATGTCATAAAATAATAATACGCGCCCAATTTTTGGCATACTAAAGGACAAAGGTTACTTCTTAAGGCGAATTGGATTTAAGTCATGTGTCCTAACTATATTTTTTATCACAGATAGTAGTGAACCCTATGTTTAACCACAGATTAATAAATAGTTACTACGTAACAGATACTTCACTCCAATACAAAAACGAAAATACCTACGCTATAATAACCTACAAAGTCATAATAATAATACCAGCTGTTTGCAGCAAGGAGAAATGTACCATAAGTACGCAGAAAGAGAGTTGAGATTCTTTTGCCCGCCGCGCGACGAACGTGTCTGCGTGTCGTCCAGTAAATGTGCTAGGGTTATACGTATGATGATAATGGTAATAAAACGAATGTTTTATAAAAACAATTATTTTTTTATTTGTTGATCAAATATTTTTTAGTTTAATAAAATGGCTGATGCATATTTTCGGTGCCTTGAATTCCCGATTATTATATTTTAGTGTCGAAAATATCCAAAACCGCGTGAATAATTTTAATAAATAATCAAAAGGGAAACAGGAGAATTGGGAAACAGGGGAATTGCACAATAATTACGCAATAATTACGTGATTTCGGCATTTTGATAGTCAGCGCTGTACCCGTGACACGCGAGCACTCAGCCGGGCGCGCGACAGCCCGGTGTTCGTTGTATCGTCGACGATACGCGAAGCGGTAGGCATAAAACGCGTGGCCTTGAGCGAGTGACGGACGCCTGGTTTAACTTAGAAAGTACATACGCTATACTTGCCTATGTTATACTTGGTAACAAACCCACAATGTCATGCTTGAGAGGTTACCTTAACCAGTGGGTTATTCCCACTGAAAACAAATTTAGTAGATAATAAATTACATCACACATTATTGTAAACACATATCGTTTATAATAATATAATAGACTATCTTGTCGGGCCTGCCCCCCTAGACAAGTGGCATTGTTGAATAGATAGCGGAATAGAATAGATTGTCAAATGTATGGAGATGTCAAATTATTTAGCGAAAGCTTACTTCAACCCCATACATTTGACAATCTATTCTAATCTACAATCTATTCTACAATGCCACTTGTCTAGGGTCCCAGTTGATCTAGTGGTTAGTGACTCTTACTGCTAAGCCGCAGGTTGTGTGTTCGATTCCCAACCAATACAAACTTTGTGTGATGAGCATGATGTTATCATAGTACCTTCAAGCTCGGCTTAGTTTTGAAATCAGATAGCCGGATAGCCGTATGTGAGTGGTGTCAGGATATTTATTGATTTAATTAGCCAGTGGTTATTCTACTTTAAAATAAAATAATTAAACTATATTTTGAACGTTCTTTCTTCTACAGTTCCAAGCGAGTGACTTCTCAGGTGGTTACGACTTTGGGGGTCAAGGGGGCGGTTCCCACGACTTTGGGGGTCACAGCGGAGGGTCCCACGACTTCGGCGGCGGGGACTACGGCAGCAGCGACTTCGGCGGCCACGACTTAAAGTCCCACGTCTACCCAGTCCATCAACACGTCGAGGAAGAGAACCCAGAACCGATAAAGCATTACAAAGAAATAGTCGTCCCTCTGCCCAAGAACGTAGAGTTCAAAGTCAACCAACCCGTCATTATTCCAGTACCACACCCCATTCCTATTAAAGTACCGGTACCGAAAGCCATTGTAATACCGATTATTAAGGAAGTGTCGATTCCCGTTGAAAAGTCGGTACCGTACCCCGTAGAAAGAATTGTACATGTTCCCAAAATCAAGGAAGTTCCCTTTGAAGTTGTGAAGCATATCTTGGTACCGGTAGAGAAACCGGTTCCATTCAAAGTACCGGTTTATGAAACCATTATTCACACTAAGAAGGGAGGACAGCATAAGATTTAAATAATATGTAATTTAATTGAGGAGTTGCTTGCTGTAAAGAGATCAGGCCTTGACGTTGCAATTTCTGTCTTTCAAAAAGCTACTTTATATTATGCTAATTTTGAGTTCCTTTTGCCTTTAACCGTGTCTAAAGTTTTATGTCATAACTAGCTTCTGCCCGCGGCTTCGCTCGCATTAGAAAGAGACAAAAAGTAGCCTATGTTACTCTCCATCCCTTCAACTATCTCCACTTAAAAAATCACGTCAATCCGTCGCTACGTTTTGCCGTGAACGAAAGACAAACAGACAGACAGACAGACAGACACACTTTCCCATTTATAATATTAGTATGGATTTGTTGTTGGACCCAAAGATGGAGCGATTGGTCTCTAAGCGTCAGATATTTTTTAGAAAAATCTTTTAAACGAAATGCCCAGCTTGTTTTTAAATTCAGCATGACTGAAATCTTTGTTCGCACAGATAGCAACTCCAATTTTATTTCAATACAAATAAAGGCCAGAATCCGTATTGTTTAATGGAAAACAAATATTTTCGGAGCTTTTCTGCGGCAATTTGTGGCCAAAATGTTATAGAATACGACTTTTATGTTTTAACCCTACCGCCTTGTTTTAACTTGTTGTTGACTGTTGTTGTTTGTTGTTAAACTGTTGTTGTTGGTTGTATGTGTGTGCGTGTGTTGTAAATATTGTTGTTATCTAGTTTTAAGGTGTATTAAAGATCTTTATATAATATTTGTGGTGTTTTATTTGGATTTAGATTGATACTCCATTTTACTCCATTTTCATATATGAAATGTAGAGTACATAATACAATACACAATTTTGTTTGAATCTATACCGACATTATAAAGCTAAATAGTTTGTTTGCTTGTTTGTTTGGTTGTGCTAATGTCATGAAGTACTGGTTCGAATGAAACCAATATTTTTGTGTTAGCTGAACTATCGAGGGTGACTTTAAGCAATATATTATAACAATACGATATGACATAAGGGAAAGGAGTAGTTAGTAACCAAAGATCCGGGTAAAACCGCGGGGATAGATAGATACAAAACAAAAAGATTTTTTTTTGCAAAAATAATAAATTTGCATCGTTATATCAGGAGGGCTCCATACTACGATCATACAATATCAAGGTTAAACAGCAACAGGACGCCGAAAACAATACGATTCTGTATGGAGATTTGCAATTTTATTTTATTTTACTAAATTGTCATTAGGCAATAAAAATTCAAACCCTTAGTTTCAAAACGATAAAAAATAATAATATTTATTTTGTAAATTGGTTAAAAGTTTTATTTGTTTACTTTAAGCAAACGATGGTCTGTCGTGTTTTCTTGCTGGCTACACTGACATCCTGTATCGCGATATAAGAGTTAACGGCAACATTAGAACGTGTACAAAATCCCGACAAGAACTGTCGGGCAGTAGCCCACCAGACACGAGTACACGACACCCGTCTGGTCGGAGGATCCTCCCTTTTCAATGGAGGATGAGGGACTTTACACTCTGTTCTTCATTCCTCTAAAGATGAAACATCCGAGGTCTGAGTCAAACTCAGAGGTCATTGCATCTTTTAAAGTCAATACAATTGAATTGGTCAAAAACATAGCATCCTTTTTGAATTATTCATAAAAAAAAGCCTGAAAAAGAAGACTCCCCGTTGCCGCTTCTGCTTGAAGCTTCTTGCGCCTGCAGAAGTGTAAAGAGCAACTGAGTGTTAATCCATACTAATATTATAAATGGGAAAGTGTGTCTGTCTGTCTGTCTGTCTGTCTGTTTGCCTTTCTTTCACGGTAAAACGGAGCGACGGATTGACGTGATTTTTTAAGTGGAGATAGTTGAAGGGATGGAGAGTAACATAGGCTACTTTTTGTCTCTTTCTAACGCGAGCGAAGCCGCGGGCAGAAGCTAGTAGCAGATATTAAGAAAAAGAAGAAAGAAAGAAAAACAGTTTATTCGTGTTGAGTTTTACAGTAAAAGAACTTACAAAGTAATATATTATAACCTATTGCACGAAAGGGCTAGCACTCAGCATAATACCGGGCCCGTACACAGGCAAGAGTCCACGGCGCTGGTTTTCAGCGCTAGCCGAAGGCGTGTTTCTGCCTCAGAACAATGGAGAACGTTAGTTGTTTTTTAATTTGACTTCATTTAAGACATATCATGATATCTACTTCTAAGAATGAATGCCGAAACAAACTTAGAAACCAATCATCTAGTCTTCTCAAATAATTTACAACAATGTGTGCGGACAAAACGCTACATTACAAATTACAATGAATTTTTTTACAGGCGCTTGACAAACAGCACAAGTCATTTCACGCGTGGGGAAATAGTTGTATTTTTTTCCGTATGAGAAGAGGCCTACGGCCAGCAATGGAGCAATAAAATGCGGGTTTGTATTGTATGTTGAAGCAGTAACAAATCATCATTATGTGAAATCTTTATTTATATTTACAACATGGGTACATTATTTTTTTCACAGTGGAAGTATAAGTACCTACTACCTTAAACCTTCGAACACACGTAATTTGAGACACAATAGAAAGACAATAGCAGCGCGACAGCCGGCTGTCGATTGGTCGTCGAAAGGTTAAATAGAGTCTTAAATAGGATAGTAGATCACTTGGTTTTCTTTAAACATGTAATTTTAACAAAAAAATGGTTGCCTGTAAAGTCGGTTTTACGGGCGAAGATTTTACGTGACAACGTCTTTTACCGATCATAGTTGAGTGGGAGAGAGACGCAAGGCATTCGGCGGGCCTCTCTCTCGTTCGGTGACTCATCGTAACGTTACCGAGCGTTACACTTTTTCATAAGTGACTCCCAGCCGCAACCTAATTTAAGACGTTGTCACGTCAAAAACTATGTAAAAGATGCTGTAAATAAACTTACAGTAAGAACAAAGTTATTAATAGTAACGGAAAAATGCAAATAATAAATAATAATAAATTATTAATAATGATGAATATTAAGGCATTGGCAATGATAAGAACAACAAGAATCAGATCACTAGGTTTTCTACTGTCTTATTCGTGGAAGAAATATTAAGTGGTGACGTAAATGAAATAAATAACAGCTGACGACATAGTCCAGGAAACTTCGCTAAACAGAGCTACGTTATTGAATTGCAAGATGGCTGACATTTTGAGAATAAATCAGACATTCGTTTTAAAGGTGTTATAAGGTTAAAACACTTTAAGGTATTATTTTTAAAAGTTAGAATTTAGAGAATCTGGCAGACGTTAAATGTTATAGGGAAAGTGTTTATGAATAATTTATTATTGTAAATTATGTAATATTTTATCCACCTTATTATTTCTAAGCAAAGCTAACTCAATTTGTTCCGATGTTTCGGCTGAACCATTAAACCGATTATGAATAATTTGGCTGCTAGTAAACTAATATATAAATAAATGAATACACGGACAACTCACACACGGCCCTCTGATTTCAAACTAAGTTGAACTTGTGTAGTAACAATCAGACAACCGTTATAGAGTTTATGTATAAATTACACCCAGACGCAGAAAAACAATCATGCTTAAATCACACAAAGTTTGTCCTGAGCAATCGACCACACAACCTCTGGCTTATGCATATGCTTACATGCTTATACTTAGCAGTCAAGATCACTAACTACAAGGCCAACAGGCCCTCTATTAAATACTTTTCTAAAAGAGAGCGGAAATAACTTTGATGTAAAACGTACATATGACGTAGTTCGTGTAGACCTTGGCTCTTGGATTACAATAAAGAATCAGACGTACTTAACATTGATAATCTTAGCGCTAAAGTACGATCATCAGTGTTTTCCCGACCTACAAGGCAAGTCTATGAGGTATTGTATTATTCTGCGCATGACCACCCGTATATGCGTCCTATAACGATCCTATACACAACCCAAGTAGACAGAATACATTGTCATGTATAGAATTAGTATAGAATTGAGCTTCAGTACAGAATCACTTGTCTTGTGCTCTTTAAGTGAAGTTTTCCAGTGCCGGAGTGGAATTTATGTGAAAATTTCTAACTAAGTGATTGTTTTGTGAATAAAATTTCTTATTTATACACACAAGAGTAAGAAAACATTGAAAATGAAGCTCTCAGAGTCATTGATAAAGTTTATTATTAGAACCTTAATTCTAATGATGCTGTTCGTTATACTCTTTATGCTATCGACTTTCCTGTACAGTGCAAAGTATTGGCCTGATGTTTATAATTATATCAACGCTAATATCACTATTAAGAGGATACCTACGATATCTGAATTAGATTTAACTGTGATAGAAGTAGATTATACTACAGAAACGTATACTACAACTGACGTAGAGTATATTGATGTATCGACTGTTGATGATTTTGATATTGACGAATTTATGGAAGAAGAAATAGGGTTAAAGAAGACAGTGAAAAGGAGTATAATTATCGAACAGTTGAAAGACTACATCGAGTTGCCTCCTAAGCCTATATTTGTTGACTATATCTTTCTTGAAGAACCGATTGATCGAGAAACACTAAAAAATAAAGCAGAAGTTGAATCTCATCCCAAAGAAATAGATAAAGATGGAGGTATCTTTCAGACTGCAGTGACGGGCATTGTAATAGAAGACGAACTACCAAAAACGACGGTTAGCGAAGAACCAGCTGTAACCAAATTATATTACACTGTGCAACCTCCAAAGAATAAAGAATTTAAAAGATCTGTTGATGAATCTAATACAACAGAGCCAGATATAATAAATACCACTGAAATACCAAATAACGGTAATGAAAACAGTACAACTAAAGAAGGTTACTTAGTTGGTGATGAAACAAATTCAAAAACTACGGTTGACAAGGTTTCTGAAGAACCAGTGCTAGTAACGACTAAAGCGAACGAAAACGAGTTAGTTGAAGTCGAAAGTGATGAAAATTTGATAAGAGATTCAGTTGATGTAAGCTATTTGAGTACTAGAGGATCGGATGACGTTGAAATGGTGACGGAGAAACCTTGGAAACTGCAGATGATGGTGAGTTAAATAATTTCATACTAGCTTCTGTTTGCGACTTTGTTCAGGTTGACGTAACAAACAAAATTGTTCCTGAGTAATTAGCAAGGTCTGTACTTTGTGCCTTTTTATGGGAAATTATTAATTGACTTCTCCCGCTCTGGGCGGAGCGGAAGGGAGTGTCAGACTTCTAATGGCTAAAACCCCATCTATGGCATTTATGTTCCTTCGTAGCCCGGGGGTGTCCGGGGCTCGGTATCTCTTTCGAACATCCCGCCGCCCCGGTATACTTTGTGCTTCAGGGTATATTTTTTTTTAAATGAAAGGTAGCATAATGTCCTTTTCTATATCCCGGGCAATGTGTTTGAATAATTACAAGATGATCGATTTAGTAGTTAGGGCTTTAAATTAACGAAAAATAGTGTCAGTTCAAACTTCAAAACCATTTAGGGCCCTCGCCCACGGCGACTTTTTGTAGCGATGCAGTCGCGCGTAGAAGTGATGCAGTCGCGCGTTTAGCAAACGCGCGACTGCATCACTTCTAACGCGTGTTAGTCGCATTTGCAACGCGCTGCTGCATCGCGATTGTATCGATACAAACGCGCGACCGCGTCGGACGACATCGGTAGAGAGAACGGAGGGGGGAGGGAGTGTGGCGCGGCGCGTGATTGGGAATCGGCATCAGTGCAACGTGCAACACAGACAGGTCCAGAGTGCATGCTATTGTCCGTCACAGGCGTAAAATGTCATTTGACACTGAAACGTTTATTACGGCAATTCAGGAGCGTCCTGTAATATGGGACTCACGTCTTCCTGAGTATTCTAATAAGATTGCAAAAAGGAAGGCATGGGAAGAGATAAATGAATTATTTAATGCAGAATTTGGAGAAAAAACCAACAAAGAAAAGAATGATAACGATTTTGGTGTCAAATGAAAGGTCTAGGTCTAAAACCATTTTACGACCGAATCGCGTTTGCATCGCGACTGAATCTGGTCCCGTGGGCGCGGGCACACAGCTAGCGACTGCTTCGCGTCTATATCGATGCTACGCGCGAGAGCATCGCGACTGCATCGCTACAAAAAGTCGCCCGTGGGCGAGGGCCCTTATTCAATGAAACCATTTAGAGCTACTTTTGTCAAGAAGACAGTCTGACATAATGGTGAAGCTATTTGCTCGTTCCAAAACAGTAGGCACTAATAAACTCAAGTTCATTTTTTTTTATTACTGGGTAATTACTTATATGATATTTTATTTATTGTTAGTAATCTGGTCCTCTTTGATAAGCATGTCGTCCGACAAGTATATTACCGGACTCATAAATTGTCTGTGTTCCCAAATGCAGATAACCCGGATGTATTCAAGGGACGAGTGAATAGGCATCTTTTGGGTGAGCTCGCTCCATCGTAGGCCCCGTCTATGCCCTCGGGCTAGTCTGGGACCAAGAGCAAGCCCATATGTAATAAAAAAAAAGACGGGTTGCACTCCGGGAGTGCCGGCAGAAGTGAAAACTTGATTATAGCTGTCTACTATCCATCCGTCCTACGCTTTTTCGATCAGGTCACGTGTCCTGACGCGAGTTTAAGATTTTATACCCATTACAGAAAAAGTGCTCAACGCCGCTAAAGAAGTTTTCACTTCAAAAAAAAACGAGGCACCTAGCGTAATGAGTTAAAATCGTCCATCACTTAAAAAAAATGTATGACACACTTAGGTCGATTAGAGTATTTTAAAAAATGTATTCAAATATTTATTATGCCAGCTACAAAACTGCTTTGATAATTCATATTTTTTTTAAAGCTATGGACAATACAAACTCATTATGCTAGGTGGCTCGATGTAGGAGTCCGGAAGTGGATATGTATTACCTATGTATTACTGCTGCAATGCAGCGTTGGTATGTACTATCGACAAAATTGAATCATGACCCATTTCGACGACAAATCGCTTGAAGCTGTAAAAATAATTAAGACTAGACGTGTGACATTTTTAATACATGTTTACGTGATTGTCGACCTAACTGTATTTGAATGTCTGTAGGAAAATAAGCTTATGGTGGGTCATGATTTCATTTTGTTGATATTACCGTTTTGAAGGGTAAGAGTGCCGTTGTAATTACAGGCGTTTGAGACATACGTCTTTGTCTATGGGATGATGTCGTATCTGTGAGACTTTTGGTATTGCTGTGTCTAGACGGCGATAATCTATAAAATTTTCACCATTCATTGAAGTAAAATTAAGTAATATATTTTCTAACTAAGCGAACTCAAGCAGCAAAATTTAATTATTGAACTAGAGTGTAAAATAACTTGAAATAAATGCACTAATAAGCACGCAAATTATTATATTACCAACGAGTATTGAAATTGACGATTTAATTATAACTCCGAATTAAGCATGCATCGTCGTATGTTTTAAGGAGACATTGCGCAAAAAAATTAATGATATCGGAAAGCTATCTGATGAAACCGTTGGAGACAGTTGGTAGATATATAAAATCGTAATGAACTCAAAACTGTAGATTTGATTAATAAAATGATTTTTTTAGGTTTTTTGTCTGTCTATGTCTGTTTTTTTGTATATTTGTACGGGAATAATTGAAAAAGTATAAAAGTAAGCAAGAGGTCGGGTCAACTCATAGGCCTTTCAACGATCAAGCGACAGCCGGCTGTCGCGCTGCTATTGTCTTTCTATTGTGTCTCGAATCACGTGTGTTCGAAAGCTAACACAAAATTTAAGTTAAGTGCATCTTTCTCTTTCCATTTAATTAGGAAAAGGACAGAAGATACATACTAGACATCTAAAATGCCTATGGAGTGTCTTAATCTGACAAGACTAAAGTATTATTTTATCTTCTGTCCTTTTCTTAAAGCAATGGTTAGATAAAGATGCACTAATCGTAAAACTAGTTTAATCCTTCGAACACACGTGATTTGAGACACAATAGAAAGACAATAGCAGCCCGACAGCCGGCTGTCGGTTAGTCGTTGAAAGGTTAATTTGCTAACAAGGAAATCGGTACCATTTTATTTTTATTACTTTTACTAATAAATAAGTTATTTCTTCTAATTACCAATACAAACTGAGACTAATGATTCTATTACGGCGTCTAATTGGTCTTCATTGCATGTTTTGATGTTCCGTTACCCATTAAATGTTATCTTTCATCAAATTACTTCTTCCTTATGCACATAGCTAGTATTGTTATGAAACTAGCCGAATTCTCATGGCTTGATATATTTATTTAGGCTTCTTTAAGATATAATAAAAAGAGGTATAGCATTCTCAGAAGGTCTAGTTTTCGTTATAATTGACACTTTTTTGCTATTAAAATGGCTTTAGGTGTCCTTTTTTTCAGATATTTAGGGCGTCGTTGTGTGATAGACTTTTTAGTAAATTTTTGATAAAGTCACATTAATTATTTAGTATTTGAGACAGAAATAACTTTTTCAGTTCTATTCCTCCTAAGCAAGCAATAAATAAAGAAAATGACCTCTGCTGTTAGGGTCTATATGGTCGATAGTATTTTTTAAATGGTAGAGCAGTATCTACTTCAAAATTGTGTTTTTTTAAGTAACTTGAGTTTTGTTTTGTGTTTTTTTTATATAAAAAAACTTTCCCTCAGTTTTACAATATCAGTTTTAAGAGCCATAGCCACTGGAAACGTAAATACGTAACAGTGACGAGGCCATGACGCCTCGCAATGTCATACCTCTTTACTTATAATATACTTTGCAACACCATACAGAATGTTTCGTAATTATTATTTCATATTTGGGCTTTCATTATCACTTGGGAAGTGTGCTGTGGTAAAGAGACCACCGAATCTATTTTTAAATAGAAGAATGATATCTTGATCTATGGTGCAAATGACAATTATTACTACTTCAACTAGCTTGCGTATTGCTAAAAATATTTTTGTATAACATCTCCCTAGTCTTTTCTTAACTAAGTTGGGGTAGGTTTCCAGTTGAACAGTATGCAGTTAAATACCATTGTTTTACATGAAGCGATTGTCTATCAAACCTGGCCGACCCAGTTACTGGGTGACACGGTATCCCTTGGTTAGTCTGAATATCAAATTATGGCTCCTCCCATAGCGACTGTCAAAGATTTATGAACGACACGGATACCAGTGCCTTACGAAGCACGGGTGGACCCCGCGTCTCATGTATGACGTTCCGGGTTCGCACCCGGGCAAGTATCGATGTTCCTCTAAGTTTTTTTGGACATCACTGACACTAGTGAATAAAAACAGCGTGGCGAAGCCTGGAAGTGGAAGTCAAACTCAAAACTATTTATTCAATTAAACCATTTACAGGGACTTTTAAATTGTCAAGAAGTAAGTCTATCGAAATGTTGAAGCTCGTTCCAAAATAGTTAGATTTCTATGGAGAACAACGAGTAAGAAACTCCAGTATCCCTCTTTTATATCAGTGAAATATTACAATATTACTTGATTACATCATTCAAGTTAAATCTAAGTAAAATGTGCGAATAATGCAACATGTCATGTATTCATCAAATCCAGTCGAAAATAGAAAAAAATACTTAATCGTTGAAGCAGTTCACAAGAAATTCGAAACAAACCTGACATTTAGAAGATGACCAAACCTAACTGAAGGCGATTACTGATAATCAATATTACATAGCCAATTAACCTTGAAGAAGCGTGATCAGTAATTGTAAGAGAAGAGGCCTTTGCCCTGCAAAGACACAGTAATAGGCTGGTATTATTACCAACATAAAAACATTTTTTTTTGCACAATACCCATGAATGGACATCGATCAATTAATCACAACGAGCGAGTAATTGGTGAGGACAATTAAAATCATACAGTTCGTGATCGTGACGGGCTGTCAAAGCTTTGATGTTTATAAAGCTATGGCTATAGTGGGACTTGTTACTGAGGCTTATTGGACGATTCGCACGAATTTAACTCGCACAAAACGTGCGAATCGACTCCTTTAAAAAAATATTATTTTTCTGTAGTCGATTCGCACAAAGTTCATTTATTGGCGTGCGAATCGACACCTTCACAAATATGTAGTAGGCTATTCGCACACATATTGTTTTTTTTTTGGTATGAAATGCAGTTAAGATAAAGTACACTTGAGTACAGAAGCAGTAAGGTCAAATGTGTTTTACTCGTAATAGATAGAAAATGGGGTGCCTGGACAGAAAACCTCCACGTGTGCCCGAGGGCTGGAGTTCGCTTATGGATTCTTTCGAGGCGAAGATCAGTCCTTGGGCCGGTGCACTTTGGAAGGTGGGCAACGACTCGTCACTGAGTACGGTGTGCCTGGGGGGTCTCGTTGCCCGCCTGCGAATGTTCTGTCGCGGTGGACTTCACCACCTGTCCCTCTGAATGTAGCAGAGGGCAGTGTGCGTTGGAGTCGGGGAACGGGCTCTGCGTGCACTCACCCTGCCGCAGAGCAGGCAGTTGGGGGTCGTCACCTCCTCCTGTCACCGTTGTTCTCGTAGCCCCGAAGATTGTTACGTTCATGTCTCTGACTTTCGACGGGGTTCGAGGGCCTTGGCTTAACCGCCCGGGCCGCGAGGAAGACAACCTCTATAAAAAATTACCAAGTTCTGGTGCGTGGCGAAGATACGAATGGCTGAGGAGTAGTGTCATTTATAACTTGCGTTTGCAGTTATGGATGGCGCATCAGTCTCTAGCGCACCCCCAGCCAGGGAACTGGTGGACCCTCTGGTTGGGTTATAAATGTACTCTTGCCCAGGGACGGGGGGCTACCCTGGGTGTACTTGACCCGGGAACATAAAGGGCAACCTTAGGAACATGAGTGGGTTTTAGTCAGTAAAAGTCTGACAGGCCCTCCCGCCGCACCCAGGACGGGAGAAGTCGTTTTATGATTTCCCACTTCCTAAAAAAAAATAGATAGAAAATAAAAACACAATCTACTACACACATCAACATGGTCTAGGGATATTTTAATTAAACAAATAACTAAAATTCAATTGACATTTTATTAAGACACCCACCCATTAAAATAAACCTTGTTTAATATCCTATCTAATCTGATAATAAACTTTTAGATGAAGATACATTTAAAAAAAAACTTAGAAGAAGAGGAAAACTCTGATAAAATTTCAATCTTAACTTTATTTTTGAAACATCAAAACCTTAACAAAAAACTATTCCTTATAAAAATTGTTGAAAACTGTGTCCTCATGTCTCATGACACATCTGCAGCGGTTCTGCATACTCAAAACAAGGGTGTCAATATCCTGTTGCGGAATACTGTCCCAAGTCCTGCTAAGATGCAAGAAAAGCTGGTTTTCATGCACAATATCTTCAGGGGAATTCCTAAGAGCTCTTCTCTGAAGCATATCCTAGGCATGCTCAATAAGATTTAAGTCAGGGGATTGTGCAGGCCAGTCTAAAGCTTGTGTTGTAACCAACTTGTATTGCATTGTCGTGCATTGGCTGAAAATTTTGTTTTAATTTACCTTTATCTAAAAGTTCATTATCAGATTAGATAGGATATTAAACAAGGTTTATTTTAATGTGTAGGTGTCTTACAAAAAGTTAATAGAATTTTAGTTATTTAGGTTTAATTGAAATATCCCTAGACCATGTTGATGTGTGTAGATTGTGTTTTTACTTTCTATCTATTACGAGTAAAACACATTTGACCTTACTACTTCTGTACTCAAGTGTACTTTATCTTAACTGCATTTCGTTAAAAACCATATGTGTGCGAATAGCCTACTACATATTTGTGAAGGAGTCGATTCGCACGCCAATAAATGTACTTTGTGCGAATCGACTACAGAAAAATAATATTTTTTTAAAGGAGTCGATTCGCACGTTTTGTGCGAGTTAAATTCGTGCGAATCGTCCAATAAGCCGTTACTGAGGTGAGTTTTGTAAGAGTTTTGTGTGGGGCTTTATAAGTTTTAAAAAGAAAGACAGAAAGAAAGAAAGAAAGAAGTAAAGAAAGAAAGATAGGTACGTTATTTGTTTTGTATTTGTTGTTTTAAGAATGAATTTCGGAAGTCAGCGGCTTCCGTTTTTGAGTTATACTGCCTATGTTACATTTAACCTTTTGAAGACCAAGCGACAGCCGGCTGTCGGGCTGCTATTGTATGTGGAATCATGTGTGTTCGAAATTTGAAAAAAAAAGGTTTATATTTCTTGCTTTTTAGTACAAAGGTCTATTGTTTGACTTTGTATTTCAAAAATTTATGTAAAAAATGTATTAAACCTATATTTTGTAGGTTGACGCAAATCTATACATTACATCACCACAATAGAACAGTTCCCTTGATTTCTCCAGGATCCTATAATCAGATCCTGAGCAGTTGATTATGGCATCACTAGTGAAATAACATTCTTTTAAACACAAAAAATATTTTCTATATTCGTCCAGTAGCTTTCTATTAATCGACGATCATACGTATAAAATAAAAAACACTGATTCCGACGGATTGAGAAAAATTTCCTTCTAGAAGTCGGTTAAAAATAAAACCTTTATAGAATCACTCGTCTCTGTCAATTTTGCTCCAAATCTACTCAACCGATTAAGTTGCTATTTGGCACATATCTTTATCTGAGATCCAAATACTAACGCGTAACGTAAATTGAATTTCTATTTATGGGAGAGCGCAAATCATAAAATAAAAAATAGTTTTCAAATTGGTTGCATTATCACTTGTCTGATTACCATTGTACAAGCTTTGCTTAATTTGGGATCTATGACTGTGTGTGAGTTGTCTCAGGATACTTATTTATTTATATAATAACGGCCAATTCCTTGCTTATCACCGAAATGAAAAATTATTGATAATTTTGATACATACAATAATTCTATTATCATATTTCTACCAATTTATATAGCATTTCTTAATAGCGTTTTTCAGGTCATTCCGTACAACCTTATTAACAATATAAACATTATTGATTATCAAAATACATAATACAAACTTTTACATTCTTAACGCATATTGTGTAAGACAATAATGATAATTTTAATACAATTTTTTTCCTAGAAGAAGAGTTGCAACACAGTAGCCCTCAACACAAATTCTTCTAAATGTTTTTAGACTCATCAAACGCCAGCATTGTTAAGAACAATAACAAACACAAATGTTGTCAAATTTGATTAGTCAGATAGGTGACAACAACGACGCGTGTTCTTCAGAAACGCTTGACGCTCCTCCTAGCACTAAAACCTAATAATCTAAACTAATTATCGTGATCGTACATCAAAGTCAACGAAGCCACGAAACTTCAAGGTGAAGTCATTTCCAAAACACAACATACAACCTAAAATCCACCTTAACGTACAACTGATAAGGTTAAAATAAAATGTACAAACAATATTGTTGGGAATAGCAAAACAATTCATAGTATGCATTTGTATAATATCTCATGTAGTGCGTTCACGTGTATTTAGTAAATATGAAGAAAATAATACCGTTATTTGTTTGTGTTGTGTTCTTTAGAAGTGTTAACGGTTCTTGTGACGATGCGAAATGTGCGGCTGATGTTGTTAGCGAATTTCTTAAAGACTCTCCTGTAGTTGAAAACATTGATATTAAATTAGAAGTGCCAAATTTTCAACAAATAAAAAACGTTGGGATTGATGATTTAAATCAAATTTTACTTCACTTGACTAGTTGGTTTGAGTCCAGATTAAATAAAACAGATTTTGTTTTCAAACATGTCAGTAATAAAACGAAAATATTTGTTAAAAGTTTTGATTTTAATGTGAACTTTGAAAATGGGAAGGCTAAAATTAACGTCGATTTGACTGAAGAAAGAGAAAATAAAAAAGAAGAAAATGTCAAGGATCAAATTTTAACAACAACTGCAGTAGCTACAACAACTATTGAGCAAGTACAAGTAAATAAGACTGAAAACAAAACAGAGCAAATTGATAAACTTATAGCGAGACTTAGAACTGAAGAAGACAATGAAATATTTAAAATGGAGGACTTCGACAATACGTATTATGATACAAATGAAGATAATTCTACAGATTACCCCATTATAGATTATGTGGAAATGTATAAAGATACTACTAATGAAGAAAATGTTTATATTCCTACAACACCTTCAGTGGTTAGCGATAATAATACAACGGATACTGAAACTGAAACAACCGTTACGGAGATTACTCTACCTCGGCCTACAAGTGATGTAAGTGATAGAATATGTTCCATTTCATCTTCTAAAAACTAAAATCTTACCTCTTATTTGAATGTGTAAAACGAAATTTAGGCAAGGAAGTTTAGTATAGTTTTAGTTAAAAAAACTGAACGAATGAAATTTTTACGCTTACTCCAAATGTATTCATTTTTTACCGTCATCATACCGATATTTAGTTAGACGAGTTGATTGAATCGACCTTATAGTAGGTCAATTGAAAAATATAATTTGACTTTACGACACTGCGGGGATGTATAACAAAAATAATTCAGCATTATGATCAAAATGATTTTAGGATATCTTTTTAAAGTAACTCGTGAACACCATAAATATTTCAGTTTCAAAAAAACGTTGCTGTATTTAAGTATGATATACCACACATACAAAGTTAAGCAACATCTTTTTTGCGGTGTAATTTTATTTTCTTATATTGTCATATTGTATTATTTTGTTTCTCATCCTATTTTTCAATACTGCTTAACTTTTACGCTGGTTTAACCGTTACTAAAGCATTAGCTTATATGTGAAAACTTGTAATTGGCCTTATTTTACACATTGCTTCATTCTACTCGACTGTATTAGCTGTAAGTTTTCCTATAACCACAGGCATATGAAACTGCCGGGGTTGCGGAATGTTTATAATAGTTACCGTGACCTTGGAACATAAAGCGCAATCGAAGGAACATGAGTGGGTTTTAGTCAGCAAGAGTCTGACACGCCCTCCCGCCGCACCCAGGACGGGAGCAGTCATTGGATGATTTCCCACTCACCAAAAAAAAAGGCATATGAAACTTATTACCTTAGTTTCTAGGGTAGCAACACATCAACCAAATCTCTAGTATTGCAAATGTCTATAGTTACGCATCGTTGACTACTTATCATCAGGGACTCAATTTTAATTGGAGATGCTATTGAAATGGTGATTCAATGATCGATTTTTGACAAATATTCGGCCAATGACTGGCCACTGAGGTACGATTGCAAAAGTAGACTTGAGTTTCACGTAGTTTGTCAGTTTGTTTGCCACCCAATAATATCCATACTAATATTTGTCTTTCTTTCACGGCAAAACGGAGCGACGAATTGACGTGATTTTTTAAGTGGAGATAGTTGAAGGGATGGAGAGTAACATAGGCTACTTTTTGTCTCTTTCTAACGCGAGCGAAGCCGCGGGCAAAAGCTAGTAAAATAATACAAGAGGAAAAACATCAATACAATTACAACATGAACTAGGAAAACAAATAAACAGAGGAAGTCAATTTCATATGAACACAATGCTCACTTTAATTAGGATACAATACTTATTGCAAGACGCTAAAAACGTGCCGTATATACAAACAACGCTAATTATAAAACTGTATGCTAACACACATAAGTATATGAGTTCGTATTTTATTATTAGTTGGTAATTGTATTGTTATTTATACTGGTGTGGGCTAATACAAATATAATTAAGTTTGCTTTTTTGTTATTTTGATTGCAGAGTTCTCTGGAAGTCTTGCAGAAATTATAGTAATATTTATAATCAAGTTGCCATGTTCTGCAATAGTCCAGCACGGTTATCCTTAGGTGCACTTACATAGTGCATATAGGGATAATCGTCGGTTGGTGACCCATTTCACTTAAAATTTTGCTTAAAGGGCCTCTGCAAGTTGGCTTCGGCCCCTCGTACGCCTTCCAAAGGTCCGGGACCCCGGGTCCCGAGAAAATATTTAAAATCGTCAAATGTTTAATCGTTAAAATTATAAGTTTGACTTAAAATTATCCACAAAATTATGAATTGATTTAAAAATATGTTCCGGGGCCACGGTAACTATAAGAAATATTCCGCAACCTCAGTAGGCATTTTATGGGTTAAGCTCGTCTTTGTACATAATTATTTTATTTGAAACTATTATTTATTTATCCTGTATTCTTTGGGACAACAAACAATTACGGAATAGCGTAATACAGTTAAAACTTAACTAAGGTAAATGCACCTTATTCCGAGGGGTTCTAAAAATGGCATCATATTCCGATGTATTTAGAAAAACAGTTTTTTAAAGCAATTTACTAGTTATTTATGGTCTGCATGATAAAATAATGAATTAATAATTATCTGTTCATATTTATTTATACAAAGGTGAGTTTAGTATGGTCACACTGTAAAATAATCGGTCATTTTGCCGCGGGGAGCGGCGTCGAAAGCACACTTCATACATTTGGGACCTTATGCACGTGAGTATTACGATTTGCCAAATAGTGTTTCACGTAATAATTTTATACAACGCGAAATTTCGTTTAGGTTGAAATATTGAAAGGATAATATTTTTTATCGAAAACACTTAAGATTTGAGTATTTTATTTGCAAATTAGCAAGAAAATAAGTGTTTAAAATACCGCGGCATTAGGTGCAAAATATTTTAGTGTGTTCCTAAAAGCCGATGTATACCACGGAAAAACAAAGGACATGGCCAGCCCCAATATGGGCGATTGCATAGTTATCGAATTCAATTTACACCAATGATTTTTGGTGTTTTATTTCGTTAATATTGGTAAGTTAAATTGCAATAAATAAAACACATAAAGAACTTGTCATTACAACAGACTAGATGTAAACAGTTTCACTAAACCTTTAGTCATATTGCTGACATTAAGTGCATAGAATAGGATTTGCTATTCGAAACCATAAGGCGCTCTAATAAATTATTTATTAAAACCTGTCAATAATACCATATGCAACCAACCAGTGCTGACATAAGGCTCTGAAACGTTGTTTTTATCTGCTGGCCTTTTAGAGTGACGACCATGGACCGGAAGACGCAACGTAGGCAGGCCTCCCACTAGCTGGTGGATCGACGACAACATGCAAGTGGCGATTTGTCGTTCTACGGTGCGGTAAAGAGGAGGCCTAAGTTCAGCGGTAAACTCTGGCTGATAATAATAATAAGGAAAACACAAAATAAGGCAAAACAGTATAAATGACTATTTATTTTTTACAGAAAACAAATAAATATGGTTTGATACATTATTACCTAGATAACTTAATACATTATTACATTACAGCGTTGAGTTATTGTTGAACGAGTCATAGGTCTACCAAACTGTTTTTATTTTATTCCTACACTATCAACAATCAGTTTATTTTTATAGTTCACCAACGCAAAAGTCTTGAGTAATCTGTTTGTCTTTGTAGCCTTTGTGTGGTTATTCCTCTGTTGATGCACCTCATAGCAATCGACAAATCAAATCAGTCAGTATCAGTCCGTAAAGATAAGCGCCGGGGGTCAAAAATATCTGAAAATAATCGCAACCCAAGAACAATAGGACGTTGAATTTGCAATGACAGATTGTCTGCATTATTGACGTAATTGACATTTGACATAAAAAAACACACACATTGTGTCAAACCAGTACCGTTCCGTTTTAAAACGTTGTTTGGATGAATTAGACAAAAACTTATTAAAATGTATTATTATGATATGAGCATATTATAAAAATCGACAAATACCAATGAATACAGTTTTGTATGAATAAAATGTCGCTAATATAATGCAATGGTCGACCATATCACACATTTTCTACAAGTAGTATACGTGGTTTGGAACGTTCTTTACCATATTTATTTTTCTCTATGTTGAATTATGGCGGAACTTGACAGACGATATTTTAAATTCGTCTTCCGTTACTTATTATTTTGAAATAAAATCTGATAAGTCCAGAGAGGCTAAAAAGTACGTAGTAATTCATTTTTCTATTTTTATTTTACAATGTATTTACTATGTTTGTGTACATGGAATGCCATTTTTGTCCATGTCATTTAAAGACATTTAGTTTTTTTAAATTTCGGTGTCTGTTTTATGATTATAAACTTTAATGTGTTAGTTCTGACTTAATGAATAACTCATACATTTAATAATCTATTTCCGAGGTACACCGTGGCGTCGCATTTACTAATTATAGCAGGTCAAAAATTGTTTGTACAGGTACTTTATTAATACGTTGTATAGAAGATTTTAGTGAAGACATTAGGTTTTATAAGTGTTCTGTTATTATATGTATGTACTTTATATTTGTTTTCCTTTCATATTGTAACTATACATTATTTTATTTGCATAATATTAAAAAAAATCTTTTACTTTTTAGTACTCGGAATTAGAAACTTTGATATAGCATCATAAAACGCTATTCCGATGTATTTACGTCGGAATAAGGTTACATGAGTACCTAATTCCGATGTATTTACGTCGGAATAAGATTACATGAGAACCTAATTCCGAAGTTAGTTAAGACCCTGTTTAAATACAGAGTGTTCATTATTTTATGTGCTTAGTAGATACGCGTTGACTTTTAAACATCATGTATAATTCTCCCTACATAGTTCCCTTTCTATTTTTATACTCGGAATTAGGAACCAAATGCATCGGAATTACGATTTTTAAATCGGAATAAGGTACCTCGGACTTTTTTATATTTTTATTTATTTTATCAGCTTCAATAACCTTCTACTGACAAACTGCATATATTTTTCAAAAATTTGATAGCTAACACTTCTGATAAAAATATAAAATTGTACACAAAGGTCCGATAAATACTTAATTTATAATGTTCTTTCGTGTTATGTTAAAAACAGCGCGGAATTAGGTGCCTTTACCTTATAAACTTTGTATAACTCCGTAATCAACGCCGTTATCCACAACTTAACATACAGAGTTCTAACAGAAAACAATATTAAAATTAGAGACTATTACGTATCATTTTTCTTGTTTGAGTGCAATACAGATATGAATGTAAGAAAAAAACCGGCCAAGTGCGAGTTGGACTCGCGCAACGAGGGTTCCGTTAATGGAAAGTACCCTATAGGTTTTGAATCCCTCGCAAATATCTAAATGCAATATAAACCGCCGTATCTTTTTATTGCGTTGATTTAGAAACTTGATTTTTTCACTGCTTCGAGAGATAGCAGACCCGAGTATGTGATATTAATTTCAGCTTGATATCTCGACGCGTTTCTGAGAAAAAGGGTCTTGGCAGACGGACTGACGGACGGACGGACGGACAACAAAGTGATCCTATAAGGGTTCCGTTTTTACCTTTTGTGGTACGGAACCCTAAAAATCACAAGATCATAATACGACTCTCATCTATGATGCCTCATCATTCATATCGCAGATAGAAACTCTCATCGTTCATATCGCATATATAGGAACTCAGAAAATGATTCCTTAAAGAATGAATGAATTGCTTAAAGTGGTCTTTTTAGCTCCCTGGTCTGATTGAAAAAATATTTTTAGTTAGAAGAAATCTTTGTTCACTTATGCATGTAGTTTAAACCGTCGAACACACGTAATTCGAGATGTGTCTCGAATAGAAAGAAAATAGCAGCCCGACAGCCGGCTGTCGAGCTGCTATTGTCTTTCTATTGTGTCTCGAATCACGTGTGTTTCTTTCAAACCGTCAAAATTACCGTTTTCAGATTGCATAATTTTTTTCTTCTTTTTCTCTTTTTTTTGGACAAGTCACACGAACTAAGCAGAGCTTGTGTTATGGTAACCAGACAACTGATATACTTACTTATATACTTTATTAATACATACATATTATAGATAAATTACACCCAGACACAGAACTAACAATCATGCTCATCACAGAATGTTTGTCCTGGGTGGAAATCGAACCTAACCACTAAACCAACAGGCCCGTCAAATTAATGAGTAACTATCCTTGCGTAATACGTTTTATGTATTAATGTTGACTCTATAAAACTTAAAACAGGAATAGATTAAACGCGGAGCCATCTATATTTATTAAAAAGTGCTTCCTCCCAGATATGAATACAGCGAGTAATGTTTTATGAGGGACAGCTAACAATGGCTTCACGGTTACTGACACACTGCTGTGGAATTGGAGGTACAAGTCCTGATCGCAATCAGAGCTGATCGGCTGCGCGAGTGAGAAAGAGCATGCAATCGGAGCCAAACGGCTGCACGATCGAGAAAAAGTACGCGATCGGCGCTGCTCAGCTCCTCTTATTATTTCACATCAAGCTCCTTCAAGCATTCTTAATGACAAAAGCAGTGCACATACAAAAATAAGCCTTACAATAAATACTAAAAACTCTGTTTGCAACGTGATAAGAATCTGCTCTCCTCTCCGAGCCGGTCTGTGTGATCGGACCCTTAGGCGCGTATTAATAGACGTCACTCAATTCTGAGACGCTCTCAAGTCTCTTGCTGTCCTTGTCATTCTAAAGGGAAAAAATAAGGACAGCAATAGACTTGAGAGCGTCTCAGAATTGAGTGACGTCTATTTATAAGGGCCTTAGACACAGGCGTTTTTAGTTACGCTCTGCAGATATTATGATTATTTTGATATCGATATTTGAATACAGAGCACCAACAGGCCCATAAGTGTAGCTGGCTGGTTTATGTGAGGGGTGCGGTTGCTTTTTTGAGATTAACTTATGAAATCGGGGCTCCAGTTTGGACTCGATGGCATCGACACGCGACCGGCGGGGATATAGCTATGAAACAGCAATCAGCAATATTTGCGCAGTGATCGCGCGGTCACCGCGCGATTAATCGCTTGACTTCAATTCGTCGTCAATTCAATCGTATTATGTATGAACCGATTGCTAATCGCTCGCTGATTGTTCTAATGCCCTTATTGCTACGAGATGACGATAAAATAGCAATCGCTGGAACTAATTAAATATCACCTTTAACAAAAAAAACTTAACTTTGCTCTTAAAAACCATACTAAATACGAAACCACCAAACGAAAAATGCATATTTTAGTTAACTGATTGCTCCACAGAGGCAGCACTATCGCTAGATTGCTATTTGACTTGACGTATTTTGAATTGACGTTTATATTGCTAAATTATCGCGAATTGACGTTTATATTGCTAAATTATCGCGATCGCTCGGCTTCTGCAAGATACGTAATCCCAGTGCCGGTTTTGGAAGCTCCGGTCTTACGAACATCGTGTTACCCAGTAAATTCTTCACGAACCCAAAGGAAACCGCTGCACAAAACAAAACTCCCAGAGCATGAACACATCAGATAGACAAACAACCCAAACAGAGTCGAATTACTGTGATGTGAACGCTATTCTCTAGCAGAAATATTGATGATGAATTTACAAAGAGATGTTTGGACAGTAAAGCCCCGTATTCATTGTAAACATTTTGTTTAGCAACATGGTTGCATAAACATGTTGACGAGTTGCTGTCATCATATTACGGGCAACACTTGTGTTGCGGTGTTGATCACGCCATACTGCAGAGTTGACGCCCGGCGAGCGACAACATCAGTTGATCAACAGTTGCTAAACAAATGTTTACAATGAATACGGGGCTTTACTGTCCAAACATACCGCCCGTGTGTCTCAATCGTTCAGTTCAAGAACAGTTGAAATCAATCATTCTGTAGCAAAAATATGAGCTGGCGCGTGAAAAAAAAAGCGTTTTTTGAATGGCGAAAAACAATTTTCCATTGGCTTTTATAGGAGTTGGCTGCTAGGCTTTTGAGCATTTTCGATGTATTGTCCGTTGCTGGTCTCTTTGTTGAGCGGCCATTTTGATAAGGATTGATGTTTCGTGTCGTCCTTTATTTAAGCGTGTTTTGTATTTCAAATGGTGATTGAATATGTAGGTCAGAACTTTTTGAGGTTTTATAATGTACCAAAAACCCATACTAATCCATATTCCATTCTATTATTATAAATGCGAAAGTAACTCTGTCTGTCTCTCTCTTCTTCACGCCTAAACCACTCAACCGATTTGAATGAAGATACAAATATAGTCTGGGACCCGAGAAAGGACATAGGGTTGATAGGGTAGCTTTCATTTCGGAAATCCCCTGGGAACGGGAGTTATTCCATGTGGACGAAGTCGCGGGCAAAAGTAGCCTAGTAGACTAGTAAATATATTATTTACTAGTAAATTGGGACAACTCACACACGGTCACGATGATTCGAAACTATGTAGGGCTTGTGCTGTGGTAAACAGACAACTGTGATACATACTTTACTTATATAATTTATAAATATATAATAATATTATAGTTAAAAATATTGTATATTATGATGCACAGTTAAACTTATATGATGTGCCATATATTCTTGAATTTTACGTAATATAAATTAAGAATGGTTTTATAAAATTAAATGTAATTAGAAAGATCACAATAATATGCAAATAATATTGTCGGCTTTAAGAAAATATTGTACATACAATTGCGTGCAATAAAAAATAACATTGCTCAAAGTGCCAATTATTGCGAGAAGTAATTGCTAAAGTAACGGTTATTTTCTTTCCGTATAATATTATGGCAATGGGTAAATAACTAATTAGATAACACACTTGCGACTAGGTAGGAAGGAAATGACTAGCTATCTCACGCGGTTTTCTCTTCGTCTTTGGAGGTTACTGCTCAACTTCCATAGGTTTTAGAGTGATGGTAAATACTTGTTGCGGAATGTTTATAATAGTTACCGTGACCCTGGAACATAAAGGGCAATCGAAGGAACATGAGTGGGTTTTAGTCAGTAAAAGCCTCGCCCTCCCGCCGCACCCAGGACGGGACCAGTCCCGGCTAGGACCAGGACCGCGTCGAAGGCGCGTTAGTGTTCCACGCGCGCCTCAAAGAGAAGGAGTCAGCACAGGAAGGGGCCCAACAGGGCCTACGCCTGCCGGGGTTGCGGAATGTTTATAATAGTTACCGTGACCCTGGAACATGAAGGGCAGTCGAAGGAACATGAGTGGGTTTTAGTCAGTAAAAGTCTGACACGCCCTCCAGCCGCACCCAGGACGGGAGCAGTCATTTGATAATTTCCCACTCACAAAAAAAATGGTAAATACTTATTTACCATCGCTCTACAACTCAGTTCCGTATTATAAAATAAGTAACTCTTAAATAATAATAAAAAAAACCGGTCAAGTGCGAGTTGGACTCGCGCAACGAGGGTTCCGTTAATTTGTTTTTTTTTTAGCGAAATAACTACAATATTACGGTTTTCGCAGTTTTTTCTTTACTTGTGCTACATGTATGACATTGCTTCTTGCTAAATTTCATGATTATTGGTCAATGGGAAGTACGGTGAGCTACACATCAAGCTATACATAACCAGTATAAGATGACTTCTAATTGTACGAAAAACATACACAATGCGAGGTCAGCTAAAACTGGTTTAGTATAGCTTTATGTGTAGCCGTGTGTACCCTATAGATTTAGAAACTTGATTTTTTTACTGCTTTGAAAGATAGCAGACTTGCACCTTAATATCTCGACGCATTTCTGGGAAAAAGGGTCTTGACAAACGGACGAACAGACGGACGGACGGTTGTGAACTAACTACAAATTTACGGTTTTCGGAGTTTTTCCATTACTTGTGCTACATAATCTTGCTTCTTGCCAAATTTCATGATTCTCGGTCAATGGGAAGTACCCTATAGGTTTTGAGTTTTGATTCCCTTGCAAATGTCTAAATATGCAATATAAGCCGCCGTATCTTTTTGTTGCGTTGATTTAGAAACTTGATTTTTTCACTGCTTTGAGAAATAGCAGACCTGAGTGTGTGATATTAATTGCAGCTTGATATCTCGACGCGTTTCCGAGAAAAAGGGTCTTGACAGACGGACGAACAGACGGACGGATGGTTGTGAACTAACTACAAATTTACGTTTTTCGGAGTTTTTCCTTTACTGGCGCTACATGACTTTGCTTCTTGCCAAATTTCATGATTCTTGGTCAATAGGAAGTACCCTATAGGTTTTGAGTTTTGATTCCCTTGCAAATGTCTAAATATGCAATATAAACCGCCGTATCTTTTTATTGCGTTGATGTAGAAACTTGATTTTTTCACTGCTTTAAGAGATAGCAAACCTAAGTGTGTGATTATTTCTTGACGCGTTTTTGGGAAAAAGGGTCTTGACAGACGGACAAACAAACGGACGGACGGATATGAAGTAACTTCAAATTTACGGTTTTCGGAGTTTTTCCTTAACTTGTGCTACATGATCTTGCTTCTTGCCAAATTTCATAATTCTCGGTCAATGGGAAGTACCCTATAGGTTTTGAGTTTTGATTCCCTTGCAAATGTCTAAATATGCAAAATAAACCGCCGTATCTTTTTGTTGCGTTGATTTAGAAACTTGATTTTTTCACTGCTTTGAGAAATAGCAGACCTGACTGTGTGATATTAATTGCAGCTTGATATCTCGACGCGTTTCCGAGAAAAAGGGTCTTGACAGACAGACGAACGGACGGACGGACGGATGTGAACTAACTACAAATTTACGGTTTTCAAAGTTTTTCCTTTACTTGTGCTACATGACCATGCTTCTTGCCAAATTTCATGATTCTTGGTCAATAGGAAGTACCCTATAGGTTTTGAGTTTTGATTCCCTTGCAAATGTCTAAATATGCAATATAAACCGCCGTATCTTTTTATTGCGTTGATGTAGAAACTAGATTTTTTCACTGCTTTAAGAGATAGCAAACCTAAGTGTGTGATTATTTCTTGACGCGTTTTTGGGAAAAAGGGTCTTGACAGACGGACAAACAAACGGACGGACGGATATGAAGTAACTTCAAATTTACGGTTTTCGGAGTTTTTCCTTAACTTGTGCTACATGATCTTGCTTCTTGCCAAATTTCATAATTCTCGGTCAATGGGAAGTACCCTATAGGTTTTGAGTTTTGATTCCCTTGCAAATGTCTAAATATGCAATATAAACCGCCGTATCTTTTTGTTGCGTTGATTTAGAAACTTGATTTTTTCACTGCTTTGAGAAATAGCAGACCTGACTGTGTGATATTAATTGCAGCTTGATATCTCGACGCGTTTCCGAGAAAAAGGGTCTTGACAGACAGACGAACGGACGGACGGACGGATGTGAACTAACTACAAATTTACGGTTTTCGAAGTTTTTCCTTTACTTGTGCTACATGACCATGCTTCTTGCCAAATTTCATGATTCTTGGTCAATGGGAAGTACCCTGTAGGTTTTGATTTCCTTGCAAATGTCTAAATATGCAATATAAACAGCCGTATCTTTTTATTGCGTTGATTTGGAAACTTGATTTTCTCAATGATTTGAGAGATAGCAGACCTGAGTATGTGATATAAATTTCAGCTTGATATCTCGACGCGTTTCTGAGAAAAAGGGTCTTGACAGACGTACAGACGGACGGACAACAAAGTGATCCTATAAGGGTTCCGTTTTTACCTTTTGAGGTACGGAACCCTAAAAATGAACTAATAAAGTTTAATTTTTAATTGTATTTAAATAAATAAATAGGTGTTTTATTGCATTGTTAAATAAGTACTTCACATTGCATAAATGTCATCTTTATTGGTAATTAGTGCCATGGAAAAAGTGGGAATATTTTTTCTCAGTAATTCTATTGTTAACCATGAAGGAACTAGTAAAACCAAACTTGCCATACTAGTTTCATTAGCATTGAGAAAATCGCAGTGTCACTAGGAATACTTGAATTCTTTTAATTATTTTATTGCTCCTTTTTTTTTTGGTGAGTGGGAAATCATCAAATGACTGCTCCCGTCCTGGGTGCGGCGGGAGGGCGTGTCAGACTTTTACTGAATAAAACCTACTCATGTTCCTTTGGTTGCCCTTTTATGTTCTAGGGTCACGGTAACTATTATTAACATTCCGCAACTATAAACATTCCACAACATTATTTTATCCATACTAATATTATAAATGGGAAACTGTGTCTGTCTGTCTGTCTGTTTGTCTTTCTTTCAAGGCAAAACGGCGCGACGGATTGACGTGATTTTTTAAGTGGAGATAGTTGAAGGGATGGAGAGTAACATAGGCTACTTTTTGTCTCTTTCTAACGCGAGCGAAGCCGTGGGCCAAAGCTAGTATATTATATTGCTCCTTACCTTCATTATTTTCGCGCAACACGATTTATGTAACCAAAATTTTGTAAAACTCAATATTTAAAACGTGTCCATTGAGTTTCTTGCTTGTTCTTCTCCGATAGAGATCAATGTTATTGGAACAACTAGCTTTAACTTTTTTTCTGACTAACCTACCGACTCTGACAATAGGGACGACGACAGCATTAAAAAAATGGCATTCTGTTTAGTCCGTCTGATAGATCCGCCGAAAATACGGGACACGTATTTTTTGCTTGATCAAATTAATAAAAAAATACAAAGATAAAGAGCAACAAAGTTCCGGAGTCGGGGCTTTTGGCGTCACCGTAATGCAAAAATTGTATCTGATCGTGACGTCATGCGCAACTTTAACGCACTGTTTCGTCGTCATTCTTCGTTTACGAGAAAAAAGAAAAAATACGTGTCCAAAATTTTTTGATAATCTAGCTGACGGACTAATTACTTTTTTTTGTCGTCTCGCCTATTATTCATAATTACCTGTAAATGGTCTAAGTGAAATAAATACTTTAATTCAAAATGAATTCAGGAATGTAAAACAGTTCGGTTTTGTAGATTATTTTGCATACATTGACTACAGCAATAAACTTTCGACACTGCAAAAAACCAAGAACCTCAATTTTCTGACCGCTTTTTCTACGTCAAGTGACTATAATAAACCCCTGCGTAGTTCCTTGTAGTCCAGGAGCTGATAGTTGTTATCACGCGATGTTCGTCATCAATCAACCGCACAAAGGACTACTCGCATCTGTGAACGTTGAGTGACAATGTTTGGATGTGGTGTTCTTGAGATTTTTTTAAATTGTGCGTAGGTGGTGTGTAGACACTTTACAGCGTCAAAGTGTATACCTACTACTAAAATTTGAGTTGTTGTGTTCTGTTTGAAGGGTAAAATATCCTCATAATTTAGTAAAGGGATATAATTGATTGGATAATTAATAGTGCCGATTCTCTTATTAACAAACTAACGTAAATTTAAGTTAAGTGCATCTTTCTCTTTCCATTTAGTTAAGAAAAGGACAGAAGATAAATATTAAATAATCCTGTCAAATTTAGACACTCCATAGATAATTTAGACGCAATTTAAAAACATGGCGTCTAAATATACGTCAATTTTCATCAGGCGCTGTCTAATTTGTCAGGATTAAACTAAAATGTATCTTCTGTCCTTTTCTTTAAGAAATGGAAAGAGAGAGATGCATTTAACTTAAATTTAGTTAAGTTTGTGAACAAGAGAATCAGCACCAATGTCACATAATCTTAGTCTATGGGATGACAAAGCATCTGCAATTCCTTTGGTATTGTAGGTCTATAAGCGGTGATGACTTAACCTCGGATGGGCTGTCAACTTGTTTGAAATCCAGTGAAATAAACAAACATAAAAGTTAAACTTCGGTATATAAATAAACACTAGTTTTAAACCAGCGAGTGCTAGGATTTTCTTTTAAAGTTTTTGAGAGCCTTATTGCGATAATTTAACTACGGTGTTCTTTACAATATATATTGTTTTATTATTATTTATTTATTATTATTATTTTAATATTTGTCAGCATTATATTATCACGGTCTTGAATACGTCCCTCGACTCACCTAACACTGTGTATACATTTCAATGTATTTTCAAATCATCTTAATTTTTTGCGCCTAAATTAAACAGTACAATTTACCGCACAATTTATGATACTCACTACACCCAACTTTTTCAACCATAACCATCAACAACTAAACAATTAAATTAAAGTACCGCATCCATACTTCCACGATCACTAAACGATGTTCGTCCTTCAAGGTTGAATGTAATTATGTTAGAAAAAATACGTATTTTCTCCTTCCGTGGTTGATCTGCCGCAATTAGATCACGATTAACGAGTGAGTGAGTGTGTGAGTGAGTGAATGAGTGAAGAGGTTTTCAAATGTGTTTCCTTGTTCGTTAGGGAGGAAAGTTTGTGAGTTCAGATAAAGATTGCAAAGATAATAGAACTGTTTGAAAGAGCGAAAGATAGTGATTCATTTTCCGTTTGAGTTTTGGTTTATGTTTTCCTGTGAGATCGAGTTTTAAGATTTTACTATGTTTGTTATTCTTTCACACAAAAACTACTGAGCTGATTGTGTTAAAACTTTACAGTAATATAACTCATACATCGGTATAATACATAGGTTACATAACATTACGTGATGATCTTGGGGAGCAAAGCTGTTACAAAAGACTAACGCGTATGAGAAAACGAGTCTAAATAGATTATTAATTTATTAATAAAATGGAAAGTGACGTATTTTTTTATATGACTATATCCAAGATAGCTCCTACAACCTGGTATCTTTTCAAAACAATCAAACAAACTCAATTATTTGTTTTTGGTTTTGATTTTGTCAGAACTCGTAATTTTTAAGATCAACTTCTTACTAGCCTTGTCATCAAATCAGCTTTACTTCGTAATAAATTGCGTTGCATTGTCACCCAATTTACAAATTAATGCAAATTAATTGGGAATCGGGTCGTTTTTGTTCCACCAGAACCTTAATTAAGCCTTGAATGGATCATGCATCGTGCAGTACCTCCCGTCCGCAAAAATATGCACAAGCAGGGTGGTGATATTAAAGCTTTAAATAAAAGCATTATACTGCCATCATAAATAATAATACCAGCCTATGACTGTTCCACTGCAGGGCAAAGGCCTCTTCTCATACAGAGAAGGCACGAGCAGTGATCACAACGCTCAAGGAGGATTGGTGATTTCGGACGTATATTCACTACAAGTCCATCTTTTCTCACGATGTTTTCCTTCACCGATGTTTGTGATGTCCAAGATACATTTTATAAAGTACATATAAATTGAAAAAGTCACATTGGTACTTGCCACACAACCTCTTGCATGAGAGACGGGTGCCTTAACCACTATAATTTTTTTATTGGGGAGTGGGAAATCATCGAATGACTTCTCCGGGGTCACGGTAACTATTATAAACATTCCGCAACCCCGGCAGGCGTTGGCTCTGTTGGGCCCCTTCCCGTGCTGACTTCTCTTTGAGGCGCGCGAGGAACACTAACGCGCCGTCGACGCGGGCCTGGACCCAGCCGGGCGGCGAGCTACCCATCACTCGCCGTCTGCAGACCCGCGTTAACCACTACTATCATGACATTTTCATTGAGCCTGGTGAAATTAAAATAAAAGCTTGTCATAACCGATTGAATTTTAAACTTTACGTTAGTCCGACGTTTGTGCTAGGCTCCTTAGACTTTAACAAAAGGAAGTAAACCCTTTTGAAACATTTGAACAAAGTTACGAAGTGGCAATCCGTGTACTTTGTCATCTTTTGTGCAATGTTAACAAAAAAGTTTGTTAAATTCATGACTTCGCTCAAAGTTAAAGTAACTAATTGGCGAAGTCAAGATAGTTACTTATACTTCGTTTTTCTTTTGTTAACGAAGCTTTGCTGTTATATTTCTTTGAGTTTGTTTGTAATAGAGCTAGCGGTAGCGGTAGCTTGCGGCAAACTGTTTGGCGTTAACGATCTCGGGAGAAATGGTTCTTCATTTCTTCTCATAATAATTATAACAGTGCCTTTTTAGGGTTCCGTAGTCAACTAGGAACCCTTATAGTTTCGCCATGTCTGTCTGTCTGTCCGTCCGTCCTCGCTTAATCTCTGTGACCGTTAGCACTAGAAAGCTTAAATTTGGTACCAATATGTATATCAACCACGCCGACAAAGTGGTAAAATAAAAATTGGAAAAAAAAATTATTAGGGTAGCCCCCCTATATGTAAAGAGGGAAGTGATATTTTTTTTTTAATTTCAACCCTGACGTGTGGTATATTGTTGGATAGGTATTTAAAAATGAAAAGGGGTTTACTAAAATCAGTTTTTGATAATGTCAATAATATCGGAAATAATCGCTCCAAAAGGAAAAATTAAAGCACCCCCTCTAACTTTCGACCCGTAGGTTTAAAAAATATGAAAAAAAAAAACTGGAAAGTAGAACTATATAAGTACTTTCTAGGAAAATTATTATGAACTTGATAGAAAGAACAGTTTTTGTACAAAAAAGACAAAAAGGTTGTACAAAATAATTTCTGCGTACTTAGTATGTCAATGTAACAAATAGCCTTTTTTTTTAGTTATAAGTGGGAACACTTTTTGTGACGGACGGGAAACTACGGAACCCTACATTGAGCGTGGCCCGACACGCTCTTGGCCGGTTTTTTTTTAATTCATATAGGTATTTTCTAAGTTTATCTTGGACATCACATACATTGTGTAAGAAATATATAGTGAGAAACATTGGACTTATAATGAATAGAAGAGAAGACCGAAACCGCCAGTCCGCCTTGAGCAAGCGTAGTGACTCGCGCACGAAAATTTCCGTATCAGTATCGGCAAAAACTTAAAAAAATAGAATAGAATAGAATATTCTTTATTGTACACCAATAGGACAAAAACAGAAAAGGACAACCTTTGGATGGAATCAAATTATATAAAAATGGGTAAAGGGTAGTCTATGGCGTACATTAATATATATAGATATAAATATTAATATATACAGAAAGATATACATATATATATATATATATTTACTTATATGTGCATTAGATGTATATATTTATAGATACTAATCATAAACAATACATAGATACGATAGAAGTAGTATATAAAATAAAATTGAATTTAACCGAGTAATGACAGTGTTGAAGAGCCAAGTAGTGATCTTTAACCATTTTTTTTAAAGTAGTTAGAGACTGTGCGCGTCTAATAGCCATAGGCAGATCATTCCACAGACGAATAGCTTGAACCACAAACGATTTATCGTAAAAAGATGTGGAGTGGGCTGGCATCTTCAATATTAAGTTTTCTGATGATCTAAGAGTACGAGAATGTGTATCACAGATAAACTGGAAACGCTCTTTAAGGTAAAAAGGGGTCGTAGAGTATGTTGTATATGTCACCGGAAAATAACAAGATTCTTAAGTTTATCAATCTACTAGGAAGTTTATAAACTTTCGTAAAATTCTAAACGGGAGATAAATTGTAATATTTTAAGTCAAAATATACATATTTAAGTTATTTTGTTTTTTTAGTACTAGTTGTTATATCGGCAACAGAAATACATGATCTGTAAAAAATTCAACTGTGTAACACGGTCCATGAGAACACCTTTATACAGCCAGGTGATAGACGGACGGACAGACATACGAACAGTTTGATAATAGGGTCCCATTTTACTCTTTGGAACCCTAAAAAAATTGTGAAAGTGCTAAATTTAACCAATGTAATAATATATCGTGTTACGGCCGGTTCACATATGTCTCCGTTTTACTGTTCCGCATTATCGTGTACATTTTTTTTCGTCGGTGGCGTATGTAGTTGTTTGAGCGACTTCACACATGGCACAGTATTCTGTATAGGTACAGTAAAAAATATCGTTACGTAAAAAAATGACATTCCGTTTTGTCATCGAATACTGGACGACGGAACAGTAAAAATATACGGATACGTAGAATTTTAACGGATAGATAGGTGTGCGTGGCGGGCGGTGTGTACGGGGTATAGGAGGGGGAGTGATGCGACAGCCTTTGTTAGACTCACATTTACACTGCGAGTTTTCTGTTCACACATCGCTTCCAGTGATGACGGATCCGTTGAACGTTATACGGTGCCTTTGTGTGAACAGAGCATAAATTTATGACGTATCCGTTGAAAACGTACCAGTAAAACGGACCAGTGAACGAGCCGTTAGGTATTTATTTATTTATTTTTGTTTTTTGTTCCACAATAGTTGAACCATTTGCAGCCAAATTCAAACAGTGCCAGTGTATAACCGTGCAAGCAAATAAAACACTGTTTGACCACAGACTAATTATTAAATCATAGTTTATTACCCGACATACCGTTGTCTGTTTTTTATCGCCCGTTAGATGGTTATAATCATCCATTATAAATAATTTATTGCTATAAACACCATACCAAAATGAACGCAGAGGAAATTTGAATTTTTAATTTGAGCGCTCAACATCGTTTGAGTTATGGGGAGGAATCGCAAAAAATGGTTTTTATGACTAGTGAATCTTCTTTTTATTATATTATTGCATTCTTGTGGGTTTAGGTTGAGGAATTTGTTTCTTTGGTGTGTGAAGGTCAGGGAGACGCGTCGTTAGTTTTGTGACAGCAAGTGCAAATGTAAGCTGTCCGAAATTCTCAGGCCTCTTGCCCATCAATATCCTTTTGCTCAATCTGAGAAGTCTAGTCTAGTAGTTAGTGACCCTGACTACCAAGCCGGACGTCGCAACTCGTCGGACCTATATACACCTTTTTACTTTTAAAATCATAGTTCAATTGTAATTTTAGGTGTTGTGCAGTCTTAATGCACCAAATGAATGGTTTATCTATCATCTAACTATTTATCTTCCTGTTACAGCCAGATCCACTCTGCCACGGAGACGCCTCCTGTCACGAGTTCACGACCACCGTCTTCCCGTGGATAGCCGCCATCTTTGTGTCAAACAGCAACCAGGAGAACCAGTTTAGCTACTTCTGTGATGGCGTGTTGCTTACTGAGAAGGTTATTGTTACTGGTAAGTGATTTTTTGTTTAATAATCTGTACCTGTCGTGGATGGGTGTCGTGATGGCCCAGTGGATAAGGCGCCCGCCTCTCGTGTAAGAGGTTGTGGGTTCGAATCCGGGCAAGTACCAATGTGACTCTTTCAATTCATATGTACTTTCTAAAGTTTATCTTAGACATCACTGACATCCCGTGCCTCGGAAAGCACGTAAAGCCGTTGGTCCCGGTTGTCATTCGTAGAAATTTGACAGTCGTTACTGGTTAGCCAGAAACTATGACCAGTCTAACCAAGAGGTATCGTGTCGCCCAGTTACTGGGTTGTGGAGGTCAGATAGGCAGTCGCTCCACGTAAAACACCGGTATCCAGCTGAATCCGGTTAGGCTGGCAGCCGACCCCAACACGATTGGGAAAAGGCTAGGGAGATGAATCTGTGCCTATTTTTGAGATGGAGAATGCCCATGGTGTAGTAGTCTTGTGAAACGTCTCGTGTCTCAAAAAGTTAAACAGCATGAACTATCTGACATGAAGCATGATCGTCTGCATGTTTTTTTGATGTAAGACATCTATAGCCGCACGTAAAACAAATTTCTGGCGTGGCGACGCATGCCGTGGCGACGCGTCTCCACGCTTTTTCTTTTCAATCATATTACTTTTACAAAATAATGTCGATGTTTCACATCTGCCAGGTGTCCCGTGACGGTTCACTTTTTTTTGTAATTTTTGTTGCTAACAATATATAAGGTGACTGGTATTAGTGTACGATACTTTAAAACGTGATTGTGCTCATGATAACAAACAACTTTTACTATGGGAACAAACCTGAAATCGCGAAAAAAATAAACTGTGCCGTAATATAAATTGTTTGTTATTATGAGCACAATCACGGGCTTAAGTATTGTACACAATTGCCAGTCACCATATATTTGCTTTTCTTCCTATATTAATCACTAGCTTTTGCCCGCGACTTCGTCCGCGGAATAATAGTTCCCGTTCCTGGGGGATTTCCGGGATGAAAGCTATCCTATGTCCTTCCTCGGGTCCCAGACTATATCTGTACCAAATTTTATTCAAATCGGTTCGATGGTTTAGGCGTGAAGAAGAGACAGACAGACAGAGTCACTTTCGCATTTATAATATTAGTACTGATAAAGGAACTTAAATACAATACTCGACGTAATAACAAAATACTAAATTGTATGTTAGTTGTTGCTAGTATTTGTATTTTTTTTAAGTTTTTTAACAACAAACTTAAACAAAGTGGGTATGTAATTGTTGTTTATTGTAAAAACTTGTGTATTCGTTAATTGATTACAACCGCCATTTTTTCATGAGGAACATTTGTAGGTAATTTTAAATGTAAAATACATTGTTTTTGTTTTCATATTGTCTGATGCAATGATATTATAAGTAAAAAGGTGTAGATAGGTTACCCAAACGAAATTCTATCTTCAAAAACGGCACACTAACGCACACATACATTACACGTCAAAGTAGGATGACATGATTGAAGTAGTGCGAGTGAAAAAGAGATAAACGTCAAATGTCAACGCGATACTCATTATCATGTTTGTCAATTGGCAAACTTTTAATGTGCCACTTTTTGACTGCATATTATAACCTATCTACACTTTTTTTACTTATAACATTTTTTACTTATAACATCATTGGTCTTATGTATTCAAACTTTAACCATTAGAATGTTTCTACGAAATCCTTCGTATGTGAGTTTAATTTGTTGTACCTCTAAAGGTACCTTATTCGATTCACTTTGTTGTCTATCTGTTGAACGAATTGTATCGAATGTTAGAATTAGCAATTTCTTGAAGCTGTCAAATTATCGAACTTCTAAGTCAATGCAAACAGAGGCTACTGCCGTTTAAATCATTTTTTTTACTAACGGACTTCCATTTAACCTAGAGATGAGCTAAGTATATCACAAGTAAAAAAAAACCTTTCTAATTGCAATAAATAATATTCCCGACTCGCACTTGGCCAGTTTTTTCCCTCTGTCCTTCCGATCTAGGCGAGGCACTAATTTGATTACAGACCTCCTTCCGCTTTGCAGCGTTTGACTTCTAATGACATTTCTCCAGGCTTCTGTATTAAAGTCCGTTCGTGTTAACTGACTTCAGAAAATGGAGGTTCTCAGTTTGATCTATGTATTTGTTATGATTGACGTATGTATGAATGTATATTTGTTAGTGATTGTCTCGATTTTTGATGCAGCTTTCAGAAAAGTATTTGTGACATTTAGGATAACGGCTTCCGTAGAGGACGCTCCACGGTGGACGCCATCATGCGCGTGCGAGCCCTTACGACAGGGGATGCGGTGGCACAGGGCAGGGTCGTCTTGGCGGTGTCTCTCGACATCGCCAACGCCTTTAACACCCTGCCTTGGGGGTGCATAGTGGCGGCACTCCGGTATCACCGGATGCCTGCCTACCTCTGTCGTGTGGTCGAGGCCTATCTGACGGACAGGGCCGTCATCTACCCCGGTCACGAGGGAGTGTGGAGTCGACGAGGGATGTCGTGCGGTGTTCCACAGGGATCGGTCCTGGGGCCGCTCCTGTGGGACATCGGGTACGACTGGGTGCTGCGCGCCGACCTTCCCGATGGTGTCAGCGTAGTGTGCTACGCTGACGACACGCTAGTCCTAGCGCAGGGAGGGTCGTTCCAGGCGGCGGCCGACTTGATGACAAGTGGAGTTGCGACAGTCGTGGACAGGATCCGGCAGCTGGGACTCGAGGTGGCCCTGCACAAGTCCGAGGCCATGTGTTTTCATGGCCCTCGGCACCGGCCACCTCCGGGGTCTCAGATAACGGTGGGAGGGGTTCACATCGGTGTCGAGCCGACGATAAAGTACCTGGGACTTGTCCTCGACAACCGATGGAACTTTACGGAGCACTTCCGACGTTTGGGCCCCAAACTGGCGAAGGCCGGAGCTGCCCTCAAGCGGCTCCTGCCCAATCTCGGTGGCCCAAACGCCTCCTGCCGGAGGCTCTACACGGGGATCGTGCGGTCCATGGCCCTCTACGGGGCTCCGGTGTGGGCGCCCAATCTAGCCGCGGCTCCGGCCCGACTTCTGAGGGCGTCCCAGAGGGTCATGGCCATTCGCATGGTGCGGGGATACCGCACGGTCTCCTGTGAGGCGGCATGCCTCCTTGCCGGCGTCCCGCCGTGGGATCTGGAGGCAACAGTCCTTGCACACACGTACGAGTGGCGCGTGGAAGTGCAACGCCGGGGTGAAGTCCCGATGCCGCGGGTTATCGCAGCACGGCTCACGGAGCTCCGGCGAGATCTCATGGCGGAATGGAGACAGCGACTGTCGCAACCTAGTGCTGGGCACGCCGTTATAGCGGCGGTAAGACCCCTCTTTGAGGAGTGGCTGGAGAGGCGTCATGGCACTCTCACGTTTCGCTTGACACAGGTCCTCACCGGACATGGTCAGTTCGGGAGGTTCCTGTGTCGGATTCGGGCGGAAGCGACGCCTGGGTGTCACCACTGCAGTAACGGTCGCCTGGAGGACACGGTCGAGCACACAGTCGAGGTGTGCCGCGCATGGGCGGAGCATCGACGTGTCCTCGTAGAGGCGATCGGCGGCGGTGACCTCTCGCGCCCGGCGCTGGTTCAGGCCATGCTTCGGGGCGAGACGGAATGGGATGCCGTCGCCTCCTTCTGCGAAGCAGTTATGCTAGTGAAGGAAGCGGCGGCGCGCGAGAGGCAACGACGAGCCTCTCGCCCCGGACTAAGACCCAGGCGAAGACGTCGAGAGTCGCAAGACGACTACCGGCCACCGTAGGCGCGGTTCTGCGGATGGCGAGCGATGGGTAGCTCGCCGCCCGGCTAGGACCAGGACCGCGTAGACGGCGCGTTTTGTTCCACGCGCGCCTCAAAGAGAAGGAGTCAGCACAGGAAGGGGCCCAACAGGGCCAACGCCTGCCGGGGTTGCGGAATGTTTATAGTGGTTACCGTGACCCTGGAACATAAAGGGCAATCGAAGGAACATGAGTGGGTTTTAGTCAGTAAGAGTCTGACACGCCCTCCCGTCGCACCCAGGACGGGAGCAGTCATTGGATGATTTCCCACTCACCAAAAAAAAAAAAAAAAAAAACATTTAGGATAAGGTATTAATTAGTAAGTAAGTATATCAAAAAATTCAACTTCAAAAATTAGGTTCTCAGAAAAAATCGCACTAAAAACGCAAAAAAACCGAATTGAAAAATTAAAAACGAGTAAAAAAAGGGGAAAGAAGGAAAGAAAGAAAGAATGATTTATTTGTAAGAATATAGTAGTATGTAAGAGTATAGTGTAGGGAATAATTTGGCGGCTATTATAATTTGGTGAAATAAATACAGTTTGAAGTGCCACATGCTGACTGCCTATAACGTATCTAGACATTTTTTTTAATATCATTGTCGTGCCCATTTTGCGTCAGTCTGTGTGAAAAGGAGAAGTTGGCCGATGCTTTTCGCCGGTCTGTGTGAACGGTCCCTTAAAGGCAAAGACAAAAGAAATTACACTTGTGAATAAGGCTTACTTTGAATGAACTGTGCTTGAAATTTACTGCATTCGTTTGAAGTTTGCTAGGAAGAAATGTATTTTTTATTTTTATTTAATTAGTATGCTATTTAATTTTAATTACAATAGCAATGTAAACTACTACTACTTAATCACTATTTTATTTAATATTGTTTTGAAAGAAATTTTTCGACTACTGTAGGCTATATTATTACTAGCTTTCCCCGCGACTTCGTCCGCGTGAATTAATAGTTCCCGTTTCCGGGGGATTTCCAGGATGAAAACTATTCTGTGTCCTTTTTCGGGTCCCAGACTATTTCTGTACCAAATTTCGTTCAAATCGATTTAGTGGTTTAGGCGTGAAGCAGAGACAGAATTACTTTCGCATTTATAATATTAGTACGGAAGTACGGATCGTACGAATTCTTACATAAGCCATGGTTTGAAACTCGGCAAGTACCTATATGATTTCTTGATTCACTATCTGTGCCCAGGTGGTTTCTCCCCCGTTTATTATTACTGCTCTGCTCCTGTAGATCGTAAGGTGATGTTTTATAGCCTTTCTCGGTTATGGGGCTATAACAATAAGAACTACGAATTTAAAAATTGTTGACTTATAATTGTTGATTTTTTAATTCCTAGGTCTTGAATTCAGTGCGTTCAATTAAACAAACTCTTCAGACATCTCTTTGAGTTTGAACCGTCGGGCATGTAGTCCACCAGAAGAGAGAACACCCGTCTGGTCGAATCTTTTCTTATGAGGAATATATATATGAGGAACTTTACTCACTGATCCTTTTTTTTGGTCCTGGGTCCTCACCCAGGACCAAAAAAAGGATCAGTGAGTAAGACACGCCCTCGCGTATCAGAGTTTTACTGACTAAAACCCACTCATGTTCCTTCGGTTGCCCTTTATGTTCAGGGGTCACGGGAACTGTTATAAACATTCCGCAACCCCGGCAGGCGTTGGCACTTTTTGGTCCCTTCTCTCCTCACTGATCTTCATACCTCTAAACACTTATTCTTATGTTTCTGTTCCAGATGCCAGGTGTATGGTAGTCGGCAACCACACCTGGGATCCAGACAGTCTGCTGGTGTTTCTTGGGAAGGTAAACCTTCAGGCTTTTGGAGGCAACGAGAAAGTGCATAAGGTTAGTAAATATCCACTAAAACTTAACTGCCCCGTAGTGTGATTACTGGTTGTGATATACTAGGTGTATTTTTGGTCTTGCTCAACCCGCTAGGAGATGATTCTACTCATAAAAACAAACAACTTTCATTATGGAACCAGCTCTGAAATCACGAAAAAAATATCAGCTGGTTCATACATTATAGTCCGAGGGCATTGAACTTTTCTTAGAAACATCTGATATTTTTTCACGATTTTAGAGTTGGTTCCATAACAAAAGTTGTTTGTTTTCATGGGTAGAATCATCTCCTAGCGGGTTGAGCAAGAACAAAAATACACCTTGTATTTGGTTCTTATCTCAGATATAAATAAAGCTTTGGAGATAAAAATGTTAAAAAAAATCCTGAGACAACCTACACTCGTCATCTGATCCCAAACTAAACAGAGCTTGTACTATGACAACTAGAGTTCTGATAAACATACTGTAATTCATACACGCCACATATTCATACACGCCAATGCGACTAAGCCATTATGGATTAATTGCCGGTGTTGCGGAATGTTTATAATAGTTACCGTGACCCCGGAACATAAAGGGCAACCGAAGGAACATGAGTGGGTTTTAGTCTGTAAAAGTCTGACACGCCCTCCCGCCGCACCCAGGACGGGAGCAGTCATTGGATGATTTCCCACTCAACAAAAAAAAATGTAGATAAATTACACCCAGTCTCAGAACCAACAATCATGATCATCACACAAAGTTTTCCGGAGTTAGAATCGCACCCACGACCTCAAGCTTAGCAGTCAGGGTCACCAACCACTAAACCAGCAGGCCATCATTATCCTTTGACTACCTATAACTTTTCCAGGTAAACTCAATAGTGGTCCACCCGAACTTCACGCTAGGAGACGATGGGTATGCACAGAACGACCTGGCGCTGGTGGTGTTGGAAGAAGCAGTGCTGTTCCAGAACAACATTCAGTCGGCCTGCATCCATCAGGAGAACAGTGTGGATGAATCTGCTGTGAGTTCACATTTTATCATCACTATACAGCGTGGAAAGTTTCAATGAGCCCTGGTAGAAAACTACCATAAATCATTAACATATACAAGATGTATTTTTGGTCTTGCACAACCCGTTAGGAGATGATTCTACCCATGAAAACAAACAACTTTTGTTATGGAACCAACTCTGAAATCGCGAAAAAAATATCAGCTGTTTCTAAGAAAAGTTCAATGCCCTCGGACTATAATGTATGAACCAGCTGATATTTTTTTCGCGATTTCAGAGTTGGTTCCATAAAGAAAGATGTTTATTTTTATGAGTAGAATCATGTCCTAGCGGGTTGAGCAAGACCAAAAATACACCTAGTATATTTTACTGAAAAGAAATATTCCTTTAAAAATAAACAAAACTGCAATCGAAAAAAAAAAATATCATGTCACACGCGGAGATCGAACCGGCTAAAATCCAAAAGAGTAACACTATGTTTTTTAAGGCATCAAACGCTGGGAAATCATCATTCACACACAACGACCAAATCTCTCTGTAAACATCGTTAATTAAAATAAAAGAAAACCATCTTTTTTAAGAATTTAAATTTAATTGAACAAAAATTATGACACTTAAAATCGCCCTTTGATTTCAAAAGTTAAATATTTCATGTTTTTCCTCTAATTTAATTTACCATATTTGTTTGATAGATATGATCCTTATAAATGACCCTACCGATAAACACAATACAATAACGACGTGTAAAACAATTGACGTGTTAAAGTGTTATGTATATAACCTACTAGCTTTTGCCCGCGGCTTCGCTCGCGTTAGAAAGAGACAAAAAGTATCCTATGTTACTCTCCATCCCTTCAACTATCTCCACTTAAAAAATCACGTCAATTTGTCGCTCCGTTATGCCGTGAAAGAAAGACAAACATACAGACAGACAGACACACTTTCCCATTTATAATATTAGTATGGATTTACAATACAAATATGATTTTACTGATTTTACGCGACATTAAATAGATAATTTCCACATCCACAAACCATATCATAACATCCTAAACAGTATCCCATTAAACCGCAATAAAACTTCGCCGGCGGCCATTTTGTTTTCAGATATGAATAATATTTGTTACTCGTTAGCTATTCTTGTCACGTACGATAAAATTAATTATTTTGACCAAAGCTTCGCAGTTTAAATGCCATGGATAAATTTCGTGGCGTCGGAAATGTAATAAAGTAGTTTTTTATCTAGTTTATGTGATGCTGTGAGTGTAATTAGTTTGTGGGTTTATTAAAATAAACCTTTGTTTCATTGTCGTGAACTGATATACTTTAAATAAAAACTTTTTTCAAAAAAAAAAAATAACCGCCTTCAAAAACTAAAAACCCAATAATAACTAAAATTTCGGAAATCGGTGGCAACACAAATTGAATGGCAGAAAAGAAACCACCGACTTCCGAAATTTTAGTTATTATTGGGTTTTTAGTTTTTGAAGGCGGTTATTTTTTTTTTTGAAAAAAGTTTTTTATTTATTACTTTTTAGTGTCGACTCCCAATGTTTGACTGTGTACAGTATCTTTCAAAGTAATTTATTTTCAAAATAAAACTACTAACAATCTTATAAAACGAAAATAGAAACTTGAAGACAAAGCACACATCGTCTATGAAAATTTCGTCAATTTTTTTTTTGTTCTTGGTGAATTTTTCGAGAAGCACTGAACCGATCGCCACAAAATTTATATGGAACCACCCCTGAATCATGACTTATCAAACAAAAAAAGAACCATCAAAATCCGTTGACAATTGACGGAGTAATCGATGAACAAACATACAAAAAAAAAACATACAAACAGCCGAACATAGTACCTCCTCCTTTTTGTGAAGTCGGTAAAAAATAAAATAAAAGACATTATTGATTTCGTATAAGAATGATAAAATACTGAATTGTTATTAAAAATATTGTCCTGTAGATTTTTTTTATATTAAAGAAGACTTTTATTTGAGTGTGAAAAAACAAAAAATGTTTTTCAACAATGTCATTCCTCGTAATAGTAAAAAATCTTCAGGACCTTATTTCCCATAAGAATTAAGTTTGTTTTATAAATTATTTGCTTATTTGAAGCGAACAAAGTTTTAAAACGTGAAAAAGAAAATTTGGCGCCTTTTCCATGTTAATAATCCCAAGTTTAATAATCCCAATTATAACATTTAAAAATCCGTATGCTAACATTGGTTAAAAAAATGCTTTTGTTACAGACCACAGCGTGGGGTCTAGACGGAGCCCTGGTTCCAATATTCTTCAATAAGCAAAAAGGAGATAATTGCTTTGACCGGGACGAAGTATTTTGTGCTACATACGGAAATGGTAAGCTTCTGTTTATTTATTTATTAAACTTTATGTATGTACGGAAAAAAATCGGAAGTCGGTGGCAACGCAAATCGGCCGTCAGAAAAGAAGCCACCTACTTCCGAGTTTTTTTTTTGGGAGAATCTTTTAATTTTTACTTTTTTTCAAAGTAATTTATTTTCGAAATGAAACTACTTATATTCTTATTAAACGAAAACAGAATTTCAAAATCCTCAATACTTGGAATAACACATCTATCATAAATGCATATCAGTTAATTTTTTGTTGAATTTTCATTTTTTTTTACTACCTCTTAAACATGACCTATCTAACAAAAAAAGTACCATCAAAATTAGTTCATAATTGGTGGAAATATCGGTGAACATACATAAAAAAAAATACAGACGAATTGAGAACCTCCTTATTTTTTCAAGTCGGTTAAAGTTAAAAACACCTTGAATTTCGAATTTATGGCTAGGCTTATAATAAGAATATCGCGCTAAATAATCGAAACATGAATTTAATAAATTTTAATTTCGAAATAGATGCCAATTTGCATATAATAATGTATTTAGTAATTAATGTGTGATACTAATTATACTTGTCATACGCAGTAATAGATTGACAATTTTAATTATATAGTAATAATTATTATAAGTTGCTAGTGATAAAATAATATTAAAGTTACATTATTTTATAAATGTAATTCTAGGTCAAAGCTATTTGGCCGAAAAAGTGTATTAATGAAATTAATTTATTAATAACCTTTTATACATTGAATAAAATCTACTTGAATTGACATATTTATTAAGTATACCTATACTAATATTAGTTTTATTTATTAAAATGTCAGATGACATCCGCCATATAATATGTACAATCTAAATCACAAGGAAATTAAAACTAAAATTAAAATAATGTCACCATTAAACTCCTTCGCAGCGTCAACAATTGGTACAATGACCTGGTTAGTGGCGTTGCCACGCTGGATGGCAACAGCCTCTGGAATAGCCAAGCCCTTAGCTTTCAGGAATAGTTAATCAGCCTACTGGACAACTTCTTGAAATTCTTTCTAAGATTTTGGACCGTTAAAAACTGACTTAACCGCGGCACTAAACAAATAAATAAAACTAAAACTCATTTTACAACATTTGGTTTGGAGGTACGATGAACTGAGTGTATATGTCGCAGTCATCTGGTTGAATCAGCTATTTGATTGTATGACTAGCGCGTTCATTGAATAGCGACATTTAATTGAATGGCATGGCTGAACGCTGATTAAACAAGCATCACTCAACGTCCAACTAGATAGCTGATTGTAACATAGCCCTTTGAACAGAGCGGACGTAAAATCAGTCAGGTGATTGTAATTTAGTTCATTTTTTTTCCACTGCGGCGTTAGTAGTACCAAATTTGGCGTAAAATAGCTCGCGCAGAGAGCACTGTCTTGATATTTTTTTGACTGAATTTACTTCAAAGTGACTTATTCGTAATAAAATAGTGTGACCGCATGCATTTACCTATTATACGCCGCCGCCGGCTATTTTTTAAGTCTTTTTTTAATATTAAAATCATAATAAGGTGTGTCATGTCATGTCCTCATTTTTGATATGTAAAGGAAGTTAAGTTTTTAAGTCACGAACTTATGGTCACTCTAAACAAACATTACAAAGTCGGATATATCCCATTTAACGACAATGCTAAATGACGTTTAGTCAAGTCGTTGAACGTTACATTAAACAACTTGACGAGTTGTCCTTTAGTCATTCAATTATATGTCGTCATATACAATCATATAGCTGATTCAACCAGATGACTGCGACATATACATTATTACGTAATATATAAATTATTACGTTTTTATTACATTACGAATATTCTAGTTGTTTGCTGATACTTATGAATAAAAAAAAAAATACATATTTACGTATTTTATGTCCTAACATCCAATAAGAAGTTAGCGATTTTTTAGGGAGGATTTTCGGAATAAACCGAACAGACGGGTGTTCTGTTTGGTGGTCTTCTGACTGGTTGTTGTCAGTATAGTAGCACTGTGATTGCGTACTATGTAGGACTCAGTTAGTTAACATTTTGAACAATAGATGTCGCCATGAGATTTCCCGTTACTTTAAGGATGACGGACGAATTCCCAAGCAGACTAACACTTTTTTCCTGGCCTTCTCCCGTGACTCAGGAAAAGATAGGCAAACTCGTAAGCAGACGCTAATAACTAAAGTTATTTTTTTGCAGAAGTAGCCTTCTGCCCCAGCTACGGCGGCATCTTCGCATCTCGTCAGGTAGACCGGTGGTGCATCACTGGCATCTATTACGGGGACCCGGTCGACAGAGGGATATGCTTCACGAAAGACGCTCACTACACCTCGCTGACGAAACACCTCAAGTGGATCGACGATACTGTTGGCATGTTTAAAAATGGTATTTTGTAAATGTGTGTTTTATTTCTTGATTCCTTAAATCCTGAAGACTATTAAGGAGTGATGGAAGAAGCGATTGATAACTTCAACAGTTGTAGGAATAATGAAATGTTATTTTATGGCGTATGAGACATTACAGTTAAAATTTAATTTACACAAAATAGTAGTAGCCAACCGGTGTCGAGAACAGGGTCCTAGCTACCGATGTTTTGAGCTCTAGAGAGAGGAATCTCCAGCCAATGCGCGTCGTGTCTTCAGAACCAGATCCTTGATCCAGCTGCATAGCAATAGCCTCCGCAGGTGTTGTGCAAGGCTCAGCAATGCCATTGGCGGTCACAACCATCGGCACAATGATAGCTGAATGCACATCCCATGCGGGGACGGAGTGCAATTTGACAAGAATCATCTTTGACAAAAAGTTATGTCTTAAAGCTAAAAAAGTTATGTTATAAGGAAAAAATTACAAAAACGAATGACCACAAGTTTGTACAACAACTGTATTTATTCAACGTGCCTTTATCTTGTCTACTATATCCTAAAATACATTAATAGTTCTTAATAAGATTAAAATAGAAACAAAACGCTTTTTCGGGTTCTAAAGGTGCGAGTATCTTTATATATTTACTAGCTGTCCCTCGTGGCTTCACCCACGAAGTTGTCCGAAATCCTTACTTAGGCTATAGACTATCTCTGTACCAAATATCATTTTAATCAGTTCATTAGTTTTGGCGTTAAAGCGAAATAGACAGACAGACAGTTCCTTCGCATTTATAATATTAGTATTTCATATGGAATTTTTACTTTAAAGATTAGGAAATTCATAGAACGTAACCCTTTATGTGTTCAGATTTAATCACAGAACGCAGCTCTTGTATTCTCTGACACATATTGCACTTACTTCAGTATTTAATAGTTTGCCAAATCCCAATATGATATGGTGTCAGTCATTAAACAGGTTGGCGCCACTCCAGATATGACTGGATTCTGGTCCAAATGATGCTGAATTGTGGGTAATGGATGAAATAAACCTGCTTATATGGTTGCATCGTTTTTGTTAAGTGTCTGGCGGGTATTATGGTGCGTCTCTTTAACCCCTAGACAGCCAAACGCGCAAATCTACGCGAGACAAAACTAACTACTTATTAATTGTTTTAATATCTAATGAATACGAGAGGTTAATATGGCTAAGCTGAATAGTGGTAATACCAACTTTTGACTTTCATAGCTTAAGCCTTTATTCCTTACCAAGAACTAAGCAGAGAAGAAAGAGTTACATCCATCTAATGGCTAGTACGATGTTGGGCGCTCCGCCGACGATGCAACTTTGATTTTTGAGTTGCGGCAATAAGCAAGTAGTATTTATATCGGGATCCCTTCTTTTCGCATAATGTTCTTTGTCCTAATATACTTCGGCATAACGATTTTGGCACAATTTGTTTTGGCATAATAATACTTCGGCATATTTTTTTTAGGCATACATTTTATGTTGACATAATCATGTTAAAGACTAATTTGTTTTGGCATAAATTTGATTCGCATAACTTTAGTAGGCCTAATGCCTATTAGCATAACGTTAGTAGGCCTAAAGGCTATTATCATAACGTTAGTAGGCCTAATGCCTATTAGCATAATGATATTTAGGCATACAATTAATATAAATAACAAAAACAATTTTCATGCAATTGATTTATTATAAATATACTTACATGACATAATGTAAAGCATACCAATTTGCTATAGTTTCTGTGACAATCAAATAATATTGTAGGTTAAAAAATTAATATGCTGTGCAACAAAAGTTAGTGACAGAACCGAATTGCTGCAAAACCGACTCCACGTAGTCTTGTTTGTCCTACCCTTAGAGTGTTATTTAAAATCGCGTAGGCGCGTGGGGCCGCCGGAGGCCCGCAGCGCCCGGAGCCGTCACAGAAACCCTGCCTGCTGCATGTTGCATGCTTGTTTGAATGCTGCATGCTTGCTTGCATGCTGCATGCTTGCTTGCATGTTTGCTTGCATGCTCCATGCTTGCTTGCATGCTGCATGCTTGCTTGCATGCTGCATGCTTGCTTGCATGCTGCATGCTTGCTTGCATGCTGCATGCTTGCTATCTAATACTCTAGGTAATAATTTTTTCATTGATATACCTATAAAAATATGTTTTAATATTTTTATGCGTAATTTATGCTTAAAATTTATGCTTTAGGATATTATGCTTAAAAAAGTTATGCTTTAGAACTTTATGCTTAATAAGTTTATGCTTTAGAATATTATGCCTAATCATTATTATGGTTAGAGACATTATGCTTAAAAAAATTATGCATGAGCTGTTATGCGTAATTATGTTATGCGAAAATATAATTATGCCAAACAACATTATGCTAAGTTATATTAGGTCTTAAAATTTTATGCAAATGGATAGGGAACCATTTATATCATGTTTTCACAGAATATTGACGATTTTGAAATATATTGTGGCGGTTCAGTGGTTAAGGCATCTATCTCTCCTGTAAAAGGATTTGGGTTTAAATCCAGGCAAGTGCCAATGTGTCTTTACAGTTGATATGTACTTTGTAAAGTTTATCTTGGATGGAAAAATATAGTGAAGAAACCTAGTATTCTATTTATTATAAGCCAGCCTGCCAGCAAGATGATCAATGCTTGTGCTTTTGCTGTATGAGAAGAGGCCTTTACCCTGCAGAGGGTAGTAGTAGACATATAGTGGTTGCACTTCAAAGTTACACGTTTTAAATGTTGAAGCTGTTGTCAACTTTTTAGTGTAGCCGCACACGGGCCACACGCGACAGCCACAAACGCCGCCACAAGAGGCAAGAAACGGCCACAAAAGTAGCTTAAGCGCGCGACACGTGGCGTGTGGCGGCTTTTTGTGTCGGCGTTTAGTGGCCGGTGCGGGCCACAAGAAGCAAGCTGCGACGATTTGTAGCGTGTGGCCGCCACCGGCGCCAACCGTGTGCTGCGAGTCCATATAAAATGTATGAAAATTACAGGAAATATGCCAGTGGCGGCGTTTTGTGGTTGTGGCCGGTGGCCCGTGTGCGGGAGCCCTTAATCGTTGTACGATTAAAAAGTTGACAATTGCGTCACAAAAAGTTGCTCTGTTTGCAGAGAGCCTTACAGGAGCAGATTGCTTGGAAAATAAGGATCGTTTAGTAGCGTAATAAATGGAATCGATTACTATGTTAATATGTAGCTCGTCTATTGTTTTATATGTAATCGTGTTACCTGACATTGAAGTTTTTCTTTGATTTTCCTCCTATGTACTGAAGTTATTCTTTATTATACGTACGTAACTTACTTAGGCTGTTTTAATTCTGCTAATAGTTCCTATTACGGATTCATTTGACGGGCCTGTTAGCGTTTAGCGGCAAGTATACAATAATATTGACAACTGTCAAGATTACTAAAAACTTGAACAAACTATGGGGACAACAGGAATACATTTTCAATATTTTATTCACTTCCATTGAACCCACTAACAGGCACAACTTTAATGGGGACAACAGTAATACATTTAATTCAATTTATTAAATTCAGTTTCATTTGTTTCATTTGAATGGGGATAACATCAATGAGGACACCGAGAATACCACTTTTGTAATGTAACTGCCAAAATTTTTAGCTCTAAAGCTAGGCAATGGTGCCGATTCTCTTATTCACAAACTAGCGTAAATGTAAGTTTAGTGCATCTTTCTCTTTCCATTTAATTAAGAAAAGGACAGAAGATAAAATACTAGTTAAATCCTGTCAAATTTAGGCACTCCATAGATAATTTAGACGCGATTTAAAAACATGGCGTCTAAATATACGTCAATTTTCTTCAGGCGCTGTCTAATTTGACAGGATTAAACTAAAATGTATCTTCTATCCTTTTCTTTAAGAAATGGAAAGAGAAAGATGCATTTAACTTAAATTTAGTTAAGTTAGTAAACAAGAGAATTAGCACCATTGACGGTCATTTTTCGCGTCAGTGTAGTCGTAAAACTGTGGCGTCACTCCAAATGGTTTAGGCGACCAACTAACACTGGAGTGACGATTCGACACTCACGATCAAATTTTGGATGGACGTCAGTTCAAATGACGCGGGAGAATGACCGTCAATGCCCAGCTTTAGACTGCCGGAAGCGCAGATCTACGCGAGTAATATTTTTTACTCGTCCGCCGAAGGAGTTGGAATAACGGCATACAAGAGGACATAGGTTAAATAAAAAAAAAATAACTTATGTCTTAGGCGCACTGAAGCAAATGCCTAAAAAATAATAATAAATAATAATGATACCAGCCTATTACTGTCCCACTGCAGAGCAAAGGCCTCTTCTCATACAGAGAAGGCACGAGCATTGATCACCATGCTTGCACAAGGCGGATTGGCGATTTCGGACTTATATTCACTACAAGTCCAGGTTTCTTCACGATGTTTTCCTTCACCGATGTCTGTGATGTCTAAGATAATCTTTAGAAAGTACATATAAAAAAGAAAAAAAAAACCCCGTATCATTTGTGAAAACTGAAGACATTTTTTAACCACAACTAGACTTTTATAGACTCAAATAATTGTGTGTCTTAGCTAACATTTTGCCTTCCCTAAAAACTGGTTTCTTCGCTTCAGTACTCAACTATTTTGTAAAACAACCGAATTTATCACAAAGCAAGATTGATCTAACCACCACAATGAAGTCTACAAATCGACTTCCTCATACTTTTTCGACTTCCGTACAAACAGCAGCTCACACTTATCATCAAGCTATTAATATGCATTGGGTGTAAGCAGACATGTTTGAAATATGGCGGAGGGCCGCATTGTGAATACAAATGGTACAACCATGCTTCATTTATTCCGAACCCGATATTGAAGACGTCAATACCTCGGGTTGGTAAACGGGCGATTTGTTGCGGAGTTGCGATTTGTCGCTGCAATTTTTTTTTGTCATTGCCTTTTTTTGTGTATATGATATCACCAATTGCCTTCTCCCGCCCTCGTGTCAGACTTTTACTGACTAAAACCCACCCTTGTTCCTTCGGTTGCTCTTTATGTTCCGGGGTGGCGGTGCTTATCCGTCCTATCCGTACGAATATTATAAATGGGAAAGTAACTCTGTCTGTCTGTTTGTCTCCTCTTCACGCCTAAACCACTGAGCCGATTTGAATGTTGTTTAGTATATATATTGTCTGGAACCTGGGAAAGGACATAGGATAGTTTTCATCCCGGAAATCCTCCGGGAACGGGAATTAATATTCCACGCGGACGAAGTCGCAAGCAAAGCTAGTTAGAACTATTCCGCAATCTCGGCAGTTTGATTATGGCCACTAAGAGGAGTATTGTCAATTATATGTATATGGTTATGTTACCTAAATACTACAATGATTTAGGGCCTTTTCATTGTTAAGCGAGTGTGGTTTTTTTATAGATTGGAAATGATCAAATGACTGCTCCCGCTCTGGGCGGGGCGGGAGGGAGTGTAAGACTTTTACTGACTAAAACCCACCATTGTTCCTTCGGTTGCCCTTTATGTGCCGGGGTCGCGGTAATCATTAGAACTAACGTCGGATTAGAATAAAGCCGAATACAAAACTACCAATGATGTTATAAGTAAAAAAGTGTAGATAGGTTACATGCAGTAAAAAAGTGGCACATTAAAAGTTTGCCAATTGACCAACATGATACTGAGTTTCGCGTTGACATTTGACGTTTATCTCTTTTTCACTCGCACTACTTCAATCATGTCATCCTACTTTGACGTGTAATGTATGTGTGCGTTAGTGTGCCGTTTTTGAAGATAGAATTTCGTTTGGGTAACCTATCTACACCTTTTTACTTATAACATCTTTGAAAACTACCATATCATTTATTTTACAAAATAATACATGTATACATGTCAAGATGTTCACATTTGGCTTATAATCTAAACCAATGGAGAATGGAGTATATTTGTCGTGTAAAACAACGTACCAAGAACCAAGCCACCGACTTTTGATATTAAAGTTGTTTTTCATACATGACCTTGAAGGCTTTTTCTTTAACGTTTGATATTTAAATAAACATAATTCCGATGCTTAAGATTTTAATATTCAGCCACACTTGTGTTTAATATCTTCTTGTAAAGGACAGTTCATAAGGAAAATAAGTAAGTAAATCATCCAATCATACCTCTTAGAGAGATTTTCATGTACTAGTTGTTTTTGTCACAGATTTTCCTCAAGGGGATTAACAAGAGTATTTGTTAAAATGGATTGTATCTCTATTTAGGGATGTTATGAAGTAGGGATTGCAATCCGGTACATCTTTCATCAGGATTCACGAGAATTCCGCCGGATCCGGTCGGATCCGGCCGGATTGGTATTTTGGGTGTTCAACATAGCGCATATTTCTAACTTCGTGGCATAATATGTGAAACTAATTTGTACGAAAACCAACTCTTCTTTATTTATAACTAGCTTTTGCCCGCGACTTCGTCAGCGTGGAATAATAGTTCCCGATCCCGCAAAATTTCCGGAATAAAAACTATCCTATCTCCTTTCTTAGGTCCCAGACTAAATCTGTGCCAAATTTCATTCAAATCGGTTTAGTGGTTTAGGCATGAAGAAGAGACAGACAGACAAAGTTACTTTCACATTTATAATATTAGTATGGATTATTTTCCGTCAGTTATTATAAAGGGTGCCTCAATAAGAGTGCACTTTTTAAAATTGGAATATGTTTTTTCTCATGCATGTGGCAACTCTGAAATTTGACTGTTGTCACCTCTGTTTATTCTGATTATTAAAATGGAGGGCTTCTCGAAAGAACAACGCGTTATAATTGTAAAAACTCATTACAAAAATGAAACCGCCCGCAAAGTTTTGTCAACAATTTAAAAAAAACTGACAATATATGGTTTCAGCAGGACGGCGCAACCTCACCGCGCATTAAATCTAATCGATTTATTGCAGCAATGATTTCCAAAACACATCATCTCACGAAATTCTGATGTCAACTGGTCGCCAAGATTGTGCGATTTAACGCCGTGCGTTTTCTTTGGGGTTTTGTGAAATCTCTGGGTGTATGCAAAAAAAACCCGAAACAATTCCTGAGCTCAAACCAGAAATCCAACGCGTCATCGGTGAGATACAGCTACATCTCTGTGCAAAGTCATAGAAAATTTCATGAAAAGAGTAATGGCTTATCATTGGAGCCGTGGGGGTCATTTGCCGGATATTTTAATCCATAATTAATCGGAACATGTCTTCTTTACAATACATTAAAAATATCACAATTCTATCATAAAATACTTGTTTTTATTCTGAAATGAAAAGTGCACTCTTACTGAGACACCCTACATAATATAATAATCAGTCTCAAAGATTACAAACAACAGTGAATTATTTATCGTTTAAATTAAGTTTAACCCGTTCATAAAAACTAAATTAAATCAACATATATTCTTCTATAATCCAAATTAAAATTTTCTAAATCAATAGCTTATGGATACTGTACGATTTTGCATACGCCGTGTTTTTTAGTACTTTTGCACGATTTTGATGAGCAAAATTGCGTTTTTCTTAATTACCGGATCCGGTCACCGGATCCGGGGATAATGCCGGATCCGGTAGGCAACAAAAACGTACCGGATCCGCCGGATTACCGGATCCGCCGGACCGGATTGCAATCCCTAGTTATGAAGCTCCATTAGGGTAACCGAAACTTTCGGATATCCGAATTATAAAAATATCTGATGTAAAGATTCGGAACTGTTAGATGCTGATACTTCAAATCAGAAGTACTTAAATAAATAAATAAATATCCTGGGACATCTTACACGCGGCCATCTGATCCCAAGGTAAGCATAGCTTGTGTTATGATAATCAGACAACTGATATACATACTTTTTAAATACATATAAATTACTTATAGGTAAATATCAAAAATTCTAAATTCAAAGCATTTATTTCACTTAGACCATTTACAGGTACTTATGAATTGTCAAAGAGTCGGTCAGTTAGTCAGAAAAGAAAAGTAACGCTAATTGCCTGTTCCAAAACGTAGATCTCTATGGAGAAGAACAGACAAGAAACTCCACGGACACTCTTTTGAAATCATGTTTTACAAAATCTTGGTTACATTTTCTTTTTGTTGCTTCTACATGTGAAAACAATGTATGTAACAAAATAAACAAATACAAAATTAAAGTAAAAAGTAAAAAAAAAGTCATGGCAGTTAAGAGATGACCCATCTCAACTGACAGCGCCCGTTCACGAGCATGACGCGTGGCATCAGCACCATTTAGCTCAACCAATAACTTCCAGAAACAGAACAAACAATTATGCTCATCACACAAAGTTTGTCCTGGGTGGGAATCGAACTCACGATCTTTGGCTTAGCAGTCAGGGTCACTGAACACTAGACTAACAGGCCCGTCAAGTAGTAGTGGCCAATAGGGATAAGGATTTTTATGAATATTTAAAAAAAAACGTTTTTAAGTTTACTAGTATAGTTTTATATAGGTACGAGTATAAAATAAAAATTTGCACAATTGCATGCAGGTATACTGTTACTTTAGAACTTATAACTTACCTTATAATAACTTACCGTATACAAAAGATAATTTCGGGACTTTTATATCAAAAGCCAAATTATACTTGTTATGCCAAGTTTTTGTTTTTATACACTAGCCACACGCATCCCTCTCCTTGTTTTAGATATAGAACCAGGAAAAAATGCGTTAAATCCAAAAAAAATACTTAAGCGAAACTAGCCGGAACTAACGGATAATCCTAAAGATTTAAATGTCTCAAAACATTCGAAACCGATTTTTTTTATATATCCGTATCCGTATTTTGATCCGAAATTTCATATCCAGAACATCCTTGATTTATATGTATGATCCAGGTTTCTTGGAATATTTTGATTGTGTGATTTTAGGTAAATTGGGCAATGGCGTTACAAGGATTTTTACATGTAATTTTATCGGAATTAGGAAGTCCCACGAACCACTTGACACGTTATTTGGTTTAAGAAAAGTTGTGTCTTGGAAATATTTGTTAATTGCGTTAAATACTATAATAGTTTCATCAAACTTACTTTTTGACGTCAGTTTTACTAAATATTTGTAGAAATTTTGTTGATCTTATATTTACTTATTTGGGTCTTTACACTTCGACGTTATTTAAAATGGTATGTTGTAAAAAATACTTCATTACGTATACATCTTTTTAGTCAAACAACACATTTCAAAAAAGTCGCACGTCTGTAAAACCGATACTCAATAGAAGAACAATCAGCGTATTACGATTTTTAAATAAGACACTCAGTACACTTAAGTCTTTGTCACCAAACGGTACTATGTGGCTGCGATTCCTTACATTTTGCGTCTTAGTGTCGCTAGTTTTAATCGCAGTACTAAGCTCCATTTATGGAAGACCAGTCATCAACGTCTTCTTCCAAAGATGCTGCAATGATGACATAGAAAACGACCAGCCAATTTTCGCTAATTTAAACGATAATTACTTAAGAGAAAGACTTGTTAGCGACGGAATATTCAGCGATGATGATTATGTTGAAGTCAGAGAAGTGAATCTAACAGGAAGTGGTGAACAAAATATTGATCTAGTTGATGATAGAACTAATGTGACTATTCAAGGTAATAATCGGACTAATTCTGATGAAGTTAGTGAAGGTTAAACTAAACAATGTGAAGTGGTTAAAGGAAAAACAAGAAACAGTGATTGTGGTGCTGACGTCATGGACTAATTACCCTTGTTCTTAGGTATTTTAATACTTATAGAAGTAAGTGTTTGTGAATTATAAGGATTGCAGGAAATAATGTAGTGAAACCTAAGCGAAGAGAAAGAGAATCTACAAGAAGGAAAATATTAGTGTAACTTTGGAATGACTATATTGATGACAGGGATGACGGTGAAGGAGCTTGAAGGTAGTGTAGCACTAGAAGACATAATATTGTTGGTAAGTCTAATAAATGGGAATCTGAAGACCAGGTGAGAGACCAGGAAAGTTACATGGAAGCAGAAACTACCATGATGCTGGATTACTTCGTTTAGAAAACCTCAAGACCTTTCTGTTAAAATGATGGCAAGAATCGAGTTATTAAAAGATTAGTGATGCTAGCTGCTGTTGTAAATGAGATTTTAGAAGAAAATAACATTGATTTTGATTAGATTTCAACTTGTAGACGAAGTCAAAACGAAGAAAGAAGCTTTAATGCTAAGGAAGATTAGATTGTAAGAAACTGTGCAATGAATCAATGGAAATTTTATTGTACTGCTTCTACCGGGTAGAAAATACGTGTAAAACGTAGAGTTGTGGATATAAATCCTGTTGGTATATCGCTACATTGATTCGTATACTAATACTTCTAAGGATGTGTGTGGAATTATTAGATCATAAATCGAGTAAAAAAAAACTATATACATTGCCTTTTTAGCAATAATTTATTATTGTATTGTTTGTAGATTTAAGATGTAGTTGACTGAAATGGTCCATTGTATGCCAAATATTTAGTATTGTGTTATTTTAAGAGTAAGTATTATAAGTATTCTTAGATATTACTAGTATTGATGTTTTGAATATAGCTAATCTGAAAACCAAATTCCCTCTAAGTAGTGTTTCACTAAATGATTAGATGTTACAATAATATTATATTATTCTTTATAACAAAGACAAGGATTAGCGATGTAAATATTTTTTAAAGAATGTCTGATACGAAAAATTGTTTTTTTTTATATTAAGTTAAGAAGACTGTTTCTAACATAAAAAATATTAATTTTAAAGTTTTATTTATTGCGATTAAATTAGAATTATGTTTGTTTTATTTATGAACACCTCATCCCGGTTTTTCCGCGTTATGTTAGGCTTTTGGTTACCCACTAACGCGGGTCATGGCGTGAATTATGTAGCCTATTTGTGTTATTTGGAAGCATAAGCTATAATACTTTAAAGTTTTATCAGTAACAAACACACACATACAATATTCACATTAATAATGTTAGTAGAACTGGCATTCGCTCGTTCCCTTTAGATAAAAATTCCAAAAAGTGATATTTATTTATTCATCAACAAATTTACATTTGTGTCGAACAGTAATTATAACAATAAATAAATAAATAAATAATAAATATCCTGGGACATCTTACACACGGCTATCTGATCCCAAGCTAAGCAGAGCTTGTGTTATGGTAATCAGACAACTGATATACATACTTATATAATTTTTAAATACATACATATTATAGATAAATATTTAAATAGTTAAAACCAGCAAGAAAAAAAAACAATCACTTTTTACATTAGTCCCAACATTGATAGTCTTAATTTAATTGTGTATTATTATAATGTAGTTAAAATCAATATAAATTAAAATCATAGAATGTATGTAAAAAGTCCTTTCTTAGTAGACACTTTCTCTGCATGGCGTTCCGAATACGACCTTATAAATATTTAACACTGATCAATGATCAACCTATTGTAAACAAAATTACTATCATAATATTGTTGTGATTGACTTAGTAGTGGTACGGGCTTCTCGTAAAAATTGTGGTTCGAATTCCGGACTAATACATGGAACAAATTTTTCACTATACCAATTCGAATTTTTAAAATCACGTACTTTTTATGTTTACCCATTTTTGTGGCCTAAGCTCTCTTCTACTCACACACCCGAGGATCGCGCGCGCCTTTTTAGGGTTACGACTAACACAAAAAGACAAATAATGGATTTTGATCTGTAATAAAATATAATTTATTTACAAAGTAAATTCTACGCAGCTTTGATTTTCGCATCTCCATTCTGGTATTGAATTCCATTCTTCTCTGGCTTTGTGGACTGTGAACCCTTGGACCTATAAAAATCAAGAGAAATCAGTACGGATTATTATTTAAGTACCAGTTATGCTTAACTGCATGCTACAGAAGTTCATTGTGACAGAATCTAAGGATCATTATAATTTAGGCTACAAGTTTATCCGAATTCAGCAGAATACTGGTTTAGTGTCTAACATGAAGCGATTACCTATCGGATCTACACAACTCAGTTATTGGCTAACACTTAATATCTTATACTCGGTACACATGACCTTGGACCATGAACTTGGATTTTGGAAATAAAAAAAGTTCTACTTACTTGGCAAAAAAGAAATGGTTGCTAAGGTTGATCAGTGGGGCTTCAACTAGCAACCACATAACATAGCTTATTCCTACTGATGTGGTCACGGTGCCTACAGCGTCCAAGATCTGTGAAAACGTAAATCAATCAATTAATCTTTAAAATCCTTTACAATCGTTTTTTTAACTAGTAGTAATTTCTATTCTTTTTTAATCTTTCTGGCTGAGGAGAAACCGATCTCATCCAGTCATCATCATCAACATTTCTCTCTTTGCCTGTAGTCGTACCCGATCGGATTCGTTTGGTTATTAAACCTTCAAACACACATGAAGACTCAATAGAAAGACAATAGCAGCCCGACAGCCGGCTGTCGCTTGGTCGTTAAAAGGTAAAATACGTCATCGGTAAGAAACCTACAATCATATGCCTCGTATATCAATCAATCAATCAATCATTTATTTAGACGTGTATTCTTCATTTTCTTTCCCGACGCGAGTTCTATAGAGAGTTTTATAGTTTTGTATGTAAGCTGCACAAGGCGAACACCAAGCGTATTTGCAGCTAAGCCTCTGTGGACATTGGCATATTGTTTTGATCATCCACTTTGTCGACGTGAGCGCAACGGGGAAATATTTGTATCTCGGTAAATGTGGCGACACATTATAGGTACTATCGATACCTGTTCACGGGCACGCTAACCAAGGACACAATTGTTGCAGGCGTATATATGTCACCGGAAAATAACAAGATCCGTAAGTTTATCAATCTACTAGGAAGCTTATAAACTTCCGTAGGATTCTAAACGGGAGATAAATTGTAATATTTTACGTCCACATTTTCGTAAATTTATCAATTTCCGACGTCATACGGTTAATTTATAAACTAACGTATATCTATTCGTAAGATTTTATATGGCTCAACCAATCACAGAAACTCTTTTAAATATACGCATCTTTGAAATACGTAAAATAACACACTGCTCTCTGATTGGTCAACGTTCATAGTTGTTTATGTTTCGTGGCGAACAATGGCGGCCGCGAGGAAGGAGAAGTGACATGAGAGTCACACGCTACGCGCGATCTGATTGGTTGACTGTCACGTGATGTGACAGTCAACCAATCAGATCGCGCGTAGCGTTTGGTTACTGCTTACTTATTATTTTACGAGTGAGTTCAGTAAGTTTATCAATTTGCGAAAATGTGGACGTAAAATATTACAATTTATCCCCCGTTTAGAATCCTACGGAAGTTTATAAACTTCCTAGTAGATTGATAAACTTACGGATCTTGTTATTTTCCGGTGACATATACATTTGCAGCAATAGCGGCGCAACAATTGTGGCGTAAGATGCCTCGATAAATGGGCTATCTAACACAAACATTTTTTTTCAGAAGTTACCTCCCACAAACAAAAAGCTCAAAATCAAACTTTACTTCATCATAACATACAGTGTAGATGTCATAAAATCTACTCGCACTTTAAATCCATGTTTGTTTGACATCAACTCTCACAGAGATCTCTTGATTTTAAACGGTCTTAATTACAGGAATTGGCTTTTAAATTAAGTCTAGAGCTTGACAAGCTCGTGACATTAATGAAGCAATTCTGGTAACTCTGGCTCACATATTACAATTAAATTGTTTGTTGAAATATTTGGATTTATCGTTCACGGTTGTTATTATGTGAGAACTGTGGGTCTTGTAACATAATTTAGTTGCAATTTTTTTGTGGCTCGTTCTATATTTCGTTTTATTTTGGCTGGGATTATTGAAATTTTTTTTTTTTTTTTTTTTTATTTTTTTTTTTTTGGTGAGTGGGAAATCATCCAATGACTGCTCCCGTCCTGGGTGCGGCGGGAGGGCGTGTCAGACTCTTACTGACTAAAACCCACTCATGTTCCTTCAATTGCCTTTTATGTTCCAGGGAAAAAAAAAAAAAAAAAAAAAAAATATTGAAAATTTTATGCAGTTATTTAAAGTGTTTTGTACACTGAACATTTTTTTTTGGTGAGTGGGAAATCATCCAATGACTGCTCCCGTCCTGGGTGCGGCGGGAGGGCGTGTCAGACTCTTACTGACTAAAACCCACTCATGTTTCTTCGATTGCCGTTTATTTTCCAGGGTCACGGTAACTATTATAAACATTCCGCAACTTATAAACATTCCGCAACTAAAATTCCCCGACTCCAACGCACACTGCCCTCTGCTACTCAGAGGGACAGATGGTGGAGTCCTCCGCGACAGAATATTCGAAAGTGTGCAACGAGACCCCACAGGCACAACGTACCGTGACGAGTCGTTGCACACCTCCCGGGGTGCACCGTCCCTCGGACTGGTCTTCGCCCCGGACGGATCCATAAGCGAACTCCAGCCCTCGGGCACACGAGGAGGTTTTCTGTCCATGCACCCCTGTATATTGAACATCATTTTAATTATTATTTATTACACATAAACATGTACATATATATGTCATTATTTTATTTATGCCTAACAAAAGAAATAACTGAGAAAATAAATAATTTTTCAACCGTTCACTTGATTTATGGTATAGTTGAAAGCAAGGCAACGTAGTTGTCTGGCATTTTGCTGAACTGGACCTATTTGTCGCAGCTGCGAGACTTACAGGGTTAGTTATTTATTATTATTTTCTTATTGTTTAACATTAAAGTGTCTACGTTTGTGGCTTTCTGCATCGTGTGCAAATAAATATGGCTTATGTTTAACTTACCACCAAATATAGTAACATAATGACATGACACTGACAGACAAAAATAGTAAATGATCACCAAAAAATAGTAAATGATCACCATATTAAGTTTCATAAAGTATTCTACAAATAACCTATTTTCATTTTTATATGAATTAGACTGATTTTGATTTTGACTGAGGTAAATAAAATGAATCACTGGTAGATCTGGCACTCGGCGGCCGCGTTGTGTGGTCACAGTTCTAACCTAACCTAACACAATTTGGTGATCATTTACTATTATTTGGTGATCATTTACTGTTTTTGGTACGCAAGAATATTATTTTGGTGAGCGTTTAAATTGTTCCCTTAAAATATTTTTCCTTCTTTCCTTTTTCTCATAGTATTCTGGCCCATGCATTCGACCGACTTTTCCAACACTGTTTCTGCTACTTTGCTCCGTTTAATTTGGGCCACCGGTCCGCAGCCCAAATTAAACGGAGCAAAGACCTCCTAAACCTAAAAATCCACTCGAAGGGTTTTTGTTTTTGTGAGTGGGAAATCATCCAATGACTGCTCCCGTCCTGGGTGCGGCGGGAGGGCGTGTCAGACTTTTACTGACTAAAACCGACTGATGTTCCTTCGGTTGCCCTTTATGTTCCGGGGTCACGGTATAAACATTCCGCAACCCCGGTCGAAGGGTAAGAAAAGTGATCTGTCTAGTGCCGACCCTATACATATTGGCAGCATATTTTGAAAGCAATTTGACAAAAGACGGTAACATCATACTCACAAAAGAAAACATATCAAATTGCATAGGCGTCCGGACCGTGAATTTCTTCCGTTGAATGAGGAGTGTATGGATCATGTAGATGCCGTACGATAGACGGCTCAGAGGCGTGAAGAATGGGAGGCTCAGGATATCAGGTATTACAGCTGGAAAGATGAAATAATGCTGTGTCAGTTAAATCTTCGAACACGCGTGATTCAAGACACAATAGAAAGACAATAGCTGCGCAACATCCGGCTGTCGCTTGGTCGCTGAAAGGTTAAATAAAAGATTATTTAAGTCAAAGTCATGACTATCGAAAAGACCATTTTCAAAGGCGCTTTAAAACGTCATTTACAATAATAAAAAACCGGTCAAGTGCGAGTTGGACTCGCTCAACGAGGGTTCCGTTAATTTGTTTTTTAGTGAAATAACTACAAATTTACGGTTTTCGGAGTTTTCCCTTTACTTGTGCTACATGACCTTGCTTCTTGCCAAATTTCACGATTCTAGCTCAATGGGAAGTACCCTATAGGTTTTGAGTTTTAATTCCCTTGAAAATGTCTAAATATGCAATATAAACCGCTGTATCTTTTTATTGCGATGATTTAGAAACTTGATTTTTTTTACTGCTTTAAGAGATAGCAGACCTGAGTATGTGATATTGATTTCAGCTTGATATCTTGACGCGTTTCTGAGAAAAAGGGTCTTGACAGACGGACGAACGGGAGGATGGACGGATGTGAACTAACTACAAATTTACGGTTTTCAGAGTTTTCCCTTTACTTGTGCTACATGTCCTTGCTTCTTGCCAAATTTCATGATTCTAGGTCATTGGGAAGTACCCTATAGGTTTTGAGTTTTGATTCCCTTGAAAATGTCTAAATATGCAATATAAACCGCCCTATTTTTTATTGCGTTGATTTAGAAACTTGTTTTTTTACTGCTTTAAGAGACAGCAGATTTGAGTATGTGACATTAATTTCAGCTTGATATCTCGACGCGTTCCTGAGAAAAAGGTTCTTGACAGGCAGACGGACAGACGGACGCCTGATGTGAACTAACTACAAATTCACGGTTTTCGGAGTTTTCCCTTTACTTGTGCTACATGACCTTGCTTCTTGCCAAATTTCACGATTCTAGGTCAATGGGAAGTACCCTATAGGTTTTGAGTTTTGATTCCCTTGAAAATGTTTAAATATGCAATATGAACCGCCGTATCTTTTTATTGTGTTGATTTAGAAACTTGATTTTTTTACTGCTTTAAGAGATAGCAGACTTGAGTATGTGATATTAATTTCAGCTTGATATCTTGACGCGTTTCTGAGAAAAAGGGTCTTGACATACGGACGAACGGGAGGATGGACGGATGTGAACTAACTACAAATTTACGGTTTTCAGAGTTTTTCCTTTACTTGTGCTATATGACCTTGCTTCTTGCCAAATTTCATGATTCTTGGTCAATGGGAAGTACCCTATAGGTTTTGAGTTTTGATTTCCTTGAAAATGTCTAAATATGCAATATAAATCGCCGTATCTTTTTATTGCGTGGATTTAGAAACTTGATTTTTTCAATGCTTTGATAGATAGCAGACTTATGTATGTTAAATTAATTTCAGCTTGATATCTCGACGCGTTCCTGAGAAAAAGGTTCTTGACAGACGGACGGACAAACGGACGCCTGATGTGAACTAACTACAAATTTACGGTTTTCGGAGTTTTCCCTTTACTTCTGCTACATGACCTTGCTCCTTGCCAAATTTCATGATTCTAGGTCAATTGGAAGTACCCTATAGGTTTTGATTTTCTTGTAAATGTCCAAATATGCAATATAAACCACCGTATCTTTTTATGGCGTTGATTTAGAAACTTGATTTTTTCACTGCTTTGAGAGATAGCAGACTTGAGTATGTGATATTAATTTCAGCTTGATATCTCGACGCGTTTCTGAGAAAAAGGGTCTTGTCCGTTTTTACCTTTTGAGGTACGGAACCCTAAAAATTGATCTAGTTGCCCATTACAAAATTTTGTTTTGTAAGGAGAATGAGCAAGAAACTCCAAACTTACTTACTATATTAACCTTTTGACTACCAAGCGACAGCCGGCTGTCGGGATGCTTTTTTTTTTTTGGTGAGTGGGAAATCATCCAATGACTGCTCCCGTCCTGGGTGCGGCGGGAGGGTGTGTCAGACTCTTACTGACTAAAACCCACTCATGTTCCTTCGATTGCCTTTTATGTTCCAGGGTCACGGTAACTGTTATAAACATAACATTCCGCAACCCCGGCAGGCGTTGGCCCTATTGGGCCCCTTCCTGTGCTGACTCCTTCTCTTTGAGGCGCGCGTGGAACAAAACGCGCCGTCTACGCGGTCCTGGTCCTAGCCGGGCGGCGAGCTACCCATCGCTCGCCATCCGCAGAACCGCGCCTACGGTGGCCGGTAGTCGTCTTGCGACTCTCGACGTCTTCGCCTGGGTCTTTGTCCGGGGCGAGAGGCTCGTCGTTGCCTCTCGCGCGCCGCCGCTTCCTTCACTAGCATAACTGCTTCGCAGAAGGAGGCGACGGCATCCCATTCCGTCTCGCCCCGCAGCATGGCCTGAACCAGCGCTGGGCGCGAGAGGTCACCGCCGCCGATCGCCTCTACGAGGACACGTCTATGGTCCGCCCATGCGCGGCACACCTCCACCGTGTGCTCGACCGTGTCCTCCAGGCGCACTGCAGTGGTGACACCCAGGCGTCGCTTCCGCCTGAATCCGACACAGGAACCTCCCGAACTGACCATGTCCGGTGAGGACCTGTGTCAGGCGAAACGTGAGAGCGCCGGGGCGCCTCTCCAGCCACTCCTCAAAGAGGGGTCTTACCGCCGCTATCACGGCGTGCCCAGCACTAGGTTGCGACAGTCGCTGTCTCCACTCCGCCCTGAAATCTCGCCGGAGCTCCGTGAGCCGTGCCGCGATAACCCGCGGCAGCGGGACTTCGCCCCGGCGTTGCACTTCCACGCGCCACTCGTACGTGTGTGCAAGGACTGTTGCCTCCAGATCCCACGGCGGAGTGCCGGCAAGGAGGCATGCCGCCTCGCAGGAGATAGTGCGGTATCCCCGCACCATGCGAATCGCCATGACCCTCTGGGACGCCCTCAGAAGCCGGGCCGGAGCCGTGGCTAGGTTGGGCGCCCACACCGGAGCCCCGTAGAGGGCCATGGACCGCACGATCCCCGCGTAGAGCCTCCGGCAGGAGGCGTTTGGGCCACCGCGATTGGGCAGGAGCCGTTTGAGGGCAGCTCCAGCCCTCGCCAGTTTGGGGCCCAAACGTCGGAAATGCTCCGTGAAGTTCCATCGGTTGTCGAGGACAAGTCCCAGGTACTTTATCGTCGACTCGACACCGATGTGAACCCCTCCTACCGATATCTGAGACCCCGGAGGTGACCGGTGCCGAGGGCCATGAAAACACATGGCCTCGGACTTGTGCAGGGCCACCTCAAGTCCCAGTTGCCGGATCCTGTCCACGACTGTCGCAACACCACTCGACATTAAGTCGGCCGCCGCCTGGAACGACCTTCCCTGCGCTAGGACTAGCGTGTCGTCAGCGTAGCACACTACGCTGACGCCTTCGGGAAGGTCGGCGCGCAGCACCCAGTCGTACCCGATGTCCCACAGGAGCGGCCCCAAGACCGATCCCTGTGGAACACCGCACGACATCCCTCGTCGACTCCACACTCCCTCGTGACCGGGGTAGATGACGGCTCTGTCCGTCAGGTAGGCCTCGACCACACGAATGCTATTGTCTTTCTATTGTGTCTCGAATCACGTGTTTGAAGGAATAAAATAAGAATGGTATAACTATAATGTTCCTCTACTATATTGAGCATGTACTAAGCAAATAAACCTTCCTCTCATCACTATTTATTGCTGAAAATCGTATTAAAATCCGTTGCAGAGTTTCAAAGCTTGGTATCCTTATTGAAGTATCCAGTCCTAATGAAATATGCACCTTATTAAAGTATCCAAATTACTTACGCAGAGTTCCATATTCACACAAGCCAATAATAACACAGATAGCCACAGCCCACGCGACCCTGTTGGTTGACGCGATCACAGCGGCCTCTAGCGGGTCGTAGTCCCGGGTTTTCACGAACTGGCCCAGCGACATGATGTACAGCATCGCTGCTAACGCTGCTGCTGTTCCTATGATGGACCAGCTCTGGAATTATGATGATAATTCAAATATAAATACAAAATGATGATAATTTAACATGTTTTAGTTTTGGAGAGTAGGAAATCATTAAATGACTTCTCCTGTCCTGGGCGGGGCAGGAGGGCGTGTCAGACTTTTACTAACTAAAACCACTCATGTTTCTTCGGTTGCCCTTTATGTTCCGGGGTCACGGTAACTATTATAAACATTCCGCAACACTGGTAATTTAACATGATGATAATCAGTTTGTTTGCTTAGCAACAACCACTAATGATAGATCGGAGAATTATTCATTGCACATCATAAAACATAATTAGAAAATAGTTATTTTTGCTCCTAGTTCTTATTAGATTAGATAATTAAGTAGAGGTATCTTGGCATGTCTTTTTATCTAATAAATGTGTCTATGTTTTGTTCTAAAAATGTTTGTAATTAGTCAATTACCTAAACCGATGTAAGATCTAGAGACTAGAGAGAGTACTTTAAAATACTAATACACTATTAAGGTGAGTCGAGGAACATTATTAAAGAACGCGATAATATTATATATGCTCACATAATATGACTATTAAAAATGGAAACAATAATCCATACTAATATTATAAATGGGAATGTGTGTCTGTCTGTCTGTATGTTTGTCTTCCTTTCACGGCAAAACGGAGCGACGAATTGACGTGATTTTTTAAGTGGAGATAGTTGAAGGGATGGAGAGTAACATAGGCTACTTTTTGTCTCTTTCTAACGCGAGCGAAGCCGCGGGCAAAAGCTAGTACAATTAAATAAATCGTAAAGAAAATCGTAATGAAACTATCGCAATGACCTAAAATAGGACACCCTTGCGCTCTCAGTTGCATTGGGTCATCACCTTTGTATGATATGAGAGGTCGGTAAGATCCGTTCTCCCTTCGATAGCTATTCAGCGCGTGTGTCAATTTTTTTTTACATTAATTGTGACAATATTATTAAAAAAATACGGTATTGTCATTATTACATATTTGGAATAAGAATGGAATACTAAATAGCCTTCTTCAATATGTCTCTCGTCTTACCTCCTACGGTGTATTGTTATCCTAGCAGGGTCAAGTATAATACCTAATATCTGTAACAAGTGGAACTGGGCTGGTCATATCTGTCGCATGCCGGAAGAGCTCTGGGCAAAAGTAACCACATTGTGGATCCCAAACAGCAGCAAACGGCAACGTGGCCGGCCCAGGCGGAGATGGCGGGACGAACTCGATAAATATGACAAGGATTGGCCTGAAACCGCACTAGACAGGGATATGTGGAAGGAGGGAGGGGAGGCCTTTGCCCTGCAGTGGGACACAGACGGCTGATAATAATAATAATAATAATGATAATCTGTAACAACTACATGAATGACTACTACTAATGACTGAATACTTTTTTTTTGGGTTTGGGAAATTATCAAATGACTGCTTCCGTCCTGGGTGCGGCGGGAGGGCGTGTCAGACTTTTACTGACTAAAACCCACTTATGTTCCTTCGGTTGCCCTTTATGTTCCGGGGTCACGGTAACTATTATACACATTCCGCAACCCCGGCAGGCGTTGGCCCTGTTGGGCCCCTTCCCGCGCTGACTTCTCTATGAGGCGCGCGTGGAACACTAACGCGCCGTTGACGCGGTCCTGGTCCTAGCCGGGCGGCGAGCTACCCATCGCTCGCCGTCCGCAGACCCGCGCCTACGGTGGCCGGTAGTCGTCTTGCGACTCTCGACGTCTACGCCTGGGTCCCTAATGACTGAATACTGACCAACAGGAGCCTAAAAGATGATGATGAAAGAGTAAATTCTGTACTAACCTTAGAAACAGTGTTCCTATAATCAGCAGGTTTGTACAAGGTCATGAGGTAGCCCATCGCGACGCCGACGAGGTATGCGCCGGCGCGGCTATAACTCGGCGTATATGTGTAGCTGAGCTCCCAGTACTCACGGAACTTTATAAGTATCTTACTGTTAAAAGATTATTATGAAAATGGTAAAAAAATGGTTCCAAAATGTATTGAGAAGAAGGATAAGAAAGCATATTTATTTTAACTTTGGGGTTTTGATTTTTTTTTGCATTTAATAATACAAGCCCGTTACTGTCCCACTGCAGAGCAAAGGCCTCTTCTCATAGAGCGAAGGCACGAGCATTGATCACCACGCTTGCTCAAGGCGGATTGGCGATTTCAGACTTATATTCGTTACAAGTCCAGGGCCTAGACAAGGGGCATTGTAGAATAGATGGTAGAATAAAATAGATTGCCAAATGTATGGAATTGACATAAGCTTTCGCTAAATAATTTGACATCTCCATACATTTGACAATCTATTCACGTCCACTGTCTATTCTACAATGCCACTTGTCTATGGGGGTTTCGTCACGATGCATTCCTTCACCGATTTCAGTGATGTCCAAGATAAACTAGAAAAAAATACATATGAATTGAAAAAGTCACAACCTATTGCATGAGAGGTGGGCCTTACCTTACCACTAGGCCATCACGACTTTGACATTTGTCTTTGGGTATCCTTTCGACGACAAAGCGACAGCCGGCTGTCGGGCTGCTACTGTCTTTTTATTGTGCATCAAATCACGTATATTCAAAGGTTTAAACTTTTAACTTAGATTTTGACATAATACAGCCCCAGCAAATAATATTACCTGTAGTCCAGAAAATGCAACGCGGGCACCTGGTACCAGTAAGTCAGAACTCCTGGTATGACCAGCGACAAGACGGCAGCAGTCGCGAAGGCAGCATACCCAACTCTTCGATCTTTCTGGTAGAAGTAGAAGAGAACAGTTCCAAGAATAGCGAGCTGGTAGTCACAAGGGATGTACCAGGTGACTATGTGGCACTGGAACAGTTACCAATAAAGCTTGTTAAAAGAAAGGTTGTAAAAATGATATACACCGTGTTAAATAAGTCGGGGGAAACGTTAATATATGCTCACAAATGACTATTAAAAATGTAAATAATACCAAAACTTTATTTAATCAAAATACACAATATTTAAAATTAAATTAAATTAATAAAACTAGAATTAAAATAAAGAATTAAAATAAAATGGCATCAAAAAACTCCTCCGCATCGCTGTCAACCGGTAAAGTGCCCAAGAGGCTGGCAGCATTGCCACGTTGGATGGCAATGCTAAGCCTCTCTGCCCAAGATAAAAGCCAGCCTTTGGGTCACGAGAAGAGTCAACTAGTCTTTTTGACCAGTCTAATAATATCGTTAAAAAAAAAACAGCATATAGATTACATAAAAAAAATAACAAAATAATAATAAAAACCGTAGTTGAATTATCGCATAGGGAAAGCACTCAAAGCACAGATTACTAAATAGTTACTTTGTACTCAAAGTCCTAAAAAAGGACGCCCTACCGCTCCCGGTTGTATCGGGTCACTAACCTATGATAAGATAGTGAAGTAGGAATGATCCGTTCTTCTTTAGATGGGTATCTGAGCGTTTATATTCGTCTTTTGAGTTCACTTTTTGATGTTTTTGATTGTTTTTTTTAAATTTACTCTTGTTGAATTTCTTTATAATCATAGTAAATATATTATACATGGAAAAAATATTCATAATGATCATAAACCTCTTCCAAAAAGTCCTTTTTCTCTTTCTACTTACTAGATATTTCGTATCAGTGTTAAGCATCAGTAGGCTAAGTCCCCAAGTTTTGCGACAAACTTCTGACTCCAGCTCATTGGACATTATCCAGATGGGACCCGAACCAGTGTACTTAGACACTGCTGTTATGTAGAAAATGATTAATGCGAGGGGTCCTATTAACCTGGAATTAAAAATGATCAAAATGTTATGTACGTTTTGGTGTATTCCGTTGTTATGACAGTAGAAGAGAACCAATCAAAATTAAAGCATTTATTTCACTTTACAGGCACTTATGAATTGTCAAAGAGTCGTTCAGTTAGTCAGAAAAAAAGTTGAAACTAGTTGCTTGTTCCAAAAAGGAGAAATGGACATGAGTTGTCTCAAGGTATATATAAATTTCTTTACCTCACATAACGTTTCCATAGAACGCTGAACAGATTCTGTTGCTTATTAACATTCCCTAGAAGACCTTTGATGTGAAGAAGACCAGAAATTGCGAAGAATGTGTCAACAAAGACGTCAGCGTGGAGAAACAAGGACAAAACTCCCTCTAGGGCCTAGAATCAAAAGAAACACAATTAGATAAAACAGGAATTTCGTCTGTTACCCCCCATCTAAAGGAACCTGAGGTGGCGGAGTGTGGTGTTTCTGCAAGTTTTTTAAGAACGTCGCGAGAGGAGTCAATCTCCTAACTCCCCTCTGCTGCTGGGCATTGACAGACATTTTTTCGTGTCAGTTGAACTGACGTCCACTAAAAATTTATCGAAAATTTGATCGTGAGTGTTGATTTTTTTCTATTCTTTATTCATTATTGCACAAAAAAAAACAATACACATAAAAAAACAGCAACAATAAATGAGTTATGTACAATGGCGAGCCTAACCCAATGGTTTCTACAACAGAATCTCGCAGTTCAGCTCGCTAAGACTATTTACTGCTTAACCGGGCAATCCTGTGGATACCAAGAGTGACTCTAGGCCTCCAGCCAGGGCGAAAACTTATACTAAACGACTGCTTTAAGGGCGCCCCCTGTGGGGTATGGAATTACGCTTAGGGCGTCGTTGAAGGGCAGAAAAGGGACTTGCTCGATCGGTCTTCGTGAGTGTTGAATTGTTACTTCAGAGTTTTAACTGACGATGCACTTGGAATTTTTTGTGACTACCAAATAAAAACTGCCCGTGAGTATGTGATCGTCATTCCAAGGGCGTCAGTTTGCTTCGTATAGATTATAGTTTTTCGATCAAACTGAAGAGCCGGAGTGATATCAGTGAGTTTGGACGTAGTTGGCCTGCTAAACCTCTTCTCCTTTTATGTATAGGCTGACGCGAGAAAATTACCTTCAATGCCTAGCCTAAGGCCCGCAGAAACAAGCCGGCAGCTGGTTGTGTGGAATTTACGTACGTTCTCGCGATCCTCGGCGTAAATGGAGCCCCCCTGGGTAGAAAATTTCTTTGAAGAATTTCTTTTTCGAAAGAAAGGAGGTTCCTTTGTATGTCCAAACTGCTTACGATATTTTTTATTTCAGAGTTATTTTCTAGCCTTTTCCCAATTACGTTAGAGTCGTTAGAAATTTGGTATGAAAATAGCTTGAACCTTGGGAAACGTTACTTTAAAATCCTCAACTTTCTGCTCCTAATCTCGCTATAACCGTCATTGCATATGAAGTCATGGACAAAAGCTAGTAAACAAACAAATAATAAACCAACCTTGTCAAAATCTCTTGAATTAGCCATTCCACTATGTGCCATGAAAAAAATCTCGTGTATCAAGACGATTAATACTGCGGAGATAAATCTCATGCCGTTCAGTATCTTTATCTCATCTTTGTTGCTCTTTATCAGGTCTCGATGATTCTTCACGGTACAGAACGATTTAGTTATTACTGTTTCTGAAATGAAAATAAGATGGACTAGCTTGCCTTACCATTACAACTAAAAGTCAGGGCTGATACTTTTTTTTTTTTTTGGTGAGTGGGAAATCATCCAGCGACTGTGACTAAAACCCACTCATGTTCCTTCGATTGCCCTTTATGTTCCAGGGTCACGGTAACTATTATAAACATTCCGCAACAAGTCAGGGCTGATACTGCAGTAAGAACCCAGCAACTTGCAACTACAGCCCATCGCGTATATACAAGGTGCACTTTTGAAACTGCGAAACTTTTTAAAAGGTTTTTATAAAACGTTTAAATAATTAGAAACGATACTTGGGCTACAATTAATAATACTTTCTGTTTATTTTAACTGTTTTTCAGAATACCTATCATAATAAACTTCGTACGCTTTTGATCTATAAAATTATAGTTTGCGTTTGTTTGTGTGTGTAACCGCGCGGTCATAGGGAGTTATTCCGGTCGGATACAGGATAGTTACAATTCGCTTCGTTTTAAGAACGGTAGTTTTGGAATCTCATCCGATTTATTATTGATTCGGGACGAGAATTACTAAAGTAATGTGTCAGAAACCGGGATATCAGTACCGAAATAATATTTTGTTATAAGGTGACTTCATTTTGTCTCTCAATGGAATCTAATGTATGGCCCAAATGAAGTTGTACTGAATCTAATCACTTTTGTGTGAGCTTTCAAAACGTTTGAGCTTCTAGTTCAAATATACTTACCTAAACTATCAGGTGGTTGAACATCAGTGGCTATGTAAAGTCTATAGTACGTCGAACCCGCGACGATTACTATTAGGGACACTATTAACGCTCTGAAAAAAAAGTATTCTTTTGGTGAGAGAGTAATTCTGAACTTATTACTACGAAGTATAAAACAAAGTCGCTTTCTACTGTCGGTCTGTTCCTGTATGCTTAAATCTTTAAAACTGCGTAACGGATTTTGATGCGGTTTTTTCAAGATCGAGAATCAAGATTGATCGAGAAATTAAACAAATATTAACATATTAAATATGCATGTTTCCTTGTCCAAACGATGGTAAACTCTTATCGTGACTCAAAGGCTGGCTTTTATCTAGGCCAGAGGCTTAGCATTGCCATCCAACGTGACAATGCTGCCTGCCTCTTGGGCACTTTACAGGTACACCAACAGCGATACGGAAGAATTTTGTATGATGCCATTTTGTTTTAATTCTTAGTTGTCGTAATTTCAGTCGCTGTTTTAGATTAGTGATTTAGTTTGTAAACATACATATAAATAAATAAATTAAGAGACTACATTTAATTGATTTACGGACCTGAATACATATAGGAAGCTGACACATCTATACTAATATTATAAAGAGGTAAAATTTGTAAGTTTGTAAGTTTGTAAGTTTGTAAGTTTGTAGGTTTGTAAGTTTGTATGTAGGGGGTAACTCTGGAACTACTGGTCCGATTTGAAAAATTCTTTCAGTGTTAGATAGCCTATTTATCGAGGAATGCTATAGGCTATATACCATCACGCTCGACCTACAGGAGCAGAGCAGTAACGAAAAATGCGGGTGAAACCGCAGGGGACTAGTATGTCATAATAAATATGGACACTTACATAAACATATAAAAGCCGAATCCATATTGTGGCTTATCACCAGCTACTTGACAGTGCATCACAGTGGTGTTAGGAGCTCGGCTGCCATATGTGGTGATGTCGTATATGGACCTGGAGATCTTAACCATGGCTGATGCTGGACAGGCGGCGGGGGCGCAGATACCCCATAGAAGGCCGTTGACGGGTAAACCTGATGTTGTTGGAGACTGGAACGAGAAAGAAAAATATAATTTTAAAAACCCTTTTTTTAAATACCCTTGGACAACACACACGGTCATCTGTTCTAACCTGCAAATTGAATTCGAAGCACAGCTAATGAGCAAAATTAATACACTGCTTGTTGAACAATTTTTGGCGTTCAAAACTGAATTCATGGATAAGGTTAATTTGATAACGAGCAAGGTTTTACAATTGGAGGAACATTATTTATCGAACATTAATAAGGCTTGTGAACCGACGCCAATATCCAAAATTTTGAAAACTAGCGGTACTCAAACCAGTCCAACCCTTGAAAATATACCCACTACACAAAATAAGTATCCGAAGCGGAAACCTCAACCCCAACCTAAACCAAACATCGAACATCTCGGAACTGATAAGGATCAGGCTGCGGTTACTGTCCCCAGCACAAATAAGGTCTCATCTGTGGCTCCTGTTCTCAGTGCTCAAAAGATGATGCACGCAGAATATTCCGAGTCTTCCGTCTCTTTAAGTAATAGCCTAGACTGCGAGCGGACTGATAACAACTGGCAAGAAGTATCACGCAAACGGGCACGACCCTCACTTCCCGGGTTGCTTCGAGGTACCGCTGCGCCTGGTTCTACGATGTTGCATGCTGCTGAAAGGCGAAGATATCTGCACCTATACTACGTGCGAGAAGGCACCACAGTAGAGCAAGTACGCGAATATCTGTACTCAATATGTGGGAACGACGAATGCACGGTTGAAAAATTGAAATCACGTGGACATTATGCGTCGTTCAAACTCGGAGTTCCATTGAAGCAGGCCGAAAATATAATGTCATCTGAAAACTGGGCTGAAGACATCTGTATTAAACCATGGCGGCAGAACTTTCGTGCCAAAGACAATAACAATCAAGCGTCAACCGCGATTCCATGAAATGCAAATATGCTACCAAAATGTTCGTGGCCTAAGAACAAAAACTAATATGTTTCTCAATAATGTTATGGAAAGTGAATATGATATGATAGCATTAACTGAGACCTTTCTTACAAGTTCAGTGTCTAATGGTGAACTCTTTCCTCCGGGTTTTCATGTGGTTCGTAAAGATAGAGCAGGTGATTGGGGATGGGGAGGAGTTTTGCTCGCGATTCGTGATCGTTATAATGTTAAAATAGTTACGGATATTGGTAGTATGACTGATGACAAAGAATTAATATTTGCAATTGTGACATTTAAAAATGTAAAAGTTTTATGTTGTGTCGTGTATCTGCCACCAAATTATAAGGATGAGCAATATTTGAATGTTTTGACATGTATAGAAAATGTGATTTGTACTTACCCCGACATGAATGCTCTAATTCTAGGTGACTTTAATTTAAATTCTTGCAGTACCAATATAAAAACTTCTTTTGACTTTTTTTGTGAATTCTGCTCGCTTAAGCAATATAATACAGTCTTAAATAATCACGGAGGTATGCTAGATCTGGTGCTGGGCAATTTAGAACCTAAACAGATAGTGGTATCTCTCAGTGAAGATCCTCTGGTAAATATCGATCAGTATCATCCTATGCTCGATATAAATATTACATTTCCGGACTTTTGGATAACATCGACGGTGTCATCTTTGCAACAAGTGACCCCTCGCTCGAATACCAATATAGATTGGAACTGGCGTAAAGCAGATTTTCAGGGTCTATATAGGACTTTGATTGAAATAGACTGGTCTGATTTGTTAACAATAAGCGATATTAACTGTGCTGTACAGCTGTTCTACGATAAGCTATACGCAGAGTGGCGACAAGCCTCCGGACGACCCGAAGTCGTATAGGCCCATTACGCTTCTACCATCTTTGGGAAAACTTCTGGAGCGCCTCATCGTTCCGCGCTTATTACCGGACGGACCAAAATTTCATACTAATCAATACGGTTTCACCTTAGGTAAATCTACAGTCGACGCGGCACTTTCCGTCAGAAGAACTGTTAATCTATCCGTACACAAATACGTAATTGGGATCTTTCTTGACATTTCTGGAGCATTTGATAACGCATGGTGGCCCATGCTTTTACTAAAATTAAAACCCCGCGGTTGCTACAAAAACATCTATAATCTCATTTACTCGTACTTTCTTAACGGTTCCGCATTACTTAAGCTTGGACATTTTTCTATGACTAAAACGCTAACTATGGGATGTCCTCAGGGTTCTGTTATCGGTCCTTATCTATGGAATCTAGGTTTTGATGATTTTCTCGCGATTCCGCTTCCAAGCGGCTGTTCTCTAACCGGTTACGCGGACGACGGCCTACTGCTCATTCAGTCAAGTACTCGAGCAGGACTTGAGAACTTGGCTGACACATGCCTACGTTTAATATCACAGTGGGGTTATCGTAATCGTCTTACCTTCGCACCGCAAAAAACATATCAACTTATACTAAAAGGGAATCTTAAATCATGGCCTAGTATTAAATTTAATAACGTTCCCGTCAAAAAACAACAAGCAGTATGCTACCTTGGCATGGTCTTAGAAATAAATTTTTCATTTGTCGATCATATAAAAACAGTAGGTGAAAAAGCTAAAAGGAACTTTTATGCCCTAACGAGAATATCCAAAGCAACTTGGGGTTTATCATTTTTAACTTTAAAAACTATATATGGTGCTACCTACTTAGGTTGTATGTGCTACGGTGCACCTGTTTGGGCCGATAGGGCCACAATAGGGGCGGTACGACGTAAACTACTTCAAAGCCAACGTTTAGCTTTGATACACAGACGCAAAGCGTATAGAACGGTCAGTACTGAAGCCCTACCGGTACTCGCAGGTGTACTTCCAGTCGATCTTGAGGTACAGCGTCGTGCTTCAATGTACTATTCCGCGCGGGAAACCATGGACACTAACTTTATACCACAACGCGACTTTAATAAAATTTCTAGATTATTTAAACCGCAGACTGAAGTCTGGGAGGAACTCTTATCCGAATGGCAAAGTAGGTGGGATAATTCCATGAAGGGCCGTCACCTCCATCTGTTCTTTCCATCCGTTCGTGAGCGGCTGGCTAAGACATGGTTGGAGGTTGATCATTGCGTTGCTCAATTTCTCACAGGTCATGGCAATTTTAAAAGTAAACTATATTCTTTCAAACTTGTTGCTTCGCCATTGTGTCAATGTTCCTCATCGAACTGTGAATTCGAACAATCTGCACATCACATCCTATGGGAGTGTATTCTTTGGCAGAATGAGCGCAATGTTATGTTGGATAGTTTACAGGTTACATCCGGTGTTGTTTATTATACGGACCTTGTGGAAACCAGAACCAATTTCCGTGCGTTCAAGCGTTTTTGCCATACCTACTATTGGAATCATTCGTAACAGCTCACAATTTAGGACCCATTAATTTTTAACAGATCATATTCCGTGGTGCTAGGCAATCTGGGCTTCTCCCAGTTGTAATTGCCCCTTTGTGCCTATCGGCCTAGTTCTGTTCTGTCTCCTGCTTGTTTGGAGGGAAGTGGAAAAAATATATTTTTCTTACTCCTCCGTTGTTCTTTTCTGATTAATTTCGTTGCGGGATCCAAGACAGTTGAATCGTTTCTCCGGGACTCGTCAAGCTTCATTGCTCGGCGCTTTTCTGGCGGACTCCACTGTTGATTCTGGCTTTCAGGAGTTGCAGTGGTTGGGAATAGTGTGGTGGGATTGTCCCAAAAAAAAAAAAAAAAAAAGCTATACGAAGTTATAAATCTGTTTGTGCCTAATAAAAAACAATTATCAAACAATCAGCGATACATATATCCAAAATGGTACAATGTAGAAATAATAAAAAATATAAAAAACAAACACTTTCATCATAAGAAATTCAAAAAAGAGGGTAAAGATTTTAATAAGGCTATGTTTATATATTATGGAGAGAAAGCTAAGAAATTGATTGACTGCGAATACCGGAAATATATGACTTTACTACAAAAAAATATCATTGACGACCCTGTGCAATTCTGGAAATATGTAAAGGAGAAGAAAAACATTAGAAGCCATATAGATTCATATATATATGAAAATACGGAAGTGACAGATCAAGCCGCAGCTGATGCCTTTGCTATATATTTTGCGTCCGTTTTTCATGCAGAGAAACCCATGCTAAACCCGGATACTGCTGCAAAAGCTGCATGTGCACATACATATCGAGATGTGGCATCCGTTTCCATCACGTCGGTTGATGAAAACGATCTGAAGAAGGCAGTGAGACGCCTTAAGCCAAGATCGGCTGGTGGACCAGATGGCATTCCTGTCTTCTTAGTTAAGGACTGTTTTTCGGTTCTTTGGCGGCCTCTTTTGTATTTGTATAATCTTTCATTGACCCAGTCAAGATATCCTGAGAGCTGGAAGCTATCTCGAGTCACTCCTGTTCCTAAAGGAGACGAAGGCACGAATGTTACTTCTTTCAGACCCATAGCTGTCCTATCCGTTTTTGGTAAGATCTTTGAAGCAATTGTAAGTGATTCCATCAAATGTCAAATCGGTCACCAGCTGCATAATGGTCAACATGGGTTTCGTACAGCTCGCTCCACCACCACCAACTTGGTCGCGCATGTAGACTATATCTGCTCACAAATGGATAAGCGAAGGCAAGTTGATGCGGCTTACTTTGACTTCCAGAAAGCCTTCGACCTAGTGGATAACGATATACTACTGGAAAAGTTGGCGATTGTTGGATTCGTACCAAAGCTGCTAAATTTTTTCTCTTGTTACCTTAATAATCGACGTCAATATGTGCGGCTCAGTGGATATAACTCTGAAGACTACTTTACTAGGTCAGGAGTGAGTCAAGGTAGTACGTTAGGACCCTTGCTATTCGTGATATTTATCAACGATCTGCCAGATGTTGTTTTGACATCAGAGTGTCTCCTATTTGCGGATGACCTGAAACTAACTCTGGGTATTAAAACTGAGGCTGATGCAGTGACATTACAGAGAGATATTGATGCTGTGTCTACATGGAGTCAAGAAAACCACCTTCCGTTCAATAATCTCAAATGTAAAATAATAACGTTCACGCGAAAATCACAGCCCACTATTGTTAATTATAAGTTGACTGACGCTCCTTTGGAAAGAGTTAAAGAGATTAGGGACTTAGGATTACTATTAGATTGCAAATTAGACTTTCACACGCACATAAACAAAATTTGTAAGTCAGCGCACAAAATGTTAGGGTTTGTCATAAGGACTGCGACACAGTTTGATAATACACGGGTCGCTAAAGTATTATACAATGCTTATGTGCGCAGTAAACTCGAGTACGGTGCTGTTATTTGGAATCCCTACGAAGAGAAATACGTTCTAATGATTGAAAAAATACAACGTAAATTTGCTCGATGGATATATAAGAAACAGTATGGATACTATCCTTACTTATACCCTTCCTTATTCGTATCTGGTATGGTGGACATTGAAACGTTAAAATTTAGAAGAGCAATGTCTCAAGCCATCCAATATTTGTCCATAATTCGCAATAGGATTGATAGTCCCCAAATACTAGAGCGTGTCCGCATCTTGGTCCCTGGGAACGTGTCAGCAAACTCGCAGGGACAGGTGGCGCCGCGGCGCCGCCCGCGACTGCTAGAGCCCCCCCGCGCACGTACCGAGCGCGCTCGGCAAGCGCCCACCAACCGCGCACTCCGCATTATTGGGGACATACTTGCACAGCACCACGAGCTAGACTTATTTGCCGATGGATTAGGACATTTGTTGAAAGAATTCCAAATAATTTTAAATAAATTCTAGCCATCAAACTTTCATATTGATTTCATAATAAATTAATTATTACAATTGCCAGTTACGTATTGTTTTTCTTATTTATTTTATTATTATTATTGCTATTTTATTTTAATATTAAGGTTATATATGGACTCAGATTGTTTTTTTAATATTATTATTGATGTTAATTTGGATTATTATGATCATTCTTGATATTGTGAAATAATTTTGCTAATACCTATATAATGACGAGCATGTGTAATACCAAATTGTTAATCTTATAAGCGTTTTGGATGTGTCATCTGTTAGCTTGTAAGATGAAATGAAATAAATAAATAAATAAATAAATCTGATCCCAAACAAAGCAGAGCTTGTGCTATGGGGACCAGACAACTGACAAAAATACTTATATAATTTAAAGATACATAAATTTCCATCAAAATCTATTCAGCAGTTTTTTTTCTGTGACAGAGTAAAGCCGCTATCCCACTGGCGTTTTACGAGCGTTAGCGTTTCTTCAACGTCTGACATCGGCATATAAAACGCTAACGCTCGAAAAACGCCCGTGGAATAGCGGCCTAACAAACATCCGCACACACATACACACTTTCACATTTATAATATTAGTAGGACTAGAAACTATACCTCGATCTATACCTATCTATACCTCGAATATACTTTGGCATCGCACGGGTGCTATTAAGATACTAGTGGCGTTAATGTGCAGTATTTTATAATTTTGCCATGAGATTTAAAATATCTGATAAGAGAGAAAATTTGTGATGGCCTATGGTTAATTCGCTCACCTCTCACACGGTTGTGTGTTCAAATCCGGGGAAGTGCCAATGTGACATTTTTAAATTATTTGTACTTTCTATAGTTTAAAAACCTCGTGAGGAAACATAGATTTGTAGTGAATTTAAGTTCGAAATATTATTAATACTGTCCCATGGCTGGTATTATATTTATTAATATTGAAAATCTCTAATTTGAATAATAAATAATTAATTAAATACTTCCAAAGAAACATGGTCAACTGGTCATGGACCTTGAAGGGACCCCATAGCCCTTATCGATGAGAAGTAAACATAAACAGGAAACACATTTCCTGGTTAGATCATTTATGATATTTATTTTTAACCGACTTCTAAAAAAAGGAGGAGGTTCTCAATTCGGATGTTTATATTTTTTTTTTATGTGTGTTCGCGCATATCTCCTTCGTTTACCAACCGATTTGAACAATTCTTTTTTTGTTTGAAAGGGTAGACTTCCCAAATGGTCCCATTGTCATCAGGTCCAGGATCTGATGCTCAATTTTTATAGAAAAACGTAAATTTTTATTTGGAAGTTACTCTAAAACGTAGTCAGATATTGAGACTCCAACTAAAAAGTAAAAAATAAAAAGCATAAATAACTATTTTGGAAGTCGGTGGCAACACATCAAATAGACCGGCAGAAGAGAAGCCACCGACTTCCGAAATAGTTATTTTTGTGCTTTTAGTTTTTGAAGTCGGTTATCTTTTTTTGTAAAAAGCTTTTTATTTTTATAGATTTGAGTTAGATAAAAACTCAAAAAACAAAAAAATTGAGTTTTATCCTAAAACCCGGTTCATCACTACATAACAACAAAGTTACTTTGCGCTGTCTGTCGGTCCATAGTATGCTTAGATTATTAAAACTGCTCAACGAATTTTGTTGTGGTTTTTTTAAATTAGATAGAGTGATTCAAGAGAAATGGTGATATGTATAAGACATGCTTATTATAATTAGAAGATTTTTAAACACACGAGCGAAGTTAGGTCGGGTTGCTAGTACTCATCATCAATATCAGCTCATAAGCGTCCACTACTGGACATAGGCCTCACCTAACTTTTTTCCGCACATGCGGTTCTGTGCCGCCTTCATCCAACGGTTACCCTGCCGGGGTTGCGGAATAATTATAATAGTTACCGTGACCCCGGAACATAAAGTGCAACCGAAGGAACATGAGTGGGCTTAAGTCAGTAGAAGTCTGACACGCCCTCCCGTACCGCCCAGGATGGGAGAAGTCATTTGATGATTTCCCACTAACAACAAAAACCTGAACAAGGTCATTCGTCTATCTGGCGGGAGACCGTCCCGAGTTGCGCTTGACAATAGAGGCCCACTATTCGAGAACCTTCAGCTAGTACTAAGTTTATAATAATTGAAGTTATTAAAGAAATTAGCCTTGCTTTTTCTTTGTAATTGATCATACTTACACTCAGATACTCATCCGTAGATCCATAAGGGTCATAATCAGGCTTCTTTTTCCAAGTTCCTCCCAACTCTAACTTAACCAGGCAGTATTTTGTTCTGAATTGCGAATGGGTTTCTAGCCATGGCGGTGTCATACATTGGTCGAAATTGCCGTAGTTTGCCCAGGAGCCGTGGAGATTGCCCACCGGGATTGTGTTAGCGTTCCACACTAGAAAAAGGTAAATATAGAACTCAGATTTTTTCCTTAACTGGTGCTATATGACATTTCTTTTTGCCAAATATAGTTTTAGGGCAATGGGAATCAAATGCATATCAAATGGGAAATAAATAAATTAATCGATACAAAAATATACTCCCTTTTCTTTTATTGAGCGCCTTTGCCATACAGTGGGACAGTTAATGGCTGGTATTTTTTTTATCAAAACACACCACATTATAAATGCGAAAGTAACTATGTCTGCATGTATGTCTAATAATTCTCTTATAAAGTGCGCTTTAATCGACACTTACACACTTTGCGCCTTACTTATAAACGCTGCATAAAGTTATACACGTTTATACGTCAAAAAATATATGGTTACACAGGCTTTATTAATTGTATAACTTTACACAGTGATTACCAGTAAGGGCATTTGTTTGTAAGTAAACTAAAAAAGTAAAAAATATAGGTCTTGGGACACTTGTCACTTAAAATTTTGCTAGTTAGATAACTAACAAAACTACCCCTTGATAAGACTAGTCAAACGTTCTGGCTAAATTTTTCAAAGTTTTTAAAAATCAGAATTAAATTCCTGTATACAACATGTCCCGGAATAAACGCACACCACCAGACACCCCAATTAGAATATTATGTTATAATCATAATAATACATACACTGAATTTTTATTATTATGTTTAAAACACTGTTTTTTTTATAAATTAGTTGTACAGATTGTGGGAGAAAATTATAGTCACATTACAAATCTACGCATGCACACAGTCGCACTTGCATAAGGGTCTAGCGTAGTAGGTATTTTATCCATTTTAGTTTTTGTTTTGACTGTACAGCGAAAGTGTGACAGCAGTTTACGTAGTTTTAATTATTTTTGGGATAAAATATTACCTATATTAAAAATTACAAAAATCGATTCAGTAAACGATTCTGAACAAACTATTTTCTCGAAGTGCATTACCTAATTCAGTTACACATTGTATAAATGACTTATGCGGTCGTGATGGCACAGTAAATAAGGCACCCGCCACTCGTTGGTTGTGCGTTCGAATCCGGGCAAGTCCAATGTGACTTATTCCTAACCTACTATGTAAAATTTATTTTGGACATCACTGACATCCCGTGCCTCGGAAAGCACGTTAAGCCGTTGGTCCCGGTTGCCATTCGTAGAACTTTGACAGACGTTACGGGTAAGCCAGAAATTCTGGCCAGTCTAACCAAGAGATATCGTGTAGCTCAGTTACTGGGTTGTGGATTTCTAATAGGCAGTCGCTTCACGTAAAACACTGGTATCCAGCTGGATCCGGTTAGGCTGTAAGCCGACCCCATTATAGTTGGGAAAAGGCTAGGGAGATGATGATAAATGACTTACCCCAAGTTGCCCATAGAGTGAAGTTCTTTACATTCTCCAGTATTGCCAGGGTTTTCTCCAAGCATAGTGCTTCATCTTCTTCCCACTGTTCAAGTAGCAATCTCTCTTTAATTGAATCTGCTGCTGTGTGTTTATTAAATACATCTTTTGATGCTGTGGCTGTAACAAAATTATATTTTAATGTGCTAATTCAATTGACTTTTTGCGTGTTGCGAAATAGTTCTTATAGTTACCGCGGCCCCGGAACAAAGACAACCGAAGGAACAAGGGTGGGTTTTAGTCAGTAAAAGTCTGATACTCCCTCCCGCCCCGCCCAAGGTTTGAAAAGTCAATTGATGATTTTCAATCCCAAAAAAAACTGCTAATTATATAATACTAAACTAAAAAAACACAAAATCTTTATTTATTCAACATTATTCAAATTTATATTTCAAATGATTATTTATCTGTATAATTCCACTTAAGCTGCATTAAAAAAGTGTACTTAGTTAAAAAAAAAATATCAACAAAAAATAATAACTAAATATTATCTAATTTATTTCCTAAAATAAATTATAATGTTGTTCGTAACTTAAAAAAATAATGAGGAATAAAATTAGAAAAATTGTAATGCGTTTTCTCAATTTAATGAAACCTTAATTACATTTCCAAATTAATTAATTTAAGTAAAGTAGATTAAATAGTAACTTACCGAAAGTAATAGAAATTAATAAGAAATACCACAACATGTCTATAAAGGCTGAACGCCTGTACTACGAGGCGTTTGGCAGCAAAATCAACTCCTACAAGATATAACACTAATTTTATTGATATATTAAGTGATAAAAAAATACGCCGTAAGTACTTAGATATTTTTTTAATAATAACCAGTTTCTGGTCGCTGTTTCGTTTGCGTGGAAATCAATTCATGTCAAGCTCAGCCCATCCGTTTCCGAGGTAAGATGATAAACAAAAAATAAAATATGATAAGTATCCATACTAATATTATAAATTGGAAAGTGTGTCTGTCTGTCTGTCTGTCTGTGTGTTTGTCTTTCTTTCACGGCAAAACGGAGCGACGAATTAACGTGATTTTTTAAGTTGAGATAGTTGAAGGGATGGAGAGTAACATAGGCTACTTTTTGTCTCTTTCTAACGCGAGCGGAGCCGCGGGCAAAAGCTAGTGATGTATAAAGTATTAATCGACTTCAAAGAGGGAGAGGTATATAAACAAAAAATAAGGAGTTTCTCAATTCGATTGTTTTTTAGGGTTCCGTAGTCAACTAGGAACCCTTATAGTTTCGCCATGTCTGTCTGTCTGTCCGTCCGTCCTCGCTTAATCTCTGTGACCGTTAGCACTAGAAAGCTGAAATTTGGTACCAATATGTATATCAATCACACCGACAAAGTGCTAAAATAAAAATTGGAAAAAAAACGTTTTATTAGGGTAGCCCCCCTATATGTAAATAGGGAAGTGGTTTTTTTTTTAATTTCAACCCTGACGTGTGATATATTGTTGGATAGGTATTTAAAAATGAATAGGGGTTTACTAAAATCATTTTTTGATAATATCAATAATTTCGGAAATAATCGCTCCAAAAGGAAAAATCAAAGCGTCTCCCCCCCTCTAACTTTTGACCCGTAGGTTTAAAAAATATGAAAAAAATCTGGAAAGTAGAACTTTATAAGGACTTTCTAGGAAAATTATTTTGAACTTGATAGAAAGACCAGTTTTTGTACAAAAATGACAAAAAGGTTGTACAAAATAATTTCTGAGTACTTAGTATGTCAACGTAACAAATAGCCTTTTTTTTAACTTATATGTAGGTACACTTATTGTGACGGACGGGAAACTACGGAACCCTACATTGAGCGTGGCCCGACACGCTCTTGGCCGGTTTTTTTTTATATACCAATGTTTAAGATTCGATTTCATAATTTCCCTAGGCTTTTCCTAACTATGTTGGGGTCGGCTTCCAGCCTAACAGGATTTACCTGGATACCAGTGTTATACGTGAAGCGACTGCCCATCTAGCCTTCTCAACTGGGCGGCTCGGGTACTTCTTGGTTAGACTTTATATGTAGTATCGACCAAATTGAATCATGACCCATTTCGACGTCAAATCGTTTGAAGCTGTCAAAATAATAAGACAAGACGTGTGACATTTTTAATACATGTTTACGCGATTGTCGACTTAATTGTGTTTGAATGTCTGTAGGAAAATAAGCTTATGGTGGATCATGATTCCTTTTTTTTTATTGTACTTACCTACATTTTAAGCGTCTTACTACTAATCGCTGCATAAAGTTATGACAGATTTATACGTCAAAAAATGTATGGTTACACAGGCTTTATTCATGACATAACTTTACACAGTGATTATTAGTAAGGGCATTTGCATATAAAGATTCTATACATTTCTCTCCCAATTCACTTTTCTCTCAACGATTTACTTTATTGTTGTCATTAAAAAATCATGTTACTAAGTAAATGATTGATTTACTGTTGTAGTTTCACCTCAGCTGACACTTTCCCATTAAACAGAGATGTTAAGTGCCTGACTGTCTTAAAAATACATAAAATATTTTATTAATGAATAAGTAAACGAAATTGAATGTCACACTCGGATTTAAACCCGCTACTTTGTCGCTAGAACCGCCGTCTTAACCAACTAAAAATTAAATTCAAAATTTAAAGAAACCCCCGACCAAAATAAAGTACGCAACTATTATGACAAAAGATTAAAAATGCTAAGCCCTATAAAAAGCAAACAAACTGAGCGTGTAACATTCCTATCACAACTAACAAACGACCTGATGACCTTGAAGACCTGAATCGATTTCCACCAAACACAGCTAAAAACACTCTCGACTGATATACTTTTCAAACAAAAAAAACCGCATTAAAATCGGATCATCCGTTTAGGAGCTACGATGCCACAGACAGACACATACACATTTACACACACAGACACGTCAAACTTATAACACCCCGTCGTTTTGCGTCGGGGGTTAAAAATGGTGAATTGATTAACTGATTGACTGAATGTTGATATATCAACTTACAGCCCAAGCCACTGCCGGGATTGCGGAATGTTTATAATAGTTACCGTGACCCCGGAACAAAGGGCAACCGGAGGAACATGAGTGGGTTTTAGTCAGTAAAAGTCTGACACGCCCTCCCGCCCCGCCCAGGACGAGAGAAGTCATTTGAAGATTTCCCGCTCCCCAAAAAAAAAGTCCAAGCCGCTGGTCCTAGGCACTTGAAAATTGCAGGGTATATTTTTGTGAAGAGTAGATAACCAATAAGAAATTCTAACTCTTAAGAGGTAAATAGGGGATGAATGTTTAGACATTTACGCAGGCGAAAGCGAGTAAAAGAATAAATATTTTGGGAAAAGTCACATCATTCTAGTTCAAACTAATACAGACCTTGTACTATGGTAACCAGGCAACTAATACACATACTTATATAATTTATAAATACATACATATTATTGATACGTACACACAGATATAGAGCAAACGATCATGCTCATCACACAAAGTCTTCGATGGGCATCGAACCCACGACCTCCAGCTTAGCAGTCAACACTAACCACCAAACCACAGGCCCGTCACACAACTACCCGCAAATTTCTTTTATCAAAAAAATCCAAACTACCCTCACAATAAACACTTACACCTAGATTGTTTAGTCTTCACAAAGTCAAAGTCAACATCCTAGACATGATTGGAAACAAATTATTATTTAAGTGCAGAGATGGGGCAGGGGGATTGTGTGAGGGGGGTGAGGGGGGAGGTAGGGGGGGGGATCACAATCAACGAAGATCTCGAGTATTGAGGATTTATCTCAAGAGTCTATCTGTCGGGGGTTGTTGAAAACGGGTTTTTGGTAAGGATTTACTCGTTGTATTATCTATACGTATTAGGGGATTTTGACCGAGTTAAGTTTATGCATTTCTCGACGAGGATCGAAGTCAAGACACCGTGCAGCCGTGCACTTGGCGTATTTGGCTGGATATTGGCGTTACTTGGCTTTGCAAAAAAAACTCTGCTTTGATTAGAATAGGGTTCATATTACATTGCATCGAACACGCCAATAAGTTGCCAAACACACTAAGTAAAGCCGCACCCGTTGACGGTGTTGGGCCAAGGGGTAACTGCGCTCCATTGGACCTGGATGCTAAGGTGGTCGCGTAACTGTACAGGTGGCGCGAGGGGACGCAAAGCCTAGGCAACCGATGTAGCGGGAGATAGAGCTGCGTCGGTCGCAGCTTCGCGAGGTCCTGGTGGCGGAACGGAGGGCAGGCTTTCGCGCCTTACCTTTTTTTATATGGTTTATTCAGAGAAAAGGACAGGTGTTTTGCAAAAATTTTCTGCCATACTGCTGCACAGTTTGTCGGCAGTATTCTCATGGACAGTTCTCTTGGGTACTTAACTAAATAAATGCTAAGTAAACTTATTTACTTTTAAAATCACCATCGAGGCGATTCGACCAGTCCTCGACGATTGGCTCGGGAGACGGCACGGCTCCCTGACGTTTATCAGTTCCCACGATTCTCGGCGTAGGTGGGAGAAGAAACACCGGGCGGTTTTTATTCAGTAAGAGTCTGACAGACTCGTCCTTCGTCCCCCCTAGGACGCAGGAGTTTCCACCAAAACAAAAAAATAGGGGTAACTGCGTAGTCTAGTTAAAGCTTGAGAACTTTTTCAAATGTTGCGAGACAATGCAAGTAAGGAGTACAAAAAATAAATTGAAAAGACGCGTCAATTTCCAGATATTATTTTGTGGTTTTTCACTCTGTAACTTTTAAGCCTTGACTTAGAAAGAGTAGTTATAAGTTTTGCCGATACGTATGTTGTCTGACTGTGGACTTGCTACCAAATAAAAATTCGGATTCAAATCGATTTCGATCGTTATCTAGCAATGCTTTTTAGACACGTTTTATCAATATCGGTGCAGATGAATGAAAGAAAGAAAAGAAAGAAAGAAAAAAAGGTGTACATGTTTTGAAGTTTTTAGCACTTTTGATGCTGTTACGATCCGAATAACTTCAGTGGCGGACATTTTTTACTGTTTGTAACTTCATCGGCATTTTAACATTTTTAATTTCCACTTGCTTACCAAATCCACTCAAGTAAATATTTTCGTGTTATCCTAGTTAACCCTTCTATTACTACATTGTTATCTTAAATAATGATGTGTATCGCGGAGATGGGTTAACAACAGTCGTAATAATTAAGACAACAATCATGGCTGACTTTCACAATGTTGATTTAGTAATATTTGGTTTGCCGAGGGATGTGCTATTCGCATATCCATAAGGTGCTGATAAATTTGAATAATCGCTTGTAATCGAGTATCGAGCATTCGAGTCAAACTCAAAATGTAAATAATTTTATTTAAATAGACCATTTACAAGAACTTTTGAAAAGTCAAGACGTCAGTCTGAAAACTCAAGCTAATTGTTCGTTCCAAATAGCAACGTGTGACGTTAATCGATATGGTCGTTTTTAAGGATCAAATCTTTCAAACGTACTTGATAAATTAAATAAGAGGAAAACCATGAGATTTTAACTTTTGATATCAAAGGACGACTATGACTGTTAAAAATTCCGTTCAATTGAAATGAAATTCTTAAAATTGATGGTTTTCCTTCAATTTAATTAACCATGTTTGTTAGAGAGATTTTGTGTTGGCTCTAACGTTTTATGCAATAAAAATACAAAGTGTTAGTTTTTTGGATTTTAGCCGGTACCGAGTGTGACAAATTTTCGAAAATCATTGAATGCAACTTTGTTTTTTTTATGTGAAACATCTATAGCCGCACGTAAAACAAATTTCTGGCGTGGCGACGCATGCCGTGGCGACGCGTCGCATCGCTATATGATGGTGTATATATACAGTCACAGTCTTGTGTACTGTGTGGCAACGCGTCGCCATGCGCAATCGACTGCGATTCTCTTGCGATGTTTCACATCTGCCAGGCGTCCCGTGACGGCTCACCTATTTGTAATTATGGATGTCTCCTTTCAGTAAAATAATCTATCTTGACGATTTAAGGTAGTTTTCTTCCAGGGCCCATCGAAACTTTCCAGCCCATATAGCTGTCTTCAGCGGTTTCACCTGCATCTTTACTAACCATGAAATTTTTACAATCCAATAATCCTGGCATTCTCAGCTCCACACAGACAAAATCGCGTGCAAAATTCTCTTAATATTCCTCTTAGATAAGAAAATTCATTCGTAAGAATTGTATGGTAGAATGAGGAATGCCGTCTGGAGTCTAACAGTACTATATTAAATTCCTATAAGACGTCTCTTGTTCCACATAAAGTGGGTCATGGATCCTTTGATTGTTTTCTGCTTGTACCGTAATAAAATTATGTCCCATTTTCTAGCTGGATTTTGCATTTAATTCTTATATTTGGTTTCTACTAATATTATAAATGAAAAAGTAATTCTGTCTGTCTCGCTGTAACGCCAAAACTACGTAACCGATTTAATTGAAATTTAGTACAGTCAGCAAAATATATAAGTATACAGGGTCGTCAGATACAGTTTAAGTTTTCTCAAAAATCCACGGATATTTTCTAATCAAAATTTAAACTATAGTAGAAAATGTCGTTCATCAATTAGGTTAAATTTCATTGGAATAAATTCATTGGTTTTCAAGAAAACCTCAATTGCAGATGACGGCCCTGTATATTTATATACTTTTATATAGTTCATAGAATAGTTTTTATACCAAAACTCAAAAGGAAACTACGCGAGTAAACCCGCGGGGGACTGCTAGTAATAAATAAATATCTTGGGCTAACTTACACACGGCCATCTGATCCCAAACTAGGCAGAGCCTGTGCTGAACCAGACCATTGATAAACATACTTATATAATTTTTACATACATTTATATCTATCTTTATTTATATAATTCTGATGTACGTGTGTATGTCATTGAAATCTGATATAACGCGGGTGAAACCGCGGGGGACAGCTAGTTATAAATAAATTTCAGCCAGACGCAGAACAAACAATCATGCTTGTCACAAAGTTTGTCCTGTGTGAGAATCAAACCCACGTCCTTCGGTTTAGCAGTCGGGGTCACTAACTACTAAACCAACAGGCCCGCCAAACTAAAGTACATTATATATGTTTGTCTCGCCTTTTTGAGGGTTCTGTAAAACGGGCCCTATTACTAAGCCTCCGCTGTCTGTCTGTCTCCAGGCTGTATCTAATAAACCGTGATAGCTAAAAAGCTGAAATTTTCACAAATGATGTATTTGCCCTTGCCGCTATGACAACAAATACTAATAATTAACACAAATAAAATATTAAGGTCCCCATACAATAAACGTGTTTTTTTATTTATTTATTTACTAATACTTTATGCACAACGGTACATAGGCGGACTTAATGCCGTAGGCATTTTCTACCAGTCAACCGAGGGTGGTGAAGAGATAGCATGGTAGGTGCATTTATGATGCAAAAAACTAAAATGATAGAAATATGAAAATAAAATTAAAACATAATACATAAATAATAACTATATACATAAGTAAATAAATATATCTGTAATATATATACAATATATATAACATATATATATATATACATGGTTAAATTTAAGTCGTTTTAATCCCCTTAAGGGGTCATTGTACTCATTATAACGAACAACTTTTACTATGGGACCAACCCTGAAATCATGAAAAAAAAACCGCTGTTCAGTACATTTATATTCGCATAACTCGTCAAAATGTACTGAACAGCGGTTTTTTTTTTCATGATTTCAGGGTTGGTCCCATAGTAAAAGTTGTTCGTTATAATGAGTACAATGACCCCTTAAGGGGATTAAAACGACTTAAATTTAACCATGTATATATATATACAAGTGAAAGTAAATTATGAAAGAACTCTGCTTAATACTTAATGCTGTAAATGAATCTTCAATTTCCGCTTAAACGCATATCGACTTGTCGCCGTCCTAATATCAAGAGGAAGCGCATTCCAGTGAAGAATGGCCTGAAAATAAAAAGAAGAATGAACAAAATCAGAAGTATGGGCAGGGCAAGGCAGGAGGAGATTGTTGTAAGAACGCAGATTTCTAACATGGGAAGAACAAAGATATTGGAAGTGAGGCATAAGATAGGAAGGCGAAAAAGGAGAGTTGGGCAAGGAGTAAAGCATGTCAAAGCACGCAAACTTCTCCTTTGACGAATGGGCAACCATTTGAATTCAGCCCTAAAACTCGATACATGGTCGTATTTCTTTAGGTTGAATATAAACCTAATACAATTGTTTAGTGTCCTATCCAGCTTATCTAACAGAACCACATTCAGATCAAAGTAACACACATCACCATAGTCAACAATAGGGAAAATTAAGGTCTTCACAAGCATAGTTTTAGTCTTAACAGGCAAAAAGTTTTTCAGACGATATAGAGATCTTAAGTTACCGTTGACTCTTTGGCTAACACTGGAAACATGACTTTGCCAGCCAAGTGTAGAGTCGAGATGTAAACCAAGATCTTTAACACTTTGGCTGATGGGAATGACGGTTCCGTCAAAAATAATAGGAGGGAGAGAGCTAACTGACACTCTGGTCATCATGCGAGAGCCACCAATTACAATAGCCTGACACTTTGAGGGGTTCACGGACACCCTAAATCTATCAGACCATTTCCTTATAGATTCAAAGTCCTGGTTTACATCTTATATAGCGTCAGACAAACTTTCCACCCGCGTCGAAGTGTAAAGCTGCAAATCATCGGCATAAAGATGATACGAACACCGAAGACAGTGAGTTATAAAGTTAATGAAGATAGAGCATAACAAAGAGGAAAGAATACCGCCTTGTGGGACACCAGCATCCAGCTCACGCCAACTCGATGAGCTCTCATCAGCGCGGACTAATTGCTGACGTCCCCGAAGATAAGAAGAGAACCATCCCAATGCCTCAGATGAAACCATTAGATGTGAAAGAATTGCTAAGAGAATATCGTGACTAACAGCATTAAATGCATTGGAGAAGTCGATTAGTACCAACACAGTAACCTTGGTGTCACTTGGAAGCACAATGAGGAGAGGAAGAAATAATTTTGAAAGGAATATCACTACGTAGGTAAATGGCAACACCACCCCCGCCCCGGCCGATTCTATCGTTACGAATAAGAATGAAACCGGGAAGAGGGTAACTGGTAGAAGGAAGATGTGGTTTGAGCCAACTCTCGGAAATTAGAACGGCGTGGACATTGGCATCAGAAAAGGAGTCTGATAGTTCACAAAAATGACGCGGTACGCTCTGAGCATTTATATGACATACATTAAATAATTGGCCACTCTGTTGACCGAAGCGTTGATGCACAAAGTCACCTAGCGAATCTGTCATAGACCCAAAGCTAGCATCAGCCGAACATTGTAATGATTCATCAACAGAGTAAAAGGATTCATTGTCAGAAGACATTAAATATATATATATATATATATAAATACTAATAACTAAAAATAATAAATAAATAATATTTCGGTACTACACCGCTATATATGCACCACCCACCAGCCACACCAGTATAATTCACAATAGATAACACTAAAAACACAGAAAAAAAAGGATATAAACAAAAACATAACAATAACATAACGAAGAAACAGATATTATGCCCTAACAAAAACAAAACGTAAAAAAAAAATATCCATACAATAAAGTTCGTGGAACAGGGTCACAATTCAATGTCACAATAAATTGTTTTGACAGATGTCATTACTATATACCCGTGTCCGTGACAATTGACAAACAAATCGGAGTCATCTCGTGTTCTTGGTTTTAAGAACACGTGTATGATCTCCACTATAATTTATTAACCGAACAATTGCCATTTAAACTAAAATATTATTTTCAAACTGGACATTGGCAGAAATCACCGAAAATTCGGTGGATTGCCAGTACAAATATAAAAGTTGAAGTTGAAGTTGACAAACAAATCGAGATGAATTTAATTTACTGCCACCAACAATATGTTCGCTATAAGTATTTAATTATAACCGGGTAGACGAGAAATAGTTACTTAATAACTTGAAGAAAACAAAATTTACAGTGACATAATGTAAAACTTGCAACAAATAAAATATGCTTTTATAAATAATTGCTTTTATCGTATTTTTTTTTAGCTCAATATTAGAAACGGTAAAAGGTAGACGCTTCAAATTTTTTTCAGAATATTTACTTGTATATTTGCTTTCAAAATAAGTAATTAAATAACAACAAAGTAAATATTAAAAGGGGGCTCCCATACAAAAAACGTAATTTTTAAGCAATTCTTACTCGATCTTAATAAACAGGTAGAAACTTATCTATTATAGATGATAGTACGGAACCCTTCGTGCGCGTGTCGAACTCGCACTTGGCCGGTTTTTTTTTAATGTTGTCGTCATCGCTATTATACATTATTGCCCCATAGCACGTTTGTACACATTATATTTATTTATTATTTTGTTTTATTACTCCATTACACGTGAATACTAAAAGATATATCCAAAATTATTGCCCATTTTACAAATTATTCGTAATATTATGTGATAATAAATTCGTGTAAACTTGTTTTATTATATCTTTTAAATAAATATTGAAACATTGAAATATTACTATAAATAAGCAGAATTATGAGGGCATTAATTAATTATTGGTGATTTTGCGTTAACCCACTTGTTACTGAATACACTTTTTTTGACAAATAGCAATGAAATTCACATATTTGTATCCCTACATGATCAGAAGATGGGGAAAAATACAAAAAAAAATCACAACCTACTGGGAAACCAGGAAAATGGTGTCCTTTTAAAAGGACAGTAGTAATAAACACTACTTGTTCATGTGGTTTAAAGAGAACTACAAATCAAAAATTTAATACTATTAAACATGCACATAATCACAAAAGGATGACCCACTTACCACTAAAACAATATCATACGTAAAAAAAAATAAAAACAGAAGTATGATGTATGATAAATTGCAAAACATTCCTTTGAGGAAAGATAATTGCATGTTTTTCACGAAAATATTGCTTTTTTTTGGCAAGTTTTTCCGATATTTTATAAGATGCGTAGTGTCTTGTCCAATGCCATCTTATTTTCTGATTTCTGATCTACCGTAGCTGAAGTCAAGAAGTTAAATTGCAACCCCTATAATAATTTTCATTGTATATCTCCCTATAATTTCTTGTCAACTAGTATGCACTTTTTGTTGAGTCGTGAAATACGTAGTGCTATTATAGGTAGTGGCAAAAACTGAAGCAGCATTTAATTTACATTTATATCTCGTGTGATCCAATAGTAACTTCCAGTTATGAGGAAGGTGGTGCTTCTGGAAGTAAAGAGTAAAATTACCTACCTCATCAGATGACTGGACGTCAGTGGAAAGGCTGGAGATGCTAATGCGTTTTTTTAGGAACTTCTGCATGCCTTATTTCATATTCACTATCTCTATCGTCTGACAAGTGGACCTGCACGCATTAGCTTGAGCTCGAGACGGGTTAGTTGTAATTTTGTATCTGAACTGGATTTTCGCCTCAATAATTTCCAAAGATGAAGTTAAAATTACAACTTTTAGGTAGGAAAAATGTAATGCTCTCAGGATTAGGAGCTTCTTCATCATATTCTAACTTTTCAATTATTTTATAAAAAATATTTTTCCATATTTTGCCAAAAACTTTCCTAATAAAACAAATTATTTGCATATAGAGGGTAGTAGTATATTTTACTACTGGGCTTTATAAAGGACACCAAATAAATTCGCTCGTAAAAGAATTAAAATGTATACTTAGAAATTATATTTCCTTTAATTTATATAATAGAAATATAAAAGTTGATAACTCATCGTCAAAAAATAAATAATTGTAATAACTATAAAAAAACAACCCTCATTACGCTCATGATAAAATTTAAGTAAAATAATGGTAATAAAACTTATTAGTAATAATAAGTCAGTTCACTATTATTACATGTAATATACTGCTAAACAATGCACCTTTCAAATGTCACCACCAAAGTTTGTTTATTTTACTCTCATTAATCACAATATTTATTTTTATGTGCGGACCTTTTAAAAGGACGCTAGTAACAAGTGGGTTTGTAAAATGCACTTCAGTGTTAATTACTTGCAAAATTATTAATCCAACCAGATGGGTAAATCCTACGTTTATTATACGTTTAATTTTTCAATTTTCAATTTCAATTTATTTGCTTCAGACTATGGTTGAGCTAAATGGTGCTGATGTCACGCGTCATGCTCGTGAACGGGCGCTATCAGTTGAGATGGGTCATCTCTTAACTGCCATGACTTTTTATTTTTGACTTTTTATTTTAATTTTGTATTTGTTTATTTTGTTACATACTTACATTGTTTTCACATGTAGAAGCACCAAAAAGAAAATGTAACCAAGACTTTGTAAAACATGATATTTTTAAAAGAGTGTCCGTGGAGTTTCTTGCCTGTTCTTCTCCATAGAGATCTACGTTTTGGAACAGGCAATTAGCGTCACTTTTCTTTTCTGACTAACAGACCGACAGACTCTTTGACAATTCATAAGTACCTGTAAATGGTCTAAGTGAAATAAATGCTTTGAATTTTGAATTTTTTGAATCAAAATGACTACAGTCCATAGGGTTAGTACAACAAAATTACTTAAAGACTAGTGTTAGTAATACAAAATCTTAACTAGAGTGGATTCTTAATATGTTTATTATTAATGATCCGTACTAATATTAAAAATGCGAAAGGAACTCTGCTTGTCTGTCTCTTCTTCACGCCCAAACCACTGAACCGATTTAAATGAAATCAGGTACAGATATAGTCTGGGACCCGAAAAAGAACATAGGATAGTTTTCGTCCCGGAAATCCCTCGGGAACGAAGTCGCGGGCAAAAGCTAGTAAGTTATAAATAAAAAAGGCTATTTAAGAAAAAAATAGCCGAATTTGGTGGCTTCAGTTCTGTTTGTTGTTTTACATAGCCACCGACTTCTGAAATTTAAGTTATTTTTCTGATTTTAGTTTTTGACGGCGGTCTATTTTATTTTAATAATCTTTTTATTTTTTACTGGCTTTTTTTTCTAAGAACTATTTTTTAAGTCGGTGAATATACTAAAACTTTCTTGTAGATGTAAAAAAAACTTTGCTGAAAGCCGCATTAAAATCGGTTTAGCTTGACGCGAGATAGTTGCGAGCAAATATACATACTTGTATGATTTATTTATTGCAGTATTTTGTACAGTACAAACTGCATTCAACCGAAAGACAACAAAGACACAATAGAAAGACATCAGCAGTCCGATAGCCGGCTGTCGCTAGGTCGTCGAAAGGTTTAATGTGTTATTTGACTTATACTTATTATATTTTTGTTTTACTATTGATTAGCTTAAAACAATGTATTGCCACATTTAACCAAGCAAAAATTTTTTTTACTTGATTGTGTTTATTAGACTTAAAATCCTCTTTATTCAAACCAAATCAAGTTAAAAACAAAACCAGAAAGATTCCACTGTAAAACAAATAAATAGAAAATCTATTTTTCGAACGGATGAGTGTTTAACCATGTTCAATGTGGTTTCCTCCACATATCCGCTGGAGGAAGTTCCTCGGCGGAGGAAATCGAAGGGGAATAGCATCCCAATTATACATAGGAAAATATCTAATGGTTTGCAAGATTTATATTGAATGTAGAGAAATTGTTTCCTGGTTTGAAACTAGTTTAGAAATATGAAATGAGATGGAAGATATGAATTGTTTATTATGCTAGTTGTATATTTAGAATCAGTTGTAAACGTCTATTTTTTGGCTATTTCGTGATGGCCTGTGGTTAAGGCGCCCGCCTCTCAAGAGGTTGTGGGTTCGCAGCCGGGCTAGTACCAATGTGACTTTTGCAATTCATACATACTTTCTAAAGTTTATCTTGGACATTATAGACATAAGTGAATTGAAAACATCCATGCCGGCACCGGGATTACGTATCTTGCAGAAGCCGAGCGATCGCGTTAATTGCGCGATAATTTGCTTCTCAAACGTCAATTCAAAATACGTCAAGTCAGATAGCAATCTAGCGATAGTGCTGCCTCTGTGGAGCAATCAGTTAACTAAAACATGCATTTTTCGTTCGGTGGTTTCGTATTTAGTATGGTTTTTAAGAGCAAAGTTAAGTTTTTATTTGTTAAAGGTGATATTTAATTAGTTCCAGCGATTGCTACTTTATCATCATCGTGGCAATAAGTGTATTAGAACAATCAGCGAGCGATTAGCAATCGATTCATACATAATACGATTTTTTTTGACGTTAAGCGATTAATCGCGCGGTGATCGCGCGCACACTGCGCAAATATTGCTGATTGCTGTTTCGTAGGTAATAAGCCAGCCGGGTTTATAGTCTGATAATACAAGCAACGATAATTTCATAGATTCAAAGCACATGACGTTTATTATAAGAGTTATTCTGAAACACAGTCAACAGTGAAAAAAAAAGTATTACTGATCATTGACAAGGTATCGTATTTTTAAATGATTTGCAGAATCTGAAAGAACAAGAACAAGTTCATCTCTTTAGGATAATACTAGCTGTCCCCTTTTCGTTACTGCTCCGCTCCCGTGGGTCGTAGCGTGATGGTATATAGCCTTTAGCATTCCTCGATAAATAGGCTATCTAACACTGAAAGATTTTTTCAAATCGGACCAGTAGTTTCAGAGATTACCCCCCTACATACAAACTTACAAACCTACAAACTTACAAATTTTACCTCTTTATAATATTAGTATAGAAGTATAGATATTATGGAGTCGGCATTTCACTGGTTGAAATCTTCTTTTTAAAATTCATATAAAATTTAAAAAATATTTCCTATTTTTGTTTAAATAGGCGAGACGACAAAAAAAACTATTTCGTTCCAAGTAGTATTTTTTCTTTTTCTCGTAAACGAAAATGACGTCGATAGGTACATTGCATTAAATTTTCGCGTGACGTCACGCTTAGATACAATTTTCACTGAACAGAGAAAAGTTTTTATTTTTTAAATGACGTTTCAAAGTTCTTTTTTTTTGGTCTAATAAAAATACTTGAATGATTTGACTATTGACTATTGATCAAGCAAAAAATAAGTATCTAGTATTTTTGAAAGTTCTAACGGACAGACTAATTGCTTATGACAAACTTGAATCATCTCAATCTTTGTCATCATTAAAATGATTCAAATTCAAATTTGTTAAGATCAATGATGATCGTGACTAAGGAGACTGAGAGAAAGTGGTCTATGAACCAATAGCAAGTGTCGCTATTGGTTCATAGACCACTTCCCATACAAATGTGCCCAGTCTCTTTGAATCATTTTAATCTTAAATGATTGATGGATTATGAGTTTTTGCCGATTGTACAATTCATGGCTTAATTAATTAAATTCATTCATAATATTTAACTGGCGTTGACTTTTGACATGCCTATTTGTATAGTGGTTAGTGACCCTGATTGCTAAGGTCGTGAGTTCGATTCCCACCCAGGACAATCTTTGTAATTCATCAATAACGCGTATGTATTATCTATAAATCAAATAAGGTAGTACAAACTCTACTTTCTTCGGGATCACATGGCCGTTTGTGAGTTGGCCCAAATTTAATAATTAATAGATTTAATAAAAAAATGTGAATAAAGAATAACAACATTTCTTTACCTAAATAAGTATGTCGTGATGGCCTAGTGGTTAAGGCGCCCGCCTCTCATGCAAGAGGTTGCGGGTTCGAATCCGGGCAAGTACCAATGTGACTTTTTCAATTCATATGTACTTTCTATAAAAGTTTATCTAAGACATAACAGACGATGTTTTCCTTCACCGATGTGAAGGAAAACATCGTGAGGAAACCTGGACTTGTAGTTAATATAAGTCCTAAATCGCCAACCCGTCTTGAGCAAGCGTTGTGATCAATGCTCGTGCCTTCTCTGTGTGAGAAGAGGCCTTTGCCCTGCAGTGGGACAGTTATAGGCTGGTATTATTTTAAGTATGTATTAACCGAACCCTTTTTGTAAAAAAGTTGAAAACTATCGAAAGTTATTAGAATAACCATAACTTGATGTCCTTCTGTACATTTTTTAAATCAATTAGTTTAATTCTAAAATCTTTTTCTTGAAACCTGTATCTCCAGTCCGGGATTGTACAGTTACTCGATTTAGTAAATTCTTCCAGGAATATAGCTTATATAAAACTAGCTGTCCCCTGCGGTTTCACCCGCATTTTTCGTTACTGCTCCGCCCCCGTGGGTCGTAGCGTGGTGATATATAGCCTATAGCATTCCTCGATAAATGGGCTATGTACCACTGTAAGAATTTTTCAAATCGGACCAGTAGTTCAGAGATTACCCCCTACATACAAACTTACAAATTTTACCTTTTCATAATATTAGTATAGACTAACGGGTCTCCACTATGTTACCCCTCTAGGTTGAATTTTTGAGGTAAAACCTATCCTTTATCCTTTCTCAGACTATGAACTATCTCTGTACCAAATTTCATTTAAATCGGGTTAGTAGTTTTGGAGTGAAAGCGAGACAGACTCACAGACAGAAAGAACTACTTTGGCATTTATAATATTACTATGGAAGTATAAATGATAGTCAAAAATATTGACGCAGCATTCTACAGCAATTAACTTTATAAAAAATATATTTGACTCACATGTAAATAACATGAATATTCCCAATTATAACAGTTCAGGCGACAAATGAAAACCAGAGTGCGTTTGATTAAAATTTCTATTTTGCACAACAAATACACCGAAATTAGTACAACAAAGCACTAGCCAATCGGTGGTTATAATTATGGGCTTAAAATAAATATCGTGTCAGTAGCGTACTGAAATTAATTACAGTATGAATATTAATAGCTGTACGGTGTGGTCTGAGAGTGAAGCGAGAAGCGATTTAAAAATAAAATATTTTGGGACAACTCACACACGGTCATATGATCCTAAGCTAAGCAGATCATCACACGCGATAACTGATTTACATACTTATGTAATTTATTAATACACGTACATGCATATTGTAGATACATTACAACCAGACTCAGAACAAACACAAAATTTGTCCTGGGTGGGAATTGAACCCACGACCTTCGGTTTAGCAGTCAAGGTCAACACAACAAGGCCAGGGTCAGTAAACCGGCGGTGGACAAGAGGCCTTAGAGACAAAATCTCTGATAATTCAAATAATTTATTCAGTCTAATTCTGTCCTACTACAGGTAAAAGGCCTCTTCTCATACAGAGAAGGTACGAGCATTGATTACCACTCTTGCTCAAGGCGAATTGATTGGCGATTTCGAACTTATATTCATAACAAGTCCAGGTTTCACGATGTTATCCTTCACCAATGTCTGTGCTGTCCAATAAACTTTAGAAAAGAAAATACATAATTATGAATTGAAAAAGTCCCATTGGTACTGGCCGGGATCCGAACTCACAACCTCTAACACGAGAGGCGGGTGCCTTACCCACAAGGCCATCACGACATAAAATTCAAAGCAGTCAGTAATTAGGTTGATTCATACAAATGCCTTCTCGTAAGGTTTGGTTTACCCAGCAAAAAAAACTACCTCTATCTGCTTCCGCTTATAACACAACCCCTCTGACAATCCCGAATATTGATGTAATATGTAACGGGGTGAGCGGTTGACGCGTCGAAACGCGTGTTTCGTGGCCCCACCGTGCCGAGAGCAGCTTAATAGCGGTTATAAAGGGTGTTCGTTTAACAGCAGCTGATAGATTAAAACGCTTTATTTTTAAATACAGGGTGTTGGTATTAAAATGGGAAATGTAACAAAGAGATGCCATTATAAATGGTGTAACGTGGGGTCCTAAGTTCAATTCCTGAGTTGGGAATGAGGGCTCGAATCTGTAACTTCTGGTGGTTCTCTCTCGAATCTGTAAATCTGGTTTTAGGCTTGAATCTCTAATGGTTTTAGGCCTGAATCTATAACGGCTTAGGCTTGAATCTGTAACGGTTTTAGGCCCGTGTCTGTAACGGTTTTAGGCTTGAATGTGTTACGGTTTTAGGCTTAGATGTGTAACGGTTTTAGGCCTGAATCTGTAACAGTTTCAGGCTTGAATCTGTAACGGTTTTAGGCTTGAATCTGTAGTGGTTTTAAGCCTGAATCTGTAACAGTTTTACGCATGGATCTGTACCGGTTTTAAGCCTGAATCTGTAACGGTTTTAGGCTTGAATCTTTAACGGTTTTAGGCTTGAATCGTAGTTTGTCTGTCTGTGTGTGGCGCCGCAGATTTTAAACGGATAATCCTATTTGGATGCGTATTTAAAAGTAAGTTATCTTGCGATGATTTTAAAACATGTTTCATCCAAATCATTTTCGCCTTTTCGAACCTATCAATTTGTTTACTAGTTTTATCACTTATGAGTATCATCTGTTACTGTACACTGCAAACTTTCACAACAGCCTCATTTAAGCTGACTGCAACGAACCAAAACAGCTTATTTAATCTTTATTCTGCTGTTTTCAGTGGTTTACAGGGTCCGTTTAATTTTGAATCAGTAGTAATTTCACGCGCGACGGCGTCTGACTCACGGATCAAAGTTTTTGTCGCAAACTGTTTAATTTAAACGTTTAATTTACATTCAGAGGGAATCTGTTCGTCTGAAAGTGGTGTGAAGTAAGTTTCTGTCAAAATTGGATAGGATGGCAGAAAGATGATTTGTTTTGTTTGTAATTGAGTTTTCAAAGGTTTGATTGTAATATAAGTTAGTTTTTTTTTTCAGGTCATAGAATTGTAGATCTGTGTGAGATATTTTCGTGTTCCTTCCCTGCGAAAAGAAAACCGACAGACAAAGGGGTTTTTACCCCTTTGTCTGTGAATATATAAGGAAAAAATAAGGTTTTTTTTCTTTTCAGACACATAGAGTCAGAAGAGACACAAATATAATAAAATTAATAAACTGAGGTGGTCACATATTTCACAGAATAGACGATTGTTGGAGTAAGCGTATAACAGCGTGTGTGTCTTTATGGAGAAGAACAAGAAAGAAATTCTGCGGATATTCTTTTTAAAATTTTGTTCTACAAAATCTTAGTTAAGTACATTATTTTTATGTAAAAAAATGTAAGTAAAATAACAAAATAAACAATACAAAAAATGTTATGGCAGTTACGAGATGATCGATCTCAATTGACAACGTCAGAAAGTTTTACAAAACACCCTATAGTTTTCATAAATCAAGATATTGCTATTGCACGAACTAATCCGTACTAATATTATAAATGCGAAAGTAACTCTGTTTGTCTGTCAGTCTCTTCTTCACGCCTAAATCACTGAACCGATTTAAATGAAATTTGGTACAGATATAGTCTGGGACCCGAGAAAGGACATTGGATAGTTTTCATCACGGAAATCCCCTGGGAACGGGAGCTATTAATCCACGCGGACGAAGTCGCGGGCAAAAGCTAGTAAACCATAAGAGCAATACACAGCTTTTTACAAAACAAATCATCACATAATAATTTCTTCATTTTCTTCCCATCGCAAACACTATTCTTTTTGTTCTGTACAATCCTGTATCTCGCATGAAAAGGCAAAACGAACGTAATGAAGAAACCCATACAATTCCATTTAATGCTTCGATTGGTTCAGATTTAATTGGAAAAATTGAATCAGTGTATTTCCAATTAAAATTGTATTTACACTTTGAAACGGAAATACACTTCCTTCTGTAAATGTTGAGTATATTATTCTGTTGTTAAATTACTCAGTGTGTTATTGTGTTCTCTAGTGACAATTGACAGCAACAACCTGAACTTCGACAGTTAATAGTGTATCATTTTAATAGGCGAGACGACAAAAAAACAGTATATAGTCCGTCAGTTCGATTATGAAAAAATTTAGGACACGTATTTTTTCATTTTTCTCGTAAACTCCGGAACTTTATTGCGCGAGTAAACGATGCGACCATCGCGTTATCGCGCGATCCCAAAAACTAGGTGGCCTTTGTTTTCTACGGACATTGAACAGAGCTGAATAAATGTGCTTAGTTCCTAAGGCGTCTTAGGGTAGCTCACACTGTATGTTAATGGTCAAATAACTCAAAAGAAACTCTGCCCATCTAGTTAACGTCAATTTTTATTTGCAAATGGGTACGTCAAAAAGATCTTAATGACTTAAGCAGCTTTTTTCCTATATGATGACTGATGATGAAACAACGCTTTATATTAAACGAAGGTTAAACACTACATGTAGGTATTATCTCGTTTCCATATAATTATTTGAATTATTATTGTTCTCCTTCATAATAACGTCATTTTCAATTAAAATAAAATACATTACTAGTAACAACTACACTGGTTACAATGTTTATGTAATTTTTAATCTATATTAGTATTAACTTTTTGGTTGTACGCGGTAATCTTAGAAACTGCTGACTCGATGTCAAAAAATATTTTAGTGTTAAATAGCCTACTTATCCAGAAAGGCTACATGCTATATAACATCACAATAAAATCTATGGGGGCGAAGCAGTAACCAAAGAGTGAAACCGCAGGAATCAACTAGTCAACATATAGTTAGCTAACCTCTTACTCCCAATTAAAACTATTAATAGTTTGTAACTGTAAATTATTAAAACTATTAAAACCATAACTCAAGTAATTAAAACTATAAATGACTATGTAAATTGAACTAATTGCAATTTGTACGCCTTTATAATCTGTCTAGTTATTGTATAAGTATGATCTACGATCTTTTACTTGATCTAAGACCCTGGTACTATTGTGACACGTGTCGTAAATTTTCTTTGTCAGTTTTATATTCCTATGCATTTGTGGCCTTTGTAAACTTCCGCAGAGTACAGGCGAATATGTTTTTGAATAAATAAATATCCTAGGCAACTCACACACGGTCGTCGTATCCCAAACTAAGCAGAGCTTGTACTATGGGAACCAGGCAATTGATAAAGATACTTATACAGTTTTTAAATACAAACATATTGTTATACCTAAACACAGAACAAACAATCATGTCTCTCTGTTACGTTTTCACGCCTAAACTACTACACCGATTTTAATGAAATTTGGTACAGAGATAGTTGACAGCCTGAGAAAGTGCAAAAATGTTTTTGACCTCTTTGTGGGCGAAGCCGCGGGCCGGGCAATAGCTAGTTATAAATAAATCACACAGACAGAACAAATAATCATGAAATAGAATAGGCAAGTCATAGCAATAATAAACCCCATTCGAATTGGATACCACACTATTTTTAAAAGTCTAAAAAATATACCATTTGGTTCCTCTCTCTTCCAGCAACCAAAAATCTTTGTAACCAGCTGTCTCTCTGTAGAAACGTTATACAATGACTGTTTCTAGAAAACAATGCGGTGGCAACCGGTTTAATCCGGTTTTAAGTGGATCTGGGTAGTCGGGCCCGCAATACTGCCAAAGTATGGACTGCAATCATTGCACACCGAATAATGGGGTCAAAAGGAATTGAATGGTGGATCACAATGACACTTCAAAATGAAGCGTAATAGAGTTCTTTTTGTAGGAGTTTGTCTGGTGAAGTGTTGGATCTATTTCTGCGGCTAAGTAGCGTTGCTGTGTTCTGGTTACAAGTAGATTAGTTAAAATATATATATGTATATATATATATATATATATATATATATATATATATATAATATATATATATATATAATATACAATATCCGTACTAATATTAAAAACGCGAAAGTAACTCTGTCGGTCTGTCTGTCTCTCCTTCACGCCTAAACCACTGAACCGATTTGAATGAAGTTTGGTACCGATATAGTCTGGAACCCGAGAAAGGACATAGGATAGTTTTCATCCCGGAAATCCCTCAGGAACAGAAACTATTCCATGCGAACGAAGTTGCGGGCAAAAGCTAGTTAGAAATAAATGTGAGTCCTAAACATCCATACTAATATTATAAATGGGAAAGTGTGTCTGTCTGTCTGTCTGTCTGTCTATTTGTCTTTCTTTTACGGCAAAACGGAGCGACGGATTGACGGGATTTTTTAAGTGGAGATAGTTGAAGGGATGGAGAGTAACATAGGCTACTTTTTGTCTCTCTCTAACGACGAGAAGCTAGTTGTAACATAAACAGAATAAAATTTTTAATTAAAAATATTAAGAGCCGTACCTGTCAATAAATACCAAAAACGAGAAGATGTTCAAATTTATGGTCTTTCTTTTATTTGTGACTCTATTTTGTTTAGCAAAAAACAATACTTTATTTAGAAAACAAAGAGGAAACTGAGATCTTTATTGGTTTTTAAGCAAACGATGTATGAACGTCCAGCAATGTCCTTTCATACATTTACAGCAAACTTGTGGCCCACCTGAAATTAATGGTCACCTCACCAAATAGTAATTTGCAATACAACAAAGGCGATGCAAGCGTTGTAATCACAGAGACAAAGATGATATGTCTCGTTTGCCTGTAATTATACCTCCAGTCCTTTTTTTTTTTTGGAAGTGCGATATCATCCTATGACCGCTCCCGTCCTGGGTGCGGCGGGAGGGCGTGTCAGACTTTTACTAACTAAAACCCACTCATGTTCCTTCGGTTGCCCTTTATGTTCCACGGTCACGGTAACTATTATAAACATTCCGGAACTCACCTCCAGTCCTTCAAAGCAACGTTAATTTGCGGCAGAAACAGGTATATTATAACACTAGCTGTCACTCGCAGGTATACTCGCGTAGTTCACGTTCTCGTGGGATTTCTGGGATCTGTACTTCCGTACTAATATTATAAATGCGAAAGTAACTCTGTCTGCCTGTCTGTCTCTTCTTCACGCCTTAACCACTGAACCGATTTGAATGAAATTTGGTACAGATATACCGAGAAAGGACATAAGATAAAACATTGTATATCTATCTGCGTCAAGGTGCCTAAAAATAAATGAAATATTATTAATTTAATAATACCAGCGTATTATATACAGAAAGCACGAGTATTATTAACCACAACTGACTTTAAATGTGTTGACAATTTCTGAGTCATTCAGGTAAGGTACAGTTCAGTGTTGCGGAATGTTTATAATAGTTACCGTGACCCTGGAACATAAAGGGCAATCGAAGGAAAATGAGTGGGTTTTAGTCAGTAAGAGTCTGACACGCCCTCCCGCCGCATCCAGGACGGGAGCAGTCATTGGATGATTTCCCACTCAAAAAAAAAAAGGTACAGTTCAGTTAACATTGTAAATTAATATGTACTGTCTTTGTGTCCGAAATAGCTAAGAAGAACTCCGTTCTTTTTTTTGTATTGTGTAAGAATTATTTATGTTTCAGATTATTTGACTGAATAGTTTTGTAGATACAAGAGGCGGGGAGATCCTAGAATTAATTAAATGTCCGTTGCGTAAACATTTAATTTTTTTTTCATTAAACCTTCGTACACACGTTATTCGAGACACAAAATTGAAAGACAATAGCAGTGCAACAGCCGGCTGTCGCTTGGTCATTGAAAGATTAATTGATAAATTAAACACCCGGACAAAACAGTAGGTAGAAACTATAGAATAGTAGGAATAACTACTTCCGGTGTCTATACTAATATTATAAAGCTGAAGTGTGTGTTTGTGTTTTTGGTTGGTTCAAAGAGTCAACCTCAGGAAATGCAGGTTCAAATTGAAAATATCATTTTGTTTTGGATAGTCTTCTCTTTCATTGATACTGCTGCCATATTACTACCATTGTAAATTAGTACGAAGTTTTTGGAAATAAAACATTTGTTTATTATAGGTTATAGGCCATTTATCGAGGAATGTAGGCTACGATTTATTAGGTTCCATTCAAATAGATGGTTAAAAAAGAGGAGAAAAAATATGTTTTGCATACTTAAAAGAATAAAAAACAACTAACGAAAACACACATATAATGTTTGTTTTGTTCTTTTAATTCAGACTTAAAATCAGTGTTTTTTAGGGTTCCGTAGTCAACTAGGAACCCTTATAGTTTCGAAATGTCTGTCTGTCCGTCCTCGCTTAATTTCGGTGACCGTTAGCACTAGAAAACTGAAATTTATTACCAATATGTATATCAATCACGCCGACAAAGTGGAAAAATTAAAATTGAAAAAATATGTTTTACTAGGGTAGCCCCCCTATATGTAAAGTGGGAAGTGTTTTTTTTTTTAATTTACACCCTAACGTGTGGTATATTATTCAATAGGTATTTAAAAATGAATAGGGGTTTACTAAAATCATTTTTTTGATAATATCAATAATTTCGGAGATAATCGCTCCAAAAGTAAAAAAAAACAATGTGTGTCCCCCCCTCTAACTTTTGAACCATAAGTTTCAAAAATATTAAAAACATCTGAAAAGTAGATCTTTTTAAGGTTTTTCTAGGAAAATTATTAAGAACTTGATGGAAACAACAGTTTTTATACAATAAAGACATAAAGGTTGTACAAAATAATTTCTGCGTACTTAGTATGTCAACGTAACAAATAGCAATTTTTATAACTCATAAAGTGGGAACACTTATTGTGACGGACAAGAAACTACGGATCCCTACACTGAGCGTGGCCTGACACGCACTTGGCTGGTTTTTTTTAATTGGATATCTTTAGTTAGACTTACTAAACGTTGTGTTTTTTGCCCATCTTTTTTAATAGGACCTTATGTAACACCATGCTTAAACCGTGCATTTACGGTAGCGCAGTAATAAGTAAAGATGCAAATGAAACCGCGAGGGATAGGTAGTATTTTAGATCACAAGATATATCAATTAGTGCTGTCATATTATAGGAGCTTATTGTGTTGGTAATCGGCTTGCGGTAAGGGCGCTCAGCCTTTAGTAAAATGTTGTGGCATTTTTTATTAATTTCTATTACTTTCGGTAAGTTACTATTTAATTTATTTTACTTAAATTAATTCGTTAATTGAATTTACTTTTCTTTAATAAGAAAAAGGGAATTGACACATTCAATTAACGTTTAAAGGTCATTGCAAAATTTTGATATTTATATTCATTTAACTGAATAGCAAAATAGAATAACCATTATTATTACTTTAAACAAAAAAAATTGTTTGTTAACATTAATCTTTCTTATATGTTTTTTTTTATTAAGCTGTGAATATATTGACGTAAGTATAGGTTTTATTATATCTGATAAAAAAAATTTAATTATTTTTAATTTATTACATAACTAGCTTCTGCCCGCGGCTTCGCTCGCATTAGAAAGAGACAAAAAGTAGCCTATGTTAGATAGTTGAAGGGATGGAGAGCCATCCCTTCAACTATCTCCACTTAAAAAATCACGTCAATCCGTCGCTCCGTTTTGCCGTGAAAGAAAGACAAACAGACAGACAGACAGACAGACACACTTTCCCATATATAATATTAGTATGGATTATGACATTTATGACATGTGTAGATAAATTTATTGTCAGTTAAGATTATAGTACTGCTCTTTTTTTTCGTCTTTTTATTAATAATCTTTTACAATGTATTAAGCAATACATATAAAATAAGAACCGAGATAGTCGACGCTCTTTGCCGAATCAATCGCCAACTGGTCGCCGACAACCCGAAACATCTGAAATTATTTTGTTACAGCCACAGCATCAAACGATGTATTTAATAAGCACACAGCAGCAGATTCAATTAAAGAGAGACTACTACTTGAACAGTGGGAAGAAGAAGAAGCACTATGCTTGGAGAAAACCCTGACTTTACTGGAGAATGTAAAGAACTTCACGCTATGGGCTACTTGGGGTAAGTCATTTATACAGAAAATCGAAAAAGCAGGGATTAATTTTGTTCTGCCAAAAAATATACCTTGCACAATCTCAAATTTTAATAAATTATACAGTAACTTCGAAAGGCAAATGTACAATATTATTTCTGATGGTCCTGCATACCGATCTACTTTGCTGACTGTAGTTACAGACGCGCCTGTTGGGTTCGATTCCCGCCCAGGACAAACTTTGTGTGATGACTGGGATGAGCATGATTGTCTGTCCTGTGTCTGTGTGTAATTTATCTATAATATACATGTATTTATAAATTATTAGCTTTTGCCCGCGGCTCCGCTCGCGTTAGAAAGAGACAAAAAGTAGCCTATGTTACTCTCCATCCCTTCAACTTTCTTAAAAAATCAAGTTAATTCGTCGCTCCGTTTTGCCGTGAAAGAAAGACAAACATACAGACAGACAGACACTTTCCCATATATAATATTAGTATGGATATGTAAAGTATATCAATTGTATGGTTACCATAACTCAAGTTCTGGCTTTAAATTTATTAGCTATTTAGCATGGAATTAGATGACCATGTGTGAGTTGCCCCAAGATATTGATTTAATTTATTTAAATAATAAAGTAGGTTTTTATTTTTATTTTATTCCATGTATTTAGCTATAGTTTTCTATAGAAAAAGCTGAATAAATGTGCCTAGTCCCTTAGTCGGTATGTCTGTCTGTAATTAAAAATTTCCTCTTTTCCAGTGTGGAATGCCAATACAATACCGACGGGAAATCTCTACGGCTCTTGGGCAAACTTTGGCAATTTCGACCAGTGCATGAAACCGCCTTGGCTGGAGACCCATCCTCAATTCAAAACTAAATACTGCCTGGTACAATTTGATTTGACTGATAATCCGAAGAAGATACCTGAATATGATCCTTACGGCTCCACTGAAGAGTTTTTGAATGTAAGTTTAAAAAAACTATTTTTTTTCATCATCTCCCTAGCCTTTTCCCAACCGTGTTGGGGTCGGCTGCCAGCCTAACCAGATTCAGCTAGATACCGGTGTTTTACGTGGAGCGACTGCCTATCTGACCTCCACAACCCAGTAACTGGGCGACACGATACCTCTTGGTTAGACTGGTCAGAATTTCTGGCTAACCAGTAACGACTGTCAAAGTTCTACGAATGACATCCGGGACCAACGGCTTTACGTGCTTATTTTAAATGTACAGAATTGACCTCTCTATTTAATATAAGTATCTTAACTATGAAATCTAAATATAATATATACAAAACTTAAATAAACATATAAAATTTGTATAAAGCCTCACAGGGCATCAAAAAATTCGTCCGCATCGCTGTCAATAGGACAGGTGCCCAAAAAGCTGGCAGCGTTGCCACGTTGTATGGCAATGCTAATTCTTTTGTCCCAAGAAAAGGCCAGCCCTCTGGTCACGTGAAGAGTCAACCAGCCGCTCGGCGATATCTTGAAAAACAAGATGAGCACTCGGACCCCATGGCCCCAGTGTTTCAACCCCAAACGGCTCAAATATATAATTCCCCAGGAGGTTATTATATTAAAATTAAGTAATCAAATACCTGACTGCAATTTCTGAAGTCGGTGGCTTTGTTTTTGTAACTCGTAATTACTACCATCTTTCGAAAGTGCAATTGGGTTTTTGATTATTTGATATTTTTTTAAGCTCCTGTTTTTACAAATTAATATACTGTCACTTCCACAACTGAAACGAGTTCAATAACACCCCATATTATGTCGAATTTAGACGAACTTTATAAGCAAAGCGTGGCAAAGAATGATATACATACCTTTGTCAAGACGTTAGGCTCTTTACGTTTAAATTGAGCTAAACGACTTTTGACAAATGCCTGCACTGTTTGGACAGGTTCACTCAAATCTGTGTGCTTCTCTTATCAAGAGATCACTTTAGTTATTACCTTCATGGTCCTCGCATAATTTGACCAATACAATATTGTATGGACTTTAAAAAAAAAACATACAGACAAATTGAGAACCTTCTCCTTTTTGAAGTCGGTTAAAAAGAGACTTTGAGCTCTGAGTTAGTTTCGGTTGTTTCTTCTCAGAGTAGTCCAGCTAAGGAACACCGGCTCCATCGTTCGATTAAAATAAGAAAAAAATTAGTGTAAAAGTGTAATTGGTAATGTAATGTGGCAGGCATCTTTAAGAGCTCTTTGATTGCGAGTTTGCGTTTACATGTAAAAAAATTAAAAAATATATATTTATTTGGAACAAGAAACACAATACAGATAGAAACAGGTTAAAACGATGATAACAGCAGTAGTGTAAAACTGTGTCACTGTCATCAACGCCCCTCTCCAGGTAAGGAAGTAAAACGTTCCAGATTGAAAACCAAGAAAATCATAATTTATATGCTTATTTCAAGCCAATTATAATTTTTTTAAAAGTAATGTTAAGTAAGTACAGAAAAAAAAACAATGCTCTATCCTTGATTATTCCTCAAACTAGCATTTACTTTAATCGTTCTTGAACCGTTTGGCTTTTGCCTTCATTAACCTTTAATTATATAAAATTACATAAATAAATATTATATTTATGACATAATTACGATTTTATTTCTATAGAAGGATATAATTGCTTCTGAGGTTAGCTCTGGGTATTTAAATAAACTAGCTATCGTCTGCGGCTTCAACCACATGAATTTCGAATGATATTCGCCATCTCTTTTTACCCTTTTAGAGGTAGAATTGGGTAGTTTACACCATTAACCAATAAATGAAAGACACAATTACTATAAAACCTCTTTTAATTTCAGCCCAATAAATTCAGTTCATTTTCAATTGGCTATAAAATTTAAGTTTTAGTTGCTTTGAAATCAATAAATAGTCAACTGAGCTGTTATTTTAGTGACGTCATAAGTTGCCAAAATCTTTAGGAGAATTGCGTTTTGACAGCTCATAAAAAGTACGTCAATTGATAATGGTGTAAAATACCGTATTCCTAAAAACCCTTTCTTAGTGAGAACGCACTCTTCACAGAGAATATACCCTCTAAGTTTTATGTCTCTAGGTCCAGCGGTTTGGGCTGTGCGTTGGTATATTTTGACATAAGTAATAAAATAATAGTTGCCATTTTATTTCTATAGGAAGATATAATTTTATTAGTTTCTGTTGATCTGTTTGTGCAAAGCAAGGCTAGTCTCTAGTTCATTCTTTATTTCTTGGAAATATTTTATTGCTTCTTATCTACATTGTTTTCACATAATTATAGAAGAAACACAAATGATTGACGAAAACTTGATGATTGAAAAGAGTATACTTGGGGTTTCTTGCTGTGCTGTGCTTGTCTATAGAGAACAACCTACACTTTGGGGCAAGCAAATAGCTTTAACTTTATTTATTAATTTATAAAGGCTTACCAACTAAGACACATACAGACAATCTTAAAAATATAACAATGAACAGTTAATGTATGCTCTTAAATTACAGGTAGGCACAAAATTGTTTTTTGCCACTTCAAGCAAATGAAATAATTATTAAATATATTGCATTCACTGTTAGATTAAACACCTAAGTAGTAGTAAAAAACCTTTCTCACTTTTCTCAGTGAGGATGGTTATCCTCACTGAGAAAAGTGAGAAAGGTTTTTTTGATTACTCATCAGTGCGTGAAATAGTTTAAGCAAAATAAATGCTTTGAATTGTGTTGTTAACTCATTCCAGTCACCAACAACATCAGGTTTACCCGTCAACGGCCTTCTATGGGGGATCTGCGCCCCCGCCGCCTGCCCAGCATCAGCCATGGCCAAGATCTCCAGGTCCATATACGACATCACCACATATGGCAGCCGAGCTCCTAACACCACAGTGATGCACTGTCAAGTAGCTGGTGATGAGCCACAATATGGAGTCGGCTTTTATTTGTTTATGTGAGTATGCATTTATTATTTGCCGGGGCTGTGAGTAGTTTGAAAGAGTTACCGCGGCCCTGGACACAAAAGGTTAAGAAGGTACAATCGACAAAATGGAATCATGACCCACCATAAGCTTATTTTCCTACAGACATTCAAATACTATTAGGTCGACAATCGCGTAAACTTGTACTAAAAATATCACACGTCTAGTCTTATTATTTTGACAGCTTCAAACGATTTGTCGTCGAAATGGGTCTGGGTGAGTTTTAGTCAGCAGAAGTCTGACACTCCCTTCTTCTACTTCTCGGTTCTTGTTCGTTCTTGTTTCTTCTACTTTTTTTGTTTTCTTGTATCGTGTCGCCCAGTTGAATCCGGTTAGGCTGGAAGTCAACCCAAACATAGTTGGGAAGAAGCTTTGGATGATGAAGTCTGAGATTTCCTTCCGCTCCGCCCAGAGCGGGAAGAGTCATAGTCAAGTTTAATTATTCAAACTAGTATTTATTAGCTTCCATGCTTACTTATAACGTTCAAACGAAAACAAATTCGGCTTATTACCCTTATTTTAAAAATCACGTTTTTTTTAAACGAAATGGGAAAAGAATTCAGTAGTGGTTTTATTGATTAAGTTTTGTTCTACTTAAGTAATGTCATGAAAACAGGGACATTAGTACCGATAAAATATTTTGTCGTAAGGCGACACAACATTGTCTGTTATTTTTTTTACTTCTAGTTATTTGGCTCACCCTTTTTCAATCTTGCTGATAAATTAACAACATGTATGTCATGCAGATCCAGTATGTATTTTGCATATAATTTACATAAATCAATACCGCATGACCGTCTAGGGACTGCTTTATTTTTTATGCATTACATAAATTAAACACTTACATGTCGTTATGGCTCAGTGGTTGAGACGCCAGCCTCTCATGCAAGAGGTTGTGGGTTCAAATCCGGGCAGAAAGGTTACGGTTTCAGCTTTTATTGTTTTTTAATTTTGCACCTGCAATGTTATAGCTCCTCCACTCTGGGTTGACTGGTAAAGAATCCAAGGCATTAAGTCCGCCCATGTATGTAAATCTGTGCATGAAGTTTAAATAAATAAATAATGGTTTAATAAAAAGACGTTTAAGATGAACTAATATGTTTTTTTTTCAGAGCTTTAATAGTGTCGCTAATAGTAATAGCTGCAAGTTCGACGTACTATAGACTTTATATAGCCAGTGATGTTCAGCCACCTGACAGTTTAGGTAAGTGTTCTATGATAATAGAGCAAATAAAACAAATATCTTAACCCTAACGCGGCCATCTGATCCAAAACTAGGCAGAGCATGTACCAGATAACTGGCATCCGTACATATAGGGCAAGATAGATAAACGTTACTTAGCATTTACTTGGGCTAAGCACAGTAAGCACTGTACCTGTCATTGTTACACTACCGTCAAACGTCAAGTGCACGACAGAGACGGAACATGAATAAGCCAAAGTCAGTGTTAAGTAACTCTCCAAGAAATATTTAATTCATTAATACACACGTAGCATAAATTACAGCCAAACTCAAGAGAAACCTCATCACAAAAGTTTGTTCTTTGTTGGAATCGAAACGACCTCCTGAGGAAAGTGAGGCAAATACCTCAAAAACTACACAAAACTAATCCTTATTACAGAAAAAATAATAACTAAATCGTTCTGCATCATCAAGAATCGTCAAGACCTGATAAAGATAAACAAAGATGAGATCGATGTGCTGAACGGCATGAGATTCCTCACCGCAGTATCCGTCATCTTAGTTCACGAGATGTTCTACATGGCTCTCGCTGGAATTATTAATTCAAGGGATTGTGATAAGGTTAGTTCATTATTTTTCTACTCTCTTTTCTTCAAGTTGCCCCTCTTTTGCGTGGCCTAGTTCTGTTCTGTCTCCTGCTTGATATGCAGGGAAGTGGAAATCATGTTTATCTTACTTCACTCTTTTCTGATTAATTTCGTTGCGGGATCCAAGGCAGTTGAATTGTTTCTCCGGGACTCGTTGAGCTTTAATGCTTGGCGATTTTCTGGTGGACTCCATTGTGAATTTTGGATTTCAGAAGTTGCAGTGGTTGGAAGTCACAGTGGCGGGATTGCCCTCTTAATGAAAAGTTTTCTCGTTTTATTAGAATTGGGTGTGGTTTAAATTTTCGCGCAAAACCTACTGAGTAGTACATACTGTTAGTGGCTACATGAGACAATATACAGGGTTAAAGATTTTATGGGCCCTGGAAGAAAACCTTAAGATAAATTATGTGCGAAGTTGCGAACTCGTTTTGAAAATCCTCGTACACATTTATATTTGTATTTGTCATATTTTTAGGCCCTTGAGGGAATAGGAGGCACGTTTCTTCACGTTGACGTAATCGTTGACACATTCTTCGCCATGTCTGGACTTCTCCACATCAAAGGTCTTCTGGGGAATATTAATAAGCAGCAGAATCTGTTCAGCGTTCTGTGGAAACGTTATGTTAGGTAAGTTAATAAATATCTTGGGACCTCATACATGTATAATTTGCTCCCAAAATAGAAGCCAAACTGGTAACCAGAAAATTGATGATTATATCTTTTATAATTGATTGACTGTTGATAATTTGATTAGATAATAACTCTTTGTGAAGAGTAAGCATCCACTAAGAAAAGATTTTTGGAAATTATAAACCTATAGGGATATGAAGTCGGTTAAAAATAGGGTATGGAAGTTTTGACATCCACGCGGGCGATGCTGCGGGCGAAAGCTAGCGATTTATAAATATATTACATTTTATACGTTTGTACATTCAAGTCAGTCATTTCACTTTGATCGTTTATAGGCAAGTTGTTAAAGAGATTGACCCTTTCAAAATGCATAAGTCAGAAAGGTGATAATAATATATTATTGATGATCCAGAAATCGTCTCAAATCGAATGCCAAGCGCATTCAAGTTGTTCCCTCCGGTATGTCATACCCATAACAAGAAAATACCCTAAAACAAATACTTAACCAAACATTTATTCTAGGTTAATAGGACCCTTCGCATTAATCATTTTCTACATAACAGCAGTGTCTAAGTACACTGGTTTCGGACCCATCTGGTTAATAGCCAATGAGCTGGAGTCAGAAGTCTGTAGTAAAACTTGGAGACTTAGCTTACTGATGCTCAACAGTGATCCGAAATATATTGTAAGTAAATAAATTATAGTAGTTACTAAGACTTATTCAAGAAAGTCATTGTTGGAGGATTAGTCGTACTATTATTTTTGGGGATGAATGTAAAGTGAATAGGGCCACTCATAGGGATTAAATCTTTCAAACAATCATGGTAAATTAAATTAGAGGGAAACCTTAAAATATTAACTTTGACATAAAAGGGCGAAATTGACCGTCAATAATTTTCGTTTCATTTAAATAATATGCTTCAGATTTATGGTATTCCTTTAATTTAATGAACTATGTATGTCAAAGAGATTTGGTCCTTATGAATGACCTTTATGTCTGATGGCATAAGAAAACAGAGTGTCACTTTTTCGGATTTCAGCCGGTTCGATTCCCGAATGCGGTAATTGTAATACCAAAAATCTTTAAATGTCGTTTTGTTCGTTTTCAAAAATGTAGTGAGTAAAAATATGAGTAAAATTATTTATTTTAACGATTTAAAGTAGTTTTCCTCCGGGCCCAATAAAACTTTCCACCCTGAATACTCATACATCAGGGTTACATAAACAAAGAAATATTCTTCCGGTGCAACTGGAAGTCCCAGAAATCACCCGCTTTAACAAATAACAAGCTTTAAGTTTTTAGTTACGCATAACGATGTTTGACAAATGTTTGCACTTTGAACAAGTCTGCTTAAATCTGTGTGCTTCTCTCGTCAGGAGATCACCTTAGGACTCGCATGATTAGACTTATACAATTGTGTAGACTTTAAAAGAGACTGACCTCTGAGTTTGTTTCGGACGATTGTTCTTAAAGTAATTGCCTAGCAAACACCGGCCGCCGTTTGCTAAAATAAAAACAATAAGTACGTAGAAAAGTGTTTTGTTAAACCCATTTCTTCATCATCCTAGCCTTTTCCCAACTGTGGTGTGGTCGGCTTCCAGCCTAACCGGATCAGACCTCAGTTAAACCCATTTATATTTACAAAGAAGAATAGGCGAGTCGACAAAAAAAAGTAATTAGTCCGTCAGATAGATTATCAAAAAATTTTGGACACGTATTTTTTCTTTTTTCTCGTAAACGAAGAATGACGACGATACAGTGCGTTGAAATTGCGCATGACGTCATGATCTGATACAATTTTTGCAGGACGGTGACGTCAAAAGCGGACTCCGGAACTTTGTTGCTCTTTATCTTTGTATTTTTTTATTAATTTAATCAAGCAAAAAATACGTGTCCCGTATTTTCGGCCGATCTATCAGACGGACTAAACAGAATGCCATTATTTTAATGCTGTCGTCATCCCTATTCTTTCAAACCAACTGGAAGTCTAATGGCGAGATAAATAGACTTTACTAAGCACTGACTTTGGCTTAGCCATGTTCCCGTCTCTATCGTGCACTTCACGTTTGGTCTTTGTATAACAGTGAAAGGTATAGTGCTAAGCCAAAGTCAGTTTAATCTCACCATCAGATATAACAGAAAAAAAGCAAAGCTTGATAACCTAAACAATTTGACGTTTCTAGTGCCATGCAGTTACCTGGTACATCCCCTGTGACTACCAGCTCGCTATCCTTGGGACTGTTCTCTTCTACTTCTACCAGAAAGATCAAAGAGTTGGGTATGCTGCCTTCGCGACTGCTGCCCTTTTGTCCCTGATCATACCAGGAGCTCTGACTTACTGGTACCAGTTGCCTGCTGTGCATTTTTTGGACTTCAGGTAAGTTTGCAACAGTAGTAGTAGGCTGTAATCAAAATTTAAGTTATAAGTCAAGTTCGGTTTATCGTCAACGTTAAACGTTTCAGAGCAAAATAAAAGTTAAATTCTTAATTGGAAGTCAAAATGAGTAAAACATAAAAATAAAAAGTTTTTTGGCAAAACAAAACTTTGGTAAAACTTTGGATTTTGACAAAGTTTTGACTTTGGCAAAATACAAAGTCAAAACCCAAAATCAAGGTCAAAAACTAAAGTCAAAAGCCAAAGTCAAAAGAAAAGTCAAAAGCCAAATTCTAAAGCCAAAGTCAAAAGCCAAAGACTAAAGCCAAAGTCAAAAGCCAAAGTCAAAAGCCAAAGTCAAAAGCCAAAGTCAAGACCCAAGGTCAAAAGTCAAAGCGAAAGGCCAAAGTCAAAGTAAAAAACCAAGAACTTTCTTATTTACAAACTATCTATCAACAGAATTTTAGTCCGCGAAATCCGTGAGTACTGGGAGCTCAGCTACACATATACGCCGAGCTATAGCCGCGCCGGCGCGTACCTCGTCGGCGTCGCGATGGGCTACCTCATGACCTTGTACAAACCTGCTGATTATAGGAACACTGTTTCTAAGGTTAGTAAAAAAATACTATAATCCATACTAATATTATAAATGGGAAAGTGTGTCTGTCTGTCTGTTTGTCTTTCTTTCACGGCAAAACGGAGCGACGGATTGACGTGATTTTTTAAGTGGAGATAGTTGAAGGGATGGAGAGTAACATAGGCTACTTTTTGTCTCTTTCTAACGCGAGCGAAGCCGCGGGCAGAAGCTAGTAGTCTATAAACCATTTTTCATTATCACACAAGGCGTAACCTCGTGTTACCATTACCACAAAACGCGCCACTTACAATTTTTGGGACTTGGACACAATTTATTACAAATTCTTATTTCCTATTTAACCTCGTTAAGATAAACTAATAATTACTCTCAATGAAATTGAAAGAAAAAGAGGCACTAAAATTCAATTTAGCTTTGTTTGTGAAGAGAAGAACAGCGCCATTATGTATCTGAATCGTATACACCTTTTTTTGGGAAATCATCAAATTCTTCCCGCTCGGAGTGTCAGACTTCTACTAACTGACTATGACCCACTCATGTTCCTTCTTAGTCCTTTGTGTTCAGGGCTGCGGAATCTCTTTCGAACAGCCCGCAGCCCCGACAGGCGTCGGCCCTTGCCCTTGAGGCGCGCGAAGAACACGAAAGCGCTATCGGAACGGCCTGTCTAGCCCATTACTCACCATAGGCACGTGCCTACGGTGGTTAGAAGCCTAGCGGTCTCATTAACACCTTTATCTTAATTCCAGAGCTGGTCCATCATAGGAACAGCAGCAGCTTTAGCAGCGATGCTGTACATCATGTCGCTGGGCCAGTTCGTAAAGTCCCGGGACTACGACCCGCTAGAGGCCGCTGTGATCGCGTCAACCAACAGGGTCACGTGGGCTGTGGCTATCTGCGTTGTTATTGGCTTGTGTGAATATGGGACTTTGCGTGAGTAATAAACTATAAAACTACCTACTACTGTCCCACTGCAGAAAAAAGGTCAATTCTCAAATACATTTTGCCCTAAAAAAAAAAACAGGGCCGCAAGACACATGTCAGCTATTCAAAATAATGTATTGCTTGCTGAATAATTGTCATTTGATTTGGGGATTCTTCTAATATTAATTTATTATTAGGTATAGGAATTAATTTACAAATATGTACTAAGACAGATAGAACAACGTCTAAAATTACAAACAAAATATCATCAAAAACTCCTACGCATCGCTGTCAACCGGTAAAATGCTCAAGAGGCTGGAAGCATAACCAGCAATGCCATTTAGATTTAATCCTTGCTAGGCAGAGCCTGTATTATGGTAACCACACATTGGATAAACTACATCCAGAAACAGATAATGCTCTTCACACAAAATTTGTCCTGTGAGAAAAATGGAGACTGACGTCTGGCTTACCAGTCAGAATCAATAACTACTAGCTATTTTATACCCGACAGATTTTTAAATTATAATAACTTTAATACATATTTTATCTTTCCAGCTGTAATACCTGATATCCTGAGCCTCCCATTCTTCACTCCTCTCAGCCGTCTGTCGTACGGCATCTACATAATCCATCCACTTCTCATACAACGAAAGAAATTCGCGGTCCGAACGCCCATACAAATTGATATGTTTTCTATTGTAAGTATAAAGTTATCGTCTTAAGTTGAATTATTTAAAGGTGCCGATAAACTTGTGCATTCAATTATAACAGAACATCAAGCAGGGTAAAGCAATTGCTTGTTTTAAATTTACTTGGATTTTAGAACCAACAAGCCTTTTTGAGTAAAATTTTACCGAACAAAGGCAAGAGCGCGGCAGCGTAGCCTGAGCAAATAGTGAAGCATATATTTATTATCAAAGTAGAATGGTTGCTGACGTTGCTGTCACCTTTATCCCCCATCGACCTTTGATCTTTTCAGCTATGCAAACCAACATAAATACGGTTGAAACCCCCACAGTCAGCTAGTAAATAAATAAATTATTTGTGGTTAAAGACTTGACATACGGAGCAATCGCTTCCGGCTTTATCGTTTTGTGAAATTATTCATTTAAATAAATTAACCTTTCGACGACCAAGCGACAGCCGGCTGTCGCGTTGCCATCGTCTTTCTGTTCTTCTTTCGTGTTCGAAGGTTTAAAATCGAAGGATAGTGATGATATAAAATTAAAAATAAATAGCTATTTATTATCTAACACCATTATTTACATTCCACAGGTATTGGACGCTGTAGGCACCGTGACCACATCAATAGGACTCAGCTATGTCATGTGGCTGCTAGTTGAAGCCCCACTGATCAACTTAACCAACCATTTCTTGTTTGCCAAGTAAGTATAATAATAAACATAGTTTATTTATCTTTTCTTTATTTATCTATAAGATGAAGTTAAAGAGTTGGTAAGTTTGGTTGAAAGCGAGAACCTTAATACATAATAGAAAGACAATAGCATCGCGACAGCTGGCTGTCGCTTGGTATTGGTGGAAAGGTTATGGTCTTATTTGAAAAAAATATTTTTTGTGTTAAATTATTTGAGGAAGGCTATCCATACTAATATTATAAATGGGAAAGTGTGTCTGTCAGTCTGTCTGTCTGTCGGTCTGTCTGTATATTTGTCTTTCTTTCACGGCAAAACGGAGCGATGAATTGACGTGATTTTTTAAGTGGAGATAGTTGAAGGGATGGAGAGTAACATAGGCTACTTTTTGTCTTTTTCTAACGCGAGCGAAGCCGCGGGCAAAAGCTAGTAGGCTATATAACACCACGATACGACCCACAAGGGAGAGGTAGTAACCAAACTACAGGAAACAGCTTGTAATTAATATAATTAATCCAGTTATTCTCAATGGATTCATTATTGTGTGAAAAAGGAGCTTTCGTAATCCATATTGATTTTTCTTAATTTGTTTTAGGCCAAAGAGAACACAAACAATAGCAAAACCAGAGAGAAATGGAATCCAGCACCAGAATGGAGATGCAAAAATCAAAGCCTCTTAGTAGTAGAATTTACTTTTTAGGGTTCCGTAGTCAACTAGGAACCCTTATAGTTTCGCCATGTCTGTCTGTCTGTCCGTCCGTGCTCGCTTAATCTCTGTGACCGTTAGCACTAGAAAGCTGAAATTTGGTACCAATATGTATATCAACCATGCCGACAAAGTGGTAAAATAAAAATGGGAAAAAAATGTTTTATTAGGGTAGCCCCCATATATGTAAAGAGGGAAGTGATTTTTTTTTAATTTCAACCCTGACGTGTGATATATTGTTGGATAGGTATTTAAAAACCAAAAGGGGTTTACTAAAATCAGTTTTTGATAATGTCAATAATATCGGAAATAATCGCTCCAAAAGGAAAAATTAAAGCGTCCCCCCCCCCCCCTCTAACTTTTGACCCATAGGTTTAAAAAAATATGAAAAAAATCTGGAAAGTAGAACTTTATAAGTACTTTCTAGGAAAATTATTTTGAACTTGATAGAAAGAACAGTTTTTGTACAAAAAAGACAAAAAGGTAGTACAAAATAATTTCTGCGTACTTATAGTATGTCAACGTAACAAATAGCCTTTTTTTAAACTTATAAGTGGGAACACTTATTGTGACGGACGGGAAACTACGGAACCCTACATTGAGCGTGGCCCGACACGCTCTTGGCCGGTTTTTTAAAAGCTGCGCCGTCATTTCTTGTGCAATAGTTATTATTCAGAGATAATAATATATTTGTCTGTAAGGTATATTATGATATGTCTTTGTTACCGAAATAAAAAATAAATAATAAAAACCATATTTTTTAATTTTTTATCCTGATTCCTTTAATGCACGAGTTTTACAACCCTTTAAAAAACCTTTTATTTATATAGTAAATATAAGATTTTTTCGCATTTATATTCGTTTCGCATTTCAAAAAATCAACTTCAACTTCAACTTTTTATTAATGGCATTTGCGGAAAACACACCACAATTCTGCCACGACCATGTTTATTTTACAATCACAAACGAAGAAAGATATATAACAAAAATATATGCAATATGACTGCGATGGTCTCCTCTTTGTGAAGAGACCTGGTCCGTCAGAGCCTCGTCGGTGAATCAGCAGGGTGTACCACGTGCAGGTGAGATTGGCTTTGACCCTAGAGGTGATGGGGGGGCCACTTACACCCCTTCAAAATGTAATTTTATATTATGTGAAGTTGTTAAATTCCAAATAGCAGTTAATATCAGCCTATTACTGTCCCACTATAAAGACATAATAATATATTTTTTAAGAGTAAGTATGCAGTCAGATTACATTATGTTTTACTTACGTAAAATATGAAAACCGACCAACTGCTGAGTCGAAATTGCGTATGGAGGGTTCCGTACCGTTATCGGCAAAAAAGGGTAAAAAATATTTACTTTATTCATTAATTATTATATCGGCAATAGAAATACATCATCTGTGAAAATTTTAACTCTGTAGTTATTACGATTCATGAGATACAGCCTGGTGACAGACAGACGGACAGAAAGATAGTGAAGTCTTAATAATAGGGTCCCTTTTTACACCTTAGGTACGGAACCCTAAAATGCGCCATTTTAAACCTTCAAACACACGTGATTCGAGACACGATAGAAAGACAATAGCAGCCCGGGAGCCGGCTGTCGGTTGGTCGATAAAAAGTGGTTTAATAAAAATAAATAATTTGTTTCTTAGTTTAAATTCATAATTCTTTAAGCTTTCACTTAACATAACACTTTCAAGCAACAAAAACACTTAAGAAAACAATTCACAAAAAATAATTTAATAACAAACACAAAAGTTCAATAACAACTTTTGAACTAGTGTAATTTAGTTTAACTTAGTTGAAATGAACTTAATGCTTAAGTTGAAGGCACTTACAACTGTTCAATGTACTTGCAATGGCACTTGCACCAATTAAAACTTTAGAATTATCTAGAATTTAGTTCTAGAAGATTTTATGTTTGTCTTTGACGCTTCATTAATTTTATTAAACAAATCTCGTCTTTTGCTTTATGTACAGACTAACATCAATTTTATTACTGACTAGCTGTCCCCTGCGGTTTCACCCGCATTTTTCGTTACTGCTCCGCTCCCGTGGGTCGTAGCGTGATGGTATATAGCCTATAGCATTCCTCGATAAATGGGCTATCTAACACTGAAAGAATTTTTCAATTCGGACCAGTAGTTCCAGAGATTACCCCCTACATACAAACTTACTAACTTACAAATTTTACCTCTTTATAATATTAGTATAGAATAGCAATATTTAAGAATCAGAATCAGAATCATTTATTTGTGAAGCATAGGTGAAGAACATATATATATATTAATCATACATGTCAAGGTCTTAAATAGATAAGTGTTGCACCATGCTTTGTCATTGTTGACATACAAATTATTGAAGTCACATCAAAGTTAACAAAATTTTCTACTAATTTTATACAAATGCAATAGAATAATCAATTTAATAATGTCCACTACAAAAAAGAAAAGAAAACACACACAAGAAGATCATAACAAAAGAGCATGCGGGAAATTATTCGTCCGATACTTACATTAATAATATAAATTAATAAAATTATAGAATTTAATTAAATAGTATTATCATTAAAATAGTCATCTAAGGTATAATAACATTTCTCAACTAATAACTTGTGAAGACATTTTTTGAATTTTTTTAATGGCATACATTTTATGACATCGGGTATTTTATTTAAAATTTTTGGTGCAACACCAAAGAAGCTCTTCTTCATTAACGCAGTATTACATTTCAACGTACATAGTTGATTTTCATATTGACTCCGAATGGGGGTCTTCTTAACTGTTGAAAATTTTGTAAATAAATGTGGATTTGATTTTATAAATAATGCAGTTTCTAATATATATATAGCTGGTAACGTTATTATTTTTAATTTCTTGAAGTAGGGAACGCAACTATCTGTTGACTTTAAATTACACATGGATCTTACACATCGTTTTTGCATTCTGAATATCAGTTCCCTATTTGCCCCCAGAAAACAACACCATAACGGAGAATAGAGACTACTAGTCCATGATAGGCTGTTAACAGTGTCTCAGAATTAACTCTCTTAGATAATTGAAACAATAGATACGCAGATTTACTCAGTCGATTACAAACCACTTCCAGGTGAGGTTTCCAAGTCAACTTATGGTCTACAGTTATGCCTAAGAATTTTGCACTCGTAACTTCTTCTACACACATCAAAAGTGTCTAGGGATATTTCAATTAAACCTAAACAACTAAAATTCTATTAACTTTTTGTTAAGACCTACACATTAAAATAAACCTTGTTTAATAGCCTATCTAATCTGATAATAAACATTTAGATAAAGTTAAATTTAAAAAAAAACTTAGAAGAAGAGGAAAAACTCAGACAAAATTTCAATCTTAACTTTATTTTTGAAACATCAAAACCTAAACAAAAAAACTATTTTTTTTACAAAAATTGTTGAAACATAAAATTAATAATCCACTTAAGACTCTCCTGACACATCTGCAGCGGTTCTGCATACTCAAAACAAGGTGTCAATATCCTGTTGTAGAATACTGTCCCAAGTCCTTTTAAGATGCAAGAAAAGCTGGTTTTCATCCTCAATATCTTTGGGGAAATTCCTAAGAGCTCTTCTCAGAAGCATATCCCAGGCATGCTCAATAGGATTTAAGTCAGGGGATTGTGCAGGCCAGTCTAAAGCTTGGATATCATGCTGTTGTAACCAACTTGTGACGATACGCGCCGTATGTGGACGGGCATTATCGTGCATTAGCTGGAAATTTTGTCCCATTTGTTGTCTGTGGGGCAAGACTACAGGCTCTAGCACCTCATCTCGGTATTTTCGAGCAGTCATATTGCCTTGTATCCAAACGAGGTCCGTTCTACCGCCGAGACGAATTCCTGCTCAAACCATAATCGTGCCACCTTGATATGCATGAACTTGTTGTAGGTGCTGCAGTCGATTCCAACGTCCAGGTTCTCTCCAAACACGTACTCTTCGCGAATCAGGATGAAATCTAAACCTGGATTCATCAGTGAAAAGCACAAGTGACTATTGAGAATGGTTCCAGTTTTCGTGTGCAATAGCCCATTGTAATCTTCTTCATCGATTGTCTCTCCTTAGCGCTGGTACCCGAAGTGGCCTACGAGTGCGTAGGTTGACTTCATGCAGTCGTCTTCTCAAAGTTTGACCGCTTACCAGCAAACCATACTCTCTCTGTAGCCTTTGAACCAATTGCATTGCCGTTACATTTGGTTGACTTCGTGCAGCATTTACTATGAATTGGTCCTGTACATGTGTTTTAATGCGTTGAGGTCCTCGGTGCCGTTCCACCACTTCCCCCGTGACACGATAACGTGACCAAAGCCTGGATATAACGCTCTGCTGGTCCTCATGGCTTCAGAAACTGCAATTTGGGACAGTATTCCCCAACAGGATATTGACACCCTTGTTTTGAGTATACAGAACCGCTGCAGATGTATCAGGAGAGTCTTAGGTGGATCCACGGATTATTAATTTTAAGTTTGCAACAATTTTTATAAAACAATAGCTGTTTTGTTTAGGTTTTGATGTTTCAAAAATAAAGTTTAGATTGAAATTTTGTCCGAGTTTTTCCTCTTCTTCTAAGTTTTTTTTTTAATTTAACTTTATCTAAAAGTTTATTATCAGATTAGACAGGCTATTAAACAAGGTTTATTTTAATGTGTAGGTGTCTTAACAAAAAGTTAATAGAATGTTAGTTGTTTAGGTTTAATTGAAATATCCCTAGACACTTTTGATGTGTGTATTTTACACTCATCATAGGTAATATTAAGGGGTGGATTCTCACGTCGTTGATGAAACTGTATAATTTTAGTTTTATTCAAATTGATTACAAGATTATTATTATTTAGCCAACTAATGGTGTTATTTAGCGAGTTATTGATCTCATTTCAATATTTGTTTGGATCAGTGCATTCTATGATAGCCGTGCTGTCATCTGCAAAAAGTACCATTTTGTTTCTCAAATTTCTAGGGAGATCATTGATATATATTAAGAAAAGGAGGGGCCCGAGTACACTGCCCTGAGGCACACCATACCTCACGAATCTCGCTTCAGAGACATATGTAATTTCTAATTTGCTTGCAGGACAAATTCTGGAAATCTCAGTACACTGTGTCCTATCACTTAGGTATGACTCTAGGAGTTTATTAATGTTTCCTCGAATGCCGTACCCGTGTAACTTTTGCAGCAAGATCTGATGATCTACGAAGTCAAAAGCTTTTGACATATCCGTGAAGATCGAGCACACAGGATTTCTTTTATCCACAGAAGTCATTATACTTGATAGGAGGTCGAATAGTGCCATATTAATATTAGTATTTTTCCTGAATCCTTTTTGTTCATTGCAAAATAACTGAAACTTCTCGAAATACGTGTAAATGGAATTATATATTATTTTTTCAATAACTTTTGCGAAAACTGGTATTTTTGCAATAGGCCTGTAATTTTTTACATCAGTCTTGTCATTATTTTTGTAAATGGGTTTAATAACTACCTTCTTGAGACTAGTTGGGAATATACCATCGGAAATGCAGAGGTTAATTATGTGCGATAACGGTGTCGCTATGGTCTCCTTAACATCCTTTATTACTCTAGTTGAAATACCATCGTATCCTACTGTACTAGTATTTTTTAAGCTGCTTATCACTTTTATTATGTCAGTATCTGAAACTGGTAGCATAAATAGTGACTGCGAAGTTGAGTTTTCATTAACATTTCTCCACGAATTTGTTAATGGCGTATTATTAAGGTTTGTTTTTGAATTATTTTCTATAATCTCTATAAAATATTTATTGAATTCATTTGCAATGTCAAGGGGATGTGTAAGAGTTGATTTATCATTTTGTATGGTCAATATTGGTTCTTGCGGCAGACATACTTTGGATTTGTTAATAACTTGCCAAGCAGCTTTTGATTTATTTTGAGACGTCTTTATGAAGTGGTTGTTCTGGGCCTTCTGAGTTAGATTTACTATTCTTCTATAAAGCTTGGAATACTTTTTAAAAGCAAGTCTATTTTTTTTTGTTCGGATTATGCCTATAAGTCCAAAGTAGCTGCCTCTGTTTTCTGCTACATATTTTTATCCCATTCGAAATCCATTTGTTTTTTTTACAAGTATGAATGGTTACAATTTTTTCTGGGAAACACAATTTGTATAGCAATATAAAGTCATCTTTAAAATTTTCGTAGGATTCATTTGCGTCTTTAGCTTCGTATACTAGTCGAAAAGTTAGGTTTTTTAGATGATTTTTAAATTTCATTAAGTTATTTACTGATATTTCCTGTTTACTTGTTTTTCAATATTTAATCATACAGGTTTTTTTAAGCAAAAGCTTATGGGCATAAACTTTTGCTTAAATTTAAGTAGCCTCAATTATTCCTGCAGTTGCTTCACGTAAAGCACTGGTATCCAGCTGAACCCGGTTAGGCTGAAATCCGATCCCAACATAGTTGGAAAAGGCTAGGGAGATGAGTTACTCTTTAACACATCATCTGTCTTCGAATCGTGTCTTCGAAGTCGGTCTAGCCGTTTTGGAGATTACCTGGAACAAATAGAAAGAAAGACAGATGAATTTCAAAGATAATGTAAATTTTCATACATGCAATCGTAATACACACCTAGTTTCTGATATGGGTGTGATTCTGATATTACAAACAGACACTTCAGTTTTATTTATTTGTATTTCTTGTTGCAAATCTTTGAATATCGCTGCTTTTCTTTACTATAATAATTATATAGGTACTATTATTAAGTATGTATGTGTAATCCACAAAAGAGGGTGGGTAATCATAATCATATGATAAATGTGAAATTCGTATGAATTGTCGTGTGAGTGTATAAGAGTAGGTATGTTTGTAACAGTTTCATACAAACAACTACTAAACAGATTTTGGTGAAATTTCACCGCAATATAGCTTATACATCAGAATAACATATTAGGCTACAAGCATCACGCTATGACCTACGGGAACAGAACAGTAATGAAAAACAAAACATAACACGGGTGATGCCGCGGTCAAAAACTACTTACTTGGATAATATAGTAAGGAGATGTCGAGAATTTGCTACTTTTTTTTGCTACTAAAACACCCAATTAACATCCACTTTGTTCAAACACACATATCATTACTACAACTAACTAACTCCCAGTTAGTGACTAAACTAAAACAACACTATTTTATACACAAAATTAATTGAAAACATTCACAATGCACTTCCCTTTTCTGTCTCAAACAGCAAACACAAACGTCATTAAGAACGAGTATTGTACTTGTGTAGTTGTGTAGTTGTGTATTTGTGTAGTTGTGCTGTGTGTACATGTGTAGTAACAGTGGGGAAGCGTGGCAGAATTGGCTTTTAATGGGTGGATAACGGTTGGTAACATTCCGATTCTTGTGTGTGGATTAAAATAAGTATTTTTTTTTGTAATGCTGAAATTAACACTGGACTTCGTAAAGAAGATAATGATGGTACGAACCTATAACTGTTTTACTGCAAAATTAGGCACTTCACAATATGTCATCACATCACTGAAAGACCATTTTGTATTGCTTGCTCGCTCGCATAGCTACCGAGAAAACATGTAATAAAAATAATAATTAGAAATCTGTAAAACTACTCTGGGATCTTCAAAGTTTAAGAATTATTTAGTTAAATCATAAATCTGTGTAAATCATAAATAATATCAATGTGACTCATTCAATTCATATGTTCTACTTATCTTATTTTTATCTTAGACGATGGATGGACAATCATCAAATAACTTCTCCCGCGCGAAGGAGCACTTGCGGTTTCGTTCTTGTGATTGGTGCTGATTCTCTTGTTCACAAACTTAACTAAATTTAAGTTAAATGCATCTTTCTCTTACCATTTCTTAAAGAAAAGGACAGGAGATACATTTTAGTTTAATCCTGTCAAATTAGACGGCGCCTGATAAAAATTGACGTATATTTAGACGCCATGTTTTTAAATCGCGTCTAAATTATCCATGGAGTGTTTAAATTTGACAGGACTTAACTAATATTTTATCTTTTGTCCTTTACTTAATTAAATGGAAAGAGAAAGATGCACCATTATTTTACTCCTCCAGGATCGGAATTTCCAAAAAAACTTTCTGAATGGATACTTAGTCTTTACAAAGAACATACCCATTAAGTTTTATGTCTCTAGGCCCAGCAGTTTGAGCTGTGCATTGATATATGGACAGTCAGTCTACATTAGGGCATCACAGACATCGGTAAAGGAAAAACATGGTGAAGAAATCTGAAGTTTAATTCAGTTTGAATTTCCTTTAGAGAGGTGATCAATGCTCGTGCCATCGCGATATGAAAAGAGGTCTTTGCCTCTCACTTATTCTAGCAGTAGTATATTCTAATAGTAAATTAACAAAAACTAATAAAATTAAAGCTTTCTTTACCAAACTTTAACGTCCAAGTCTCGACATAGGGACTCCATCCCAAAAACAATTATCTAGTACTCACAATCAAACGTATTCCTTGGTTTCGGTCTAGTGGCGCCCTCTGCGGCCCATTGGTTACTTAACGACCCTTCAAACTGTGCCGACGACATCTCTCAAGGAATTGATAGCTGGTTACATAATGTTAAGATGAAAGCTAGGGTCGATATGGAAAATTTTGTTAGGTTTTTGCTAGGCTGGGATAAGGCTGTGAGAATGCTAGCAATGTTTCTTTTCACTGGCTTTAGTTATGTACGAAATATGTTTAGAAAGAATACGTTTGTATCAATAATTCAAAGAGCCTAACTGCTAAAGCTACATGCGGTACTTAGGTCTGAGTAGCCTAAATCAGTGGAATCAGATAAGTATCCAGGGCCGTCATATACAATTAAGGTTTTCTTGAATACCAATGAATGTATTCAAATGAAATTTAACCTTAATAAAGAAATAGTCATTTTCTACTATACTTTAATTTTTTAAACTACTACTACTACTAACTATTTTTTATTTTACTTTTTTTTTTTTTTTTTGGGTTTTTGAGAAAACTTAAACTGTATCTGACGGCCCTGGATACTTATCTGCTTTGCCCACCGTACACGAAAGGTCAAAATCAAAATCAGAGCATTTATTTCACTTAGAACCTTTACAGGCACTTATGAATTGTCAATCAGTCGGTCGGTTAGTCAGAAAGAAAGTTAAAGCTATGTAGTTGGTTGTTAAAAAAAGTAGGATGGTCTTAATAGAGCTAGAAAAACCAGTAAAAAACTCAGAGAATGCGGAAGAAATATAAATAATTCTGAGAAATCAAGAATTAAAGATGAGGGGAGAAGTGAAGGCGAAAAAGAAATAAAACTAACGAACCAAGTTCATCAATCATCAGTTTTCAATGTATATACATTTGGTCGAACCATTTAAAATCTTACGAATAGATATCCGTTAGTTTATAAATTTACCGCACGACGTCGGAAATTGATAAATCTACGAAAATGTGGACGTAAAATATTACAATTTATCTCCCCTTTAGAATCTTACGAAAGTTTATAAACTTCCTAATAGATTGATAAACGTACGGATCTTGTTATTTTCCAGTGACATATGCAAGCTAGTAAACAGCTACATCGATAGCTGAAACCTTCACTCAGTTACAACAAACCACAGCTATAAAACACCCATCAAAGAAATCTTACATACGAATCAATATGGATACCGTTGAGGGCACATCGGAGGATCTTAACGAGGTCTGCGAGATTTGCTCTCAGGAGGTCCCCAGGGGCTTGGGTATGTTCCTCGCATATGTTGGTTTATGTGGAACTAGGCTTTTAGGCAGAAAAAGAAAAGATGCGCAATGAAATGTAATTGCGGATTATTGTTTTGTAATAAGATTGAAGTTGAATTCTTTCTACCAGATTCTTATTACCCAAAATGTGCTTATTCATACTATGCAAAAGATTTTGTTTGTTTGTCTGTTTTTACGGCTAATAGAAACAAGAAGTTAAATTGACACGGGCTAAGTTTGAACTAAAAGAAGATTGGTCGGTGACTGTTAAACGTAGTAACTATTTATTAATCTGCGGTTAAACCCGCATTGTTAAAGTATGAATATGTTTGTAAATTGTGTTAATCGAAAAACGATAAAAAAAGAATAAATATCTTGAGACAATTTCACAGTAATCAGACAACTGATATACATAGCTATATAATTTATAAATGCAAACATTTCATAGATAAATTACACTTAGACACAAAACAAACAATCATACTCTTTACACAAAGTTTGTACTGGGTGGGAAACTAACCCACGACCTCAGGCCCAGCAGTCAGGGTCACTAATGGCTGGACCAACTAGCCCGTCTTATGTATATGATACTTTTCAATTTGCGGCTTCGTATCATTTCCCTTGCCTTTTCCCAATTAAGTTAGGGTTGGCTTCCAATCTAATCAGTTGCAGCTAAATACCAGGGTTTTTACGAACTACCTTCCTACCTACCTTGACTACCTTCAAAAACTAAAAAGAGAAAAATAACACCAATTGTAGAAGTCGCCGAAAAGCCACCGACTTCAAAAATCTAAGTTATTTTATTAAAGATTTTTATTTTTAACTTTTTATTGCGATATTTTACCAAGAACCTCCATTTTTATAATTTAAAATATTAAAACCTCTTAAATGTAAAAAATACTTCTCTGAAAACCACATCAAAATCGGTTCAGTGGAACTCCAGATAATCGAGATCAAATATACACCAAATCAATTAAAAACAGTTCAAAAATCCAAACAGAAATTACCTTCACTCATTAAGTATGTTCTATTTTAAACGATTGCTTTTCATCCTAAAGATATGAACCAACTTCAGCCAAAGATAAGAGACGTCATCAAGTTAATCAAAATCGCATTACTATTCTCACCACAGCTTGGGTCACAATCATTACTAGATTACTAGAAATAGGTCAAACTGGTGCTTAGAGGCCATTGTCAAGCAATTAGCGCCGTATTGTGAGACTAACAGCTCATAATTACAGAGTAAATATAATTCTGATAAGGTATATACTATACACTGCTATTCTAATAAGGGACATATCATACTACCGGTTTGTGAGCGGTTATGGGGCGGACACGAACCGAATGCGTGGCGTAGACGCTGCGGTTGCACACCGAAGACGCTGGCAAATTCGCAATGTCTTCTTCGAGTGTACTATTCAAAATTTAAAGCGTTTTTTCACTTGTACCATTACAGGCACTTGTCAAAGAGTCCGTTTAGTAAGAAAGGTGACGCTAATTGCTTATTTTACTCCGTAGGTAGATCACAGCAGATAAGAACAAGCAAGAAATTTCACGGACACTCTTTTTAAAGCCTGTTCTAATCATTGTGCTAACACTGCTATACGGGGTGATCTCGATGCGCGTTCGTAATTAATTAGTTGCGTTCCCACTCTACTTTGAGTACGTTCACAATCCGCTAGTATGAAAAGGCCCTTAGTTAAAGGTCTGCTACAAGACTGGCCTCTTTTTCTTTACCTCTCCCATCCTAGTGTCAGACTTTTCCTGACTAGAACCCAGCCTTGTTCCTTCGGTCGCCCTTTATATTCCGGGGCCGTGGTAACTATTAGAACTATTCCGCAATCCCGGCAGGACAGGACTGGCCTCTAGTATTGCAAATGTCTATTAGGCGTCGGACCACTAAACATCCAGGTGAGCTGTCAGTTTGTTTACTATGTAGTTTCTTTAGTATAAAATGATGTTTTCTGTCTGTATTATTATATTTGGACTACGAAACGAAGTTAAATATGTTTTAACCAATAGTTAACTAGTGATTCGAGCGGGGACTAACATAACATGGGTAAAACCGCGGGGTACAGCAAGTATTATTGTGTGATTCCAACGACGGTAAAGTCGCTGTTGGTTTTTTCGACCGCATCAAAGAAGCTTCAGTCGTTGGCTCGCGCGCAGTGGGGACGGTATAGTTGCAGTAGATTGGCTCACGCGAACACGATGGACAACTAAAGGTGCCGTCGGCGTCTGGCGCGCGCGAATTTGAGCAGCGGATGGATCGCCTGACGCGCGCGGCAGCCGCGTTCTACAAATAGCCGTGTACCCACCTAGCGCACAGGCTCGCGCAGCAGCCTCGCGAGCCAAATGCCTCGGGGCCGAGCCGTGCTCGGTCGAGCAAACGCGCGCCCGAGGCAGGCCGAGGCACGTCCACACCAGCCGAGGCATTTGCGTACCCACCTAGCGCACAGGCTCGCGCGGCAGCCTCGCGAGCCTGTGCGCTAGGTGGGTACGCGGCTAATTTTAAATGTACGATTTGGCTCGCGAGCCAAATTAACGTCAAATCTGGTCGAACATTGGCTCGCGCGGCTGCCGCGCGTATGTACACAGCTTTACACTGCTGAGCTGCGTGCTGCAGATTCGATTCCCACACGGGTTTAATATGTTGGTTCGATATTCAGGTATTGGTTCCGAATCTGATCGTTTGTTTATACGAATTTGTATGTTTGTAAACGGACCAAGAATCAAGGAAAAATTCACACTAATTAAATGACAAAGTAACTCTATCTGTCTGTGGCGCTTTCACGCTTAACTGCTAAATCGATTTAAATGAAATTTGGAACAGCGATAGTACATACATAGCCTGAGAAAATAAAAATAGCATCCTATATCTACCTACATCCTATATCTAGGAACTACTCCTAGTAGTCAGATAAGAATCTAACTACTAGGAACCTAGTGAGGTAGTTTAGAAACCAATATCCTATACTCAACATCCCATTAAGTATTTTTCCGGTGACCTCAAACGCGAGCGGGATTTTAAATAGTCCTTTTGTTTTCCTCATTTGTGCCCGTGGAGATCCATTTAACTCTTTGAAAGGTTTTTAGTGCTAAAGCATTTTAAAACCAGTCTGTTTTAGAGTACCGTAACGATAGATGGAATTGGAAAACCGTGTCTTTATTGCGTTGTTTAAACCTTCGAACACACGTGACACAATTAAGGACAATAGCAGCGCGGCAGCCAGCTGTCGTTTGGTCGTCGAAAAGGTCATTTAGTATTGTGGGTTATGAGATTTTGGTGTCAATTTTTAAGGTGAAGTTTATCAATTCATTTGTTTTTTGCTCATGCAAGATGTTGTGGGTTCGAAACCTTGTACAAATGTGACTTTTTCGATTCATATGCACTTTATAAACTTTATCTTGGACATCACAGACATCGGAAAAGAAGGGAAGGAAAGGAAAGTAAAGGAAAAGATCGTGAGGAAATCTGGACTTGTAGTGAATATAAGTCCGAAATCTTATTATTATGATTTCACATTTTAAAGACATGAAGTAGCTACATTTTAAGCATTCGAACACACGTAATTTGAGACACAATGGCAGCCCGACAGCCGGCTGTCGGTTGGCCGTTGAAATGTTAAAGTTCCACTGTCTGACAGTATAAGTATAACCTATCTACACCTTTTTACTTGTACCATTACACTAAACAATGTTTATTCTAAACAAACTATCTGTTAAGAATAACACCACCCACTACCCTAAGCGTCGCAATCCAAAGGCAAGATGGCTTTAGCATTTAGATTAAAAATAGCTGCCATCCTTCATTCATCCCCCAGCGCGGTGGCAGAATTCTAATCCACTTCCGTAACCCATAGTCACGGAGCGTGTAAGAAATAGATGCATAGCAATATTATTAATGAGATGTCGTTGTTATGGAGTCTGAGAGTCCAAAATGGCTTGGTTTGTTGGGTTATTTCATTGAAAATTACTACCTTACGTCGACCAGCCAGCTGTTGGGCTGCTATTGCCCACAACCGGCTTTGCAATCAGGGTCTTGACGACTGCACTAGATGACTAGACCAACAGGCCCGTCACAAATCCTTCGAACACACGTGATGAGAGACACTAGCAGCCCGACAGCCGGCTGTCGCTTGGTCGTCGAAAGGTTTAATTGGGTAATGAAAAATACGCTTTGTCACTAAGTTCTACTTTATTTTTCCGTGCAACATGTTGCCAGCACGTCGTTGTCAGGCGTTACATACAATATTTTGTTTCGTTAGTAATCCATCGAATTTCAACAATGACATTTATTAAATTATGTACAGCCTACACAAAATAATGAAATTATGTACTAAATGAATTTCAGCTCTTTGTTCCCGTAGACAGTGAGTATAAAATATATATGGTTAGGTTATACCTATCTACACTCTTATTTTATTTTAATCATGTGCTTTATACTAATTGTTACCTTTTCGAAGATCAACCATTTTATCAATAAGAAGGTAATTGATAAGAAGTCTGTATACCGTCACTGCTTAGCACAAGAACAGCATAGATACACAATAATATTACTACGAACACATTTTAGCTTCTCCCAGCTGCCGGCGGTCACCGTTGCATAAGCCTGCCATTCGAAAAACACCCATCACACAATCACAATATACTCCATTTTCGTATCCATAACCGCGTGACTGTAAGTCGCTCAGAAATTAAAGGCACAAATTGAAACATGGCAGCGCGTTGACGCTTTCTCGTTTCCGCACGATTTTTGCTTCATACGTGCGAGCGAGACAGCACGTTTCGCGCCGCCATCTTGAATGGCACGTGTAGGACAGCGAGTTGGCAACTGCGCGTGATCGAACGATGACTTTTAGTTACCGCGCGTTTATGACGCGTCAAAGTCGTGTCGCAATTTGTTTATTTGAAAACTAATTAGTGTAAAAGTGATTGTTATTATATTGAGCTATGACGACCGAATATTGTATAGCTCAGCTCGATACGGAGTTGTTAATCAAAGAAGTAAAATCCCACCCATGTTTATATGTTAGAAAGGATCCGAAGCATAATGATATGAACCATAAAAGAATTGTCTGGGACCAGATTACTAGAGCGCTGTTTCCTAAAGTTTGGCCGAAATACGACGATGAAGAAAAAGCTGATAAATGTAGGTTTACTAATATTTGTTTATTGTTTTGTTATGTTTCGCTTGTGTTAAGTTTGACAGATAGATTAGAGTTGTAACGTCGATTTTATAGTTTGTCGATTTGAATTAGAAACTGTTTTCACTTCGTTTGGTAGTTAAAATAAACAATTAAAGTTAACAGGTGTTTTGTGTACTACAGCGATTTTAAAGTTATTTGACAGATAGCCTCAATGGAAAATACACGTGTAATTAAAAACTTACTTTGTTTGTTTTTATATTATAGTTAACGCAAAGTAGGTAATATGAATGAGTGTACTGTAGTATGAGTGAAATGAAATTTGAAATTGTTATTATTGTTTCTGTTTAATGTTTAACTGCCTGAACTTCAAAATAGTTATGGTTAGGTAGGTCCAAGCGTAATGTTATATAGCCCTTATTTCGGCTCATAACCTTTCTCGTCAAATGGATATACCTATCCGTACTAATATTATAAATGCGAATGTAACTCTGTCTGTCTGTCTGTCTCTTCTTCACGCCTTAACCACTGAACCGATTGAAATGAAATTTGGTACAGGTATAGTCTAGGACCCGGGAAAGGACATAGGATAGTTTCCATCCCGGAAATACCTCGGGAACGGGAACTTTTATTCTACGCGGGCGAAGTCGTGGGCAAAAGCTAGTAAAAAGATATTTTCGATTCAGAACAGTTGTACCTAGTTCTGAGATTATTATGATCAATCAAATAAACAAACAAACAAACTCTTTAGATTTATAATATTATAGGTACTTAGTTTTGTGTACTTATATTCTTTGTTGGAGATCCTTTAATCCTACTAATATTTCAAATGTAAAAGTATGTGTGTATTTGTGTGTGTATGTGAATGTTTGTTACTCTTTCACGCAAAAAACAACTAATCCGATTTTGATGAAACTTTACAGTCATATATATTTAACTTGTACATCAGAATAAGACATTGGTGTCAATTCTCTTGTACACAAACTTCACTAAATTTAAGTTAGGTGCATCTTTCTCTAGAAGATACATTTTAGTTTAATCCTGTCAAATTAGACAGCGCCTGAAGAATATTGAAGTATATTTAGACAGCAATAAGTTTTTAAATCGCGTCTAAATTATCTATGGAGGTCTAAATTTGACAGGGCTTAACTAATATTTTATCTTCTGTCCTTTTCCTAATTAAATGGAAAGAGAAAGATGCACTTAACTTAATTTTACGTTAGTTTGTGAATAAGAGAATCGGCGCCGTTGGCTACATAACATCACGCTATGAACTACAGGAACGGAGCAATAATCAAAGTATACATAAAGCTCCCCTGAAACGGCTTTACCGATTTTTACCAAATTTTATATGCATATTCAATAGGTCTGAGAATCGGCTACTATCTATTTTTCATACCCCTAAGTGATAAGGGATGTATACCCTTAACATTTTTAACGCGGGTTCAACCGCGGGAGGCAGCTAGTAATAATAAATAAATGTTTCAGTGATCAAAGAGATTGGTCACAAATGTTGTATAAAGTTCCACAAAGTGGAAACTGATTGTATAATAAAAATAAACACGCTCGGAGCACATGAATAAAAAAAATGACAAATACTACAAAACGTGTGAAATGCATTCTGTCTTTTCTTTTTTATTCACCTGCGGATTTATTTTAAAACTTAACTGTAGTAAGATCTGCATGTCATAATAATAAATCCGTAACGAATTGGAAACTGCACATTAATTTAAAAAAAAAAGATGAATAATGAACTGAGGAAATAAACATCGTCCTTTATTCTCAGAAGAACAAAATTACTAATAGAAGCTAGTTTTTAGGGTTCCTTCCCTTAAAAGCTAATAAACGAGACCCTATTACCAAGATTTCGCTGTCTGTCCGTGCGTCTGTCTATAACCAGACTGTCTCTCAAGAACTGAGTGAAAGTTTCAACACTGTCTATCATAAGACAGAGACAGTGTTAAAACACAATAAACGAATTTTTAACAGTTTTTTTTTTGCCTGTGATACGGAGCAATTCGTGCGCGAGCCCGACTTGCATTTGGCCGGTTTTTATTGTTTGAAAATTATATTTAAAATATTTGTTTCAGTGGAAGCAGTCCAAAAAAGATGGAAAAACTTACGAGCTTGCTTCACCAGAGAACTTAAACGTCAAAGAGACCCAAAATGGGTATACGGAGTTGCTTACAAAAGGCGCAAATACTTGTATTTTGACTCACTATCATTTCTCAAGCCTGAATGTGAAAGTGAAGAAGATACGACACAGGAGATAGATCTTACTGAAAAACCCGACAAAGATAACACTATTGTATCAGTAGACACTGATATTGAAGAAATACAGATACCAGAACCAACGCCTTCACTAATATCTAAGATGGATACGTACAGTCCTCCCAAAGACGTTATTATTAGTAAACCAGAATCAACTACAGGTACAAATATATACGCAAATACAAATACTAAGACAAATACAGGTGATCCAGACAGCACAAATTTCGCTTTATCATTAGTCCCTATGCTAAACATGATACCAATAGAAGAGAGAGTAGCAGCTCAAATAAAAATATTGTCAGTACTACAACCGTTTATAAAGAAATGTGGTGATGAGGATAAAAATCCTAAGTCTTGCGATCGTAAGAAAAAGAGGACGTCTATAGTTTCCAGATACAGGAAGAAAATTAATGAGCATTGTCCGGTTATTGAGATCAAAAATGAGGCGGATAGTGATGATGATTAAATCATTGTTAAATTTGTAAATGATGGTTATGTTAATGGTATAATACTTGAAAAAAAAAACTAGTGAATATGAATTACAGGAAAATAGTCAAAATGTAGGGCCTAGTATGTGAAAACGACGAATCAAGAGCTTAACCCTGAAGTGATTTAACAGATACTACGCGGCGAGATTCTTTCTGGACATCTGACGCTTAGCTCGCGCTAATAATGGACAACTGTTCATCAATTCTAACGAGAAGTATCCAATTGATTTAGATTCTAGCCCCTCATCTGACGATTGGTATGGTTTGTCGACCAGGCCCGTTGAGTGAACCACGACTATACCACAGATAAAACAATAAAATAACAGTGATCATAAGGGTGAATTTCGCACCGCGTTATATGACACCGACAATAATGACAGCTGTCAGATTGACATTTCGCCAGACCACAGGCTAGACAAGTCAAAATATGGGGCATTAACTGCCGCATCTTTTTTTTGCATTGACTTGGAATATTGATTTCTTTTACAGGTCTTACAGTGATTACAGACCTGAGATTTTTGACTAATAACAACTTAATGACCGTTTTTTAGAAAAAAGTGTCTTGACAGTAGACGAATCATAAAGCGATCCTACTCGTATAAGACTTTCCTTTGTTTGTGATACGGACCCCTAAAAACAGCTGCTCTGCTGTTTTTTATTTCAGTGGTGGTTTTGTAGTTACAAGTTATTTATAACTTCTTCATGTTCTATAAAAGTTGGTCTAGTAATTTTCTTTGTGAAGTTATGTTACTAGTTATTGATTGTTGATTGCCAAAGTAAGCATATTTTTTGTATAAAATCTTCAAAATGTTAAATTGTTGTTTAAAAAACAATTTGTTGGAGAATTACATGTGTTAAATAGTATTTACTATGTAATGTATTACTTGTAAAATATTTCACAAGTGATGACATTTGTTTTGGTGTTTGATATAAATGTTTTTATCGTACTTGGCTGGCGTGTACTCATAGCCAACTAAATCCCAGATATTTGCAGGAAAACAAAAATTTTACCGGTTTTCGGGGCCTAAATAAAGGTCATTATTCGAAAATAATTCTGTAAGAGTTTTTTTGGACTTATTTTCTATTGGTTTCATTTAATTAAAAACTTAAAAAACAAATTTATTTATTTATTTATTTAAACACACATACAGTAATTGAATAAACATTATTAAGATTTCAATCTAAAAAAAGGTTAACTAGTACGTATCCTTTACAAAATAAATGGTTTTCAATGCGGTTTCATTGCTTTAATAAATCAGTGATTAAAACGGGAACATTAAAAAGTACCAAACAAATACGCACTAATCGGTATATTTTAATTGGTTTATTATTAACCGGTTCCGAGTCTTGCTTTAATCCAATCTTCCCTCTCACAATTCCTTATTTCCATCTCCCTCTTACACTTACGCATCATTTATCCCAATTGTTTTATTTTGTAAGTGGCCAGTATTAATGGCCACTGGAGTTACAAAATGCGCGGTAAAATAGCTTTTTTGAAATTTATGAACCTATTCATTAAGTGGGTTGCAGTAAACTTACTATTTTTCTAGTTTATTTCTTGAATTGGTAGCCATTTATAAGTCTGAACAGTTTTCTACGCTGGTTGAGTGTGTATGCAGAAATTAAGTGTTTTAAGTCGTAAGTGGAAGCAATAAAACTCATTTTTCATTGTTTGTATGGCCTAGTAATTTAAAAAAACTTACATGTTTGTTTGCTAACTCAAATATTTGACGAAAGAATTTAAGTATTACTCTAAAAACGAATACATATTCCAGTTAAAGATGAGCTTAAGTCAAAATAAAATTTGATAGTTGATGTGGCTTATTACAAAATTAGCAGTTAGAGAGGTGTTAAAAATTGTAATCTATTTCAAAAACAAACTTTTTTTTTTGACTGAGGTGATTCTTGTTAGAAAACATAAAATTATATTATCTTTACTGCGTTTGTATTGATGTTATTTGAAAGTATTATTAGCCTATAAATGTTTTTTTTTCTGTTACAAACATTGCAAACTCTATTATTATACATCATTTTGTAGTTTGGTAGATTTATTGTACAGGGAATGTTGCGATGTTGCGTGTCACGGGTTTTAAACCCGCTCGGAAGAAATATTTGTAATTATGTTCTATAGATATTTGTTCCGAGACTAGTTTTTTGCGCTTAGAATAATATTTTGTGTTAATGAGTTTGTAATGTTTGTTAAGTTGTTAACACAACGACATTATAGGAAATAAAATAAGTTTTTAATATAAATAGTGAAAAACAATAAAAAAGAACAATTCAATGTAAAGTTAATAATTGAAAATAATTGTTTTGTTTTTGTATAATTAGGCTCATTATGTGTTGATTACTATGTGTATTTCTTTGTGTTTTTTCAATAAAAACTTGTATGAATTTATTTATTGTTATTTCTGAAAACCTCATTGATGTAAAATTTTCGTGTTTGCATTATATTACAGAACATGTCAGTTTTGACACAATGTTTTATTATACTTAATTTCTACATTACCTAATAATATTTTAATTACTAAACAATTAAAACAAAAAACCGTAAGTTTTTTAATATTTTATTTTAGTTTTCGTAAAATTATGAGCATCAAAACTAAATACAAAAAAAAAAAAAGAAATCAGATTATTTCATACGAATTATTTTTCTAGCATTATGTAATAAAATTTGTAAAAACCATTTCAATATTTTGGAAAACATAAGGCATTTTGAGAACGGTAGTTTTACACGACATCCAAAAATAAATAAATTTCTCGTATATATCATAGGTGTAACCGCGAGCACAAGGGAGTCTTTTTTTAAGACTTTGAGAGCCTCATGCCCAAATCTGTTGCTGTCCGTACTTTAACCCTTAAAGGGACAAAGACAGCAACAAATTTGAGAGCGTCTTAAAATTAAGTGACGTTTGAGCATTTGGTCATTATTGTGATAATAGGCGAGACGACAAAAAAAAGTAATTCGTCCGTCAGTTAGATCATCAATAAATTATGCACACGTATTTTTTCTTTTTTCTCGTAAATGTGAAATGACGACGATACAGTGCGTTGAAGTTTCGCGTAATGTCACAATCTGATGGGTTTTTTACAAGACAGTGACGTCAAAAGCCCCCTTTCCGGAACTTTGTTGCTCTTAATTTTTGTATTTCTTTATTTTTTTTTAATTATTATTACATATATGGGCTTGCTCTTGGTCCCAGACTAGCCCGAGAGCATAGACGGGGCCTACGATGGAGCGAGCTCACCCAAAAGATGCCTATGCACTCGTCTCTTGAATATATCCGGGTTATATGCATTTGGGAACACAGACGCCGGCAGGGAATTCCATTCTTTTGCGGTGCGCATAATGAAGGAATTCGAGAAACGCTGCGTGCGGATACGAGGAATATTGAAGAAAGGGTGGTATCCCGCCGTACGTCTAGATGTCCGGTGGAAAAACGGAGACGGGGGAATGAGAATGTTATTAATTTGATCAAGCAAAAAATACGTGTCCCGTATTTTTAGCCGGTCTATCAGATGGGCTAAACAGAATGCCATTTATTTATGTTGTCGTCATTCCTATTCAACTACGGTTTATTATTGTTTTATTTTTATTTTCATATTTAATCGTCATATGTTCTCGACTCATCTGCCACGGTGATATTTATAGATAAACAACTTATTTCCATTATTGGGGGTTGCGATTAGTCGCCTAACTAAGCGGACGTGTTTTTTGTTTGCCTATAATATGTTATAATTAAATAATTACTACACTACTTTTTGCATTTTGCATTGAATTTGCATAATATGCTGTGTAATCACTCAACATAAAGTGTGTCACGAGTTAGTAAAGTGTGCCAATATCAATGAACTAGAGTACGTAGATTAGTCTTATTGTGGTGGATATGGCTAGCTCAAGTTCTAGCCCGTTTGGCCGTAGCCAATTGCTGCGACGAAGCCCCCCGCCGACACCTACTGAACGAGCCAAGCCCTTGACCCCGCCTCCTCCAGAAACTACGGAACATGAGTTACCCTCGGAAGTGCTCCCCACGTCGGAGATTCAGAGATGGATGAATACGATCGAGACCTTTTTGGGTGAGGTGTGTAGCATAGTGGCGGAAGGGAAAATGAACTCCGAACAGAAGGTCCGTGTGGCTGGTTTATGCCGTAAGGTGACTAGTGGGACATCTCAGATGGCAGTCCTGTATCAGTCCTTGACGCATAAAACTATCCAGGCGTTCTCTACTATTGAACACCTGAAAAATCAACAGGGTGTTGCGACCTCACTTCGGCAATTCAAAGAAGTCGTAGAAAGCAAATTGAAGCCCACAGAACCTATTTCCTTCGCGAATATTGTCAAGAAAGGCTCCGACAACTACATCCGTCCTGCAAATATAAGCTCCGTTGCTATCTACCCTAATGATAAATCTAAAACCAGCGACGACACGAAATCTCTAGTCCAGAAAATAATCTCTCCCGAAGAACTCAAACTTCATGTTCGTGGCGTAAAAAAAGTGCGAAATGGAGGCGTCATTATCAGCACAGACAAGAAAGCAGATATAGAAAAACTACGCAAATCAGAGAAACTAGTTTCCTCAGGCCTAACCGTTGAAGAAACAACAAAACGCCGTCCTAGAGTGGCAATTGTTGGTGTGCCAGTAACCCTATCAGAGCAGGAGGTATTTGATTGTATTTTCGAGCAAAACCTTTCTGAAAAGCTGCCAAACACAACCCGTGAGTCCCTTTTAGCTACAATAAAATTAAGTCATAAATCAGGTAAGAAAAATCTGAGTACCTGTAATTATATTCTTGAGTTACCAGCAAATATCAGGAGAATCCTAATTGACCAAGGGCGAGTTTTCATCAACTGGACGTCTTGCCCCGTGAGAGACTTCACAATAGTCACCAGGTGTTTCAATTGCCAGCAATTCGGACATGCAGCTAAATATTGCCGAGAAACAAGTACAACTTGTAATCACTGCGGCGAGACTGGACATTCCTTTAAGGATTGCACCAATAAGAACGCTCCCCCCAAATGCGCGACGTGCAATCGCTTCAAACGCAAATGTGATCATCAGACAGGTGATGCTAGTTGCCCGGCACGCAAATTCGCTGAGGAAAACTACATAAACTCTATAGATTATGAAGGCGCCTAAGAGCGCTACAGATTTCATATCTTCTTAAGCACGCCAACGGAAGTCTAATTTTATTATTTTCTTATTTTTAATAGTAACTATAATTATGATAAATAACTTACTATATGATATAGACAATTTTTCTGTGTCTGAAAGTAAAATATGTAAGGTCGAGGACTGCAAACTCTTTATCCCTTCTGTAAACAAAACATTAACCGTGCTCACTCAAAATATTCGCAGCATAAACAAAAATATGAATGGTTTTGAAGTACTCCTACAAGATCTTGGTATAAGCTGTGATTTAATTGTTCTGACAGAATGTTGGTTGTCTAATCAAACACACAATTTGCCACCCCTGGACGGTTACTCTACCTACAAAACTTATCGACAAATTAATCAAAATGACGGCTTAGTAGTGTATATCAAGAAAAATCTGAAAGCAACAGTAGAGGAACCCATAGAACTTCCCGATAGTAACTGCTTAATCATTGCAATTAACCCCGATACGGTAATAATTACTGTTTACAGACCTCCTTCTCAAGACATTGATCGATTTTTAGATGGTCTCAACACTATTCTAGAAAAGTTTTGTAACTTAAAAAATATTATACTAGTAGGCGACATAAATATTAACATTGTATCCGGGAAAATCGATAATCATGCACATAATTATTTAAACATTTGCTCATATCACGGACTATTGCCGGCTTATAATCACCCCACGCATCAAAGTGGATCATGCTTAGATCATATTTTTTTGAAAACGAAAAAAACACAACAGATAAAACCAAATATATTTTATTTAGAATGCGAAACACTAATATGACACTTGCTAACCCTAACATTTACGCTCATAACTGTACGACAAACGCTGACGCTTCATGTTCATGCCCTACTCTAACTAAAACCGATTACATAAAATATTTAGGTATCACGATTGACACAAATCTGAATTTCCGTAAACATATTGATTTGCTTTGTACTCGAGTTCGTAAATTAATATATATCTTTAAGAATTTACGCCACATTGCTGACTTCAAATTAATTAAACAGGTATATTTGGCTTTGTGTCAATCTGTTCTTACCTACTGCATAACTTCATGGGGTGGTGCCTCAAAGTCAATTTTACTCCCCCTAGAACGCGCTCAAAGAGCAATTCTCAAGGTAGCCACTTTCAGGCCTTTTCGATTTTCTACTCATCAGCTTTACATTGCATGTGAGGTACTAACAGTACGACAATTATTTATACTGCACATCATATTACAGCAGCACGTTGAAGTCGCTTACAAGCCAATACTTTCGGACAAAAGAAGAAATGATTTGGTTTGCATTAAACCACGCACTCGACATGCCTTTGTAAACCGTTTCTATGTATTTTTAGGACCCGTGTTATATAATAAGCTCAATAAAATTCTTAATATTTATAGTGTTAATTATAAACAGTGTAGCCTTAAGATATTCGAGTATTTGAGAAAACTTGATTATACGGACACAGAAAAACTTTTAGATATACTCCAATAATTTTATAGATATTAAATTAGAAATCCCTTATTCTGTATTTTGTATAAGTAGTATAGTTTATTGTTATTGTTACAATTTTGTAAACTAGATATTAATTAATTTAATTTGTATTTGTATGGGTAGTAATTCTGTGGACCAATCAACAACAAATCGCTTAGTCTGACGATGGCCTGAAACACAGGTTTTTATTAACCTAGCTCGGGCAGGTCGCTACAAGAAAAATGTAAGTACTAACACTCCACTCTGTAGTTCAGTATACTCTTTTAAATTAACTAGTCTTTAAATAGGCAATTAAGTCATCTTTTTAGAACTTGGTACTACTTAGTATTCATAAGTTTATTAATGTACTACTTTGTAAAAGAACGTAAATAAATTATTATTATTTATTATTATTATTTATATATTATTATTTTATTATGTTTACATTAAGTTACCTACCAAAACCGATGGTATTCAGTTCTATAAAACATCACAACAAACTCTTATTTCCCACAAAACAGCAAGGAAGCCACATGCAAAATGTCCGACATTAGTCAACATCAGAATAAACTTTAATAAATAGCGTTTGCCCCTGCTCCGCCCGTTTTTATCCCCTGGGCTATTCCTGTACGAATGCTTGTTGTTATTCCTTTTGTGGACAAGTTTCGAATTTAGTAAATAATAAATAATATATAAAGAAATAAATATCTTGGGACCACTCACACACGGTCATCTGGTCCCAAGCTAAGCAGAGCTTGTGCTATGGTAACCAGACAACTGTTATACATACTTACTTATATACTTTATAAATACATACAAATGATAGATAAATTACACCCATATACAAACAATCATGCTTATCACACAAAGTTTGTCCTAGGTGGGAATCGTACCCACGATCTCCGGCTTAGCAGTCAGGGCCACTAACCACTAGAGCAATGGGCCCGTCAAAATACTTATGGACAGTAAGTAGGTCGATACATTTTTAGGACCCTGTAATTTAATGATTTTTTATCCGTTGCGCTCGGCAATCTGGGCTTCTCCCAGTTGCTATCGCCCCTTTGTGCCTATATAATAATAAGCCTAGTTGTGTTCTGACTTCTGCTTGGTAAATAGTATAAAGAAACTGGCCGGTCTTGTATAATTTAAGTAATTGCTAGCATTATGTAAAAAAGGGGTGTTATACGTGTCTGTTTGTTTGATTGCATTGTCTCTCTGTCATTTTATTTGAAAGTAGTTATCTAGAGATAGAATATAGATTTACTTAGGATCTCTGTTATCAGGTTACCATAGTACAGGTTCTGCCTATTTTAGGATAAGATGAGACCCGCCCCAGTTCATACATGTATTATACACCCAAATCTGGCTATTGAATTGTTCTATCTATTTAAAAAACGAAACGAAAAACGACAGCGAAAAGCGACTTTTTTTTATACTACGTAAAGTACGATCACCCTTGTCCAGTAGCCCGCCAAATAAAATATCATTGACCGCCACAAAAGCAAAAATACTTCATGTGCCCCGTCCACACACTTACAAAGCTGCGCAACACCACAGATAACCAAGTAATATTTACGGAGAAATTCGCGGCCGAACGAGCGCCATATTTATTAGGAAACCACTTCCAGTTCCGGTGTCGGCCATGATTTAAACACGTATTTCCGTTGTATCACTTCACTGTTTTCCGCTGGGAGAAGTAATATTGTATTAATTTATTTGCTCATCGGATTTCTGGGTGAAAAGGAAGGCTAGGTTAAGTTATTACTGATGAGGACGGGAATTAGATGGGGATTTTTGCCCTGATTAAACTTTATTCTTTTCGACAAATTAAACACAGTTATTAAGATATTAATTTATTGTTACTTTTTTTTTTTTTTTTTTGGTTAGTGGGAAATCATCCAATGACTGCTCCCGTCCTGGGTGCGGCGGGAGGGTGTGTCAGACTCTTACTGACTAAAACCCACTCATGTTCCTTCGATTGCCTTTTATGTTCCAGGGTCACGGTAACTGTTATAAACATAACATTCCGCAGCCCCGGCAGGCGTTGGCCCTGTTGGGCCCCTCCCTGTGCTGACTCCTTCTCTTTGAGGCGCGCGTGGAACAAAACGCGCCGTCTATGCGGTCCTGGTCCTAGCCGGGCGGCGAGCTACCCATCGCTCGCCATCCGCAGAACCGCGCCTACGGTGGCCGGTAGTCGTCTTGCGACTCTCGACGTCTTCGCCTGGGTCTTAGTCCGGGGCGAGAGGCTCGTCGTTGCCTCTCGCGCGCCGCCGCCTCCTTCACTAGCATAACTGCTTCGCAGAAGGAGGCGACGGCATCCCATTCCGTCTCGCCCCGAAGCATGGCCTGAACCAGCGCCGGGCGCGAGAGGTCACCGCCGCCGATCGCCTCTACGAGGACACGTCGATGCTCCGCCCATGCGCGGCACACCTCGACTGTGTGCTCGACCGTGTCCTCCAGGCGACCGTTGCTGCAGTGGTGACACCCAGGCGTCGCTTCCGCCCGAATCCGACACAGGAACCTCCCGAACTGACCATGTCCGGTGAGGACCTGTGTCAAGCGAAACGTGAGAGTGCCACGACGCCTCTCCAGCCACTCCTCAAAGAGGGGTCTTACCGCCGCTATAACGGCGTGCCCAATTTATTGTTACTTACAGTATTGAATTGAAATGCTCTCATACTCTGTAATAGTGCTATAATTGTATGTTTTGTAAATAAATAAATAAAATCAAGAGAACAGAAAACAGGACAATTTAGTCATCATCATCTCCCTAGCCTTTTCCCAACTGTGTTGGGGTCAGCTTCAAGCCTAACCGGATTCAGCTGGATACCAGTGTTTTACGTGAAGTGACTACCTATCAGAATTCCACAACCCAGTAACTGGGCGACACGATACCTCTTGGTTAGACGGGTCAGAGTTTCTGGTTAACCAGTAACGCTTGACAGTCGTTACTGGTTAACCAGAAACTCTTCAAGTTCTAGGAATGACAACCGGGACCAACGGCTTTACGTGCTTTTCGAGACACGGGATGTCTGTGATGTCCAAGATAAAATAGTACAAAGTATTAAATTATCATTTTTGTGAACCAATGAACGTTAGAGTGAACTGTCAGTGACTAAATGACAGTTGAGTCAATACACTATTAGATGTGACGTGAACAGAGACATTCAAACTATTTTAATATAAAAATAGACTAATAAATCTTACTTAATCATAATACAAATAAATAAAATAATTAATAAATAAGTAATTCAATTATGGCTAAAATGCTAACACCAATGAGTTTTTATTACGATATTGCAACAGATAGAAGACCGACCGGCCCCACACATTTGGCAAAAAAATTATTTATAAAAGTCTATTGTACAAACATTATTGTGTACATTAATTTTCTGCCAAACTGCAGCACAGTTTGGATATCATTATGTTTGGATATTGGATGCAGACCCGGGAAAAAGCTAATACAATATAATGGCTACTCTGCACAAAACACAAAACTATTCAGTCCTAATTTCCTGTTCGGAAGTGGTTCACAAAACTAATACCTGTCCAGTTTTATCTTAATATATTCGATTCAAATTGGAAAACAATAATTCTGTATTTCATTTATATACAACTAGCTTTGGCCCGCGGCTTCGCTCGCGTTAGAAAGAGACAAAAAGCAGCCTATGTTACTCTCCATCCCTTCAACTATCTCCACTTAAAAAATCACGTCAATTCGTCGCTCCGTTTTGCCGTGAAAGAGAGACAAACATACAGACAGACAGACAGACACACTTTCCCATTTATAATATTAGTATGGAAGTATGGATTGTATCTATTTTGATTTATTGGTTACCTGTCGTAGTTTATTATGTTATAATATAAGGGTTACTTCGCGAAATTTCATGACGATAAAATTCATTAACATGCGAATATAATACTTTAATTCCGCTAGGATTTAAGTCAAGCTTGTGATCTGGTTATAGATGCATCCAGTCCGCAAAAGAATACACATACTGAAAAAAATTACTTGACACGTAATGTCGTGTTAGTATAAGTAGCTTTCGGATTTATGATGCGCAAAGTCGATTCACCAAATTGTGCTTCCTGTGGAATCATTGAAGATGTGCATCATGTCCTGGCGGAATGTGTTCGTGTGGGAGATCAAAGACGTCAAACATTCCCTAGCGACTGGAATATCGGCTTATTTAATAGTGTTCTGGCCTCACCATTGTCAAAGAAGGGTAGAACGCTTTATCATATTATTATTTTATGTATAAGGTTGCGGGTAGGCTAGTCTAGTTATAAGTATATTATTGTATGCAATCACCGGGGTGACATATTCTATTAAGAAAAAACCCCGTAAATAAATGAAGATTAAAAAAAAAGGCGCTTACCAGACTGCCGAAAGGAGGGTTATGATTTTCGAGCACTTTTTTACATTTTTAACTTTTACAGCCCAAACTGTTTAACGGATTTCGACATGTGAGGTGTCATTTCGTTAATTACCTATAACATTGTTGATTATGAAAAATGGATACTAAAATAAAATAAATAAAACATGGATAACTACTAAAATTTATTTTATAAAACCTAAAATTTAATTAAATTAATTATTGTAAACTACATGTTTTTCTGTTACCACTGACCCCAAGCCTGTTCGCCTCAAGTGTACGATGATAACCATAAATTATCGCAAATGGCTATTCTCTCCTTTAAAGTTATGGCTGGCCAATAAAAATCTTGTGCTGTTTTATATCGTCTGTATTTATTACTTTGTTGGATACTTTTATTGTTTACTATAGTCTAGTGTTACAATAAATAAATGAATAAATTTAGAACTGAGACACAGTGAAAAATTATTGTTGCGTCCGCCTACTATGCCAGGTTCAAAACCGAACAAATATCAACCTTTTCAACTTATATGCCATCATCTCCAATTCGGCTTCCAACCTAATCGGATTCAGCTGGATACCAGTGTTTTACGTGAAGCGACTGCCTATGGGATCTTCAACATCCAGTTACTGGGCGTCATGATACCACTTGGTTAGACTGGTCAGACCTGTAACGACTGTCAAAGTTCTACGACGTCCTAACGGCTTTTCGTGCTTTCCGAATCGTCGCATTAGTATTTGCACTGATCCGAACCCGCAACCTTATACAAGAGAGGCGGGTGCTATTACCAATCGGCCATCATGAAGTTTTCCAACCCTATCTTGCAGTCATTAAATAAAAAACAAGCATTAACTAAAACCATCAGTAAACTCTTCTTTCAAAGCTAACCAAGGTGTCCTCAAGGAGACGTCGAAAATTATAAAGCCCTAGAATATTTTCAATCCCAAAAGATTTAAAAAGAAGTCGGGATGTTTGACTTACCCGGGAATATCAGTGCCGTGAGCGCCGGAGCGAGGCGACCGAAAAAGGGGACGAGCGAAAGGGATAACAAGGTGGGGCGGTGGTTGCAGCGGGGATGGAAGGCGTTTAAAATTATTTTTTTAAGGGTAAGAATAAGTAAGAAACTGCTTTTAGGTCAGTGCTGTGAGCGCCGAAGCAAGGCCACCGAAAAAAGAGACAAGCAAAAGGGATAGTAGGCATTTAAAACATTTTTTTTAATTGTAAGGTATTTACTTTACTTTGACCACTTATAAGCCCTTATGAATTGTCATAAAGTTGGTCTGTTACTCAGAAAGTTATAGCTATTGGAATTCTAATTACGCGATGTAGAATGTCAAGTCCTGATTGCAATGCCGGAGGTCGTTGTTTTGTTCTGATGCATCAAAGTTGCTCGTTTGTCGCCCGGATTGGGGCCCCACTTGTGGTCAAAATAGGACAAATTGAGCTGCGTTCGTTAATACTGATATTTTAGGGCCTCTCTGAGTATTAGACCAATCTAACAGCCAATAGCAGTAGCTAATTAATCAGCATTATTGTCACAAAGCTATCGGAATTCTAATTGTGCGATGTAGAATGACTGCCCCTGACTACTATGCCTGAGGTCGTTGCAGTTGCGTAATTTGACTGATAAGCATGAGTTATGTTCATCTTCATCGTGTGAAAATTCACTATGTGATAAGTTACTACACAAAGCTTTTTCAGAAAAAAAAAACCATGATAACTACTTCATTCCGCAATTCTCTTAATTTTCGAAGCAAACAAAGAACTCAGTCGTACCACAGCTTCGTTACCCTGATGCATTAAAGGTGCTCATTTGTCGCCCGGAGTGGGGCCCCACTTGTGAGCAAAGGAGAAACAATTGAGCTGCGTTTGTTAATACTGATATTTTAGGGCCTCTTTGAGTATTAGACCGATCTAACAGCCAGTAACAGTGGGTTAATTGATCAGCATTTTTGTCACAAAGCTATCGGAATTCTAATTGCGCGATGTAGAATGACTGCCTCTGACTACTATGCCGGAGGTCGTTGCAGTTGCGTAATTTGACTGATAAGCATGATTTATGTTCATCTTCATTGTGTGAAAATTCTCTATGTGATAAGTTATTACACAAAGTTTTTTATAAAAAAAAAAACTATGAAAACATCATCATCATTCTGCAATTCTCTTAATTTTCGACGCAAACAAAGAGCTCAGTCGTACCACAGCTTCGTTACCCTGATGCATCAAAGGTGCTCGTTTGTCGCCCGGAGTGGGGCCGCACTTGTGGGCAAAAGAGGAACAATTGAGCTGCGTTCGTTATTCGGGACGGCGCAGTCACCTGATTACGCGCTCCGGTGGGCAGTAGGGATGTGGTGTCGATGTTTTTGAGTTTATCGATAAAGATTTTGCTCACAATTAAAACATAGTATAAAATAAAGTCGCTGGCGATGTCCGTCACTATTTAAGCTTAAATCTTTAAAGCCACGGAATAGATTTAGAAGCAGTTTTTTTGAAGTGAAAACTTCTTTAGCGGCGTTGAGCACTTTTTCTGTAATGGGTATAAAATCTTAAACTCGCATCAGGACACGTGACCTGATCGAAAAAGCGTAGGACGGATAACAATTGAACGCGCGATAAAAATCTCACACACACTGATACAAGGTACAATTTTCCCGAGTTCAAAGTTTAAGTATTTTAACCCGTGGAGTAATAGTGTTGGAAAATCTTGGCGAAACAGCTTAATATAAGCTTGCTGTAGATAGAGAGAGAGAGATATAGTGGTCCTGCTAATGGCTTGGGGCAGGCGAGCCAAAGGCACACTCGTAAATAAATGAGCGAATGTGTTTTAGAAGTGAAAACTTCTTTAGCGGCGTTGAGCACTTTTTCTGTAATGGCTATAAAATCTTAAACTCGCGTCAGGACACGTGACCTGATCGAAAAAGCGTAGGACGGATGGATAGTAGACAGCTATAATCAAGTTTTCACTTCTGCCGGCACTCCCGGAGTGCAACCCGTCTTTTTTTTTTATAAAAAGAGTGATTCAAGACGAAGCTTTTTAAGTATAATTCATGCTTAGTACTTATAGTAGAGAAAAGCCGGGATTTTTAAGGGTTTTTAACACCCGTGCGAGCTGTGGCGGGTCGCTAGAGTCGAATAACTGAAAGGGGACTTGAAATTTCATTAAAAGTATATATATAAATAAAAAACGCACACCCGGCCATTGATTCCAAACTAGGTAAAGAAGAGGTATGGTAATGAGATAACTGATATATATAATTAAATAAGCCTTCATTCAGACTTTAAGTTAGCAGACTTGACACAAAGTTAATGTATTCAAGTTTCTTAATCTTACAATTTTGACGAGTTTCACCAACAACTTTGTCTGTTTGCCCAACTTTGGCAAAGGCATCCTCCACTGTGCTCTATTCTGTTCTGAGCATTGATTTATGTATTTATGTATTGATAACTGATATACACACATACTAATAATTTTATATCCTACCAAATGCTTTTATATCTACGAGTATGATAATGATTATAAATTTAATACCTAAAAAAAAATCAAGTAGTCTAAATCCCAAGCATTTGAGTTGCCAATGTAGATAGTCTCTAACTGACTAAAAACCTTTCTGACACAACTTTCGTTTTACAAATAATTTCAACTTAGTAATTTAAGTTCTTGAATCTGGCTAGAAAGTTTATTATTAATTAGGAAGTTTAAAATTAAATGTCTGGATTTCGGTCTAACAGATGGCCTTTCAAACTGTATACTAATAATGACTTTCCCTCTAAAACTGTATACTATTAATGACTTTGTCCCACTTTAAAAGAAGCGGGCCTATTTTATTAAAATTGTTTTTATTACACCAAGAATAATACCCGTTATTTTCCTAACTTAGAAATGACATTTATTTTATAAATCGATTAAAAATAACACTCTTACACGTAAATATATTATTTCCTTATTTTCAGCAAAAGATAGGGCCGGTGTTCTGACTATTCAGAGAAGAAACAACCGAAACAAACTAAAGAGTTGGAGTGACGCCAGTGAGTGTGGACGTAGTTGGCCTCCTAAACAGTGACGCTACAGTTAAGTTTTCCGTCTAGGCTGATGCGAAAAAATTACCGTGACTGGGCATTGACAGGTTTTTTTCTTATATACAGGATGAAAAGATTTTATAGACCCTGGAAGAAAATTACTTTAAATTTTTGAGATAGGCTATTTATCTTAAAGGAAACATTTCTTTATTTATAAAAAGATATAGAACAGCATTCACAGAATTTTCAAAATGTGTCACAACCGGGAATCGAACTTGCTTAAAATGGGAAAACAACATCCTGTACTTTTATGACGTTAATCGATATATTTATAAGGATCTTTTTGAATCCGTCAAACAAACATGGTAAATGAAATTTGAGGAAAACCACGGATTTTTCACTTTTGTAATCAAAGGGCGATTTTAACTGTCGATGGTTTTGGTCGAGTGAAATTAAATTCTTAAAGTTGATGGTTTTCCTTTAATTTAAATAACCATGTTTGTTAGAGAGGTTTGGTCCTTATAAATGACCCTAACGTTTGATGCTATAAAATAATAATCTGTTACTTTTTCGGATATTACCCGGTTCAATTCTCGAGTATGATAAGCGAATTTTCGAAAATATTTGAATGCAGTTTTGTTTCTTTAAAAAAATAAAGGTCATTTTCCTATGTAAAAGCATCTATCTTAACGATCAAAGGTCGTTTGACACAAAGTCAGTTTTTCCACCCTGTATAAAATTTATCGACATCACATTGCCCCATCCCTACAAACGTTCTGGCAGCTTTAAGTGAATGTCCAGCGCCGACCTCTCTTACATCTACGACTCAGAACGAATGAATAAAAACATTCTGTTCAAAAATACGACGGCGTTCATTCACATGTTGTTTGTGATATTTTGTCCTAATTTAAACCTTAGAACACACGTGATTCGAGACACAATAGAAAGACAAAAGCAGCGCAACAGCCGGCTGTCGCTTGGTCGTTGAAAGGTGTTATGAATTCCAGATTGGCAGTAGATGATTTACGTAATTCCAACTTAACAACTTATTGAAGAGAAAAGGTTTCTTTTCTAGGTTCAGCCTAATTACTTAAAAACATTTATTTTAGAAGTTTTTTTTAAGTGTTTGCATATTTATTCATATTTTTTATTTGGAAATGATGGCATAATTTTAATTAATTGATTGTCACTCATCACCTTAGCCTTTTCCTAATTATGTTCCTGTCAAACCCTAAGCAGTAACCGGCTGTCGCGATTTTCAGCTCAATGCGGGCCAGTGTTTTACATGGAGTGCTCTCCACAACCATTTTTTAGACAATACAGTACCCCTTGGTGTACTAATAAAATTCTTAAACGTGCGAGCTTCTGACTACTCGTAATGACTGTGGTAAATCTGTAATGACAACCGTGACCAACGGCTATATAAGGTGTTAAAAAAATTACTGGAAGAAAAGTAAGTACTTGTTTAAAATTATAATTAAAAAATATTTGCGGAAAAAGATTTCAAAATAACCAACCCGTTTCGGAGTTAAGCAATATTTTAACTTCGCACATAATTATTGAATATGCGCACTGTACGGTGCACGCGCACCGGCGCGGCGGCGTCGGCGTCACACGCGTGGGTCGTTCACCCCTGCGATGCGACGGTGCGCAAAAAAGAATTTACCTAACTAAATTGTTTTATTTATGTCAAAATATAAAAGTGCTCCAAAAAGGGTGTTTGTTTTTCGATGTCGGGTAAGTGGACGAAGTTCTTGCAGTAAATTTTTTAACACCTTATATATACTTTCCGAGGCAGGGCATTTCACTCATGTGCATACTATTTTACGATCCCTTTCTCAACTTACTGATAAACTTAAGTAAGTTGAGAAAGGGCTCGAGATATAATCAAACTATTTAGTAATCTGTGATATAACGAGGACTCCCAAAGACCACTGCAGCAGACAAAATCGAATACAAGCAATTTAAAAAAGCTATAATTACTCATGCAAAAACTTGCTATAAGTAATACTTTTCGTAAGTGATCAAAGAGCATTAAGAATATGTTTTATTGATAATAAATTGTGTATGTATGAATCAGTATAAAATAATGAACTAAGTAATCGGCAAAAAAAAAACAGATGTGCTCAATATATTATAAAGTTAAAATATGAAGGTGAAGTTATACTACAGGCTGCCATCCAACTATAGCCTTTTATTTTTAGTGGAGCATACGGTGGAGGTATCCGCTTGAGCGGACTATCGTCGTGTCCTTGCATAGGCGATCGGCGAGGGTGACCTCTCACGCCCGGCGCTACTGAATGGGAAGCCGTCGCCTCCTTCTGCGAAGTAGTCATGCTAGAGAAGGAAGCGGCGGGCGCGTGAGGCAGCATCAAGCCCCGGACAGAGACCCAGGCGTAGTCGTTGAGATCGAGTCGCTAGACGACTACCGGCTACCGTAAACGCGGGACTGCGGACCCGCGAGCGACGGGCAGCTCGCCGCCCGACTAGGGCCACGCGCGGCTTAAAAAGCAGTCAGCACGTGACTGGGCCCTCTAGGGCCATTGCCTGCCGGGGTTGCGGAATAGTTCTAATAGTTACCTCGGCCCGAAGGCAGTCGAAGCCAGTAAAAGTCTGACACTCCTTCTAGATTGCATAATTTCCCATCTAAATAAAAGCCTATAAGCCAATCCGCCTAGAGCGCACATCGTGATCAAAACTCGTGTTTTCTCTTTATGAGAAGAAGTCTTTGTCCTGCAGTAGGACAGTAATAGGCTGGTATTGCTACTTACCATTTAAAATCTATTTGTTTCTGTCTAATACTAAGTTAGTAACAGTTCGCTATGCACTATATTGTGTTCAGTGTCCTGTGGCACTTGTCCACGGAAGAGACAAGCGACGGGCGTTTATTACGTAGCACTCCCGTCGCGTCGCTTTAAATGTGTTCTTGGAATTTGTACGGAATATACATATATGGCTGAAAATTCATTCATCTATATAATCAACTAGCTACCTCCATCGTTTTACCTGCTTAGTTATCGTTTTCGTGAGATTTTTGGGATAAAGGACGTATTAGCCCAGTCATAATAGGTAAAAACCGGCCAAGAGCGTGTCGGGCCACGCTCAATGTAGGGTTCCGTAGTTTCCGTCCGTCACAATAAGTGTTCCCACTTATAAGTTAAAAAAAAAGGCTATTTGTTACGTTGACATACTAAGTACGCAGAAACTATTTTGTACTACCTTTTTGTCTTTTTTGTACAAAAACTGTTCTTTCTATCAAGTTCAAAATAATTTTCCTAGAAAGTTCTTATAAAGTTCTACTTTCCAGATTTTTTCCATATTTTTTAAACCTACGGGTCAAAAGTTAGAGGGGGGGGGGGGGGACGCTTTAATTTTTCCTTTTGGAGCGATTATTTCCGATATTATTGACATTATCAAAAACTGATTTTAGTAAACCCCTTTTCATTTTTAAATACCTATCCAACAATATATAACACGTCAGGGTTGAAATTAAAAAAAAAAAAACACTTCCCTCTTTACATATAGGGGGGCTACCCTAATAAAACATTTTTTTCAAATTTTTATTTTACCACTTTGTCAGCGTGGTTGATATACATATTGGCACCAAATTTCAGCTTTCTAGTGCTAACGGTCACAGAGATTAAGCGAGGACGGACGGACAGACAGACAGACATGGCGAAACTATAAGGGTTCCTAGTTGACTACAGAACCCTAAAAAGGGGTCAACCTTGGAATGAAAGATAATAAGCTTTGAATTGGTATGACCAAACACCGCCCAGTGTCACCAGGCACCAGTGCACAATTTTCCCAATAATTAATATATTCTTAGACTTAACTAACTCGTCTACCCACGCCTTTAGATTTCTTCAGTCCTCACTTCAACAGATTTTTCATAAATAATTCAAAAAAGTTTTCAATTAGCAATATTCCAGATGATTCATTGAACTTCGATTCTAAACTTGAAATATTTTATCGCTGACGTGGAATGAATAGTAACAGTTATTTACGTATTCAAATAAATTGAAATAAATTAGGATCACTGATTTAGTATTTCGTTCTGATTTTTTCAATAACAAAGGTATAATGGAATTAATAAAAAAATGTTTGCGCATTCTGGCTTTGTTAACAAAGTCGAAAATAGTAATGGTATTTTGATCTGTATTAAAATATTCATCCTATTTTGTTTACTGTGCTGGCCTATGTATGAAGTTGCAGCAATTTTTTTTGGGGAGTGGAAAATCATCAAATGACTGCTCCGGTCCTGGGTGCGGCGGGAGCGTGTGTCAGACTTTTACTGACTAAAACCTACTGACGTTCCTTCGTTTCTGGTTACTGCTTCGCTCTCGTGGGTCTTAGCGTGATGTTTTATACAGTGCCAATGTGTTATTCTGATAAGAAGCGTATTGAAGCAAAGGTTTTAAAAACCATTCAGTATTTTTTACATGAAAGAGTTACAAACATCCATACATAGAAACCTTCACATTTTTAATATTAAGTAGGATAAATTAAGTAATTAAAAAGTGGTTGATCTGTTAGTCAGGTGGTAAGCAACCCTGATTGCTGAACCGCGTCGACGGCGCGTCAGTGTTCCACGCGCGCCTCAAAGAGAAGGAGTCAGTACAGGAAGGGGCCCAACAGGGCCAACGCCTGCCGGGGTTGCGGAATGTTTATAATAGTTACCGTGACCCTGGAACATAAAGGGCAATCGAAGGAACATGAGTGGGTTTTAGTCAGTAAAAGTCTGACACGCCCTCCCGCCGCACCCAGCACGGGAGCAGTCATTGGATGATTTCCCACTCACCAAAAAAAAAAGCCGGCGGTCGGGTTTGTTTCCCGCCTTTGACAAATCTTACTGAGAATAGTTGTTTATTCGACCTCTGGGTGTAATGTACAGAGTCTGTCTAGTTTAGATGACCGTTTATGAGTTGTCGCATTTTTTTTAATCCGTTAGTGATGTTTTGTGCGTTTGATGAAGTTGTGTAGACCAGGTATAAATAAATTAATGAAGCTGAAAAAACCTATAAGTGCAGTCGCAGAGGGTTCTGTTCTATTATTGAAAAAAAAAACAGCAATAACAAAATTGGTTTGTTGTATGGGAGTCGTTAGAAATATTTATTGTATTTTGTAGTTTAGCATGTTTTGTTATAGCGGTAACAGAAATACATAATAATTATGTAAAAAATGTTCATTAGTTAAAGAGTGTTAACAGACAGACAGCGAGGTTTTAGTAATAGGGCCCCGTTTTACCCTTTCTATGCGGAACTTTAGTAATGACTTAGTGGCCCAAGATTCTAGCATTTAACACTGCCACAAAATCTATTTATACATTCGATTAGAACACTGAATTTCCAAACCAGGACTTTCGAACTATACATATCTAAAAGCTATATAAAATTTTTATGTTTGCAATTTACAATGTCTTTCGACATATAGAGGTTTTCGACTTCATCTTCTTATATTAACTGAGAAAGAAAGCATCGTAATGACTGAAATAGAAATTGCAGACATTCTTGTTACACTTTAACTACAAATAGCTAAAATTCAAGTAACACTTAATTACAACCGCACTGCAACTAAGCGTCTATTTAACAACAATCAGGACACAGACAACCTCTTAAACCCCAAGTCTTGTCGCTTTGTCAGCTTCCTCAAAAGCTCAATAAATATCATCTTCACCCCTCTTTACCTCCTATATATTGCCATTAGATTCCTCCCTCCCTTTATTGCTTCAGAAAAAGGTGCTCAAATTATTGTGCTATGTATAAAATTCGTTTAGTAGGGCGATGTGATGAAATTAGATTACTTGGGGGTTGCTATGGTAACTATGGAGCTTGCGGATTGTAGTAGTTATGTGATGCAGGGTTTTTTTATGTTTATGAATAAATAGGCTGACTTTTTGGGTGGTAGACGCACAGACAAAACTGTTTATTTTGGATGTTTCTTCTTAAAGTTCGGCTGGAAAACAATATCGTTCACTTACAGGGGTAAATTAAAAAAATATAATACCCTATGAAAATAGAGATCATGACTGCAGGTAACGAGTTGATAATTTCAAAACGGGTGAACCGATTTCGATGAAACATGTCTAAGAACCGTTTGTAAATAATTTACTTTCTGCCGTTCTCCTAGCCAAGCTACAGAGTAGCCTAGCTAGAAGAACGGCACTTCACCCACTTGATTGGAGATTTATTAGTATATAATACCCACTTTGTCAAAATTATGAATGTGACTTGTACTACAATCTGTTATTATATGAATAAAGATTATTGTATTGTATTGTACTTTTAAACAAAAATAACGGATATAAAACGGTTCACGCTTCAAGTGTATGTTGCCAGTGTGTCACAGATAGACAGTCGAATTTTTTGCGTTGAGTTCTAAATAAGTAATACATAATTTTCAGTCATTTAGCGCCTGTTCCAAATTCTACTTCTGATTAAAATATCTGGCAGATAAATTCAGACAAAATCGTTACATTTTTGAATTCATTTTGTGGATGAGAACTTTTTCGAGTTTGTGAAAAGGGCCCTTAATCTGTTTACAGAATAAATATAATTTTATCTTCTTTATGTTTCTGAATCAGTAGCTCTTGAAATGTTTTAAATTCGTCTCTGGATTGATATCGCAAGTGGAGCGACGGCGACCACTTCAGCAATCTAGTTGAACTATTTTTAGGAATGTTAGCAGACTGCCAATAATTCTTTAGCTTTATAAAGCTCACGAAATTGTATGCCGAGAATAAATCTTTTACATGAAGAATAAAAAATACGTCAGACGTTTCAAGTGACTTACTTTTTCTAGAGATAAAAAAAATATAAATTCATCCTAATATCTATATTAATACTAGCAGACTTGGCCACGCGTTGCTGTGGTTGTTATCGAATAAAAATATGGTATTTCTTTTAACCAAACTACACACATGTGCCCTTACTAATAATCACTGTGTAAAGTTATATCATGAATAAAGCCTGTGTAACCATACATTTATTGACGTATAAACCTGTCATAACTTTATACAGCGATTATTAGTAAGACCCATGGTGTGCAGATTTGATTAAAATCGGTTAAGTAGATTCATTGCCATTGATTGAAAAAAGTGTCTCAATAATACAAAACTGACTAAAAAGAAAACTCTAGGTTCCATTAATCAATTCAGTGCTGTGCCTTAATAAGACTACCGGTCCCCATGGGCGGAGCAGTCAGCAGAGCGATGAAACGGAGAAATATAATGAGGATGTGTCAGGTAATAGAATTGCATAGAAAATTGCGAGCTGGATTATTATGCATTTCTATCTATACTAATATTATAAAGCTGAAGAGCTTGTTTGTTTTTTTGAACACGCTAATCTCAGAAAGTACTGAATCAAATTGTAAAAATCTTTTCGTGTTGAATAGAAAATTTTGTATATCAAGGTAGGCGAACATTTATATAACATCACGCTAAGAAGTTACCAACGGTGCGGTTGAAACTGCGTGGGACAGATAATTGTCGGAGGTCGTGGGTTCGATTCCCACCCAGGACAAACTTTGTGTGGTAAGCATGATTGTTTGTTCTACGTCTGGGTGTAATTTATCTATAGTGTGTATTTATTTATAAATTATATATGTCGGAGATACAGCATAAAATTATTCTTGATATTATCGATAAAAGTCATCGGTTTCGTGGGCGTCGTCAGGGTAAAATGCGAGCACAAAACAATGTATTCACTATTTCATACAGTTTAATGCCAGTTTTACATGTTAAGAGTCACTGAACGGTAAATAATTCACTATTTCGTCAATTAAACAGTTTTATTTGAGCAGCGGGTTCGCGACACCAATTTATCTTTGCCGCCCAATACACTCCTCCTTCAACCAACCAGCATGACCAACTCGATTTACTCATTCACCAAAACGTCAAACGTTCGCACCACGAATGCGCGCAACTGTTTTTCAAAAATGGCGCCTCGACCCCGCTCAAGGCGAATCCTCTGCTCTCATTGGTCAATTGACGTTCGTGACGCAAAATACAAAACAGCAACTTTAAAGTAATTATTAAGAAATTACACAATATCGAAATGTAACTAATCAAATTAAATAATGTTTAGATTTAACAAAGCGTTTCTGTTAAATATCTTCATCTCGGGTTGAAACCGGCAATCAACTCGTTTCCAACTACAATCCTCCGCCATATATATATATTATATTATTTAAATTATGTATTTAGGAAGAAGAATCTGACTCCTGAAATACAGATATTTTATCTAGCTCTGGAGTCAGGGCTTCATTTAAACTGTAATGAATGTTACGCAAATAAACGATTCTGAAACGATTCACCCACAGTCGATTGTTCCATGAACGGTTAGGCAACAGAATCTTTTAACCATTAACTTTTCACCCAAAGAACGTTTGGCCCATGAACTGTTCGCCAACAGAACGATTCGTCAGTGAATGTTTAACCAACAGAATCTTTTGACAGAGAACGTTTCGCCCATGAACTTTTTCCATACAGCTGCCACCCTCAACTATTGTTACCGGGAGAAACTGGTTGCAATCTGGACTTTAGGGCACCCTGACTCGGATAGGTTAGGTTAGAACTGGTTATTGGTTACTTCTTTATAAACTGGTTATTCATACTATGTAATATTATAAATGGGAAAGTGTGTCTGTCTGTCTGTATGTTTGTCTTTCTTTCACGGCAAAACGGTGCGACAAATTTAAGTGATTATTTAAGTGGAGATAGTTGAAGCGATGGAGAGTAACATAGGCTACTTTTTGTCTCTTTCTAACGCGAGAGAAGCCGCGGGCAAAAGCTAGTTTCTTTATAAACCACCCAGAAGTAGGGCTCCGTCGACCCCGCCCACCCTTGGCCATGCATAACCTCCTCAGTTAAGCGCTACGCTTATACTCTTAGTATGTTAGCAAAAAGTTCATGGGCGAAACGTTCTCTGTCAAAAGATTCTGTTGGTTAAACATTCACTGACGAATCGTTCTGTTGGCGAACAGTTCATGGGCCAAACGTTCTTTGGGTGAAAAGTTAATGGTTAAAAGATTCTGTTGCCTAACCGTTCATGGAACAATCGACTGTGGGTGAATCGTTTCAGAATCCAAATAAACAATTCTTATTCTGTATAAGTATGTGTTAGCTGTCCGAGGATATATTTTTTTCTTCACTACGCCTCGCTCCGCTTCGGTAGAAAGGCAGCCTAAAACAGAACTTCAAGCTAGCCAGTACAAATTATTCCTTAGCCATTCTCTCTGGCCACTCAATGACTGCGAATTTATCTCGATATTGCCAACGGTTGCTATGCCAACCGACTCTGAGCTATCGCCTAACTGCGATTAACAAACAGAGGTGTCATTTCCTTGTAACGATGTGTGGCTAGTTCACACGGGGTGAGTTAGGATAAGGTTGGGTTCAGACAATATTAGTAACAGGAGTAGTAGTTTTTGGGTATTATAAAATAAATGACTATTTAAAAAAAAACTGTTATGAATCTGTTATGTATAAGTTAGATTAATTCTGTGCCTCCTGTGAAGTATAATAGTTAAAAACCTTTACATTACAGGAAACCACAACAAGTTTCAAAAATCTAAATTAAATACAGCGAGGAATATTGTCATCGCTAATCGTCAAATCGGGGATTTGCTGCCTATAAACACAGTGAACCACTTAATATCTACTGGTACATTAGCTTATTTGCCATCCAATTATACAACAAAACAACAGAGGCCAATAAAATTACTACATAGATTTTGTGCAATTTTCCCGCTGCGGGCGGATTAATATGATTTTGTTTCATTTTGGATTCAGTATTATTTTGGCAGAATTAGCTAAGATATGACAATGATTGTTAATCTCACCGATTGAGAGCTTTATTAGTGTGAGCCTCGCAAATCCATGATTTGGTGCAAAGCTGATATACAAAACTGCCGGCATTAAATAGTGGCTTATTTAAAATTACTGAATTATTTGTGATTACTATTCCCCCATTACAAACCCAAGTAGTTTCTAAAATATTGTACTCCAAAAAATCTGTCCTGCAGCTCAACGACTCCTCAACAACTCCTCAACAACTACTTACTATCCTTACCTGATCCCCCAATTTGTACTACACCGGTGTGACCCAGCTCTTTTCTATTTAGTAGCTTCAATTATCAAAATAGCGTTCATCAATAAATTGGCTATACAACACTTAAATATTTTTTCGCCTCAGACCAGCTGTTTTTAAATTTGAGCGTTCAAGTAAACAAAAAACTATAATAATATAATAACACAGTAAACAAAAAACATAAATATAAAAAAATTTAGGTAGACATAGAGATCGCTATTCTGCAAATCATCTAAATAGTTTTCAAGATATTGTACTCCAAAAATGTTGTTATGCAGTTTTAGCACTCCTCGATACAACTCACTATCCTCCCCTGAACCCCCTCTAACCCCCAATTTGTACTACATCCGTGTGAACCCAGCTCTTCTGTAGTTAGTAACTCCATTTATCAAGATCATATGCTCGGAGCCCGGCTTGGTGAATGCAATTTTAGCCCAAATTGGGCCCGATCGACCCCGATACATAAGCACGGAATTTCATAGGCATCTGATAAATTTTGTTGATTATAGTATGAAAGCTGACGCAATATCCGAGAAATTTTGATGACATGCTTTTGAACAGGGCTGGTTTGTTGTTTGAAGCGTTTGGAGTGGATTTTTTTGAGGTTAATTACATTTTGATGTAAGTAAGGACCATAATTGTATGTTTAGGTGTGATAATATGTAAGCCAGGTTGGACTTATAGATTGTAATGCACTTATGGAGAACTAACACTGCAAGTACTAACTACGGACAGAATTTGTTTATTACAAGATCCTGCCGCCTGTATAATGACCTCCTTAATACTAGTGTAATAATGTAGGCATTTTTTACCTTTGTCTACCCAAATTTAAAAAAAAAAATTAACGATTGTTTGGTTCCTACTCCAAAGTAGTCGTTTGTATTGATAATATTTTAATACATTTCCTTATTTTTTTTTTTACTAATTCAGTTGCATTCATGTTATTTTTTCGTTTCTGTTGTTGAGTCTGTGTTTTGTATTAATGTGGAAACTTTTTTGGATATTGTGTGGTTTATTTTGTATGTGTTTCTTTTTTTATTGTATCTGTTGGTTTCCCAAATAAAATAAAATAAAAATGGATTGTAATGTAAAAACATTCATCGCGAAAAAAAAGTGAAAAGGTGAAATTGGTCTTATTTGTGAAAATTTGCTCCAAAATGACAGACTTTTAAATATATGCACGGTTAACAAGAACTGGTAGTCATTTTAAAAACGTTGTTCATATCAGTCAGTCCTGTTTTTAATAAATTTCTATGAAACCTATTCAGGTTTGGTTGACGTGTTGACATGTTTAAATTAGACATTTAAGATGTATAATCTTTTGTGCTATGTATCGTCTACTGACTCTCTAACATTTCAAAAAACGTAAAATATTTATGAATCTCTACTAATTTATACAGCTGTTTGTTTAAAAGCGTTATTTCAAGAAACTACTAATTCAATTTGAATTTTTTTTTATAGCTCATTTACTTTCATTTTATTACGTATATCTTTTAATAATTTGTAACTTTTCTAATAATTAAATTTTTTTTTACTTTATATTTGCAACTGCCATCATATCATATCTCTGCACTACCGATGGTTGACTGGTAGAGAAAGCCTACATTTTGTGCATAAAGTGTAAATAAATAAATAAATAAATAAAGGATATTTACGATCATGCTACAACTTACGGGAACGGAGTAGTAACCAAAATGTGATGGAAACCGCGGGGGACAGCTAGTCCGTACTAATATTATGAATGCGAAAGTAACTCAGTCTGTCTGTCTGTCTCTTCTTCACGCCAAAACCACTGAATCGATTTGAATGACATTTGGTACAGATATATAGTCTGGGACCCGAGTATAGTTTTTATCCCGGAAATCTCCCGGGTACGGGAACTATGATTCCGCGGACGAAGTCAAAGCAAAAGCTAGTAAATTATAAAATCGTTTTGAGCATGCGAATTATATGGTTGTGCTTTCATTGTATGTGAAAAGGCTTTATCCAGCTAGGATTTATTATTATACGTATACCAACAGGATGTTATTTAATATCCTGGTATAACTATATAATATGTATTTACATAATAAACACGTGTATCATTAAACTTGGCTTATATACAGCCTAAATACTTATGGGATCTCATGTTTATAACAATTTACAATACACAGTAATAATTACATTTCTAAGAATCGTAAATAACAACTTAGGTGATTACTTTTCTAAGATTTTTACTGTTTTTCTTTCGTGAATAAACAACGTGTAACTAGTCAGAATTTTTCTTAGTATTGCTGAAAAATCTTCATCTTTGAAATAATATTTAGTCGTGAAACAAAGTCTGTAAATTGGGTCGACTTCGAAGAATATGGTAAAAAGTAAAATTAAGTCTTTAATAGAATTTATACGTGTTTATTAATTTATTGCCCTTACTAATAATCGCTGTGTAAAGTTATGCAATGAATAAAGCCTGTGTAACCACACATTTTTTTACGTATAAACCTGTCATAACTTTATGCAGCGATTATTAGTAAGGCGCTTAGTATTTATACGGATTTATATCAGATATTTTTTAATGGTGATTTTTGAACAATACAGACAAGGGTTTTTATCAAAATATATTTTTAGTTTATTCAACAGAACAACATTTCAATTAAGAGGCATGTTAAATTACATTTTGTTAAAAAGTAAAAAAAATATATGGAAAGGGTTAATCACTACGGCTGTCAGCATTTTTTAACGTTTTGACAGCTCTTCCATACTACCTATCTAATATCGTAACAATAATAAAATCGTAACAAAGTCGAAGCTCTACATTATTTTTTATTAAATAAATAAATAAATATCTTAGGACAACTCACACACGGTCATCTGATCCCAAACTAAGCAGAGCTTGTGTTGTGGTAACCAGACAACTGATATACATACTTATATACTTTCTAAATACATACATATTATAGATAAATTACACCCAGACACAGAACAAACAATCATGCTCATCACACAAAGTTTGTCCTGGGTGGGAATCGAACCCACGACAAAAATAAATAGGTAGGTGCTAGCTGTTCCTCGCGTTACGTTAGGTTTTTGGTTACTGCTTCGCTCCCATAAGACATAGCGTGATATTATATAGCCTATGTTAATCGTTGACAATGTAGCTTTCGAATGGTGAAAGAATTTTCAAAATCAGTCCAGTAGTTTTTGAGCCTAATCATAATATTAGTATAGACAAATACCAAATTCATATTCATTATCATTTATAGTGCGTGCAAGTAGTAATTTCAATAATATGTGTAAACTGCATGATTTTGATCCTTTCCTAACAAGTGTGTCCTCGGCCAGAAAGTACATGAGCCTTGACTTCTTTAATTAAGTTTTTGTCTGTGCTAGCTTTTATTCTACAATTGTGTAAAGTAAATTAAGTTAAGGTTTGCTAATTTCCAGCCTCCTGGTGTATTGTTTAACGGTGTTCACACTATTTTTTTTTAATCCGGTTCTAGAAGTGAAGACTTTTAATTGGCTGTCAGTCCCACACTCTGTTTTTTTCTGTATATTTTAGCTGTAAGTCTTCCATGTTTTCTAAATAAATAAATAAATATTCTACAAATAAAGTTTTGTCTGTTTGTTTGTCCAGAATCATCTAAAAAGTAGCAGCTAAGTTCACTAACCACTAGATTATTGTTTCAATTGATTCCTAGTATCTGGTATCCATACTAATATTATAAATGGGAAAGTGTGTCTGTCTGTCTGTTTGTCTTTCTTTCACTGCAAAACGGAGCGACGGATTGATGTGATTTTTTAAGTGGAGATAGTTGAAGGGATGGAGAGTAACATAGGCTACTTTTTGTCTCTTTCTAACGCGAGCAAAGCCGCGGGCAGAAGCTAGTTATAATATAACGATCAAATATCAAAACTTTTTCTCAATCCAGTCTTCAGAAGTTAAAAGTTTAAAGACTGTTAATAATGGTTACCTACTGAGTTTCCATTTTGTAACGACAGTTCTCATTTATTACCTACTAGCTTCTGCCCGCGGCTTCGCTCGCGTTAGAAAGAGACAAAAAAGTAGCCTATGTTACTCTCCATCCCTTCAACTATCTCCACTTAAAAAATCACGTCAATCCGTCACTCCGTTTTGCCGTGAAAGAAAGACAAACAGACAGACAGACAGACAGACACACTTTCCCATTTATAATATTAGTATGGATCATCTCAGAAATTGAGTGGACGCTTTAAATAGCTAGTTTTAAGTGTGAAAAATTTGGTTTTCCGCTTGGAAATGTAGGTAATTAACTAAATTATGTGTCGATATATTATACTAGAGAGAAATGAAATAAAAAAATGCGAGTTATCAACACTAGTTTGTTATTCACTATTCTTTACTATTATTATTTTTGTCAAGTAACATAGAAATTGCATGCCACTTAAATAGGAATAATTTTTTTTACTCGTCATCATGAGCTCGCGACTGCTGGACATAAGCTTCTCCTAAGACAATACACTTCAAATGATTTTATAGAACTTTATATACAAAGCTCCTAATCTCTATATTTTCTTTCTTTCTTCACAAAGAGTCTCCCAGTTTCATGGACCAGCGTACATCAGCCAGTAAATTCATCATTTTGTAGCCTATACTGGATAGTTTATCTACAATGAGTTGCAGATAGAAGTAGGTCAGTAACCAAAGATAGAATCACTATATTATTTCCTACATATTCTCTCCTATTCCAAACCAAACAATAGACTAAAAACAATTAATTATTGACCATATCCCCGCGTCAGATGTAGCACACCCCTCGATATATCACCGACGTCACAGCCCCTGATTAATATATATCGTGAAAAACACGGAGGAAACACAGAATAAACTACCGTTGTTATTAGATAAACAAATTAGTCTAGTTATGTTGATGTAGCAGGAAAAGGAAGGCCCAATTAGGAGGTATAAATTAATAATAATAATATGAACATATTATTGTACGTTTGTAGGACAAGCGTTTCTTGTAACTAAGGCAATTAATCTCGGCGCGGGATCATAGCGGATTAGTGATTTTGATCTTATATTTATTACTAGCTTTTGCCCGCGACTTCGTCCGCGTGGAATAATAGTTCCCTCTTCCGGGGCATTTCCGGGATGAAAACTATCCTATGTCCTTTCTCGGTACCCGGACTATATCTGCTCCAAATTTCATTCAAATCGGTTCAGTGGTTAGGGCGTGAAGAAGAGACAGACATACAGACAGACTGAGTTACTTTCGCATTTATAATATTAGTACGGAACTACGGATAAGTCTAGGAATTTTTACGAGGGTTTTAAGGTGTAAACATTTCTTGAATAAAAATGAATAAAAAATATCTTGGGATAACTTACACGCGGCTATCTGATCCCAAACTAAGCAGAGCTTCTACCTTGACAGCCAGACAACTAATAAACTTCTATATATATCAAAGAAAGTCGTGTTAGTAACACATTTTATAACTCAAGAACGGCAGAACCGATTTGGCTGAAAATTGGTGGGGAGCTTAGGACCAGGGGACGGACATAGAATACTTGATATCTTTTTTTTTAGTAACCAAAAATCTAAATCGCGTTATATACGCGGGTGGAACCGCGTGGGAAATTTAATATAATTTATAAATTCATACACTTTATAAACAAATTACACGCACCGAACAAACAATTATGCTGTGAAAAATCTCCAGAATACGAGAAGTGCCCCCTTAAACAGTGGCCTAACAGTGAACTACATGGCAATACAATACTAAATCATTTATTCTGCAAATTCATCTTTACTTTTTTTAACTTACTTAAAAACTAAATCTTCAAATAAACTTAATACATTTCACAACTGCCAACAAACTCCAACTGTCAATCTAACCAACTCCCAACACTCCAAAAGTATCTCCAAATGGTTTAATTAAAATGCCCTCTTTGACCTTGACAAAGCCTTTGACTGTGCAAAACTATTCCGTCTTGAATGTTGACCCAAAATATTCTGCTAGCCTCAAACGATGCCTTCTAAGAAGTCTTAAACTTGGAAGTTTGGGAACTAACACGCATATTAAGATGTTACCAGGCCAACTTTGTTCGTATTTTGGCTCCGCCATTAATCTTCATCTCAGAAAGGATACGTGTCATGCTCTTTTCAAATAGGAGGATGTTTGGTTGGAACTGGTAATGTTTGTGGTGTGAAGGCTTATTATGAGTTGTTTTGTTGTTGCTTTTTAGGGTTCTGTTTCTTTATATATAACCTTTGCAGGATCTTTTCGTTGTACGGCTAATTTTCTGTGAAGACTATTTCAAGAATGCTTGTAGAACATAATAATGTTTCTAGCCTTTTCCCGAATATGTTAAGGTTGACTTCCATTCTAACCGGTTTCAGCTAGAATTTTACGTGTAGGTAGTGACTTGTTATGAGACCTCCACAACCCGGTTATTGCGAAACTCACATTGGTCAGCAGTCAGAAGACAAGAAATTACATTTACTTTAAATGTAATGTTTTGTCTTCTGACTTCCCGTAGCGGCTCTTAAAGATTTATGGATGAATTGATGCACGCTTTTCGAGGCATAGGATGACGGTAACGTCCTAGATAAAATTTGAAAGTACGTGTGAATTGATAGAGTCACATTGATACTGACATGCGCCTTAGACATAATGCAAATCACCACACTGACAAAAGTATTTTTATAAGCTGTCTAAACTATTCATCATTCAGTATTAAACATCTCGCTACTATCTAAGTACTTCAGAGACAATTTTCAAACCGTTTCACGCCGTCCTACACGTGTCTCGTCACCACATTACACGTACACATATTACACACACACACACCCTCACGTCTATCTCTGTAATATCCAGTAAATAAATATCTTTTCGTTTACAGGTTATTATGAAAACGTACGCTGCGGGGCGCTAGCGTAAAATATGGGTGTTTCTAACAGTTTTCTAATATCTGCTCCACTTCTAACTAGAAGGGGGTCGTGACGACCTATATTTTAAACATCTCTAGTAGTTTTATGAGATCACTTGCTGTTCCACGTGGTTTTACTCGCGTTTAGATCATTGGCGACATCTTTTTTCAAATTAGTTTATTTATTCGACACTCTTATTAAGTTGGTCTTTGCTTAGAACGAAGACTCTCTACACTCCTATCTTAATCTTGCTGACGTCACATAGTAATTAGTACACCTCTAGTATCGTACTAATCTAGAACACACTATAAACAACACTATTTTGCCGTCCAGAAACAATTATAACATCCTTATTACAACTGTATAAGATCTATCCCGACAGCAAAATCAAATTTGTACAGGCGACTCATTTCAGTTTTAGACAAGGTTTTCACGAGCTTGAGGCAAGCTAAAATAGTCTTTATTACAAGGCATTAAGGTTTTAGATAAGTGTATTAAAAAATGGTTTTAGTTTACAAAAGACAGGGTAGTGTTTGTAAGACAAAGAAAATGGTTTTTCTTCGAAATGTCAGTAGTGTATTAAGAAGTTCTTTGTAAGACAGTGTCTTGTTAAGTAGTTAGGAAGTTTTAACGTAATAACTAATGGTCGTTAGTTCGATGCTCGGGTCAGTAGGTCTTGCACGAGCGAGCTTACTTTAACGTATTCTATAAATTTAAGAATTGTTATTTTTTCGAACTGTGTTCGCGTTTTCACCTGCTGTTTTTATTAAAAAATGACGGGCCTGTTGGTTTAGTGGTTAGTGACCCTGACTGTAAGCCGCAGGTCGTGGGTGCGATTTCCACCCAGGACAAACTTTGTGTGATGAGCATGATTGTTTGTTCTGTCTCTGGGTGTAATTATCTATAATATGTATGTATTTATGAATTATTTAAGTATGTTTATCAGTTGTCTGGTTACCATAGTACAAGTTCTGCATATTTTGGGATCAGATGGCCGTGTGTGAGTTGTTTCAGGTTATTAATTATTATTATTTATTTAAAATTTAAAGTTCAAGGCATTTATTTCACTTAGCCCGTCATCTGGCGATTGGTATAGTTTGTCGACCAGGCCAGTTGAGTGAACCACAACCGTAGCACAGATAAAACAATAAAATAACATTGATCATAAGGGTCAATTTCGGGTGACAGTAATGACACCTGACATTAATGACAGTTGTCAAATTGACATTTCGCCAGACCACAGGATAGACAATTTCCACAAAGGCAGTTCATTAAGAGTTGAAGTTGAAGTCAAGGCCCTTTAGAATAGGCGAGACGACGAAAAAAAAGTAATTAGTCCGTCAGTAAGATTATTAAAAAATTTTGGACACGTATTTTTTCTTTTTTCTCGTAAACGAAAAATGACAACGATACAGTGCGTTGAAGTTGCGCGTGACGTCACGATCAGATACAATTTTTGCAGCACGGTGACGTCAAAAGCCCCTATCCGGAATTTTGTTGCTCTTTATCTTTTTATTATTTTGATCAAGCAAAAAATACGTGTCCCGTATTTTTGGCAGATCTACAAGACGGACTAAACAGAATGCCATTTTTTTTATGCTGTCGTCATCCCTATTGTCAAAGCGTCAAACGTCAGTTCTTCAGAAAGTTGAAGCCAGATGCTTGTTCTTAAACTTAGATCTCTATGGTGTTATACAAGGAAGGAACTCCATGGACCCTCTTTTAAATCATCAAGTTTTACAATATCTTTGTTACATCATTCTGATTAAATAATAATAACACCAGCCTATAATAGTGTCCCACTACAGGACAGAACATTAATCACCATGCTTGTTCAGTGCGACTTGACGATATTAGATTTACATTCATTTAGTCCAGGGGCCCTAGTCTGCTATTACAATCGTGTCTAAATGACCAGTCATCGGCCGGAAATTTGACAACTTTGACAGTTTTTGTATGGGAAATGTGTCAAAAGTTTAAAGTTACACGTCAAAAATCGATCATTAAGGCCCCAGGCTTCCTTACATGTTTTCCTTTACCGATATCTGTGATGTCAAAGATAAACATTAGAAACTACATATGAATTAAAAAAATCACATAAGTAGCATTTTGATTAACTATAAAAAATAGCACTTCAACAAAAACCTAAACCAAATAAAAAATACACATATTAAAACAAATAAAAATAACAGATTTTGGACTATCGAGAGACCATTTAGATGATCAACCGTTTCAAACTAAGCAAATATTGATATGAAATGAGTATTTTTAATTAAAAATCCGCCCAATATTTATTACGTTTATTTTGCTCACTCGTGCGAGGCCCTCGAGTAATTAAATTTACCGGTTAACAACGTGAAAATGAAGTAGAAATAATAGTTACGTAAGCTTAAACTTTGTATTTGCATTGGACAACTAAAAAGTACTTTTACAACGAAATGAGTCTAGTTCCCTTTTGTAAAAGCCTTTTTTTATTTTATTTTTTGCTCTTCGTATGCAGAAGAATCGTGGCGTCCGCTTCTTATGTTAGAGGACGTGGGTTCGCATCCAGGCATGTACCATTTCGACTTTTACAAATCGTTTGTACTTTTTAAAGTAGGTATATCAGCTTGCACATCATTGACATCTCGTACCTCGGAAAGCGCGTCCACCTTTTCTATCCAAAAATTTATCCAATCATACCTCCACACCCAGTAACTGGTTTGTGGAGGTCTGACGGACCCAGCTGCTTCAGCTGAGTCCGTTTATATTGGTAACAGACTCTGCTGCAGTTAATAAAAGCTTGGAAGATAAAAAAAAATATGGAAATAACAGTAACGAAAATTGGCTTAATGGTAAAGAGGATATAAGAGCCGAGTCACACCGGAATGGCAGCGGCCGGCAGCGACGCGGCGAGCACTTTCAGTGTGAAATATTTTTAAACTTTAACTACATACTTAAAAGGCCAGTATCGCTTGAAATACTTTAAAAGGTCGCGAGGCCGCTCGCGGCACCGCGAGCCGGTAAACTCGTCTAGAAGATAACAGGCGCGCGGGGCCGCGAGGCCGCCGGCGGCTGCCATTTCGGTGTGACTCGGCCCTTAAACTTACTTAGTAACTATTTAGTAATTTGTGCTTAAACTTAGAATAGTGGGTGCGATTTTTGAGCAATCCTCGTGTCTTCTGAGAATAAAGAGATTCCTTTGCCCAGTAGTGCCCTGTAGTGGAACAGTAATTGGCTGGCTTTATTAATATTAATTGCTGTGTGTGTACTCATCTGATCTAAGAAAGCCGGTCTGGTAGTTTAGCTTCGAAAAGGAGGTGTTCGTTTTCTGGCCCAAACTTGTACCGAGGTACAAATAACTAATAAAATTCCTCCCAATAATTTGTGTTTTTAGCAGTATTTAAAATTCTTTAACCAATATATATGCCCAAAGGGTCGATAACGACCCACACATACTCAAGGTAATTAAGTGATTGTTTATGTAGTTCTTTTAACACTTGAGATCAGCAATGACGCGCGATTCGAAGCTTGACAAACATCCCTTTGTTCTTATCTACCATCGTTCCATTTTGTGTGAATATGAGAAGTTATTTTAGTACTTTGAAATTATTACCAGCCAAATTTTGTCGTTGAGTGCACGCTTCCCTATTTACGAATGTAAATATTTTTTTATTTGTCTATACGAAAATATTTTTTGCAGTTAATTTATATTGACGAGTAACTAAATAATCATAATAAATAATCAAAATTACAATTAGTCATTATTACAATAGTTATAATCAAGAGCAAACTTGGTTGGGTCGTTAACGACCCTTTGAGCACATATATGACCTATTGATATTTATATAGGAGTTCACCATATGCTCAACACTTTTGAGATTTTTGATGAATTGGAGAGGGTTGCTGAAGAAATACAGTTGATGAAATAGATATTTATATTAGATCCTCTAAATAGTGACCAGAATTCAGAACTGAACTCTGGAGACGAATGATGTAATGATTCAGATCGGTTCAATTGAGCTTAACTTCAGGCACATGCTGAATTAGTCATAAACAGAAGACAGCTAGTATCTGAAAGTAAAAAAGACGAGGAAAGTGAAAGCGAGCCAGCTAGACCAAGAACTTCACAATCCTCTAAAAGAAGAAGTCTCTGTAAAAAAACCAGCAAAACCAACAGGAATAGGGAAAGAAAAAAATTGTGCCAAAAAGATTGCCATAATTACATTACATAACAGGTACAAGGAAAGAGTAGAAAAGCAGTGAAAAGCTTGATGCCAATGTAGGTACCCCTGATGGCAATGCTATAGCATAAAAATGGTATAGGCCAATCATGTTATAGCTTGTGAATGTAACTGTAAACAAAGCTACCCTTTTGGAAAAATCTCTAGGCAGCTTTGTGGACACTTTAGAACGCTTCTCGTGAGATTTGGAATGCCACGGAACAAGCCAGGTCCCTCATGCCCATCAACATCATGACAAATAGCGTCTGCAGTTAGCTATTTTGAAGCAGATAATATGATAATTACCCGACAAAAAAGAAGGTGGTGTGCTGTGTGTAAAAAATAAGACCATAAAAACCTGTAAAAAGTGTGAAATTCTATTACTTATCAAATGTTGTGCTAATTATCATCATAAATTGTAATAATAAAGTTTTTTTATTAAGTTTATTTCACTTTGATACGACATGTTTGAAGTTATTTATTTAATAGCCATAGGACTGGTATGTGCCCAGTGGGTCGTTAGTGACCCACCATGAAAAACCACTTTCCCATTTCTTTTTCACAAAAGTGATATTACAGATATGTTTTTATATATACTTACACTAATATATCAAAAAATTACAAAATTCGGGGTAAATAATAATTACGGGCATATATGGGTTATCACATAGATTTAGAAATAAAAGAATATGAAAAAAAGCTGCCTCACGTCGTTACTGCGTAAAAAGAAACGTTCATGAGAGCGTTGACAGCTGTTAATCTGTTGTTTTTTGTTTGTTTGAATGACAATTGACAGCAGAATAAAACTATCGGCCTTGATTTGGTGCCCTGTCTTTTTGTCCGGTAGATAACCAAACGCAAAAAAATGATATGAATTGTGAAATAAAAGCATTTTTGGAAATACTTTTTTCTGTAATAATTCACGACAAATGTAACTAGAAAAAATACTATCTGCAACACAGTAAAAAACCTTAATAATACATTTTTAGGTTAATACAATGAAGCAACGAAACGCATTATCGAAGGAGTAAATCATGACATTGCCAGACTGAAATTCTTGGGTAGCAAGTTTTTAACATCTTCGGTCGACAATATTGCAGGTGGTACAAATGCGCAAATAAATCCAATATATTTTTTTTTCAGATTCTACGATTTTTTTCACGTAATTTGATAATTTTTTTGTTGAGGTACACGCCTGGGCCAAAGTTGTAGGGAAAAAGAAACACCTCCTTTCTAGAGCCTCTAGTCGGATTGGTATTTATTTTATATGAAAGCTTAACTTATAAGTAGCAGTATAGGTTAAATAACAACTCGCTAAGATCTACGACACCAGAGCAGTAACTAAAAGACACGTACAGCTAGCAAGTTAAATAAACAAACCCGAAGGAAAAGTCAAAAACCTTAGTTTTTTCCGCCATCGCGACCCTTAAACCTCTCAACACAGGAAAACGAACGCAATGTAGAAAGAGCTGCGGAAGACAAAGCATTATAAATCACTCCCTATCACCCCCCACCACTTCACCCCCCCCCCCTTTTCATCCCCGCACATAATGATGGCACTTTAATAGTGGAAGTCTAATTGAATAATTCAGTACATAGTAGGGTGGCCAATAAATCTGAAGGCTGTGAAATACCAACCGCGGATTAGCGTGAGCGGTAAAACTTGGATTAATTGGCTGTCTGTTACACCGGAGTGTGTTTGGATATTTTTATTCTTATATTTTTAGCAGAAAACTTTGCAGGGGTTATTGTACCTTGTCGTTATAAATGCGGACGAAGCTGGTGGCAAATTCGGTGATATTACAAAGAAGTAAAGATTGTTGAATATATTTTTTTTGAATGTAGCAGATATTATTATTTTAATTTTGTATAATAGCAAGAAACACTTTTAAAATTAAAAAATAATCATCCAGTTAAGATGAGTCTTGGATTGTGTATTATTTTAACTATGAAACCGAAAATCCGCCTTGAGCAAGCGATCGAAATTTCTGCTTCTTTCTATGCTTGAAAAGCGGTCTTATCCTTGCAGTGACAACTTCAATTAATTTTGAATAATAATGGTTTCTAGCTTAGCTTACGTGGATTTTGAATTTCCATCCACTATTATACCCCAGTACTGGTCGAATTTCCAAAAATCCATTCTTAATGGCTCTTTTCAAAGCATTTTTTAGTTACTCTTCACAAAGAACTCAGTTTCAGATCTCTAGGACAAGGGGATTTGGCTATGCCTTGATATATCAACGACAGTCCGTCAATTTACCATTTGATTTATGTAGACCAGGGGGCCTAGACAAGTGGCATTGTAGAATAGATAGCGAAAACGAATAGGTTGTCAAATGTATGGAATTGTCATAAGCTTTCGCTAAATAATTTGACATCTCCATACATTTGACAATCTATTCGCTTCCACTATCTGGTCTACAATGCCACTTGTCTAGGGGGGCAGGGGTTCTCAAAAATTGCGCTGTGGCGCCCTGGTGCGCCGTAAAAAGTGTAGAGGGGTGCCATGATCAAAAACTCTTTTTTTTTCTTCTTTTTTTTTCTATTTGCGCATTACTAGCTTTTGCGGAAAATCACGTCAATCGGTCGTGTAAGACAAACAGACAAAAACACACACATTCCCATAAAAACTAAATTTCATATTGTTGACGTTATAATTTTTGTTTACCTAAACTAACTACTATCATTGTGGGCACCTACTTCTTTCGACTGCATTCTGTCAAATAGTGGACTAGGGCAGGGCAGTATGACAAAATATTAAATTAACTAGGCCACGGTTCAAAATATTGGGAACCCCTGATGTAGACTGAAAGTAAGTTTTATCAGTATGTTTGTCTCCATTCCATTTATTCTCTACCTTCTCAGTTCCTCAAGAGTACCTCCTAGTTAGTCACACACAAGTTACACTCTTGCCATAAGTTTGTGTGCACTTACGTCATTTAGAACTTGTTCCTCTGAGTATTCAAGATTACTCAGTAACGAACTGAAAGTTTCTAGTATTCGCGAAGAAAGGACTGCCGGTGCCAACTGAAAATGGACTGTATTATCATAATATTTGCTGTTTTTGTTGCGAAATTCGTTTATGTTGACTGTCAGACTTGAACCTATAATACTGGTGTTGTTTTGGTACATACTAGCGTAGATTTTATATATCTAAACGTATAGATTCAGTTAAGTAAACTGATATAAATATAGTTGATTGTCCATCCCACCAAGGCAAGAGCGTGATACAATTTTAACATTAATTTTACCAAATTAATAAGATAGTGAAGATAATGTAATAAAAATAAACTTCAGAAACACCAAAACAAATTACAGAAAAGAAAGTATTGGCCACGACTAATTTAAGAACGGTCGGTAACGGTAGGCTTTTACCGACCAAGCGACAGCCGGCTATTGGGCTGCTATTGTCTTTCTATTCTGTCTTGAATCACGTGTGTTTAAAGGTTTAAAGGTAAACTACCTTCATTTTTTAAAAGAAACATATAATATACTAGCTTCTGCCCGCGGCTTCGCTCGCGTTAGAAAGAGACAAAAAGTAGCCTATGTTACTCGCCATCCCTTCAACTATCTCCACTTAAAAAATCACGTCAATCCGTCGCTCCGTTTTGCCGTGAAAGAAAGACAAACAGACAGACAGACACACTTTCCCATTTATAATATTAGTATGGATATGGATGAATTTAAAGATTTTATAAAACGTGTCTCACCTTTTGTCATTAAAACTTATCATCCTGTATGTTGGCCTGACCTCATAGAAATATTCAGGCTAAATTTTAAAGATATCTATGCAGTAATTTTTGAGTTTATCTCGGAAAATCATACAGGCAATCATAAATAGACAGACAAAAATTCTTGCCTAGGCATCGGTTGTAGAACATCAAGTATTCTTTATAAAAAAAATCAATGTACTATTCGTTTTTCGTTTTCTTTGGGACCCTGCAATTCAACCAACAAATTCGCAACAGTGTAACAGTCAGCCAGTACAAGCTTAACCAGCGTTTTACCTCTTGAGTTATTGAAGCATTTACAGGTGACGCACTGTGTCGGAAAGCCCGGGTTTGTCTGCCTTCTATTTGTTAGCGTAAACCGTAAACGGTCTAATATATTATTGCGCCGTGCTCCTGATTTTAAAGGGACTTAGCTGTGTTTGGAGGATTAAGTTGCCAAGCAATTGAGGTGGGGATTCAATTGCACTGCTATTTTGTTTTGTTTTTTTTTTGTTGAAGTTGGTTAGTGAAGGTCTTAGTGGAGGAGTTCTATTGTTGGTTTTGTGGTTAGTGACCTAAGTGACCTAGTATGATTGTTCGATCTGTGTCCGGTTACCAGAGTATAAGCTCTACAATTTGTTACACAGATAATTTGGGATCTGTTGGCCAAGTGTGAGTTGTCTCCGGATATTTGGACAATGGATTTGAACAATTTTAAATCTTCACTATATTTTCTCAAACCAATGGAAGTGACGTCCAAGATAAAATAATTTTAAAGTCATAAATCGTTCCGCTCAACATTATTTTAGAAGCAGACCCCTCAGCCACTGAACCAACACGACTTACCAGCTAATAAAAAAATATTCCATAAATTAGTTAAAAAATTTACGCTTCAAAGCTCCAAGCTATGCTTTACTTTCCAACTGAAAAGAGGACACAAATTAGCAATCCACGACCTTAATTTCCAAGGTAAAATTACTTAAAACACCAGAGAAATATCTCGCTAAAGTTTCTATCTAAAACTTAAACGTTTAAAAATTACAAAAAAACCGTTACCGTTTAAACGGAGGCCGGGGGTAACTGGACTTAAACGTTAACTGGGAAGAAAACCGCCCGGAAAATACCCCGGACTTTTAAAATGTAGATATTACCTATATATAAGTATTTTGCACCTTCCAGTTTTAGGGATGGGAATGAAACTATCGATAATTTTTGTCGATGATTTTGAATTTATTTATTAATTTTTATTTATCACTAGCTTTTGCCTGCGACTACGTCCTCGTGGATATTAAAACTTCCACTATAAAAATATATAATTGAAACCATCTACTATATTACCCCTTTTGATTTCTGAGTGGATACTAACTCTTCACAAAAAACATACCCTTTAAGTTTCATGCCTCTAGAGCATCGAAATTACCATCTTATTTATGGAGATAAAGGTAACCTAAGAGGTCATTACTGCTTACTGGCATTTGCAATTCCAGAGAAAGATGATATGTCTCATGTGCCTGTATTTGTACCAGCACCCATACCAGCAAAATAGACATGGTTTGCAAATAGCTCGACAACTCCTTAATGCGAAAATTACTATATTTGCCTGATAAGCTTGTGTTTGGATAATTGAAAAACACCTGTGTCCGCAAAAACTCGACATTCATATGTTTATCGTTTATAGGTAACTTTTGCTTATTCGCTGTAAAACCATTTAGATACGCTCTTGGGCTTATTTTCGTAATTAATTTACTTTTGCTGTCGAAAAGGCTTTTGACTCTTTTCATGACCCAAAGACTGGCTTTTATTTTGGCCAGAGGCTTAGCTTTGCCATCCAACATTGCAATGCTGCCAGCCTATTGGGCACTTTACCGGATGACAGCGATGTGGAGGAGTTTTTTGATGCAATTATATTTTAATTGTAGTGTTTTCCTTTTTATTAAGTTTAGTAATTCAGTTTGTAAATATTGTATTAATTTATTGTTGTGCGTAATTTCAAAATTTTTCTAAATCATCGAGAAAATAAATCTGCGATTGCTTTAATCCTGTATGGAAATAGTTTGTTTCATCAAAATTATTTCTACGCTTTTTCCAATTTATAAAACTGTTTAGAATGTGTCGAATAAAACTGTTCATATCGATATAAGAAATGTTAAAAAATATTCGATAAAAACAGCACATCCCTAACACTACGGAAGGATATCCCTTAAATCCCCCAGAGGTCTGATAAATTGTGTTTCGCCAGCTCACTGTAGGTATTAATAATATTTTAGTATACCATTAACATTTTGAATAATATTAATAAAGTTTCTGTAGTAGAATGAAAGTACTTTTTAATTATTTTAGTGCCGCGTGCTATTAAAATTTGTGTTTTAGGAGGCTTTAAAATATCTGCCTATTCTGTATTTTCATGAAGGAGTTAAGATTAGCTTTCAAACTTAGGCCTATTGTCCACAGCTACCGTCACCGTCACGGAGATGACAGCGAGCCGAGTTTAGGTGACGTGACGTGCAATAGCCCGTTTGTGTTTTGTTTAGACACACGCTGAAAAGACCTGAAAAAAAATGTACATAGGCCCTTATTAAGCAGAGACTTACAGAACCGTGACAGTTTGAGAACTTAATGCAGCCTACCCAAATGTCCTTACTTTGGTATTGTTCGTCAAGACGTTGAGCTTCTTACGGTTTTAGTAGAGCTAAGCGACTAACAAATGCTGGTACAGTCTGGACAGTTCCACTCAAATATGTGTCTTTCTCTTATTTATTAATTAATAGCTTTTTCCCGCGACTTTGTCCGCGTAGCTCCCGTTTCTGGAGGATTTCCGGGATGAAAACTATCGTATGTCCTTTCTCGGGTCCCAGACTATATCTGTACCAAATTTCATTCAAATCAGTTTAGTGGTTTAGGCGTGAAGAAGAAACAGACAGACAGAGTTACTTTCATATTTATAATATTAGTACGGATTTTATTTAAACAAGGCACACTGACCACGTATTTACAAGTACATCAATATAATGCAAAGCATTTAGAAAGCAAGTAAAGCCGCGTTGGTCCCGGTTGTCATTCGTAGAACTTTGACAGTCGTTACAGATAGTCAGAAGCCAGAAAGTTTGACCAGTCTACCAAGGGGTATCGTGTCGCCTAGTTAGTAACGGGTTGTGGAAGTCTGATTGGCAGTCGCTTTACGTAAAACTCTGTTATCCAGCTGAATCTGGTTAGGTTAGAAACCGATCTCAACAAAATTGTTAAAAGGCTAGGTTAGGCTAGGAGATGATGACGATGCTAGAGTTTTGTGATATTACTTTAAAGTTTGAAATCGCAAATCTGTCTTGAGCAAGCGTGGTAATCAATATTCATAATTATCTTCTCTGTATAAGAAATCTTTGCCCTAAATTGGCATAGTTTCAAGTTGGTGTTAAATACGTATTTATTCAACAGTCCAATTTAAACTCTATTTCCTTAACGAACACGGAAGACCTTAATCAAGAAATTTGACGGAACTGTAATCAAATAAATGTAATGAAACACAAATATCTGAAGCCCATTGTCCGTAAGATTACTCAGTAATTGAATAGAACATCAGGCGTCAATTTAATTGAAGTCGCGAAGTCTCAATTAATTGAATTAATGGGATCTACCCATTAATTAACGAACTGATTCACAAAGGAAGAATGAGATTAAATATGATCCATTTTTTCTAATTAACTGAAGAAGGATATTCTTAATTAAAAGCAGAGTAAAATAAACCTTTTTAAATTATGTTTTAATTTAATTGTCGTCACTGTTAACTGTGTCTTTTTAAAGTTTATCTTGGATATTACGGACATTCCGTAGCTCGGAATGCACGTAAAACTGGTCCCGGTATTCGTAGAACATTGACAGTCGGTACGGGTAAGCCAGAAACCAACCAGTGTAACCAAATACTTTAACGGGCCTGTTGGTTTAGTGGTTAGTAGCCCTGACTGCTAAGCCGGAGGTCGTGGATTCGATTCCCACACAACAAACTTTGTGTGATGAGCATGATTGTTTGTTCTGTGTCTGAGTGTAATTACATAACACAAGCTCTTAGCAGAGCTTAACTTGGGATCAGATGACTGTGTGTGAGTTGTCCCAGCATATTTATTTTTAATTATACTTAGTTAATTTAAAAACTTTATAAAGTACTAGCTGTTCCTCGCGGTTTCACCCACGTTGCGTTAGGTTTTTGGTTAATGCTTCGCTCCCGCGGTACATAGCGTGATATTATATAGCCTATGTTACTCAGGGATAATGTAGCTTTCGATGGTGAAAGAATATTTAAAATATTTTTGAGCCAATTCATTACAATCAAAGAAACAAACATACAAACAAAGTTTTCCTCTTTATAATATTAGTTTAGTTATACATAATTATCAATTGAAAAAGTCACAATGGCACGTCAACGAACTCAAACTCGCAATATCTTACACGAGAGCCCAGCACCTTAACCATCAACTAGGCCATCACACCTAATGTTCCTACGATATTACCTATACACCTTTGTTCTTAGTTCATGCGAAACCACACGTGTCTAATATACTTAAGAATCTATGTATGTACAAAATTTCAAAGCTGTATCATGAAAAATCACGAAGTTATAAGCATGTTACGACACCTGCTTGTCTGTCCAAAAACACCATTTCAGCGTCTCGAAGAAATTGTGTTACTACCAACCCACCATGCGCACACTCTGACCTTGGCCAGTGTTAGACGTATGATAGCGGTACTTAGACTCTTTGTATATAACTTTCAACATATAACAATGATATATAACATGGCTTAAAAATGATTGGAATCGATTCAGAAACATCAAGAGATCACTACAGTTATTACCTTCATGGTCCTCGCATGATTTGACTAATACGATATTATATGGACTTCAAAAGAGACTGACCTCTGAGTATGTTCTGGATATTTCTTCTCAGAGTATTCCAGCTAGGAAACACCGGCTCTATCGTTAGATTAAAATAAGTAAGTATTTACAGAACGAAATTCGTTTTACCGTTTTATTTTCATAGATTCAGTTCTTTATTTAGAACAAACTATATTCAGGTTTCGCATAAACAAAAACTAACCATGGACACAATACCTTTTGCTTACTACCCAGAACTTTTACTCGACGCTACTTTTCAATCCACCTCAGGTCAACGATACGTATAAACCTTGCAATCGATGTGATCGGCAGAGTTCGATAAAAGGAATTTATCGATACAGCCTGCCTCTTAAAGCTGTTGTAGGGAAATAACTTGCCTTTATGTAGGTTAAAGTTTTCTTGGACGGCAGAAAATGTTTTAACCGGTGCATACTTTTTAGTAATGTATGCTGTGCTTATTTTAAAGTGAGGGTATAGAATTTTATTTTACTTTTTGGACTGGCCTTGTGGTGTAATGGTTGGGGAGTCTGACTGATCAGTCGGGGCCGTGGATTACATTCCTAGACTGTATCACGAAATACTGAAGGTTGCGGAATGTTTATTATAGTTACCGTGACCCTGGAACATAAAGGGCAATCGAAGGAACATGAGTGGGTTTTAGTCAGTAAAAGTCTGACACGCCCTCCCGCCGCACCCAGGACGGGAGCAGTCATTTGATGATTTCCCACTCAAACAAAAAAAAAGTTTGAGCGAAGATTACTTTACTTTTTGAATGGTTTTTTTTTTACTTAATATCTTCGATCTAACAAGAGAAGTTTATTGAATAGGCACGGTTGAACATAAATTTTGTTGTCGATGGGATACTTATTTTAAATTGTCTTATTTTAATATTTGTCGGCATCATAGGAAAATCGGCATAATAGGAAGTAAACAGTAAAGAAAGAAATAAAATCGGCATTGCGGGAACAAATAGATGGATTTACAAAAACTTGGTGCCGATTCTCTTGTGCACAACTTAACGTAAATTTAAGTTAGGTGCATCTTTCTCTTTCCATTTCTTAAAGAAAAGGACAGAAGATACATTTTAGTTTAATCCTGTCAAATTAGACGGCGCCTGATGACAATTGACGTATATTTAGACGCCATGTTTTTAAATTGCGTCTAAATTATCTATGGAGTGTCTAAATTTGACAGGACTTAACTAAAATTTGATCTTCTGTCCTTTTCTTAATTAAACGGAAAGAGAAAGATGCATTTAACTTAAATTTACGATAGTTTGTGCACAAGAGAATCGGCACCATTGTCAAACAAGTAAAGTCGGTATTGCGTTTTATATCACGTTTTTGACAATCGTTACGGGAAGTCAGAAAGTCACAATCTGTTCGACTAAAGAGCACATTTGTGTTTTTTTTATAACTAAATTTTAAAATGTTTATAGGCTATATTTTGCCGTGATGGCCCAGTGGATATGGCGCCCGCCTCTCGTGTAAGAGTTTGTGGGTTCGAATCCGGGCAAGCACCAATGTGACTTTTTCAATTCATATGTACTTTCTAAAGTTTATCTTAGACACCACTGACATCCCGTGCCTCGGAAAGCACGTAAAGCCGTTGGTCCCGGTTGTCATTTGAAGAACTTTGACAGTCGTTACTGGTTATCCAGAAACTCTGACCAGTCTAACCAAGAGGTACCGTGTCGCCCAGTTACTGGGTTGTGCAGGGCAGATAGGCAGTCGCTCCACGTAAAACACCGGTATCCAGCTGAATCCGGTTAGGCTGGCAGCCGACCCCAACACGGTTGGGAAAAGGCTAGGGAGATGATGATGATGATGATAGGCTATAATTATTTTGGCTTAAAAAACATCAAGCCACCTCCCACGCGAGTAGAACAGTAACCGAAACCATAAGATAATGCAAGTAAAAGGGCAGGGGACAGTAGTCAATCATAAAATCCAACTACCACATGTTACTATAAAAAAATAACAAAAAGTTTACGCAAAATAAGCAATATGGTGTTGTTCCTATAAAAGTGATGTTTATATAAGTCTATTGAGGTTACGCTACTCCATGCGTTAAAGTAAAAGAAATTGTTGCCGTTTTTTCTTAAGAAATAGAGTGAACGTTACAGTGATCGTATCGTTATGAATACAAGATATTGTAAAACAAAATATTGTAAAACATTAGTTTTAAAAGAATAATGAAGCTTTTCTGTTACTGTCTAATATCGTGATAGGCCAGTGGTTAAAATGCGCGGCATCTTTCATAAATGATGTTAGGGTTTCGATCCCGGGCAAGCAATGTGAGTTTTTCCGATGTGACTATTCAACTAATATATACTTTTTAAGTATATTTAAGATATTACCGACATCCCGTGTCTCGGAAGATACGTTGTGGAGGAAATTATTTTTGATGAATTAAACGTAGTAAGTTTCCACTTTCACTATAATGATACTATGTTTTAAAGTGCATTTTAACTGATTTAAATATAGCTCTGTTTAAACTAACTTACTCCTATACACCAAATTCCAAACCTTTACTTACCTATTAAACACAACAAATATAATACACAATAACGCAACGGAAGCTAAGTGTAAACTAGTATCGTCATTTTTACGAGCCATTCTCAAGAATGCAGTAGTTCTTTAAGAAACTAGGGCAAGCAAAACAAAAGAAAATGGGTGTTTTTCTTTGGCTTAGGGTTATTTACAGTGAATATATTACTTGTATAGTTGCAGTATTGAAACCCAGCGAGTACCATCGTGACATTTTAAATTTTTATGCACTTTATTACTTTATCTCGGATATTTCGGATTTAGTTGACCTTAACGATTACGATAAATGATTGCACAGTCTGAAGAGGTTCTCTTAAAAATGTTGCTTCTCTCATCAATAGAGTCAATAACCTTAATTTTTCTTGCTTGATTTGACTAATAAATCTTTGTGTGATGTGCATGATAGTTTGTTCTGTGTCTGGGTGTAATTTATCTATAATTTATGTATATCAGTTATCTGGCACCATAGAACAAGCTCTGCTTAGTTTTGGATCAGATGACCGTGTGTGAGTTGTCTCAAGATATTTATTTTAAATTTAATACAATTGTATGAACTTTAAAGGAAACTTTTTGACCTCGGAGTTTGGTTTGGATACATCTTCATGAATTCTTGTGAAATCTATAAAGCTTTCACATTCATTGAGCTAAAATACGAACAATCATATTTATAAAGAACAATAAATAAATTATACGTAATTTTGTTTTGTATTGGGTAAATTATAAAGAATAATAAGTAAATAAATTTTATTAGTATGTATATCAGTTGTCTGGTTACCATAACACAAGCTCTTAGCAGAGCTTACCTTGGGATCAGATGACCGTGTGTGAGTTGTCCCAGCATATTTATTATTATTTATTAGGTGGAAATTAAACCTTCGACCTCCAGCATAGCAGTCAGGGTCACTGACCCCTAGACCAACGGGCCAGTTAAGTAGAAATAAATATATAAGTTCAACAAGAATTAGGTTGTCACAAATGTAAAATATTAACATTTTGAAAGTTTAATCGTTTGAAACGATTACACTCAAAAGAAAGTATACAATTTTTAATGAAAATTTTATACTTTATGAAGCAGTAAATTTCAAGGGAAGCCCTACAAAGCCTTCGAGCGATTTGCGAATTTTTTATTTCGTAAGTTTTTATTTTCGTATTGCAAGTGACGGGATAGAATTTCATGTTTTTGTAAGTTTAATGCAAATAGTAATTGTGTTTCGTTGTAAATAAAACTTTTAAATGGTTTAGTGGAAAAATATTTGAACTGAAGTATTATTTTACTTTTTGTAAATAGTACATTGTTGCAGCCGTCAGAAAAAATATATTTATGGACGTATAAAGGTGCAGCCAAAGCACATGAACATCATCATCATCTCTCTAGCCTTTTCCCAATTACAATTATGTGGGGATCAGCTTAAGCCTACCCGGATTCAGCTGGATACCAGTGTTTTACGTGAAGCGACTGCCTATCAGACCTCCACAACCTAGTCACTAGGTGACATGATACCCCTTGGTTCGACTGGTCAGACTTTCTGACTTTTCGTAACGACTGTCAAAGTTCCTCAAATGACAATCGGGACCAATCGCTTTATGAGCATCCGACGGATATCAGTGATGTTAAAAATAAACTTTATAAAGTACACACATAAAATATGAATCAAAAAAACCGGTCAAGTGCGAGTTGGACTCGCGCAACGAGGGTTCCGTTAATTTTTTTTTATGAAATAACTACAAATTTACGGTTTTCGGAGTTTTTCGTTTACTTGTGATACATGACCTTGCTTCTTGCCGAATTTCATGATTCTTGGTCAATGGAAAGTACCGTATAGATTTTTATTCCCTTGAAAATGTCTAAATATGCAATATAAACCGCCGTATCTTTTTATTGCGTTGATTTAGAAACTTGATAATTTTTTTACTGCTTTAAGAGATAGCAGACCTGAGTATGTGATATTAATTTCAGCTTGATATCTCGACGCGTTTCTGACAAAAAGGTTCTTGACAGACGGATGGACAGACGGACGCCTGATGTGAACTAACTACAAATTTACGGTTTTCGGAGTTTTCCCTTTACTTGTGCTACATGACCTTGCTTCTTGCCAAATTTCATGTTTCTAGGTCAATGGGAAGAACCCTATAGGTTTTGAGTTTTGATTCCCTTGAAAATGTCTAAATCTGCAATATAAACCGGCGTATCTTTTTATTGCGTGGATTTAGAAACTTGATTTTTTCACTGCTTTGAGAAATAGCAAACCTGAGTATGTGATATTAATTTCAGCTTGATATCTCGACGCGTTCCTGAGAAAAAGGTTCTTGACAGACGGACGGACAGACGGACGCCTGATGTGAACTAACTACAAATTTACGGTTTTCGGAGTTTTCCCTTTACTTGTGCTACATGACCTTGCTTCTTGCCAAATTTCATGATACTAGGTCAATGGGAAGCACCCTATAGGTTTTGAGTTTTGATTCCCTTAAAATGTCTAAATATGCAAAATAAACCGCCGTATCTTTTAATTGCGTTGATTTAGAAACTCGATTTTTTCATTGCTTTGAGAGATAGCAGATTTGAGTATGTGATATTAATTTCAGCATGATATCTCGACGCATTCCTAAGAAAAAGGTTCTTGACAGACGGACGGACAAACGGACGCCTGATGTGAACTAACTACAAATTTACGGTTTTCGGAGTTTTTCCTTTACTTCTGCTACATGACCTTGCTCCTTGCCAAATTTCATGATTCTAGGTCAATTGGAAGTACCCTACATATAGGTTTTGATTTCCTTGTAAATGTCCAAATATGCAATATAAACCACCGTATCTTTTTATTGCGTTGATTTAGAAACTTGATTTTTTCACTGCTTCGAGAGATAGCAGACTTGAGTATGTGATATTAATTTCAGCTTGATATCTCGACGCGTTTCTGAGAAAAAGGGTCTTGACAGACGGACGGACGGACGGACAGACGGACAACAAAGTGATCCTATAAGGGTTCCGTTTTTACCTTTTGAGGTACGGAACCCTAAAAAACTCATTTTGGAACTCCTCCATGACTGTTCTTTTCTGATTAATTTCGTTGCGGGATCCAAGACAGTTAAACCGATTGTCCGGGTCTCGTCGAGCTCAATTGCTCGGAGTTTTTCTGGTGGACTTAAAGCTGTTTCTGACTTTCAGGAGTTGCAGTGGTTGGAAATAGTGTGGCGGGATTCACCCAAAGAAAAGTAAACCTGTCACATGACAGGCAAGCGCCTTGACTTTTGGGTCATCACGTCACCGAAGCACATACAAAGAAAGAAAGAAAATACGTTTATTTCATACAGCTTTGCCGGTATGACAATCCAAAGTCAACAAAAAACATTAATATTACTAATAATAATGTTTTAGTTTGTTTTTTTTTGTCCCCGACAGCTGTATAAAAAAGGTCAAGTTTAGCAAAAATGTCCGACTACAAGTGCCTGACGCTGGTTTTCAACTGGACCCTGAGTGACACGTCACAGATGTAAACCAGCTTTTCATTAACTAAACTCTACTAATAGTTATATACATGTACGTGAATCCGTAAACATCTAGCTGCGGCCAAAGTTACACAAGTGCTTTCCTCACTCCCTTGTAAAATATTATTTACCGCTTAGGTATATCACCTACAGCCAGCATTTTATTTTAAAACTATCCGAACACTGCTCGCCACTTCAAAGTTCACGAAGTACAGTAAACCACGCATGTTTATGACCAGCTAACGCAGCGCCAAGCCAATATTTCTGCAAAACTTTAACGGTAATGTGTACGCCGAGAATGTTCGAGTAAACAGCGTTGTATTGGCAATGAGTAATCTTTCTTTAAATAGGAAAGAACATAAAGTTATTTAAATTCGCCATTCTACATAACTCATATATTTTTGCTGTTTTTTATATGTATTGTTTTCTTGTAAAATAAAGAATGAAAATAGTTTTAGTTTAAAATATTTTTGATGACTGATATGAATGTTAATCAGTTATTCGATTACAAATAAATAAATAAATATCTTTGAACAAATTGCACACGACTATTTGCTCCCGAAATAGTCGGATCCTGAACTGTGGTAACATACTTAAAAAAATCATTATATTACAAATAGATAACGTACACCCAGGCACTGTGTTATAATTAATAAAAATATAGAGGAAGTTGCGGGTTACAGCTGGTAATTAATCAGTTAGTTTGGAACCCAACAGTTTAGTTTTTATTAAGTTTACAGTTCCGCAATAGCTGAAAAGCCTAGATTGCACCGATTGTAAGCTTATCAGTAAACAAACATAAAAAATAAAAAATATTTTAAAAAGCTAATTAAAACCGTTTAATAGATTTTAAATTAGTACAAGCTGCGGTACTAATTTCAACTTCCAGCCACGCCTCTGAACGAAATAACAAACAACGGAAACTTCCACAATATCTAAATGTACAGCACATGTTATGAAACTATCATTAACAACAGACGGACAAAACCACTTATATATGGCATACCCAAATGAAACCCATGGTATTAGGTACCCCTCAAACTATCATCAAAACTTCCGGACCGGGAAATTGTACACCCAAATATCCTGGGACATTCAACTTTGGAGACTTTTATAGGAAATAGTCTGCAATCAGTTGTAGCTGATGTAATGTTTAGTTAATTACGACCTGATTGATGCCCCTAGGCGTCAAACGGCTTACAGGGACCCGCAAGGGCCAACGCCTGCCGGGGCTGCCTGTTGTTCGAGAGATACCGCGGCCCCGGACACAAAGAAAGAACATGGATGGGTTTTAGTCAGCAGAAGTCTTACACTCTCTTATGCTCCGCCTTGAGTAGGAGGAGTCATTTGATGATTTCCCATCCCAAAAAAAAGAAAAAGTCGTCAAACAGACGAGCGGCTCTTTGCTGTCAACAGAGCCAACTTCAACTAAAACAATAGGCGAGACGACGAAAAAAAAGTAATTAGTCCGTCAGTTAGATTATTAAAAAATTTTGGACACGTATTTTTTCTTTTTTTTTCGTAAACGAAAAATGACGACGATACAGTGCGTTAAAGTTGCGCGTGACGTCACGATTAGATACAATATTTGCTGGGCGGTGACGTCAAAAGCCGGAACTTTGTTGCTCTTTATCTTTTTTTATTAATTTGATCAAGCAAAAATATGTATCCCGGTGGAATATATATTTTGGCCGATCTACAAGACGGACTAAACAGAATGCCATTTTTTTTATGCTGTCGTCATCCCTATTGCTGCAGTATTCGATACGCCGACTGCTGCCCACCATGTCGACAGCATTGTTTTAATGCGGTCGCATGGTCTATTTGAAGTTGTCTGACAAACAGCACGCACTGCGCTTTTACTAAGCTGTCGTCAGTGGTAAGTTGCCTCTGTCGCCAGCAAAGTGCTGCTCGTCTGTACGAGGCCTTACGTGGCAAAGGACATCGCGGTAGGCCGTGGCGGTGACGATAGGACAAACTAGACTTCTAAGATAGTCATTGGTCTTAAAAGCTCAATATAAAGAGTGGAAGGAGGGTAAGGCATTGAAGTAGGAAAGTTTAGGCTTGAATAATAATAATAAATATATTGCTGTTCCAGCGGTTTTACCTATATTATGTTTTACTTTTATAATACATTACGTGGTGTTATTTAATTTTATGTTACTCGCTGTTTATGTGGCATCATACTGTGAAAGAAATTCAAATCGGTTCAGTAGTTTTAGAGTTTTCCTTTACAAACAATTTACTCTTACTTTATAGTTTTATACTAACATTATTAAACTAGACTTCGGTGTTGTCACATCTAAAGGTTCCCTTATCTACGTCGCTGCCTGTACTACTGGTACTACAGGAGCAAAGAGATCACACCCGTATAACAAAAAACTTTTTTCAAAAAAATTATATATATATATGGCAAAACAAATTGACTGGCAGAACAGAATCCACCGACTTCCGAAATTTTAATTATTTTTGGGTGTTTAGTTTTTGAAGGCGGTTATAATTTTTTTGAAAAAAGTTTTTATTTATTACTTTTTAGTGTCGACTAGTACAAATTATAGTTTATAAAACGAAAATAGAAACTTAAAGAAAAAGCAGACATCGTCTATGAATATTTCGCCAATTTTTTTTGTTCTTGGTGAATTTTTCGAGAAGCACTGAACCGATCGCCACAAAATTTATTTGGGACCACCTCTGAATCATGACTTAGCAAACAAAAAAAGAACCATCAAAATCTGTTTACAATTGACGGAGATATCGCGTAACAAACATACAAAAAAAAACATACAGAGGAATTGAGAACCTCCTCCTTTTTTGAAGTCGGTTAAAAAAAACTATCAAACAAAAAGATACTTCCTTCTCGGCCATCGCATCCTTCAAGTATCAAAACCCGTTGGTCGCTGTAAACGTTTTTACACGCATCAAGTTTCATTAAGCTTGTAAGGGATTCAGATTTGTTTCCATTTCGCCCTATTTGTTATGTCACTAGCGTAAGTGTGTCTTATTGCTAGGGGCCATTTTAGGCGAATTATGAAAAATGTTTCTAGTAAAATGGTAGGCGTAAAGGTGCTTCCACACAGTAGTAACAAAACGTAAGATATACTATTAAAAGGACGTGTGTAAAAGCCTTAAAAGACGAAGTTAAATATTCACTTTCATTAGACCAAAAAAGGCACTTTGAAACGTTACTTATAAAACAAAAATGAATCTAGTTGCCCATTTTATAAAATGTTGTTTCGTATGGCAAAGAATGTGCAAGGAATTCATATTTACTCTTTTAAAATGTTTATAATAGTGTTACAATCATTTTGCTAGTTCAGGGACAACTATTCAATCCAGTACTTTATAATATTATAAAGCTGAAAAGCTTGTTGGTGTCGTTGAACGCGCTAATCTCAGGAAAACTACGTTTCCGACTTGAAAAAATATTTTTGTTTTGTATAGCCTATTTATCTAGGCAGTATTTTGACTATATAACATCTCGCAACGATTTACAGGAGCAGGGTAATAACCAAAGAAACAAATGAAACGGCTAGCAAGCTAATATCTTGAATATATCCGGACATCTGATTCCAACATATCTCAATGACTGCTGACAAATCAGTGCACAGCACGATTCATTTAAAAACGTCTGGACGGACTGTCAACACATTATTATAAATATATCAAGTAGCCTGTACTAACATCCCAGTAATTACCTGTCAGCATCACAAAATAACGTGTTAGCCTCCAATTAATATCCGCTGCTCTTCAAGATGGCTGACGACTCTGTCAACCGGCTACCTAAATTGATGGGCTTGTGAAATTAAAGGGTAGTTTGCGGCGTGGAGTGTTGAACGAATGGAGTGATCATGTGTAAGGCTGTTTACACATAACGCCACAGCGAAAGCGGCACCGCGCCCTCCGCGGTGTTTAAGGGTTCATACAAATCCAAGCGTGACTTAATACAGAATACAGGCGGCGTAATGTGTAAACAGCCTGAGTTTCAATGTTTTGTGATGATTGTGGTGAATGTATTGTCTATGACAGACTAAAAAGTTGAGGAATGTGAAAGTAAAATTTGTTTGTTTTCATTAGATCATTAGAAAAGTAATTTGGAACGTGAATTAAAGGTGAATATATTGAATCAAGTTGCTTATCCCAATCGTTTATTTGTAGGGATATAGTATATACTCTTTTAAAATTGGGACTATAGTATTTTATATTCAAAGATAAGATGTGAAAACATTGCTAAAAACCACTTAACATCTCCGAATACAGTAAAAAATGTATTTAAATTAAGAAATAAAAGTTTTTTTTTCGACATACTTAATGAACAAATATTTATGGTAGACTTGTAGAAAATATTTTTTTTTCTTAAAACTTTATAAATAAATAATTTATAATTATAATATTTCTTAATATTGACTCCTACATTTTAAACTAATTACGTAGATAGTGTGTGAGCCGCAATCCATAAAAAAAATATAATAAATAAATATCTTGAGACTACTCACACACGGCCATCTAATCCATCTCATCATAAAAATGTGTATGCAATAAATAAATTAAAAAGTAAAATCACATAGCTATAATCACTGTGTTCGACAATCCTTCGAGGAATTCTTCGAGGAATTATTCAATCTTCGTGAAATATTATTATTTTCACTCTGCACAATAAATTCCCCATTCTATTTCTCTCGTGCCTTTAGCACTCCATTCTCTACTTATTCTGTGGTCACACAAAAAGGGATAGAAGCAAAGCCCTCTCTATGTTGTGTGGCATCAAATGGATAACCATATAGACCGTGACTGTAAGTACTTCGTTCGTAGTGGGAACCTCCCTTGATTGGATAATTCTATGATTCGACATTTGAATAATTTAAATTTGTAGAGTCGACAAAGCCGCCATTTTGGTGTAGTTTTTGGTGAGCATGATTGTTACGCCGGAGGTTGTGTGTTTAATTTTCCCCCAGGACAAATATTTTTGTATCAGCATAACTACTCGTTCTGTCAGAGGTTATTGCAATCGTGGCTCAATGACCAGACATTGACCGAATATTTGACAACTTTGACAGTTTTTGTATGGAAAATGTGTCAAAATTTTGACGTTATTAGTCTAAAATCGTTCATTGAACCACTATTGCAATAGCAGACTAGAGCTCTTGTTGTAATTTATTTGTTAAGCGGATGTACAATTTAAACACTAGCGACACACCCTGTACAGGTGCAATGTATTATAAACCAATTATATTTTTTTCTGGTGAATAACATTATCTATTAAAAAAGCCGCACTAAAATCCGATGCGTTTCAGTTGTCTGGTCACTATAGTACAGTAATTTTGAACCAGATGACTGTGTGTAAATTGTCTGAAAATATTCATTAATAATTAAGTCACAAAAATAAAACACCCCACTCTTTTAGTTTAAAAAAAAACTTACAAACCTAACGAAAACGGAAACTCAAAATATGCAAATGTAATACAGCCTCCCTACCTAACATACATCAAACTGTGCTTACCCTTACAGCTAAATATATAGCGTGAAACAAAGGGTAGGGCACATTCAAATGGAAATGAAGCGAAGGAAAGGGCATTTTCACTGTTCTGTAATATGCCTTAGTGTATAATGGTCAGTTTTACATATTATTGTCTCGCTGAGTACTGGGATCTGTTCTTGAGTAGAGAATTATAACTAATACTTTGCTTGACAGTTTAGATTTGGATTCAATTGTATTGCTGGGCAGTATTTTGTGGGTATGTGCGTACCCTAAGGTCCTATATTTTGTAGTGTCCTATGTTTTGTTTTGTATCAAACTCAAACGCAAACTCAAAACTATTTTATTCAAATAAACCATTTACTTACTACTACTACTTTTGAATCGTCAAGGTGTCAGTCTGTCAGAAAAATAAAGCTAGTTGCTCGTTCCAAAAAGTAGTTCCCATGGAGAAGAGCGAGCAAGAAACTCCATGGACACTCTTTTAAAATCAATAGATTACAAAAATTTGGTTACATCATTGATTGTTGAATCTAAGGTACTATGTGAGAACAACGTAACAAGTATGATAATGTCAAGATGGCCCACTGGTAAAGGTCTCTACGGGCTTTCATGTGTATATAGGTTGTGGATTCAAATCCGTGGAAGTACCATTGTGACTTTTTCTATTTATATGTACTTTCTAAAGATTATCTTGGACATCAATGACATTTCGTGCCGGAAAACAATGAAAACCGTTGGACCGGATTGTCATTTGTAGAACTTTGATAGTCGTTATGGGTTAGAAGGCAGAGAGTTTGACCTGCCTAATCCTGGGTTCCCGTTTCGCTCAATATCTGGGTTTTGAAGGTCTGATAACAGTCACGTATAACACAAGTATCCAGCTAACGTTTGACTGGCAGCCGACCCCAACGTAATTGGGAAAAGCATTTTCTATTGATCCACCGTTCGGCATTTTACATAATGCTTCGGCATTTTATATGCGGGGTAAATCAGCAGTATGGCAATGTAATCCAAATCGCATTTATTTTTGGGTTACATAAAAGAAATAACCACGTTAGTCTCACCTAACTTATCCTGGTCGGATTGCTTTGACATTTTGTCTTCAGCATTTCATACAAATTCGAGCGTTTACGTTGTGTACAAAATGCCGAGGCATTATATAAATCGCAGATTATAGAAAATGCCTACTACATAATATACAGTTGTATGTATAGTGTTTCACCCTCCATACTTACAGACATACCAAGTTATCTGTGAACTGAATGAGGGCGACTCCGTCGATTCAGCGTTGCAAAGAGAAAGAGACAGAGTACACTCAAATTAAGTCAAATGTATGACTGAAATGTCAGCCCCCCTAGGCAAGTGTCATTGTAGAATAGATAGAGATGTCAAATTGTTTAGCGAAAGCTTCTGTCAACTCCATACATTTGACAATCTATTCGTTTTCTATCCTACAATGCCACTTGTCTAGGTCCTCAGATCAACCGTAGTTCCAATTTTAGCCATTTCACGGATAACTTGGTCTCCCTGTATGTATATGATATGTGTTAGTGACGCAACATTAGAGTATCCATAAACAGTCCTCTACCATCAGATAGAACCTTGTTTACGCACCAACTAAAACATTATTCCACCCGAAGATTACAATACGGTGTGACTTAGATTCCATAAATTTCCCATACAATGTAGAGTAATACAAAGCGCTATTGCTGGACAGAACTGGCAGGCTTTGAAGTCAAGAAGATAAGGGGTCGAGACCCCCTAACCTTTCATTAAATAGAGCTCGATATAATATAGCACAATCAATAATGAAAAACTGTGCTGAAGATTTTGTATTGAAAATGTTTTTTGAGCTTTATTTACAAACTCGTTTTTGCCCGCGGCTTCATTGAACTTTCATCCATTTTTCCAACTTCCAGAAAAATATTTCTTAAAGTATACAAAGAAAGAAAGAACGCACACTCTAAGTTTCATGTCTCTAGGAACAGCTGTTTGGGTTGTGTGTGCGTTGATTTGACGGGCCTGTTGGTCTAATGGTTAGAGCACCTATATGCTAATGTCACGTTAAAATTTTCTTGCGCAATGTAGAGTGCAAATAAATATCAATAGAGTCGTTACAAAATAATACCACCCTATTCCCACTGCAGAGCAAAGGTCTGTTTTCACTCAGAGAAGGCATGAGCATTGATCTTCACGCTTGCTTGCGGTTTTTTTAAATACAGGATCTAACGATGTTTTCCTTCATTAATGACTGAAGTTTACAATAAACTAAGAAAGTACGAAAAAATTGAAAAAGCATTGACTCTGCGTTGAGCTACATTACTTCGGCGCTTTTCTGGTAGTGACATCTATTGGTAAGACGGTAAAACTAACTGCAAAATAGAGTACCAGCTCCGCATACCCCTTTTGCCCGCTTCAAGACCGATCGCAGAAATAAAAAATGTGTGGAGATAACTTACTCACGCCCATCCGATCCTAAACAAGGCACAATTTCTGGATTAGACAATGGAGTAACATACTTATACAAATATATCATTGATAAATTACTCCCAGACACAAAACAAACAATCATGTTCATCACACAAAGTCTATTCTAGGTGGCAATCGGACCCACGACCTTTAGCAATCAGAGTCACTAACTAGACCAACAGGCCCGTCAAAACGTTCAAAATACCCGCAATTTCTACCCTAAAACCCCGACCCGTTCTTTAAACCCACGCAAGCTACTGGACCTATCTAACATTTCTAATAGCCTATAAGCCGTAATAAAGATCCTATCACACTGGTCCGAAAGCCTCAAAAGAAACTTTGAAAGTCGGTTAGCTATAAGGGTCGGCCGGAAGTACACGGGGACGACGTCACATCCGGTGATTAACGACGGTAACCCAATTTCCTTTAAACTTGGAAGAAAATATTTGTGTGGGTTAAGTGGTGAGAGATAGCGGTTTTTAACTTTTTGAACGCTATTGTCATGTATACGTGACGAGTGAGCGCACGTCCTGTGCAGCAACAAAACAAATATCAAACTTAGAATGTGGTGCACTGTGACGGCACAATTTTGTTGGTTACGTTACCAACGAAGTTTGTGAATCTGTTGTTTTAGTATTTTTGATATTTTCTGTGAATTTGTGCTTGACTAAATAAATATCCTAGCAGAGCTTGTACTATTATATTATATTACCACTATCTGGAGAGAACTTAATACCGAAGCTCTGAAATGTCGGCTCAAATTGTTTTTAGTACAGAGAGCATACTATAATGTTATAGAGTTCTTAAATGAAAAAGTATTTGATTTTAAGTAAATGTTATTGTGTTCATTTTCTATTTAGTAGACTCTAGATAATTATTGTTTTATAAATATTTGCATGCCATGTCAAGTGGCAAACATGTTTTTTTTAAGCGCTTTATAATTATTTTAACATCCTACATGCATGCACCTGCGTGTGTATGTATGTATACACATGTTTATGGCAAATAAATGATTCTATTCTATTGTAACCAGACAACTGATAAACATACTTATATAATTTTTTAAATACATACATATCCATAATAATATTATAAATGCGAAAGTAGCTCTGTATGTCTGTCGCTTAAACCACTGAATCGATTTGAATGAAATTTGGTACAGATATGGTCTGGGAACCCAAGAAAGGATATAGGATAGTTTTCATCTCGAAAATTCTCCGAGAACGGAAACGGCGAAGTCGCGGGCAAGAACTAGTTATAGATAAATCACACCCAGACACAGAACAAACAATGCCAACGTGACGTACAAGGTATGCGTGAAAGGCTTGGCGTTCAAAGAAATTTTAACACGTAAACCTTACAACAGGCCCTAGTAGAATACCAGCGCGGCAGCACTGAGATATTTGCTGTTTTAAATATCGCAACAAATGCTGAGCCTTTTTGGCCTCGCACAGATGTTATTGTTATTATTTTTTTTTGTTTGTACTTTTCCCTTAGATTTTTTCACCAGTGTTTAGTAGAATTATGTAGTTTGACTTACTTCTTGACAGTTTAAAATCCGGTATTTGACACCATCATCAATTGACGTACTTTTTATGAGCTGTCAAAACGCAATTCTCCTATAGACTTTGTATGCCAATACCAGCTTGTGACGTCACAAGCTAGCAACCCTATAGACTAACTATTTATTAGCAATTAAAAATCCAATTTTACAGTAAATTAAAAACAAATCCGATGCTTAGGACTAATAAAAAGATAGGTTTTATAAAAAATATGTCTTAGATTTATCGGTTAATAGGGTCAAATACCGTATTATCTGTATATGGTTTAGTTGACTAAATGAATTTGAGTTTGATGTTTCTAATACTCTCCCGCTATCCGCTCATACCTTGCACCAACCGCATGAATCAGTATACCATGTCTTTTCAATAGATTATGATTTATAACAGCCGTCTGCCGATGATTCGCCGAAGATATTCAACTTCTTATGCTATTTGGCACTGGTTTAGTTTCCTAGGAGAAGTGGTATCTACTTAACCGCATAATATATAAAACTATCTTTATTATGTTATGGCTTGTCTAGTCCGACCAGGTTCTAGAGCCGACGTGGTTTTTTAATTTATTGTATACTTTTTACAGGTTCGATTTATATGCTGCTGACAGAAATTAGAATAATATTTTTACAAAATCCCGACAACTGGGCAGTAGTCCACCAGACACACCTGTGCCAGAAAATAAAGAATATCAAAACAACCAAAAGACCACCAAACAAAAATTTTATATTAAAGAAATCAAGAACAGATATAACACAGGCCTGAGAATGAGTTTTTAGATTTGTCATTACAAACTCAGCAGGCCGAAAATGTGAGCAACCACATAAAACAAGCAAAGCCGTTAGTACTACAATCTGGGGCTCAAATCGGCTTGACTGGAATTGACCGGATAATTGACGATTTTAAAATATAATAATTAATATCCTGGGACAACTCATACACGGTCATCTGATCCCAAACTAAGCAGAGCTTGTACTATGTTGACCAGACAACTGATAAACATACTTATATAATATATAAAAATGATTATAAATAAATTATAGATTAATTACACCCAGACACAGAACAATCAATCATGCTCTTCACACAAAGTTTGTCCAGGGTGGGAATCGAATTTTGACAGTTTTTGTAGGAGAAATGTGTCAAAAGTTTGACGGTACACGTCAAGAATGGATAATTGAACCACTATAGCAATAGCAGACATGAGCCACCTTGAGCCCTAGATCTTTCAGCGGTCGTGTCAGAAGGCAGTCTCAACGGATTTAAACAATAGAAGACGAGGAAGTCTACCTGTGTCAACCAACCTCTATTTAATTAATTGTCTACGGCAAAAATATATTTCATTTGTATCTTTGGCGTCCGTCAGGTAACTAATTTAGTCTGGTCAACATTTGAGGGGTGTAAACATTTGTCAAGTTTCCTTAGGCAGGGCTGTGCATTTCTAGAATTTACAGTGTTGAGTCGATAATAATAACTATTGCCTCTTCTTATACAGAGAAGGGAGACCCTTGGTCACCGCCCATGCACAAGACATAAATTGGCGATTCGGATTTATATTATGTCAGTCCAATTTGCGTTTACTGACATATGTATATCACGAGAACTATATTTTATGGTATTTTAATGTACCTAAGTATACCTTCAAACACACGTGACTCAAGACACAATAGAAAGACAATAGCAGCGCGACAGCCAGCTGTCGGTTGGTCGTCGAAAGGTTAAGTTGCCTGTGCAACATCTTTTGTAAACCCATATTATGCAAATAAAATGATTGATTGGTTGATTGGTAGGTTCAGAGAAAAGTGGTAGGAATATTAAATCAAAAGACACGAGTGATTCTACAAGGATTCTGTTTTCATTCATTCGTACAGAACCCTAATTTAAAAACATTTATAATTTTTGGCGGCAAACAAACGCACAAAAGAGCTTTTGTGATCATTCACTTAGAAAGAAAAAAGGTTCTCTTAATCTTCCCAAATCCGCACATTACATAACCCGATACAAAGTTCTTCCCATTATTTTCCCATTATTTTCCGACTACCGTACAATTTTACGCCGCTTTCACGAACAACCCTACGACCACAGACTAAACAAAAGTGTATTAATCACTAACACAAAGGGAGATTAATGAGTTTGCTCTCTTTCATTAACCAGCCACCAGTATATCTTGATATTTCGGGGTGGCGCCACCTGTCAAGTAAACTGTCAAATGGAATGTCAAATACGTTACGTTTGAATTTAGTTCGATGTTTGTCGGAGATCAAGAAATGGTGGTCTGTGTTTTATGTGTGAAATTAAAATATGTGTGAAAGGAAATATTTTTGAAAGTTGTTTGCTCAATTTTTCTTTGTGTTTTTTCTCACAAATAAACAAGCCTGTCTTCTGTTATTTCTAGAGGAAACATTATGGGATTTGATTAAGAAAACCACTATATTTGACGATTTGCGAAATCTGACTGTAAGAAGGATGGCTGATAACCGCCAAGAAAATAAAGAATTATATGGTGATAACAAACCGGGATGTAAGTTGTGGGATTAGAGAGAAAGTACGCTGCACGCTGGTGCGCCTTACCTGGCTGTCTCCTTGCCTCGTGTATAGGTTCAACAAAATGGCGCCTGATGTTTCTTCGCCTTTTAGAGGCTTTTGAAGCACAACACTGGAATTCTCTGTCTCTGTGTCCACAAACAATCACACCCGCGGGCGGTCGATTACAGCGGTTAATATTTGTTGTAATACGATAGGAATTAACTAGGCGCGTTAAATAATATCGGGAACGTGAAAAAACTGCATTTCCACGTGCGGATCTTCCATGGCGGCATTTTTCTTCTTTTTTCTTATGGCTTCTGACAGCCGTCAGGCGTGCGAGAGCGTGAAGGTCGGTCAAGACAGAATAGATAAAAAGAGGTCTAATTATTAATATTAAGAAATAATAGAAGGCGCTACCATTTCCCCCCGGCCTTAAAGGGTTGCCTTTAAAAGAGAAAATTGAATTAGCTATGTTAGGTGTACTACCGCATGACCTACCCACAGGCTAAAACAGCGTTAAAATATTTAAATTAATCTAAATTAACTTTATTATAACAAATTATAAACAAAATACCTAAACTAAAAGGAGACCCAACTTAAAGCTAGATCTCACTGTGTCGGTAGCGGACAGAGACGTACAACAGGGCGCATGTAGCTACCCTTCGCGGTTTTCACGGTAACAACGCGTGTTGTACCGTCTTTAGATGTATGTAACTTATCAACTATGGCTAATGGCCATGAAAGGGGCGGATAATTATCATTTATGATAATGACCAACGTACCCTCCTTTATAGGCGATACAGGACTATTCCATTTGGATCTAGCCTGCAGTTGATGAAGGTACTCTGAGCGCCAGCGCTGCCAGAACGACTGCACGAGTTTATCGAGCAGAGTATGTCTCTGAAGCAGGCTAGAAGAGTCTGCTTCAGGAGCGGGAAGTGATGACAATGGCGCTGTGCTCAAGAAATGCGCAGGAGTTAACACGGATGGTTCAGCAGGGTCACTGCTCAATGCTGTAAGCGGACGCGAGTTAACTAACGCCTCGATTTGAGCAAGGACCGTTAAAAGCTCTTCGTAAGAGAGGATTTGTTGACCTATAACTTTGAAGAGATGCGTCTTAACTACCTTGACCATGCTTTCCCAACATCCACCGAAATGTGGTGAAGCAGGTGGAATAAACTTCCAATCAATGTAATTTATGGAAAGTTCTTCCTCAAGACGAGTACGATACTCTTTATTGAGAAACTTATAAAGATCGCGTAAGTAAGAACTTGCACCCACAAAACAAGTGCCGTTATCTGTATATAAACACTGTATAGGGCCGCGTCGCGAAATAAATCGTTTTATCGCTGCTAGAAATGATACCGTGCTTAAATCCGTCGCAACTTCAATGTGTGTTGCACGCGTTGTCAAGCATGTGAAAATGCATAGCCATGCTTTACGGCTTCTAACACCTCGACCGCGAACTGGCGTGTACTGCAGTGGTCCTGCGTAATCGCACCCGGTATGTGTAAACGCCTTATCGACCTGATTGACACGCTGACTAGGTAGATCTGCCATGAGTGGAAAGACAGGACGCGGACGGAATTTAAAACAGACGTTGCATTTATGTATTCTATGGCGAATTATTCGCCGTGCAGCTAAAATCCAATATTTATGCCTGAGTAAGGACATAAGCAACTCTGGACCTGCATGGAGATATTTTTTGTGATAAAAATCAACAAGAAGGTCGACCACATGATCATGACGCGGTAGAATGCAAGGATGCTTGTAGTTGTAAGGTTCGTCCGAATTAGACATACGACCGCCAACTCGTATGATGCCGTGCTCGTCGAGAAACGGCTTGAGTTTAAGAAGCGCGGGAGAACAAGGCATACTATTTTTCAAATTTTGTATGTCGTTACTAAAATAAATAGCTTGTACAGCTCGCAATAATTTATGTTCTGCAACTTCAAGGTGAGAGCTTGAAATAGAAGTTCCATTAGGCAATAGCTTAAGAAATCTACAGATATAAATGATGGCGCGTAGTAGCTTAGACCACGACGACATGCGCAATGCGAGTGCATAAATCGGGGATTCCGCAACCTCAACAATCACGGGATGAGAGATAACTTTCCGTTCGGGTACGTCCTCGTCCTCTGCATTACGGTCAAATGGATGTATAGGCCACTCCGACGGATCATGGGACATCCAAGAAGGGCCATGACGCCACGAAGTTTAATTGGAGTAACACCACGAGAAAGGCAATCAGCGGGATTCTCAATACCCGCGACGTGATTGAAACAATCGGAAGGAATTAATTCAATTATTTTTGTAACGCAATTGGCGACAATAGTCTGCCAGCGGTGAGGAGATGAATAAATCCAAGCGAGCACTACTTTAGAGTCAGTCATTGCAAATATTTTATTAATAGGGTAGTGGGGCGAAACTGTCTCTTGAACTCTGCGGAGTAACTGAGACAGCAGAAGGGCCGCGCACAACTCCAGTCTCGCAACCGAAATAGTTTTGACAGGCGAGACCTTGGACTTGGCACAAACTAATTGCACAGAGTAGTTGGAACCAATGCGGACTTGCAAATATACGACTCCGCCATAAGCGCGTTCACTGGCATCAGCGAAACCTATTAAGTTAACAATACATCCATCGACCAATCCAAGATGACGCGGTATAATAATTTGATGGAGCTCGGGGAGTTCAATGCAAAACTGTTTCCAAGCGGTGACGATATGGTCGGGAGGAACGGCATCCCACTCACACTTTGATAACCAGAGTTCTTTGATCAAGAGCTTGGCGTACAAAATTGTGGGAGCCACAAAACCCATTATATCCCATAGTCGAGCCACTGTGGACAGCATAGTGCGTTTGGTGCACTTATCATCTGGAGGTGCGACTTCAAAATGAAACCTATCGCTGGATTGGTTCCAGCGCATACCAAGAACCTTATGCACAGATCCTTCAAATTCAACGTCTGTAAAAGCTTTATATGAATCAGGTATTTGCGCGAGAACCTCTTTAGAGTTACTTGACCATTTGACAAGATCAAATTGACCTCGCTTGAAGAGCTCAATAAGCTCTTTGCTAAGCGAGATTGCTTGCGGGGTGGATACGACACTACAGGCGATGTCATCCATATACAAAGCGGAGGTGGCAACAGCTGCTGCAGCGGGAAAGTTGTCGCCTTCATCAGTGATCAACTGGCGGACGACCTTCAATGCGTGATACGGACTTGACTTGAGTCCAAAACAAACCCTATTAAATTGATACACGGATATAGGTTCACTATTGTTAAAACGATAAAAGATCCGTTGAAATCTACGGTCACATTCGCGAACGCCGATATTGAGAAACATTTGGCGGCAATCAGCTGACAGAGCAATTTGGAAAAGTCGAAACTTTATTATGATGTTAAATAAATCACCCTGTAGATTAGGGCCGGCATGCAAAATGTCATTAATCGACTGACCTGATGTAGTCTGGCAACTAGCATCTAAAACCACGCGAAGTTTAATGGAGGTCTTATCTTCGCGAACTACGCCGTGATGTGGGATATAATACGAGGGAAAAGAATTATTCTCATCAATTACAACTGGACTCAAAAAACCCTTATTTATGTAGTCACGTATGACGTCATTATAAGCGCTGCGAAATTTAGGCGAAGCATTAAATTTGCGTTCTAAACAATAAAAGCGTCTAAGCGCAGCAGCGTACGAGTCGCCTAGCGAATAAGGGTCGCCACAAAATGGCAACGCCACAATATATCTGCCACTGTCGTCGCGAACAGTGGTAGCGCGGAAGTGTTCTTCACACTCGAGGTCCTTACGACTCAGCGAGGGCGGTGCGGAAATTTCTTCAAGCTCCCAAAATCGCTTGAGGAGAGAATCAATATTATTTTCTTGAAGAACAGAACAGCAAGACGTAGTATAATGAGGAGTATGTGATGTAGGTGCGGTACCCATGACCACATACCCAAATACCGTCTCAATAGCGAGAGGTAAATTATATTGCTCACTACGTACAATATTAGATAGTAGTAAGTGCGGAAATATTGAAGCCCCGATCAAAACATCGATATTTCCCGGCTGCGCAAAGTCTAAATCTGCGAGCGGCAATGACTCGAGGTGCTTAAGTAAGGACATATCCACATGAGCATTTGGCAATGTGTCCGTGATACGTTCTACTATAAGTGAAGAAACGTTAAAATTAATATCCCTATTAATACGCGAATGTATTTTAATATCTACGGAACCCTTACATGATTTTTCTGAACCGCCAATACCCTTGACTACTATGTCAGTATTTTTAAAGTTATTCCACAATCCTAGGCGTTTCAAACAATCAGAAGTAATGAAATTACTTTGGGATGCACTATCCAGTAAACAACGAATTATGTGAGGTGTGTTATGAGTATCGTATACTATTACTTGCGCGGTAGCGAGCAAAACCGTTGTGTACGCCGCCGTACATTGCGATGTAGCTTCGCGCTGAACGTGACAAGTGCGCGGGCGATGCTCGCGTGTGTGTGCGGCTGATGTAGTACATAACGATACTTCGGGATGAGCCGCGGACTCCGTGGTACGGACGGCCTGCGTTTGCGGTGACGTAACAACAGATGAACTTACTAGATTACCAGGTTCATCCGGTAACGGCGAGGTTTTATTGAAATGGAGTAAAGTATGGTGAGCCTGATTGCATGAGCGGCATTTAGTTTTACTAGAACAGTTGCTTGTTTTGTGTTTAATACTTAGACAGTTAACGCAAGCTTTACTTTCTTTAACACATTTAAAACGAGCAGTCGGAGTTAATTTACTAAAAGCGGGACATTTATAAAAGTGATCATGTACAATATTATTGCATAGACACTTGAGCGGATTATTATTATTATTATTATTAGAATCCGAACATGCTACGTAAGATTGCGGATTAGGAGCCGAACTACTATTATTATTTCGCGATTTATTCGACTTTTGTTTACTGTCAATAAGGCTAGACGAGCCAGACAAACTAGGCTGCGTATTTTGAAATATTCGACACTGATCTTTGATAAAGGTCACAAAACTATCTAGTGTAGGTATTGTATGATTACGTTCTGTCATCTCAAAAGCACGAATAGTTTCCGTGTCGAACTTTTTTATTGCGAGTTGAAATAACATAAAGTCGGAAAGGTTTTCTAATTTTAAGTTTTTAAGGGCATTAACTGCGGTGACAAAATTATCGATAAACAGCTGAAAATTCGAAACAGACGCGGGACCGGTCAGCTTAAGATTTAAAGCTTGATCGAAGTAAGTAGACGCGAGGACACGAGTATCCTGATATCGGTCAACAAGTGACTGAAATATAACCTGATAATTCTCAGCATTGGGCGTGACACCTGCAAACACGGATTGCGCTTTCGACGACAGTTTCCCTATCAAATAGTACAATCTGTCGGCATCTGTCAGAGAGACATTATCATGCACTGTTGATTTAAAACTTGCATAAAATAATGGCCAGTTCCGTATGTCACCGTCAAATGACATAAGTTCAATTGGAGGTAGACGCGGTGCTCGATAGTTCGCGCAGCCGCCACCTGGCGCTGTGGAGCGGTTGTCATCTAACTGACTTTGTATACGTTTCACGATACAATAAAGATCTTCGAATGCGGTGTACGACTGATAATTCGGCTGGGAATCAGGATTAAATGAAAGTAATTTTAAGTTATAAGCGTCTAATAATGTATGAAAGTCTGATCGAATAACATCTACTGTCATACAATAACTAAGAAATGATTCCCTACTAATATCGGAAGAAGTTGCGGTTTTGGAGCGTTCAAAAATGTCTTGCATACGCTCAAATAAAGTATTGCGTTTAGCTTCTAATATTTTTAACTCTTTTTCTTCCGAAATGCATAGTTTCTTTTGTTGCGACATGTTTATGTAGGTTAATGAACCAAACAAACTAAAATGTATACCTAAGTATATAAGAACAACAAAAATACCTAAGTATTTATGCGGCGGTAAATCCTAGTAATTCCTATGTAGGCAACAAACTTAAGGGCGGTTGAACTAATGGTGCTTGAAATATGGTATTTATAAGACCACTATATAGTTCGAGTAATTATAATAAGGTATATCAGTAGGTAGCTACGTAATTGTATATTACCTACTGGGGTGCGGGAAATAACCACGTAATGGGTATGTAAATAGACTAGGAGTGCAGCTAGATGCTACAACTACCTAGGTAAGTACTTCTAGAAGATACTTACGCGGAATAAAAGAGAATTGGATATGAATCCGGCTCGAAGGACCAAAAAATGATGGGTAAAAAACCACTATATTTGACGATTTGCGAAATCTGACTGTAAGAAGGATGGCTTGATAATCGCCAAGAAAATAAAGAATTATATGGTGATAACAAACCGGGATGTAAGTTGTGGGATTAGAGAGAAAGTACGCTGCACGCTGGTGCGCCTTACCTGGCTGTCTCCTTGCCTCGTGTATAGGTTCAACAAAATGGCGCCTGATGTTTCTTCGCCTTTTAGAGGCTTTTGAAGCACAACACTGGAATTCTCTGTCTCTGTGTCCACAAACAATCACACCCGCGGGCGGTCGATTACAGCGGTTAATATTTGTTGTAATACGATAGGCATTAACTAGGCGCGTTAAATAATATCGGGAACGTGAAAAAACTGCATTTCCACGTGCGGATCTTCCATGGCGGCATTTTTCTTCTTTTTTCTTATGGCTTCTGACAGCCGTCAGGCGTGCGAGAGCGTGAAGGTCGGTCAAGACAGAATAGATAAAAAGAGGTCTAATTATTAATATTAAGAAATAATAGAAGGCGCTACCAGGATTATTACTTGGTTTTTGCAATACCAACCTTTGACTAGGTCTAATATAATATCTTTCTGACTAACATAGTCATGTCAATTTTTAGGTTTCCATACCCAAATGATAAAACCGGACCCTATTACTGAGACTCTGCTAACCGTCAGTCTCTGTCTGTCGTTCTGTCTGTTCATCAGTCACTAGTCCATAGACTACGGAGATAACGGGTCTAACTAACACGGCTCAAGAGATATATCTCTATGACCCGTTATGTGCGAATTCGATTGGCACATGGTCGGTTTTGTAACTTGGCCACCGATAGAAATTAAATTTATTTCTCCTTATTAAGTTTTAAAAGGAGTGATTTTTTTTTTGTTAGAAAAGTGTTTTTATACACCGTACTATACGAAATGTCGGTAAGAAATTCCCAAATTATCTTAATAACCAATCAAAAAGATAAAGCTGGGTATGCAAAATATTATCCAAAAGTACATCTCTGTAATTTATGGCGCCCTTCCCTCTGTACAAAGCCCTAAATCTACATTAAAACTTGTGAACAACGCTTTAATTTAGAAAAGGGTAGGCAGGTTCCAAGGTGCTATCTGTTATAAAAATTAGGGTACTCTGCCAACTGATTACGACTTGTAATGAAGCCTTGTGCTTAAAACTTTGCGTTCGGTATTTATACAATGTGTAAATGAAATAACCCAAAACTTGAAACTAGTTGGTTTAGAATCGGCAGCAAAATCGAATACAATCATTTTTATTATAGTTTTATCAACCAGAGGTGAAATATATTAAAAAAAAACAATAACACAAACTACACTATGTTTTTATTTCGTTAATTAAGCAAAATCAAATTACAAAAATAAAAATGACTTTACAATTTTATTAATTTAAAAGAAATAAACACTGAACAATTATAAAACTACAGATTAGGCAGGTTGACTTTCCAAACGGGCAGAGGTTCCCCTTAGGCAAGTTGATCGTTCCGCAAAATCGTTGCGAATGAGGCGCGCACGATCTTATATAGGCTTGCTACCACCACTTGTCACCCCCTCCATGATGACGTTTCTTCACTATTCCTCTAACACGGCCTCTCCTGACTGGAGGACGTCCTCGTGCTCCTGTGTCTCATGCTGTTGTACATCCACCGAACGGGAGGGCACAGGCTCCGTGGATAGTTCGTGAGGTACGTTTTCATTGCTCCTGGCAGCTTGCTCAGGTGTGGACTCCACATTTTCATCATCATCTGCACCTGAGGACACAAGACATGGGACAGTGCAGGTTACTTATTACCGAAGATACGTCGATACATAGTTAATCAAAGTTACAAGCACCAGAGAGGAAGCACGACGTTAGCTATCTCTGATCGTAAGACACAAACACAAACTAACTTATTTCTTACGACTCACAATATGACATAGGCACGGCGTTCGCATATCATATCAGTTAGCTTACATGGCATAGGCACGACGTTAGCATACCATTCAGCTCAACCACATAGCATAGGCACGACGTTAGCGTACTATGTAGTCTATCACATGGCATAGGCACGACGTTAGCATACCACTCAACTCAACCACATGGCATAGGCACGACGTTAGCGTACCATGCGGTCTATCACATGGCATAGGCACGACGTTAGCATACCATTCAACTCGACCACATGGCATAGGCACGACGTTAGTTAGCGTACCATGCGGTCTATCACATGGCATAGGCACGACGTTAGCATACCATTCAACTCAACCACATGGCATAGGCACGACGTTAGCGTACCATGCGGTCTATATCACTGTGTGGCAGTAGCATAACGTTAACTTACCACAGAAGAACAGTGCATGCTTACCCTCGAAGAAGGCAGCACACGTATCGGGAGTCCACTCCCCTCGCCATGGCACCATGAACTCTGCCGCGGCCTGGGTCGCCTTTCCATACGAGCCTGCTAACAGTTGCAGCTCGTAGCGACCATGGGGAAGCGCCTTAACCACACGGTATGGCCCGCGCATGCCCGAGTCGAGCTTGCCAGTCGCTTGTGCTTGTTTAATTACAAAAACAAATGAATTAATCTCAAACAGTCGAGGAGGTCTACGGTCGGCATTTACAGTTGAATCTTGTTGATGCCGATTCGTCTCTAGCCGTTCAGACGCCCTTTGCCTATGCAATTCTCTTAGTGCTTCTCGATTTGGATGCGAGTTCTCTAAGGCGACGTCTCGAACGAGGTGACGGATGAGTGGCGTGGCCGCTTCAATACCCACCAGTAAGTTTATGGGTAATAAGCTGGTAGTTTTCTGCTTCGTTATGTTTAAAAGTAATTGCAGCCGCCACATAACATCTGACCATTCGTTCTGACGGTGATTGCACTCTATGTGAACCATGTTCAGTAAGGTTCGGCAGTAACGCTCAACTTGCCCGTTGGAGTGATGCATTTCAGGGGTGATTAGATGCATGTCAACGCCTAAATCTGTTACTAGTTTTGAGAATTCTGAACTTAAAAACATACGACCTCGGTCTGCTACAATTAATTTTGGAGTACCAAACAAAGAAATAACATTTGTAAAAAGTCTTTTTAGTTCTACAGCATCTTGACCAAACATGGGATACAAGAGACAATATTTAGAGAATGCATCAATTACAATTAACACATATCGATAACCGTTAGACTGGGGTAAAGGTCCTAGTGCATCTACGTGTATGACCTCAAACGGGACACCAGGTTTTTCCCATGAATGTATAAGCTGATGGGGAGCTCTAGGGACCTTTTTATGAGTTATACAGATAAGACAATGATTCACATATTTTTGGACAAATGACTTAAGGGATGGAAACCAAAAGTGTTTTCTGATAAGTTCCAACGTTTTATCAACTCCCAGGTGATTGTGCTGAAGATTCTAAGCAGGCTTAGTCTATGACCTTTGGGCACAAAGCATAAAAGTCTAGGGTCTTCTCCTACCGGAGTATACTTATAATAGAGAAGGTCATTCTTTCGAACATATCGACTAGAATCTACTTGGTTATCTGCTAATTTTTGAAGTAATTGCTGGGTCTCTTCGTCAGCAGCCTGTGCTATTTGAGCCCAGTTTTGCTGCCTGCGTGCTTCACACACATTAACTGCATTGCGGCTCAAATAGTCAGCATGTGACATAGAGGTACCCTTGCGATATTCCAGAGTGAAGTTAAAGTCCTGCATATATATCCACCATCTGGCAACTCGCGGTAGCAGGTCCTTCTTTTGCTGCGTGGCTTTCAATGCATTACAGTCTGTTACGACAGTGAAATGAACGCCAACCAGATAGTGTCTATAATTTTGCAAAGCTTTTACGACGGCCAAGGTCTCGAGCTCATAAGAATGGTACCTTGGCTCGGCACCCTGAGTTCTTTTACTAAAGTAGGCAACTGCTCGTTTATACCCCTTTTCATGAACCTGAAGAAGCACTGCGCCATAACCAATTGAACTTGCGTCCGTGTGGACTTCGATAGGCAACACGGGATCGTATATGGCTAAGACAGGTTGGCTTGTAAGTTGCGAGATAATATCTTGCCGTGCTTCTTCTTGTTCACTGCCCCACATAAAGGGGACATCATTTTTGGTAAGTTTGGTAATAGGAGCAGTCCTGGCGGCAAATCCAGCTATGTAGCGGCGAAAATAGCTCGCTAGACCCAAAAATTGGCGAATTTGCTTAACGGTTTTTGGAATGGGAGCCTCAACCAAAGCTTGAACTTTTTGTTTGCTCGGCTGTACCTGACCCTGACTGATAGTCCGTCCCAAGTATTCTATTTCGGGGGACAGAAAAGAGCATTTCTTAAGATTGATAGAAAAACCAGAATCAGTCAGAGTCTGAAGCACTTTGCCTAGAGTCAGCAGGCCCTCTTCAATGGTATTGCTCAGTATCAGTACATCATCTATATACACCAGGACTTTACCATTGTGTTGATTGAACGTATCGCATCGACAATACGATCGGCTGCGCTGGCGTCGCAGTCCATCACAGCACTCACGGGACGCCCCGGCGATGACGGCACGGCAAAGCTTCGACCCTCTGTCACCGACCTCCGACGCTCAGCTACCGTTGCAGTCACAGATTGCGGCCGTGGTGGCGTAAGCGCAGGCGCACCGGCGCTGGGCTCACATAGCCGCGGCGGCGAAGAGCGGCGTTGCTCTTCCAGTGCAGTCAAACGATCTATAATTTTCTGCATCTGTTCAGTTAACACATTAGGACAGTCATGTTTTGATGTACGTCTATGACGAGACCTTCGGTGCCTAGAACCAGTGTCATCACCATATTTTGAATGTGCATCACTGTCTCTAGGGCGCGAGCTGCGGTTCCTAGAACGACTTCTACTTTTGCGACTTTGATTAGGCATTTTGTTTACTTATTAACAGTAAATTACAAAAACAACAACAAAAAAAAAAAACAAAAGATAGGCTAAGCACAAGAAGGAAACACTTCTTATGGGTAGGTAGGCTTGTAGAGTTAACAAGCAAAATGAATCACAAGGGATTATAAATATGAAACCACTAACTAAACTACAAATATATTGGCAGTCACGCACACGTTTTTAAAATCACTAGGTAGTAAATAAGAACTGGAACGAACTCACCAAAATTGTTTCGGTCGTATACTTTCCCACAAAATCACAGACACTTACACATCAGCAAAGAAAATGTAATAACCTCACTTTTGTAACGCGACAACAAAACAGTTACTCAATCGATTTGAATAGCCAAACTGCCAAGGATGCAAAGCGAATCAAGACACGTGAAAACTCGTATCCCACGCCTGATTTTATCAACCAGAGGTGAAATATATTAAAAAAAAACAATAACACAAACTACACTATGTTTTTATTTCGTTAATTAAGCAAAATCAAATTACAAAAATAGAACTGACTTTACAATTTTATTAATTTAAAAGAAATAAACACTGAACAATTATAAAACTACAGATTAGGCAGGTTGACTTTCCAAACGGGCAGAGGTTCCCCTTAGGCAAGTTGATCGTTCCGCAAAATCGTTGCGAATGAGGCGCGCACGATCTTATATAGGCTTGCTACCACCACTTGTCACCCCCTCCATGATGACGTTTCTTCACTATTCCTCTAACAATAGGTTATATTTTCCAAAAAAATATTATTTGTCATGCTGCCTCTAATATTTTTTAACGACGCTGTACACTACTGTTCAAACGATAGTGCTCCCGTGTTCGTTGACAGCGGCGCGGCGATAGAGCTACGAGCCTGTAAGAATGTGTGTGTATTACTATAATTTATAAAAATAAATAGTTATACTGACACAAAAAGAGTTATTTTTGACTGGCGTGTGTTTGTCCGCCTGTCTGTGGCAACGTGTATTGATGGTTGAACCGATTTGGATGCAGTTTTTTTTAAAGCAGGTTATCTACCGATAGTATCTTTCGGCTGCTGAGATTCTCCCGGACCCGTAGAAACAGGAATTTTATTATCAAAACGGGTATTAATTAACTTGAAAAGTAATTTTTTAAAATAGCTTGGAAGGCTTGACGTTTCGACCTGGTTGCGCAGGTCGTGGTCGCAAGCACCACCTTCTTCTTCAGCAACCACTTGCTTGCGACCACGACCTGTGCAACCAGGTCGAAACGTCAAGCTTTCCAAGGTATTTAAATAATTACTTTTCGCGTTAATACCCGTTTTGATAATAAGTTTTAACATGAAACGCGAGAGTTTAAAAGTTATAATATTGTTATTAATATTCTGATGGGATGTTTTGGCCGATATTTTTTAAAACTAATTGTGTACAGTCAGGATGAAAAACCTGTTAAATCTCACAGAAAAAAGGAAAGTTAAAACATGATTATGTACGGTAAGAGTTTTTCATTCTGACTGTACAAAATTAGTTTTAAAAAAAGATAACTTAAACTGATTTTATTTACTGTAAAGCATTATAACTATAATGCTTTTCAACGTTTGTTTAATTTCGGCATCCTGGTTGCATGATAAAGTAATGATAAATAGCTCCTAATCCAATGATGTTATAAGTAAAAAAGTGTAGATAGGTTATATGCAGTCAAAAAGTGGCACATTAAAAGTTTGCCAATTGACAAACATGATACTGAGTATCGCGTTGACATTTGACGTTTATCTCTTTTTCACTCGCACTACCTTCTTCAATCATGTCATCCTACTTTGACATGTAATGTATGTGTGCGTTAGTGTGCCGTTTTTGAAGATAGAATTTCGTTTGGGTAACCTATCTACACCTTTTTACTTATAATATCATTGTCCTAATCTATATTTGTAAAACGGTAAAATAACTAACTGCATGATATTATGTCAACGCACAGCTCAAACCTCTGGTTCTCATGAAAATTTCGATTTCTACGCGGGCAAAGACGCGGGCTTAAGCAAATAATCGGCATCGAATACAAATATTGACCTACATACAAACTTACAAACCTTCAAACTTATAAATTTTACCTCTTTATAATATTAGTATAGATTAGTATAGATGAAGAATTAGCTGTATAACCTTGAAGGCTTTGGCCTTGTTGTAGCACATTTTATTAGCTATTCGCTTAGAATATGGTATGCACACATTTTATCATTTTTTTGCCAAAATTACTTTAGCGACTGGCTAGTATAAATGCGCTTCAAAGTAGAATATCGCGCTAATGGATACCTAATTAAAAACTTGTCTTAGCAACCTCTCAATTATAAGACCTATCTAATGATGCCTTTGCTCTGCAGAGGGGCAGTAATAAGATGTTATTACTGTGTATTATTGAGTAGGCACAAATTAAAATTAAACAAAGGCTGCTAAAAAGAATAACGTATCTGCTAGACGGCAAAATATAATAGCATTTCAATAGTCATCTTGTGTCTATGTTAAAAAGTTGATTATTTAATTAACTGGTTTTGTTGTTTTCCTTGAACCTAAAACTCGTATTATTTTGATTGTAGTTTTTGTTTACAGCTTCGGGCGCGTTTAGGTAAACGTCATCAAATAAAAAAATATATAATTAAAACGATCAATGGTTTAATGGTGTCGTGATGGCCTAGTGGTTGTAGGTTGGAATCCGGGCAATACCAATGTGACTTTTCAATTCATATATGTATACTTTCTAAAGTTTATCTTGGAAATCACAGACATCGGTGAAGGAAAACATCGTGAGGAAACCTGGACTTTGCTCTGGTGCAAGCAAGCGCGGTGATCAATGCTTATGCCTTCTATTCTATGTATAAGAAGAAGTCTTTGCCCCGCAATGGGACAGTTGTAGGCTGGTATTATTATATAAATTAATGATTTAATTAAAAAAAAAACTTTATTTTTCAGCAATATAAACTACATAAGAGGTACGTATAAAAAACTGTGAAGGATAGTCATACACAGAATATTGAGCCACCCCCTGAACAAGATGAAACCTGTACCTCAGGAGATGATCTTAAGTTAGCCCTTAAATCCATACTAATATTATAAATGGGAAAGTGTGTCTGTCTGTCTGTCTGTCTGTCTGTATGTTTGTCTTACTTTCACGGCAAAACGGAGCGACGAATTGACGTGATTTTTTAAGTGGAGATAGTTGAAGGGATGGAGAGTAACATAGGCTACTTTTTGTGTCTTTCTAACGCGAGCAAAGCCGCGGGCAAAAGCTAGTGTTAATATAAACAGGCAGAGTTACTTACTTTAACAGTTATAGCTGGTAGTAATACTAGTATTTATCTCGTTTTTATCTTGAATGAGACCGGATCTCGATTGGAATTTGCTGACAAAATAATTAACATAACTCCATTTTAGCACTAAAAAAGAAGACGCCACTATCAAGTTATAACCATATACGAGCGAATATCTGAGACAGCGTGTATTTAAAAAAAGCATGCAACAACATAAAACAAGTTTTTGACGAAGGCAATAAAAATATTCTTGTTTGTCTGGTAGACCAGTTTGGTTTTTTAATCAATATTGTTTCATCGGCCGTTCGGAAAGCAACACCTTGACTGTGTCACAATTCGACATCTAGATAAGATGATATAAAACAATAAATGAAATAAATCTATAAATAAATAAATAATAAATAAATCGTCGCGAGACCTTCAAGGTTAAAAAGGGTTTAAAAAGTGCAAAAAGTGAACTAAAGTGCAAGTGACCGAAATGTCCGACAACAATACAGAAAAATTTCAAAATATCTATGATTTTTTGTACAATGAAACGACAAATAGTACTAAAAATAACAGTGATTTTGAGAATTATGAATTGGCTGCGCAACTGGATACTTACGAGTACATAATACATTATACAGTGTTTATAATGACACAACACTAACATACGGAGTGACATCATGGTGCTTGTTAAAAAGATTTCGTAGTTTTAGAAACTTTGTATTCATAAACGCTATTCTCGCAAACTTTTTTGTGGTGACAATGCTTGTGCTGATAATTATTAACCCTTTCAAAAGTAAAGTAATGAGTGCTGTATGTTTTATACTCGCCGATTTCTTCGCAACTGTAGGAAATCACTGGCTAATAGTTCTATGCATTTTGTTTTATATAGATTTTGTAAAAGTTTTTAATGTGAATATTGAGAGGATTTATTTAAAAAGTAGTCTCTTCAGTTGGGGTGTGGCTTTGATTATATATTCTCATGTGCTTTTCGGTCCTTATTATAAATTGTTAACAGACTTATATACTATAGTTCCATTGACTATAAATGGTATATTATATGTAATTATTATGCATTCATTTTGTTGTAGTAACAACGCGATTGCTCAAATGGTGTCTAATAAATGGCGTCGGTTTTACATAGCCACCTTGATATTTATATTAAGTGAGTGTTTTTTGTCTTCTAATTACATTTTAATGTTTCTTTCAATTGTAATAAGACCTTTTCCAAGGACTTTGTATTTAATACTTTACCTAAACCCTGTACTTTTAAATATTTTTTTAGTTGTTGTGAAGAGCAATCGGAGAATATGGCATGCTTATTATGTTGGTAAAATGAAACAAAGCCGTAGAAATAACATAAACAATCTTGATAGACTTGATAGTAAAGTCAGTGTTCAGTCTGTTACCAGTTAAAATACTTTAAGGACGTGTAGAGACTAATAAAATGTAACCTGCAATGTAACATAATTCCTATTGTATGGTAGCTTACGAGCACGAACATTGCACACTAAGACCCGTATTAATAGACGTCACTCAACTCCAAGACGCTCTCAAGTCTCTTGCTGTCCTTGTCATTCTAAAGGGAAAAAATAAGGACAGCAATAGACTTGAGAGCGTCTCAGAATTGAGTGACGTCTATTAATACGGGCCTAAGAGCGCGAATAGCTTTATTCACGTAATCAGAACAGTAACGATATCGCAGCGATTGGTTGTCTATTGTTTTCCCGAAGATTATATACCATAATCATCATATTCCCGAATTTCATTTGCCCGAACGTTTTCTTTGTCCTAAAAGACATATGACATACTTTTAATTGCCCGAAACTTAGATACCATAAGATACGAGTGACATACGTATTGTTTTTCATATGTTTAAGTGGACAACAGATAATATTATTAATAACCACATAAAATAAAGTTTAGGTACGACTTTAACAAAAAACATGGTGTTTTTTCCTGATGCAGCGATTATTATAGGCTATTATTTATTATTATGTAAATTGAGAGGAGTAATATCACGCCAGCAAAGTCGCGGTCGTTAGATTCATTTTAAATTATCTTCCGTAGTTATTCATCCTTGCTTTATTGTAACTCTTTCACGCAAAAACAGCTGAAAAGATTTTGATGAAAGTTTTTAGAAATGTAGCTTATACATCAGAATAAGATATAGGCTACATAACTTGACGCTATGACCCACGGTAGCAGAGCAGTTACCAAAAACCTAACATAACACGGAAGAACCCCGGGGGCGGCTAATTGTTAATAAAAACGGTGTCCACAATAGGAAGTTTTTCTGGTACCGTTTACAAACATAAACTCACATACACAAATAATCGGACTATACCTATAGATCATACAATGTATTTATCTCGCGCAGGAATAGAACCTGCGGCACACAGGGCAGCTAAGTGCGTAACCACTGCGCGAACGTGTCATCAAATAAACAAAAATGATTAATAAACAAAAATGTATGCGGAACAAGTTTTATTTTAAAATTAATATTTATAATGTGATAAACATCTTATGGCCATGTTAATAACGTTGAATGTTTAATAAACTGTTTTTATTTGCATCCTTGAACTTTTATATGCCAATCATAAGCCATATTTCAGTAAAGACGCTCTCTCTTTGGTTTTATATCAAACTAGCTCTCCCCCGCGGTATCACCCGCGATATTCCAGATTTTTTGTTACTAAAAAAAGAAGATAAAAAGAATTCTATGTCCATCCCCTGGTCCTAAGCTACCTCCCCACCAATTTTCAGTCAAATCGGTTCTGCCGTTCTTGAGTTATAAAATGTGTAACCAACACGACTTTCTTTTATATAGATTAACACTTAAAAATATATAATGATGCTGAGTCTCTTCTTCACAAACTAAATTGAAGTTAGGTGTATCTTCTTTATCCATGTCATTATAAATGGACACTCTTCTAGTTTCACTCGATTTTGGAAACGAAAAGTCTTAACAATCGGGACTTTTCAAAGTAATTTTTATTTTTACGTCCTATCGCCAAGCTTTAGCACAGCACTATCCGTACTAATATTATAAATGCGGAAGTAACTCTGTCTGTCTCTTCTTTACGCCTAAACCACTGAACCGATTCAAATGAAATTTGGTACAGGTACAGTCTGGGACCTGAGAAAGGACATAGGATAGTTTCCATCCCAAAAATCTCCCGGGAACGGGAACTATTATTCTACGCGGACGAAGTCGCGGGCAAAAGCTAGTTTGTTATATACAAGGCATCTCTTTGTAGAGCCCAGGTCTTAGGCTTGATGACGACAACGAACCGATTTTTATAACGGACGACGGGTTGACGCGCTGTTCAATAGGTAAGAATAGGTGTTAGCTAACGCGAAATATACATTTCCGTTGCAACATTGCATAGAATCTCAACGATGGGCATCATCAAGGAGTGTATCCCATCTGGCCCGGTGACTTGGCCCGGTACCGGGCCACATGAGACAAAAAAGTTTTATCGGGCCCGGTGATAATTATGTTTACCGGGCCAGATGATACAAATCAAGTGCCATCGTCCCCGGCAAGGGGCGAAAAGAGGATACGCCTCGTAATTTGTGAAATACTAAGTATATGCATCTATGAAAGGGATTGAACTTATAAATCAAACTGCTTAGTATATAACAGGGGTGGCCAACTTGAGCAGACCTAAGGTCTACTATTTACTGAGGAAACCATTTGTGATCCACAAAACACATACCTACTTCTTGAAATCATAAATGAAACAGCGTAGTTTAATACACAATCATTATAATTTTTATTGACCAGTCATAGTAGGTTTTGTTTACATCACATTTGAGATCGTTTCTTTAAATTATGCGAATTAGTGCGAGTATTGCGCCTGAGCATTTTCCACAAGTTTATCGTAATCAGGTTTGTAGCTGGAAATTACCAACCTTAAAGAATCCAATGTATGAGCGTCTGTCAATCGAGAACGGTGTTTATTTTGTATATGTTTTAAGTAGTAAAATTATGAATCATATAAATATGTTGAACAAAAACACGAATGAAGTTGTTGAACACATTTTTTCAAGTTTTATTGAATGACCAGAAATCTTGACTTGCGCAAGACCTTGCTTTTATAAATATATCGTTGCGCAGATTAATTATTTCGTTTTGTAACATTTTTAATTTATCTGCAAATTTTGTAGCCAATATCTGTATAGATATCACTATGATCAATGGCATCATTAAACGGGTATCTTATAAATTGAACCAACTGTTCAATTTTTCTGAAATCACTAAAGCGAATTTCGAAGTCTGCTATCATTGCCCTAATTTCTGTCGTCTAAATTGTATGTAGGATGTTTTTCCATATTGTGTATTTTGAAATGCTGCAATAGAACTCATAATTTCTGTTAATATTTTATTCTTGCCTTGTAGATTCAAAATTGATTTAAAAATGATACAAGATGAAGATGCTGTAGTTGATAATATTTTCATTTTTTTACCTGGCTACGATCGACTGGACTAGCAGTCGCGATCGACCGGCCGATCACGATCGACCGGTTGGTCACCCCTGGTAATTTTGATCATTTTATGCGTATGTTGATTGATAATTTTGTTTGATTTTGGCTTCGTTGATTAGGATTATAATAAAAATATTGTTACCTATGTTGTTCAAATTAAAAAAAATCTGCTTACAGGAAGTCTATTTCAGGTTGAGATTTATGAAACAAGTTGATATATCGCGTTATACACAATAAAAACTGATTATTATATACTAAGCAGTTTGATTTATAAGTTCAATCCCTTTCATAGATGCATATATTTAGTATTCACAAATTACGAGGCGTATCCTCTTTTCGCCTCTTGCCGGGGACGATGGCACTTGTTTTGTATCATCTGGCCCGGTAAACATATCACCGGGCCAGATAAAACTTTTTTGTTTTATGTGGCCCGGTACCGGGCCAAGCCACCGGGCCAGATGGGATACACTCTCATCAAGAGGCCTTAAGGATAATAAATAAATATCTTGGACCAACTTACACACGGTCATGTGATCCTAAGCTAAGCAAAGCTTGTGTTATGGACCAGATAACTGCGTATATCCATACTAATATTATAAATGGGAAACTGTGCCTGTCTGTCAGTATGTTTGACTTTCTTTCACGGCAAGACGGAGCGACGAATTGACGTGATTTTTTAAGTAGAGATAGTTGAAGGGATGGAGAGTAACATAGGCTACTTTTTGTCGCTTTTTAACGCGAGCGAAGCCGCAAGCAAATGCTAGTTTTAATACAATATAGACGCAACACGAATGATGTAACCACGATATTGTAAAACTTGATGATTGAAAAGAGTGTCCACGGAGTTTCTTGGCTGTTCTTCTCCATAGAGATCTACATTTTGGAACAAGCGACTAGCTTCAACTTTCTGACAAACTGACTGACACTTTGACAATTCATAAGTGCCTGTAAATGGTCTAAGTGAAATAAATGCTTTGAATTTTGAATAGTGATCTATCAACGCACGGCCCAAACCACTGGATGGATTGGGCTGAAATTTGGCATGCAGGTAGATGTTAGGATGTAGGCATCCGCTAAGAAAGGATTTTGATAAATTCTACCCCTAAAGGGGTGAAATAAGGGTTGTAATTTCCGACATTCGCGCAGACAAAGCTGCGGGCAAAAGCTAGTAATTTATAAATACCTACATATTATAGATAAATTATACCCAGACACAGAACAATCAATCACGTTCACTACAATAAAAAATTGTCCTAAGTAGGAATCGAATTCACGACCTCCGACTTAGTAGTCTGGGTCGCTCATTACTAGACCATCAGGCTGAGGCTACACTAGTCTGCGACGCGAGCTGCGACACATAGCGATTGAAACAAATACATGGATGCTCACGTTCATGGCTACACCGTTCATCAAATAAGCGATCTTTAATTTCTTACAGGAACTACATCACTGTAATCGCGGCACCGGCTACATCGACGTATCAGCGAAATTACGTCGAATATACTACAAACTTGCGCTTATAATGTAGCCATTCTATGTTTATCTAGTTTCGCTCTTCCATTCGCATCGCAAATCGCTGCCCACTGTAGCCTCAGCCTAATCCCGTCTCATTAAAGTTCACAAACATCTCCAAAGCTAAGAAAACTTTCAAAATACGTCTCAATTCATCTCAAAATAGCCTTCGAAACAAAAGGCGTTCACGTTTAACACTCGTTATCCAACGTATGTAACAGGGATTTCGCGAAATGGTATATTAATGAGGCGAGCTAAATCTGCGATATATTGAGCACACGCTACGCCAAAGACGTCAAGTGCGTGTTCAACGCTTACCGTATGAATAACTGTTATTTGGACGTATTAATAACGGTGCTTGGAGCATTAAGAGGTTGTGTTATTGCTTTGTTTCAAGTTTTTTTTTGTAGAGGGAAGGGAAGAAGGTTAACAGTGTATGGGCAGCAATGTTGTGTTACTAGTTAGTTACTTACTGTCCCACTGCGCCAATGCGTCTTCTTATACAGAGAGCACGATCATTGATCACCACGCTAGCTCAAAATTGATAGTGATGAAAAAAAAATGGTTATTGCCCGATTTTGAAGCAGCCTCATTATAAGCTAATTAACCATTAGGCCATTTAATTTCATCTTTATATATTAGTAATTATTTTACCTGACCTTGAAATAAAACCTAACAATATAGTCACGCTAGCGACCACAACCATTCAGTCAGTTGTAAGTACGTTTGGGTAAATAAGATAAAATGGCACGAAATATTAAGTGGTTTGTATAAAGACTGTACGATTAATGTTTCAGACTCGTATGAAACACAAGATTACTGAGTTCAGGCATGTAATACATAGAATTATGGTTTTTATTTAGGATTGTATTAATTTATGCTGTAACGAAATTTTGATAAAATATTATTAGCAGTCATGTCCAAGGGCACCGTGCAAAGCACAAATCATCTAACTGGGTGTATTTTATACATGTCTGTATTTATAAAATATGTATTATGTAATTATGTATATAAGTTGTTTGATTATATCATTGTACAGGCTCCTCCTAATTTGGGATGAGACGACCATGAGTTGTAACAAAATATATTAACTCACATCACCATCAGCATCTTCTGAGCTTTTTTCCAACAATGTTGGGGTCGGCTTCCAGTCTAATCGGATTCAGCTAGATACTAGTGTTTTACGTGATTTAATATCAGACTAGACAACCCAGTAACTGGGCGACACTATACATCTTGGTTAGACTGGTCAGATTTTCTGGCTTACCCGTAACGACTGTAAAATGACCGACTACCGGGATCAACGGCGTTACGTGCTCTCCGAGGCACGGGATATCAGTGATATCCAAAAGAAACTTTAGAAAGTACATATAAATTGAAAAAGTCACATTGGTACTTGCCCGTTATCCACTGGGTCGTCACGACATCACCACAAAAATATTTATTACCTAACACCAAACAACCTAAAAAAATTGAACTTCTCTATTCCAATGTGTCATGGCCAAACTAACTTTCACCTTAAGGTGTTATAACAGAAGTTTTACATTAATAGCATAAAATTACCGGTCACGGCATAATTTACATGTCCGGTTACGAAAAGAAAAATACAGTGTAAGGCTAATTTACGGCTATGAACTTAGCGATAAGGAAATGTGCGTGATTTGAATAATTGCATACTTCTAAGCAAGTTTCAAGCACTCAATTTGGGCTGAATATAGACATTCTGTCGGCCTTTTGGGTAGGTAGATGAATTGTTTTGGTCAATTAAATATTAAAGAAGCAATTTTTGGCTTATAGGTGTTTTTTACATCTTGGGTATCTTTTTTTGCTGTGCCTATATATGCTTCTTTTTGAGGATGGGAAATCATCTAACGACTGCTACCGCTCTGAGCGTGGCAGGAGGGAGTGCCGGACTTTTACTGACTAAAACTAACCCCTGTCCCTTCGGTTGCCCTTTATGTTCCGGGGCGACGGTATCAATTATTAGAGCTATTCCGCAACCCCGGCCCTAGAGGGCCCATTCATCCCTATATATGCTTAGAAACTAGGCAACTGATTTTGATGTGGTTTTTTAATTGATAGAGTGATTAGTGTGATAGTACATATTATCGTAGACACAATCCGATATTTGAAAGGATTTGTAAACACTGTGCAAAACTGGGTCTGATCGCTTGTATTATCCATACTAATCCATACTAATATTATAAATGGGAAAGTGTGTCTGTCTGTCTGTCTGTCTGTCTGTCTGTTTGTCTTTCTTTCACGGCAAAACGGAGCGACGGATTGACGTGATTTTTTAAATGGAGATAGTTGAAGGGATGGAGAGTAACATAGGCTACTTTTTGTCTCTAAAATTGCGAGAAAGATAGAGTAAAACAACAATTCCATTTTCCCATATAAAAGTTGTCCATGTTCTGTTGGATGTTGTTGTCATAGTAACCGGCAAATCAAGTGTCAAAACAGTTACAACCATAGAGGTTACAACCCGTCAAACCTGACACAAATAAGTAATGTTTAATTGTTTTCAAAATACGAATGGAATCATTTTCATAAATCCAAATCATGCAAATAAAAGCCATTTAATACGGTTTGAAATAACAAAAAGGCGTGTAATTTGCTGTAAAAAATAATACTGTAACAGCTTTTCTTATTTCCAACGTACAAAAATAATATTAAGATAAAAAAAATATCTAGATTTAAAATATTTACTAGACTTCGCCCGCGGCTTCGCCCGCGTGGATGTCGAACTTCTACCTACTATTTTAACCCTTTAGGGCTATTTTTAGGGTTCCGTAGTCAACTAGGAACCCTTATAGTTTCGCCATGTCTGTCTGTCTGTCCGTCCGTCCTCGCTTAATCTCTGTAACCGTTAGCACTAGAAAGCTGAAATTTGGTACCAATACGTATATCAATCACGCCGACAAAGTGCGAAAATAAAAATTGGAAAAAAACGTTTTATTAGGGTAGCCCCCCTATATGTAAATAGGGAAGTGGTTTTTTTTTTAATTACAACCCTGACGTGTGATATATTGTTGGATAGGTATTTAAAAATGAATAGGGGTTTACTAAAATCATTTTTTGATAATATCAATAATTTCGGAAATAATCGCTCCAAAAGGAAAAATCAAAGCGTCCCCCCCCCTCTAACTTTTGACCCGTAGGTTTAAAAAATATAAAAAAAAATCTGGAAAGTTGAACTTTATAAGGACTTTCTAGGAAAATTATTTTGAACTTGATAGAAAGAACAGTTTTTGTACAAAAAAGACAAAAAGGTTGTACAAAATAATTTTTGCGTACTTAGTATGTCAACGTAACAAATAGCTTTTTTAAACTTATAAGTAGGTACACTTATTGTGACGGACGGGAAACTACGGAACCCTACATTGAGCGTGGCCCGACACGCTCTTGGCCGGTTTTTTTTATATTCTTCACAAAGAATAAACCCTCCAAGTTTAATGTATTTAGTTAGTTATTGTTATATATTAACAAACACGTTGATATCAGGCAGTGAGTTTACTATTTATTATATACATACTAGATGACCCGGTGAACTTCGTATCACTTACCTATTAATGTAATCAAAATTTATTTAAACCATATCACCTTTATTCATAAAAGATTTGTATCGATTTCCCCCCCCCCCCCCCATTATCACAATCTAGATTCACGTGTATATGAGTGGCCTAATAGTTGTTTAGTAATCTGGCAATACTGTCATTGTCGCTGTCACCTAACTTTTGAAGAAAAGATCGTTGAAAGGAAATGTTATGAAATGGGCTTTTAGTTTTAAAAAAAAAGTCCAGGATGGCCATACAAAAACAAAAAAAAATATTAAAAGCACCATTATTTAATCAATACATCAATACATATAATAAAATCATTATATAATAAAATCAATCCATACTAATATTATAAATGGGAAAGTGTGTCTGTCTGTCTGTATGTTTGTCTTTCTTTCACGGCAAAACGGAGCGACGAATTGACGTGATTTTTTAAGTGGAGATAGTTCAAGGGATGGAGAGTAACATAGGCTACTTTTTGTCTCTTTCTAACGCGAGCGAAGCCGCGGGCAAAAGCTAGTATTATTATAAATGGTAAAGTGTGTCTGTCTGTCTGTATGTTTGTCTTTCTTTCACGGCAAAACGGAGCGACGAATTGACGTGATTTTTTAAATGGAGATAGTTGAAGGGATGGAGAGTAACATAGGCTACTTTTTGTCTCTTTCTAACGCGAGCGAAGCCGCAGGCAAAAGCTAGTATAAAATAAATAATCAACACAAGATCGTACAAATTACGAGTGAAATCGAATGTATACAACATTACGTCATCAGGCAGCGTAACCTAAGTGTACGTGTTGAACGAAGCTAGCCCGCTGCCGGTATCTTAACGCGAGCTAATTCAGACATAAACAGTCGCGCCGTGTTTATCTTCAAACACTTAGCGCGTGGGGTGAGCAGGGCTCCGAGTGTCATCATCATTATCTGCTATCTAGAACTAATAGAGGTAGTAAACTGAAAACTATAGTTGCCCCCTGCTGTTTCACCCGCGTTGAGGGATATTATACGCAACACTACATTTTTTTCCATAATAAATAAATATCTTAGGACAACTAATTACGTTAGCTGGAGCCGGAGGATGCAAAAAAAACCAATTAATTTTAACTAATTTATTGAAATAAAGAAATTACAATTTATAACTTAAAAATTATGTAGGTGATAAATGGTCGATGTATGTACCAAGAATGAATTGAAAACGTGGATCGTGGAAGGCATTGTCGATGTCCGGTCCCACGGTTTGCAAAATGCTGCGTTGGCGCCTCGTGTAAGTTGCGATGCGCAATACCTATTGGTGTCGCGTAGTCAGCAGTCCGTGTATTACACCGAATCGTAAGCTCAGCGATCCTAATGTCACACCGTTGTGTAACATCTCCCCCCGCAGATCAGCAACTATTTGTTAACGGTTGTTAAAAATGTTGATGTAAGATGACTGGGGTCCATTCTGATTCCAGCTGGATGAATATTTCTTCCTAGTTCTATTTCAGCATAGGTATCTTGATCCGCGTTCGGTTTTGTAGATGTAGGGTTGATCTTCTTGGCTTTATTTCTCATCCATTTTCGATATATAAGGACAATAGCAAGTACACCTGCACTAAATAGCAGTAGGTATACAGGTATAGTAGTATGATAGAGGCTGCCATCTGATAACTGGTTAAGTCGTACTATGGGTTGTACTGAAACTTTCTTGTAGCTTTCGTGAAGGCTTTCGAGGTTGATTGAATTGAGCTGTACCAATGATTCTTCAGTTCCTGATGTTGTATTCTGGCCCCATGATGTCCGTATTCTGAGTACATGTCCTTTGATGCGGTTGTCGACGTTAGTGATTGTGAATTCAGTGGTTCTTATTAAGCAGTCTTGCGGTATTGTAGCCAAATAGCTTCCTTGAAGTGTTCTAAATTGCTCCTGTCCACAGGACATCTGTACTTTTGATGGTGTCGGGAAGCGTGTAATGCTTTTCGTCGAGTTGTTCCAGAGCTTGCTTCTGTAAGGTGACTGGCGTGAGTGTACAGGAGTTAAGATGCTGCTTGGTGATGAGCTGTTGCACGCAGTCCGGCTTGTCCATAATTTTGTATCCTATCTTTTCTTCGCAGAGGTACCATAAGTTAAACTTCGGACATTCTGTCTCTATGTACATAGAATATGTTTCATGAATTGCTATATAAGGTGAGGTAGGGATGAGGGCCATACTGTTTCTATTAGGAATTATGGACAACTTATATAGGGTATAGGTTCTTGGTAAGGCAATCGGCACCTTTATAACTATAATTATTTTCTTATCGACGTAGTACGATCCTAATTTTAAAATATTGTAGTACTCTCGAAGATCGATATCAATGATTTCGTCTTTTGAGTATATTAAACTTAATTTACTTATCATATTCCTAAGATTACCTAAACTAATCGAAGAATGGGTAGTGCTAGAAGCACGCATAAAAGCTATCATAAGTTCTATCTTATTAAACTCATCCGATAATGTCTCTATATTATCGCTTAAAATTAATAGATGCTGTGCCAAATGGGCATAAGTTACTAGATCTGCCTGTTTAGACGCATCTTGTTTTATGATTTGGTTAAGTTTTTTGGCGATAATGATTTGGTTGTCTACTATATTTTTTAATACATTAGATTGTTCCAACATCCATCCTTTAGTTAAGCTTATGTGACTGTTGAGTTCCGTTTCAAGTTTATTGTCGTTACCTTCTAAAACTTGAATGGCATTGTTATATTTGATTGCATCTGTGTAATCTAAATTTCCCGATATACTTTTTATAACCGATCCTAATCCGTCGATGAGTCCTCGCTTAACGCGATTAGGTTTAAAACTTTCTAACTGTAAGGAAATCTTTTCAAGTTTGTCACCAAGATAACTTATATGGGGTTCAAAGAGTGATAGTGTTTTATTATTAATCAGGGGCCTGAATTCATTTAGCTGAGTTTTAACTAAGTCTACCTTTGACTGAATTTCTTCTAAATCAATGTGTAGGAGAAAGGAATGATAGTGAGACACGATTTTTGTAGGTCCCAATTTGAAAGGGAGTAATCCGGGTCCATCTTCCAGGGGTTCAAGTACTATGTCCTCCGCTCGGACCAGGTGTAGCAATATCGTCAGTGGTATTCTGCAACAATTGCTTCGTGTTAGCTGTTCGTTTGAGACGTGATTTGGCAACGGGACCACGCTTCTTCTTTGTGTAAATGTGAATAGGCAGGTCGGCTAGTACCGTGTCATGTGTGTAACGAGGTGCGAGTTTTTGTCTGTTAGCTAGTGGATTCTTAACAAATACTTGTTGGTCTGGCTCGTATTCCCTTTCAGGTTCCCTATCTTTGTTCCTACTTTCGATTAGTTCTGTGCGCTTATGAAGAGATGTTTCATTTATGGCCTCGTATACTTTAGACATCTTGTCCCGATGTTCCTGCACGTATTGTTGTAGCAGGTGTACAGATAAGTCTATATCCAATGGGTCACGAGGATCCGTATGGCCGGTGACTACTTCAAGCGGTCTACATTTTGTGAAACTATGTATACTACTATTGTAAGCTAATAGGGCGTACGTCATAAGATTAAAAATTGCTTCACTACGATGTTGTAGTTTTAGAATTCTCAAATGTTCTAGTAAGGTGGAATGTAGGCGCTCTACCATCCCATTATCATTGGGAGTGTGGGCTAAGGTTTTATGATGTTGAATTTTATGGACACGCGTAAACTCAGTAAATAGTTGGTTAGCAAATTCGGGTCCCTGGTCCGTAACTATTGATATCGGAACGCCGTGATGGGAGCAAAACTTTAAGAAAGCCTGCACTACACTAACTGCTGTACCATCTCTAAGATGGTATGCCTGAGCGTACTTAGAAAACGCATCAATGATAGTTAGGTATTTCTCGTTTTGTGCTGTGAACAAATCTAAATGAACTACATCAAACGGTTTCGCCGGTGGTGGTACTATGCAGAATCGTTGCTTTATAGGGTTTCGGTCATACTTGGCTTGCCCGCATATATTGCATTCGTTTATATATTTTGAAATTTGGTCTTTCATTTTTGGCCAATAATATTTATGAGACAGGGCTAAGTAACACTCATTTATGCCACGATGATTAGTTTTACCTTCGTGGTATTTCTGAATGATTTCCTGTTGTCTGAGATATTCCTTGACATTTTCTAATTCAGTTTTAGTTAAAACAAGATTCATAGCGGAGCTTTTGAACTTTTCTTGAATTATTGGAACTATTTTATACATAGCTAATGGGGGGTGTATTATAATACCAGTCTTAACTTTCGGGTTTGCAAATTCCTTAATAGCGTTTATTACATCCTCCTCTAAATTTGATTCGGAAAGTTGGATGGAGGTACGTGTATGAGTTTCGAACGGTTTAGAAACCGCTGGGCGTTTCTTTATGTCACCCACAACTGTAAAACATATTTGTCTGTTGAATTTATTTAAGGGGTCATCTGAAATTGGGATTTCTAGTATTGGATTTTCAGCACTTGTGTGAGCCGTGAGCGTGGAAGAGCCTACTACAGATGGTGGTTTTTCAGATACGTTAACTATGATGGAGCTTGTTTCCTCGTTATTAATTTCGATTCGCGACAAGGCATCGGCATTTGTGTTGCTTTTACCTTGCTTATAAACTACTGAATAGTTATATTCACTAAGCTTAAGTCTCCAACGGGTGAGTCTCGAGCTAGGTTCTTTTAAGCTCATAATCCACTGAAGTGGTTTATGGTCTGTTATAATTTTAAATTTCCGTCCGAATAGGTATGGCCGAAAATATTTGGTTGCCCAGACTATGGCTAACAGCTCCTTTTCTATCGTGCTATAGTTAATCTCGCTTGTGTTTAGAGTGCGTGAAGCATAGGCTATAGGCTTATCGGAGCCTATGGGTCCCTGTGAAAGGACTGCTCCTATAGCTAAATTTGACGCGTCCGTTGTGAGTAGGAAATCTTTATTAAAATCGGGATATTGTAAAATCGGATCGTTAGTAAGTAATGTTTTACATTTTTCAAAGCAGTTTACATAGTTCGTGTCATCACAGGTTATTTTTGAGCCTTTCTTTAAACATTGCGTCATAGGTTTAGTGATTTTGGCGAAGTCAGGGATGAACTTCCTATAATATCCTAGTAATCCTAAAAATCTTTTAATTTCCGTGGCTGTTCTGGGGAGTGGGAATTTTCGAATAGCTGCGATTTTATCGGGATTCGGTTTAATGCCATCTTTACTGATTACGTGTCCGAGATACGCTGTTTCTAATTTTAAAAATTCTGACTTATCCATCTGAATTTTAAAATTTGAGTCTCTGAGTCTTTTAAAAACCTTTTCCAAATTTATTATGTGTTCCTGTAAACTGGTACTAAAAACAATAATATCATCCAAATATACTAGACAAATAGAGTTTTGGAGGTCCCTGAGAACGTTGTCCATAACTCTTTAGAACGTTGATGGTGAATTTTTAAGTCCCATAGGCATGCGTAGGAACTCAAAATGCCCGTGTTCAACATTAAATGCCGTTTTTGGGATGTCATTCGGGCTCATCTCGACTTGGTAGAAGCCGCTGGCAAGGTCAAGAGTTGAAAAATATTGGCAATTGCCTAATTTATCTAATACATCAGTTATGTTAGGGATAGGGTACTTATCATCGATAGTTTTTTCGTTCAGTTTCCTGAAATCTACTACTATTCGCCATTTGACTTTACCGGATGCATCAGCTTTTTTTGGGACTACCCAAATAGGCGAGCTCCAAGCTGATTCTGAAGGGCGAATAATTCCCTGTTCCAACATTTTTGAAATTTGGCTGCGTACCTCTTCGCGATGTATAAATGGATATCTATAAGTTTTAGTATAAACTGGTACTTCATCCGTAGTACGTATGCTGTGTTTTATTTTATTAGTAAAGGTAAGTGGTTCTCCCTCTATATAAAATATATCGGCATATTGTGAAACCAAAGACTTCAAATTTACACGCTCTTCTTCGTTTAGATGATCAGTGCGTAACCGCGATAATACTTCCTCCACCCGCGATTGGGATAATTGGTGAGTACATTCTAAATTGTACGTTTCTGCTTTAATGGGTTGGTCCATAGAAAAAATTAAGTCATTACAAGTTGGATTGAAAATTTCTAGATAACCGCGATTATTTTTGACAGTTGTAATACATTCGTTTATGCAACAATTAGATATTATTTGATCAGGAATAACAGCATCACCATCTTGTATGTTAACCGGGACTCTGACTAACTTTGAGGAATTAGCTGGGATAATATCCTCATATAAATTGCTATTGCGTGAATTGTACATAACTATTGGGTTGACTGCGGTTTTTGTAATTAATTTATTATTTTTAAGGTCAATATTTGACTCCCATTTATTAAGTAAATCTAACCCGATAAGGCCGTCAAAGTAATCATGAAACCTGTAAATGCAGAATGTTAAAGCATTGTCGTCGTTTATCTCCTGAAAACAAGGTAAGGTTATGGAATAATCATTACGACTAGTTGCATGCACATTTGTGACCTCAAAAGGGTCATAATTCCATGGTAAATCTGGGTAATATTTTTTTACAGCTTCAGGGCTTATAAAGGATTGGTTTGCTCCTGTATCTATTAATAATTTTAGTGGCGGTTCTGAAATTAATATGTACGGTAGGTAGCGTTGGGTTTGTAAATTGATTTCTATTTTAATTCTTTTATAGTCTGACTCTTCTGAAAATTTTCTTGGTTGGAAGACGCTGAGTCCTCCGTAGGTTTCCCTTCAGGTGTCGCTTGACTTACCTCTAGGGACGAGTCTAATTGCTGGTTCATAAATGCGTTAAAAGCCTCATAGTAAGAAAAGTCTGGCTGTTCGTAGAAGTTGTAGAAGTACCCGTCAAAGCTGTTATCATAGTAAGGTTCAAGCACATATGGATAATCGTAGCAATCGTTGAAATTAATTTCCCTAGTCTTAAAATAGTTAGAAGGAGGAGGGTTACCTTGCCTAAACCAATCGTTACCTCGGAATGGCATTGGTCTCGGTACAAAATGGGATACACCGCTCATTGGTTTCGGGGTATCGTTAGGGTTCGGCCCTTTAGATTGGTTACCCGATGTATTATTTTGGTTACCAGATGTATTATTAAAAGGACGTGCCCCGAATATCTGTTGCGTGCGCGATGGGCCTTGCTGCTGGAATTGCCGTGGCTGGTTAAAGCCTGGTCTCCACATTTGCGGTGGACGTTGCATTGGATGAGGCATAGCTATAGGTCGAGAAGGACCCGGCATATTAAAATTGAATGGTCTCTGCATGGGCATGGGCATGGACATATGCGGCATGATTGGGTTGAATAATTTAGTGGACTGATCAGCGGGTAACTGAGGCTGTGGCTTTTTGGCAGGTGTTTGTTCGTTTCTCTGCTGTAAATAGAGGGTGTTCATCTCCTCGTGAACAAACTCTAGTGCCTTTTCGATTGTATCCGGGCGCATGCATCTAATGCGTGAACCCAAGGGGTCGCGAAGGCCTCGTAAGTATGACTGTAGGGTTAATTTTTTATAAAGAGAACGTTTCGAATCGATTGTGGTTTCCACGGTTTCATGCAAAGTCACATAGGTCATAATAGTGGCAAATAGGGTTTGGCACTTCTCGTAAAATTCCTGAGGTGTAGATGAACCCTGATTTAATAAAGCCAGGTCATTATAGAGCGAGGTCTTATCGCGTTGATCGGAAAAGTTGTTAACTAATGCATTACGTATGCCAGCCCAAGTTTCAGGCACGCCATTGGTGTTGATTAGCCTAGCTGCGGGTCCTGTGACCTTATTAAGGATGCCGTTTAAAAGAGTCAAATTTGTTAATTCGCGCCCTGGTTCAGCTGATATATAGGCCTGCACTAACTGGTCACATAGCTTGACGAATCTAGTGAGAACATTAGGGTTTCCATCGAATTCAGGAACTATGCGTAAAGCCTTATAAATTTCGTCTATGGCCGACATTTCTACTGATATTTCACTACTTTCTAATTGTCTATTCGAATCTAACAATAATGATCTAGACGATCTTTCTAACCTAGGGGTCCTCGATTGCCTGGGATGGAAAATCTTGGATTTTTAAATTGATAGACACTTAAGGATAAGGGTGAGCAACTCAAGAAATATTCTAAAGTACTCACATGAACATAATTGGTCCCTCTGCTGTATCAATGGCTGGATACTCCTCCTGGCGACAGCTTCTGAAGATCCGGATACTCGTGCGGTGCTTGATAGTCACCCGGGTGACTCGCGAGTCGCGATCCTAAGGTCGATCCTATGAATTTACTCTCGCGAACCGGCCCGCGAGTATCCTACCGACTGCGCCAATTACGTTAGCTGGAGCCGGAGGATGCAAAAAAAACCAATTAATTTTAACTAATTTATTGAAATAAAGAAATTACAATTTATAACATAAAAATTATGTAGGTGATAAATGGTCGATGTATGTACCAAGAATGAATTGAAAACGTGGATCGTGGAAGGCATTGTCGATGTCCGGTCCCACGGTTTGCAAAATGCTGCGTTGGCGCCTCGTGTAAGTTGCGATGCGCAATACCTATTGGTGTCGCGTAGTCAGCAGTCCGTGTATTACACCGAATCGTAAGCTCAGCGATCCTAATGTCACACCGTTGTGTAACAAACTCACACACGGTCATCTCATCCCAAGTTATACATACATATATTATACACTTTATAAATACATACACATTATAGATAAATTACACCCAGACACAGAACAAACAATCATGTTCATCACACAAAGTTTGCCCTGGGCGGGAATCGAACCCACGAACTCCGGCTTAGCAGTCAGGGTCACTAACCACTTAACAACAGGCCAGATAAACCAATGTATTTTATGAATTTAATTATAACGTCATCAGACAGCGTAACCTAAGTGTACGTGTTAAACGAAGCTAGCCCGCTGCCGGTATCTTAACGCGAGCTAATTCAGACATAAACAGTCGCGCCGTGTTTATCTTCAAACACTTAGCGCGTGGGGTGAGCAGTGCTCCGAGTGTCATCATCATTATTTGCTATCTAGAACTAATAGAGTAAGTAAACTGAAAACTAGTTGCCCCTAGCTGTTTCACTCGCGTTAAGGGGTAGTTTTTGCGCAACACTACATTTTTTCCATAATAAATAAATATCTTAGGACAACTCACACACGGTCATCTGATCCCAAGTTATACATACATATATAATATTATACACTTTATAAATACATACACATTATAGATAAATTACACCCAGGCACAGAACAAACAATCATGTTCATCACACAAAGTTTGCCCTGGGCGGGAATCGAACCCACGACCTCTGGCTTAGCAATCAGGGTCACTTATAACCTCATAACAACAGGCCAGATAAACCAATGTACCCTATTATCTGCTGTTTTACCCGCGGTAAGTGCAACCCTACATTATTTTCCATAAATAAACCTTCGAACACACGTGGTTCGAGACACAATAGAAAGACAATGGCAGCCCGACAGCCGGCTGTCGCTTGGTCGTCAAAAGGTTAAGACTCCTTTTGACATCAGTTATCTACCAGTAAGTCTTTCTTCGAAATTGGTCCAGCCGCTTCGGAAATTACCCAGAACACACAGACAGACAAACTTTAAGTTAATGTTTTAAAATTGTTATCTATACTTCTATACTAATATTATAAAGAGGTAAGTATGTTTGTAAGTTTGTCTGTTTGTAGGTTTGTATGTTTGTATGTAGGGTGTAATCTCTGGAACTACTGGTACGCTTTGAAAAATTCTTTCAGTGTAAGATAGCCCATTTATTGAGGAATGCTATAGGCACCACGCTACGACTCACGGAAGCGGAGCAGTAACGAAAAATGCGGGTGAAACCGCAGGGGACAGCTAGTTCTGTATATATTTATAGACAATCATAACAAAGCTACAATTTTGATTAATAAGGATACTTAATTAAGTAGAGTTCTTTGTGAAGGAGCTCTTCCAAGAAAAAATATTATTAGTACCATATTTACCGCCACTATACCTATTTCTGCCGTAAACTTGCATTGCTATATTATAAACTAGCTTTTGCCCGCGGCTTCTTTCGCGTTAGAAAGAGACAAAAAGTAGCCTATGTTACTCTCCATCCATTCAACTATCTCCACTCAAAAAATCACGTCAATTCATCGCTCCGTTTTGCCGTGTAAGAAAGACAAACAGACAGACAGACAGACAGACAGACAGACACACTTTCCTATTTATAATATTAGTATGGATTGTATGATATGGGTTTTGCTGTAATTACCTTTCCGCTGTATTTGATTCCCTTTCGCTGTATTTAATTTCATTTTCCCTTTGTCGCATAGATAAATAGATGTGAAATCTTTGATTATCATGTTTTTTATACAATATTTTCATAAAAGGATCTTCTGGGCTTCTAGCTACATTAATAAATAGACCACTCCTAATTTTTGGAAAAACTATGTAAGAAATAAAAAAAAACAGGTACCAGATTTATGACAATGATAGCCAGATTTTTGAGAAATAATACAGGCTAACAACATCACAATACACCCCACAGAATAATAAATATAATACCAGCCTATAACAGTCCTACTGCAGGGCTAAGGTACGTATATTCAATACAAGTCCACGTTTCCACACCATGTTTTCCTTCACTGAAGTCTATGATAAATTTTAAAAAGTACTTATTGCAAAAGTCACATTGGTACTTGTCCGGATTCGAACCCACAACCGATTTTTGAATTATAAACGTCGCCTGCATACATTTTGTATGGAATCGTTTTAAAGCGGCGCACGCCTGCGCCACGCCTGTTCCACGCCTGCTGCCTTACGTCGCTTGTGTATGTTTTAGGCCTTGCATGAGGGGCGGGCGCCTTAACCACTAGGCCATCGTGACATTAAGGGGAAGCAAAGTGTCGGCGACGAGACCCCATCCGGGCACGATGGTGCAAGTAGTGGCCGCACCGAAACAAACGGTATTCGCGACAACCAATCAGAAAATTGCTGTAAATAGTTTTATGTAATTGTGATTTTTTCCAATTTCTTATGTTATTATTGATTTAGATAGTCTAATTTAATCATATTTGTTATTAGAATAAGTAATCCAATCTAATAAGATAGATTTTTTAAAGGTTTCTTATAAGTAAATTTTTGTTCAGTGAAAATTACGATTTATTCTCACTAGTTCGATTCATTAGTTCGATCGTCGAACTAGTGAGAATTTTTTTTCTCACTAGTTCGATCGTCGAACTAGTGAGAATTTTTTTTCTCATTTGTTCTACTGTCCAACTTTGTTCGATTCATTAGTTTGGTCGTCGAACTAGTGAGAATTTTTTTTCTCATTAGTTCGATCGTTGATTTGACGTATAAACCTGTTATAACTGTATGCAGCGTTTATTAGTAAGGCGCTTAGTGTTTATTATATGGCGTCCACATAACTACCGAGGGTGGTAAGTCGTTTTCAAAAATGAGGTCAATTTGAGAATCCAAGATGGCGGCCGTGACCTTACTCACAATATGCATCATGGGTGTCGTTTCCATGGTTTTTTGGGGTGCTAAAGTCAAAAATGAGGTCAATTTGGGAATCCAAGATGGCGGCCGTGACCTTTCTCACAATATGCATCATGGGTGTCGTTTCCATGGTTTTTTGGGGTGCTAAGGTCAAAAATGAGGCCAGATTGAGAATCCAAGATGGCGGCCGTGACCTTTCTCACATAATGCATCATGGGTGTCGTTTCCATGGTTTTTTGGGGTGCTAATGTCAAAAATGAGGTCAATTTGAGAATCCAAGATGGCGGCCGTGAACATTCTCATAATATGCATCATGGGTGTCGTTTCCATGGTTTTTTGGGGTGCTAAGGTCAAAAATGAGGTCAATTTGAGAATCCAAGATGGCGGCAGTTACCTTTCTCACAATATGCATCATGGGTGTCGTTTTCTTGGTTTTTTGGGCGGTAAAATAAAAAATGAGGTCAATTTGAGAATCCAAGATGGCGGCAGTTACCTTTCTCACAATTTGCATCATGGGTGTCGTTTCCATGGTTTTTTGGGGTGCTAAGGTCAAAAATGAGGCCAAATTTAGAATCCAAGATGGCGGCCGTGACCTTTCTCACATAATGCATCATGGGTGTCGTTTCCATGGTTTTTTGGGGTGCTAAGGTCAAAAATGAGGTCAATTTGAGAATCCAAGATTGCGGCAGTTACCTTTCTCACAATATGCATCATGGGTGTCGTTTTCATGGTTTTTTGGGGTGGTAAAGTCAAAAATGAGGCCAAATTGAGAATCCAAGATGGCGGCCGTGAACTTTCTCACATAATGCATCATGGGTGTCGTTTCCATGGTTTTTTGGGGTGGTAAAGTCAAAAATGAGGCCAAATTGAGAATCCAAGATGGCGGCCGTGAACTTTCTCACATAATACATCATGGGTGTCGTTTCCATGGTTTTTTGGGGTGCTAAGGTCAAAAATGAGGTCAATTTGAGAATCCAAGATGGCGGCCGTGACCTTTCTCACAATATGCATCATGGGTGTCGTTTCCATGGTTTTTTGGGGTGCTAAGGTCAAAAATGAGGCCAAATTGAGAATCCAAGATGGCGGCCGTGACCTTTCTCACATAATGCATCATGGGTGTCGTTTCCATGGTTTTTTGGGGTGCTAATGTCAAAAATGAGGTCAATTTGAGAATCCAAGATGGCGGCCGTGAACATTCTCATAATATGCATCATGGGTGTCGTTTCCATGGTTTTTTGGGGTGCTAAGGTCAAAAATGAGGTCAATTTGAGAATCCAAGATGGCGGCAGTTACCTTTCTCACAATATGCATCATGGGTGTCGTTTTCTTGGTTTTTTGGGCGGTAAAATAAAAAATGAGGCCAAATTGAGAATCCAAGATGGCGGCCGTGAACTTTCTCACATAATGCATCATGGGTGTCGTTTCCATGGTTTTTTGGGGTGCTAAGGTCAAAAATGAGGCCAAATTGAGAATCCAAGATGGCGGCCGTGAACTTTCTCACATAATGCATCATGGGTGTCGTTTCCATGGTTTTTTGGGGTGCTAAGGTCAAAAATGAGGCCAAATTTAGAATCCAAGATGGCGGCCGTGACCTTTCTCACATAATGCATCATGGGTGTCGTTTCCATGGTTTTTTGGGGTGCTAAGGTCAAAAATGAGGTCAATTTGAGAATCCAAGATGGCGGCAGTTACCTTTCTCACAATATGCATCATGGGTGTCGTTTTCATGGTTTTTTGGGGATGCTAAAGTCAAAAATCTTGGACGCCGTTTTGGATTCTCAAATCGACCTCAGTTTTGTATTACTTGATAGTGACGAAGCGGAGGTGGAAATGAATATTATGGGTCTAAAAGTCGACTGTGCAGTTGGCTGGGATAACATATCTAGTAAAATTATCAAGCATTTCAAAGACCTTTTAGTACCACCTTTAACTTGCATTTACAATAAATGTTTAACTACTGGTGTGTTGCCCTAGTGCCTAAAAAAAGCTGTTGTTGTCCCAGTTTACAAATCAGGGAATAAAGACCAAGTAACTAATTATAGACCTATTTTCTTACTGCCTACTATGTCTAAAATACTAGAAAAAATTATAAGCAATAGGCTTCTTAAATATTTGGAGGTTAAATCTATTCTCTCTAGACGGCAGTTTGGATTTAGGCCTAGAATGTCTACAAATAATGCCGTACACCATCTAACTGACTATCTAGCACAAGAACTGGATAAAGGTAATCACACAGTGGGAATCTTCCTGGACCTCGCCAAAGCTTTTGATACAGTTTCTATTCCCATTTTGCTGCGCAAGCTTGAATCCATAGGCATCAGGGAAATTCAGCTGAATCTATTTAAGAGCTATCTAGAATAACGTACACAATGTCTAAAGATTGGCAATGTTATCAGTGATGATGAAAAAAGCACAGCTTTCGGAATTCCTCAAGGAAGTATTGTAGGGCCCACACTCTTCTTAATTTACATAAACGATCTCTATAATCTAAATTTAGATCATGGATTCATGGCCATATCATTTGTTATGCCGACGACACTGCTCTTTTGTTTTCGGCTGACTCTGAAGAAAATGTCTACAAGTTTGCGCAACACGGATTCAATGTTATTAATAAATGGCTTCAAAATAATTCGATCACTAACTTTAAATGCTGACGAGACTAATTACGTCAAGTTTTCGATGCGTAAGCAAAAACTAACTAGTACTACCTCAACATTGTATGCTCATAACTGCACGTCTAGCACAAATAACCAATGTATTTTTCCTAATATTAAAATGTCAAAAGTGTAAAGTACCTTGGAGTTATAATCGATGAGACACTTTCTTTTAAACCTTTTTTTTTTTTTTTTGGTGAGTGGGAAATCATCCAATGACTGCTCCCGTCCTGGGTGCGACGGGAGGGCGTGTCAGACTCTTACTGACTAAAACCCACTCATGTTCCTTCGATTGCCCTTTATGTTCCAGGGTCACGGTAACTATTATAAACATTCCGCAACCCTGGCAGGCGTTGGCCCTGTTGGGCCCCTTCCTTTCTTTTAAACCTCAGATAGAGGCAGTAAATAATCGAATTCGGAAATTGATATTTGTTTTTTAAAAAATTACGCCTCGTTGCAGACCCAAAAATTGTTAGGCAAGTCTACTTTGCCGTATGTCAATCAATAGTAACATACTGTATTACGACATGGGGTGGAGCGGGTAAAACATTGCTACTAACAATCGAGAGAGCTCAGAGGGCAATTCTTGGGGTGCTTGGACAAAAAAAAACCTCCTCGTGTGCCCGAGGGCTGAAGTTCGCTTATGGATTCTTCCGGGGCGAAGACCAGTCCGAGGGACGGTGCACCCTGGGAGGTGGGCAACGTTCCCGCCGCTGCTGCGTCTACCGCTGCCGCCGCGACTACCGAGGCCGCAATGGAGTGCCAATAATGGCTCCATTGCGCCTCCTACAGGCGAACATCAACCATTGCGCCGCCGCTCAGGATCTGTTGCTCCAGAGCATGGCGGAATGTTTTTAATAGTCACCGTGACCCTGGAACATAAAGGGCAATCGAAGGAACATGAGTGGGTTTTAGTCAGTAAGAGTCTGACACGTCCCGCCACACCCGGACGAGCAGTCATTGGATGATTTCCCACTCAAAAAAAAAAAAAAAGAGGGCAATTCTCAGTGTCTACTTTCCGCCCTTTCCAATATCCCACTAACCTCCTATACAAAGAATGTGAAGTATTAACAGTCATAATGGGTATCGTATTAAAACAGCACGCGGATCTAACATATAGCACGGATTTTACTAACAAAAGACGTAAAGATTTAGTCTGTTCTCAAAATCATACCAAACATGCTTTCACTTCAAAATTTTATCTGTTTCTTGGTTCCTCTACAATAGATTTAACACGAAAGCAAACATTTATAACCTGAGTACAGTTAACTGTAAGAGAATTCTTAAGGAAACTCTTCAAAAAATGTCCTGCGATGATACAGAGAATTTACTAATGGTGCTGAAGTGACTTTATTTTTATTTTGTGTTTATACAATAGGGATGACGACTACATAAAAAAATGGCATTCTGTTTTGTCCGTCTTGTAGATCGGCCAAAAATACGGGACACGTATTTTTTGCTTCATCAAAATAATAATAAAATACAAAGATAAAGAGCAACAAAGTTGACGTCACCGTAATGCAAAAATTGTATCTGATCGTGACGTCACGCACAACTTCAACGCACTGTATCGTCGTCATTTTTCGTTTACGAGAAAAAAGAAAAACTACGTGCCCAAAATATTTTAATAATCTCAATGACGGACTAATTAGTTTTTTTCGTCGTCTCGCCTATTCTTGACCTAGTTTAAGTATCTTATTGTTATTATTAAGGACTGCACAATTTATAAAACTTAAACCTAGTTTAAGAATTTTTGTTAGTTAGGAATTTAGAAGTTAAGATTTCAATTTGTCTATTATCACAGATTTTTTACACATTTGTATTTTACTATAGAATTCTTTTGATTATTTGTTAATTTGAAATTATTTTAAGATCTTTTTGCCTGAAACACAGGATTTCCTAGTTCAGGCACATAAGACTTAGAATTAAGATGTATATTTAAGACAGTATGTAATTTATCCTGTAAAGAATTTTGAATAAAAAATATTATTATTATTATTTTATGAGAAAGGTCACGGCCGCCATCTTGGATTATCAAGTTGACCTCATTTTTGACCTTAGCACCCCAAAAAACCATGGAAACGACACCCATGATGCATATTATGAGAATGGTCACGGCCGCCATCTTGGATACTCATATTGGCCTCATTTTTTACTTTACCACCCCAAAAACCAAGAAAACGACACCCATAATGCATATTGTGAGAAAAGTCACGGCCGCCATCTTGGATTCTCAAATTGACCTCGTTTTTGACCTTAGCACCCCAAAAAACCATGGAAACGACACCCATGATGCATTATGTGAGAAAGGTCACGGCCGCCATCTTGGATTTTCAATTTGGCCTCATTTTTGACCTTAGCACCCCAAAAAATCATGGAAACGACACCCATGATGCATATTGTGAGAAAGGTCACGGCCGCCATCTTGGATTCTCAAATTGACCTCATTTTTGACCTTAGCACCCCAAAAAACCATGGAAACGACACCCATGATGCATTATGTGAGAATGTTCACGGCCGCCATCTTGGATTCTCAATTTGGCCTCATTTTTGACTTTACCACCCCAAAAAACCATGGAAACGACACCCATGATGCATTATGTGAGAAAGTTCACGGCCGCCATCTTGGATTCTCAATTTGGCCTCATTTTTGACTTTACACCCCAAAAAACCATAATAACGACACCCATGATGCATATTGTGAGAAAGTTCACGGCCACCATCTTGGATTCTCAATTTTGCTTCGACACCCATGATGCATTATGTGAGAATGTTCACGGCCGCCATCTTGGATTCTCAATTTGGCCTCATTTTTGACTTTACCACCCCAAAAAACCATGGAAACGACACCCATGATGCATTATGTGAGAAAGTTCACGGCCGCCATCTTGGATTCTCAATTTGGCCTCATTTTTGACTTTACCACCCCAAAAAACCAAGAAAACGACACCCATGATGCATATTGTGAGAAAGGTAACTGCCGCCATCTTGGATTCTCAAATTGACCTCATTTTTTACCTTAGCACCCCAAAAAACCATGGAAACGACACCCATGATGCATTATGTGAGAATGTTCACGGCCGCCATCTTGGATTGTCAATTTGGCCTCATTTTTGACTTTACCACCCCAAAAAACCATGGAAACGACACCCATGATGCATTATGTGAGAAAGTTCACGGCCGCCATCTTGGATTCTCAATTTGGCCTCATTTTTGACTTTACCACCCCAAAAAACCAAGAAAACGACACCCATGATGCATATTGTGAGAAAGGTAACTGCCGCCATCTTGGATTCTCAAATTGACCTCATTTTTGACCTTAGCACCCCAAAAAACCATGGAAACGACACCCATGATGCATTATGTGAGAAAGTTCACGGCCGCCATCTTGGATTCTCAATTTGGCCTCATTTTTGACTTTACCACCCCAAAAAACCAAGAAAACGACACCCATGATGCATATTGTGAGAAAGGTAACTGCCGCCATCTTGGATTCTCAAATTGACCTCATTTTTGACCTTAGCACCCCAAAAAACCATAATAACGACACCCATGATGCATTATGTGAGAAAGTTCACGGCCGCCATCTTGGATTCTCAATTTGGCCTCATTTTTTATTTTACCGCCCAAAAAACCAAGAAAACGACACCCATGATGCATATTGTGAGAAAGGTAACTGCCGCCATCTTGGATTCTCAAATTGACCTCATTTTTGACCTTAGCAACCCAAAAAACCATGGAAACGACACCCATGATGCATATTATGAGAATGTTCACGGCCGCCATCTTGGATTCTCAAATTGACCTCATTTTTGACATTAGCACCCCAAAAAACCATGGAAACGACACCCATGATGCATTATGTGAGAAAGGTCACGGCCGCCATCTTGGATTCTCAATTTGGCCTCATTTTTGACCTTAGCACCCCAAAAAACCATGGAAACGACACCCATGATGCATATTGTGAGAAAGGTCACGGCCGCCATCTTGGATTCTCAAATCGACCTCAGTTTTGACCTAAGCACCCCAAAAAACCAAGAAAACGACACCCATGATGCAAATTGTGAGAAAGGTCACGGCCGCCATCTTGGATTCTCAAATTGACCTCATTTTTGACCTTAGCACCCCAAAAAACCATGGAAACAACACCCATGATGCATATTGTAAAAAATTCTCACTAGTTCGACGATCGAACTAATGAATCGAACTAGTGAGAATAAATCAAAATTACGTAACTTGAAATTCGACTTTTTTAATTCTTATTAGATTTTTATTATTTTTGTTTTAATGTAAGGGCATGGCTCTAAAACTAACATCCGCGTTTGAATTGTAAGGATCGGACTTGTAGTTTAGGAATTATAGCCATTTTCGTGTAAGGAAGTTTGTGAACTTAAGGAATTTTATATGTTTTTGTTCTAGTATTTTTTTATTTTAATAGATATGTTTCTAATTAGAATCTTATTAGATTAAGGACATAATTGCACAATTCTTGTACAAATTTTATGTAATTATCTTGAAAGGAAATAAATAAAAAGGGGGCAAAACAGATCTTGGCTTGACGAAATTTGACGGGCGAAATGGCTCAAAATACGCGGCTCTCAAAAAGGTAATACACGCGAGTATAAAAGGCACGCCATTCGCCGGTTGAAGTCAGTCGCAGCTCAGCCGTCGAAGAGGCAACAACAAGGAAGAAAAATCAAGCCAAGATCTGCAAGCCAAGAAAGAACAATAGAAGATCTCTTTTATTTGAAGCCTCAAGTCTGAAGCGGTCCTGCCCTCAGTCCTTCCCCTCTCAAGTGGGGTACCCGAACACGACGCATTCAGGGGTGCGTGGTGACACGTGCTACCAGCGGGGTCGCAAGACCTACGTTAGCACACGTCAACAAAATTGGGAGACGTCCCAGGCACGGCCCAAGGGTGCTGAACACACCCAGGTCGTCCGCAACACAAAGTAATAATCGAAGATACAAGTAAAACCACGGGGGACAGCTAGTTACTTAAAATATTGTTACTTTTGACATGTAATGCCTAAACGATTCCAGTATGGTTGAATTCAAGTTGATTTCGGCTAGCGCTGAAAACCAGCGCCGTGGACTCGCACCTGTGTACGGGCCCGGCATTATGCTGAGCGCTAGCCCTTTCGTGCATATGTTTATAATAGAATTGTATGTTCAATTCAATTCAATGTATTTATTTGCTTTTTTGTTTTGTTCTTTTCGTTCTTTACTGTAAAACTTTACCATCTTATAGCACGAATAAACTGTTTTTCTTACTTCTTTCTTTTTTTCTATTTAACGGGTTTAAAAATAATTAATCAAAAATTATTTTATAAGACTAAATGTTAATAAGGTAAATAGGAACCAGCAGCCATTTTGGAATTGAATTCTGAGAACCCGTACAAATTTAATAATTTTGAACACTTCCCAAAGAAAGCACTAGAATACAATTCGTCTACATTAATTAAAACTTGTCTATTTTAAGTTTGAAACGCGAGGAAATATAAACTTCGGGAAAACAATCCTCTTTTAAGAAATTTCTAGAAGACGTCCTTCATATTTCGCGGTGGTATAAGTCTTACTGTTTAGGTGATAGAGTTCAATCTGGCGTGAACTGTAAACAAAATTTTAGATGTCTTAGTTGAAGAGACGTCGTGAAATTTTGGGGTACAAAGTTGCGAGAGGTTGGGTTCACACGACATTGTACAGAACTTTTTTATGTGCCAAGTAATTTACACACGATTTTCTGTTTCCAAACTAAATAAGCCAACCATGGTTATCAGACAACTGACATACATACTCATATAATAATAATAAATAATAATAATAGCGAAATAACTACAATATTTCGGTTTTCGCAGTTTTTTCTTTACTTGTGCTACATGACATTGCTTCTTGGTAAATTTCATGACCTCTCCATTGCCAATGAATCTCTAGGAGATATCTGTCAAATAAGCGACATCCGCTAGAAATCTCCTGGAGATATCGTGGATCGGGTCGGATTTAATGGCAAATATAGCATACTTAGAGTATACCTTTCATACTCTAACTTACACAGACTGTAGGTGAAAGAATAAGACAGGCATACAACATCACATGCTAAACATTCAATAACATTTTTTTAACGAAATGTTTTTCTGAAGTGACGTCTTTATTTCGTTTGTGTCAATGGAGGCGGCTGTTATGTTTATAGTTTATTAGAAGTGTTATTTTCGAGTTATAGTGTGGTGTGATGGGATTAACTGTGCACAAGTAAGTACTAAACAGTTTTTAATTGCTGCATTGTGTATTTGTTAAAGATTTTGGACAGAATTTGTTATTTCGCCAAACATGGTATCGAAATTCGCGCGCCATCCCGGTACATTTCTACTTTTTTTGAGTAGAAAATACACTAAAAACGACAAATTGTTGTTAGAAACATGATTTAGATACGTTCCTACGTATGTATTAGGCATTTTATTCGTGAAATTCGTAAAAGAAATGTGAAAATAATGAAATTAAAAAACGTAAACAAAAATCGACACAGGGCATTGACCTCCAAGCCGCCATATTTTTTGTGTTTCGTACACTGTGCAAGCAAATAGTCAGTAGAGCAATGTTTCGATCGACTTAGAAAAAAAGGAGGTTTATTTATTTATTATTATATTTAAACATATGTATTTGTTTGTATTTATCTATATACCTATTGTATATATTTTTGTACGGGACCTGTGTTCGTTTCATTGGCGAATTGTAGGATATTCACCTAATAATAGAACATTTTTTTTTATGTTTTTTATTAAACTATATTTTCATATTAAAGAAAATAATCCGAAACCTGTCTGAAAATTGCTTCATTTTCATATTTTTTCTATTTGGTTGTTCAGATGTCATTTACTGGTTTGTATCCTAGACTGTGTCTTTGGAATTCTTGTACTGAAATTGATGATGATTGATGTTGATTTTGTTAATGTTTTTGCTAGGCATCATGCCCTTGTGTTGTGTTTTTCCATTAGTAAATATCATCACCATGTGGATTGCAAAAACGGAATTAAAATAAATGCAAAAGTACTTGCTCTGTGATAAAAAATACGAAAGGGTCTTTTTTAGAGCTCTTTTTCAAGTGTTTGCATTGTGACTCATAGTTCGTAAGTTAAACAATTCCAACAGCTAGCACTTTGTCTGCGATAAGAATGTATACCAAGCTTTGTAATAAATTATAATAAACAGCCACTTGACTTACAGACTTCTCAGAATGAATGTGTAAACATACCCTTTTTTTTTGTTCGTGTCGGTTGACTACCTGAGCCGTGTTTTTGTTTAGCTTGCAGATGCAAAATACGTATAGAAATGTCTGTTCTTTTACTTGATTATTGTACAATAATGTGTTATTATGCAAATAAAACAAAAACTTTGGAAAAAATATGCATTTATTTTATTTATATGACGACTTTTTTACCAAAATCGGGGAAAAAGTAACTAACCCTACTTTCAATTTCGAATCAACAATAGATTTCACGATAAAACTGTACAAAACTATGATAATCAGATAGCTTATTTCATAACGATTTCAGTGACATAGAGTGTGTCGAGCTGCGCTCTTTAATTTCAGAGATATGTTAGTTTTAGTAAGCGCGGAGAAATTGCACGATTTCGGCCGGGCGCACTTAGCGGGGGCGCTGACTGGCGCAATGGAGGTCCGGCCATGGAGGGGCAATGGGAAGTACGGTGAGCTACACATCAAGCTATACATAACCAGTATAAGCTGACTTCTAATTGTACAAAAAACATACACAATGCGAGGTTAGCTAAAACTGGTTTTAGCTATATATCTATAGCTATATGCTATATAGCTTGATGTGTAGCCGTGTGTACCCTATAGGTTTTAATTTCCTTGCAAATGTCTAAATATGCAATGTAAACCGCCGTATCTTTTTATTGCGTTGATTTAGAAACTTGATTTTTTCACTGCTTTGAGAGATAACAAACCTGAATGTGTGATATTAATTTCAGCTTATTATCTCGACGCGTTTTTTGGGAAAAAGGGTCTTTTACAGACGGACGAACAAACGGACGGACGGATGTGAAGTAACTTCAAATTTACGGTTTTTAGGAGTTTTTCCTTAACTTGTGCTATATGATCTTGCTTCTTGCCAAATTTCATGATTCTCGGTCAATGGGAAGTACCCTATAGGTTTTGAGTTTTGATTCCCTTGCAAATGTCTAAATATGCAATATAAACCGCCGTATCTTTTTATTGCGTTGATTTAGAAACTTGATTTTTTCACTGCTTTGAGAAATAGCAGACCTGAGTGTGTGATATTAATTTCAGCTTGATATCTCGACGCGTTTCCGAGAAAAAGGGTCTTGACAGGCAGACGAACGGACGGACGGATGTGAACTAACTACAAATTTACGGTTTTCGAAGTTTTTCCTTTACTTGTGCTACATGACCTTGCTTCTTGCCAAATTTCATGATTCTTGGTCAATGGGAAGTACCCTGTAGGTTTTGATTTTCTTGCAAATGTCTAAATATGCAATATAAACAGCCGTACCTTTTTATTGCGTTGATTTGGAAACTTGATTTTCTCAATGATTTGAGAGATAGCAGACTTGAGTGTGTGATATAAATTTCAGCTTGATATCTCAACGCGTTTCTGAGAAAAAGGGTCTTGACAGACGGACGGACGGACGGACGGACAGACGGACAACAAAGTGATCCTATAAGGGTTCCGTTTTTACCTTTTGAGGTACGGAACCCTAAAAATACTAGCTTTACCCCTATAGGGTTGGAATTTCCAAAAATCTTAGTGGTTACCTACTCTTTACAAAGAACACACCCTGCAAGTTTCATGTCTCTAGAACCAGCGGTTCGGGCTGCGCGTTGATATATCAACAGTCAGTCAATGAGTCAGTTTACAATTTTTTACATTACTTATGGGCTTGCTCTTGGTCCCAGACTAGCCCGAGGGCATAGACGGTGCCTATGATGGAGCAAGCTTACCCAAATGATGCCTATGCATTCGTCTCTTCAATACTTCCGGGTTATATGAATTTGGAAACACAGGCAGGGAATTCCATTCTTTTGCGGTGCCCATAGTATACGATTTTGAGAAACGCTGCGTGCGCATGTGAGGAATATCAACCAAGAAAGGGTGGTATCCCGCCGTACGTCTGGATGTCCGGTGGTAAAACGGAGACGGGGGAATGAGCTCGTGTAGCTTATGAGCACACTCACCGAAGTGCAATCTGTAAAATACCGCCAGACAGGCAACTTTACGCCGTTGTGCTGGAGGTTGTAGTTGGGCCACCAGATTCTTGTCAATCAACCTCCTGGCTTTGCGATCTACCGAATCCAATGCGGCCAGTTCGTGTTTGGCTGAGCCATCCCATAGGTGACTGCAATACTCCATACACGATCGGACTTGAGCTTTATAAAGAGTTAGAAGCTGTCCCGGCGTGAAGTACTTATCGCTTAACCTTGTTAAGTTGTTAAGGATGCCCAGCTTTTTTGCCGCAGTCTGTGCTTTGGACTCGATGAAAGTGCCGAAGTTGAGGTTGACTACTTTATTTATATTCATTAATTTATCAATGGCCTCTTCTTTCAAATGAGTATTTGTGTTCTTTGTTTAGACTACAGGGTGCATCTAATTATTAATTAATCCAGTTGACTGCAAATTAAAAATCAAACATTTAAAAAAAACGTCCTATGTCTTGTAAACTCAGTCTTAGAGCGAGGTCAAATAGTAATTTGAATGATTTAACGACAAGAACGTAAGAATAAACTTTTAGCTAATATTTTTCGTACTTATCTTGTTATTTCTGTGTTAGGGTCAATTTATACTAGCGCAGAGTCGAAGCGCATCGAAGCGTCATTCCAAAACTGAACAAAACAAATTCAACCTTAACTCCACAGCGTAACGCACATATTACGTCTAGGATTTCAAAAAGTCGCGCGCATTCGCGCGTCTGCGCATGAACAACGCTTATTGGTGCGCGCGCATTCTCGCGTATACATGCGCCCACTAGCAAACCTACGCGTCATCGATGCCCATTACTACACGTAAAGGAGCGTATTTTGGCGAATACGCGCGCATTCGTGCGGCTTCGCTTAAGTTGTAAAAAATTTGACGCTTCGATGCGCTTCGACTCTGCGCTAGTATAAATTGAAAAATGAAAATGAAAAATGAAAAAAAATGAATGAAAAATGTTTGAAAAATGTTTATTGATAATGCAGCACAGTGACCCAATTGACACAATTGACCCTTACATTATTATAGATAAGCTGATCTCAGCGGTTCCACCACGTTATGATAGGTTTTGGTTACTGCTTCGCCTCCGTGGATCATAGCGGGATGTGCATACGTGTTATTTTGAGTTATATGCCCGTAAAATCATTATTTTTCTGAAAATTTTTTTTTGTAATTGTGATATCTTTTAAGATAATCATTGAAATTAAATAATGTAAAGGGCAATTTTGTTAAAATTTAATACTCGTATTGAATTACTAAAAATATTTATTGCAATAAGGATTGATACCATGTTAATAAAAACCTACTCCCGGCTTAGCAATCAGGGTCACTAACTACTAAATAAATAATTTGATTTTAACTTTAAGTTAGCGCAGTAATCATTTAATAATAAAAACTGACAGTTTCCACAGACGTCATGTTTAACGTAAATATAAGAATCGGTTAAATGCTTCTGAAATAAAACCTTCATGGAAGCCTTTATGTCCGATTTTATCCGCTGCACTGATTTTATTGTGCCCTTCGCTATTGTTTCTGTTCGGTAAAAGCAAGCTGTGAATTGTTTGACAGTTTGAAAAAAGAATTCTTTTCTCTGTGGGGAAATATTTTATAAGGTTCTGTAGGCAGTAAGACCGTTTGTCCATCACCTTCGTTACAGTCACGTCAACGAGTAGGAGTCGACAGCTCCGAAGTGGCGATACAAACATTTAGACTGGTTTTAATGTCATGCGTATCGTCAGTACGGATCGCTCCGCGTAGACATATCTATACAAGCTTCAGGGAGCATTTTACGGTCATAGCTCATTACAGCCACCCGGCAGCCACTCCGCACTGACTCGTGCTTACAGTTTTAACTTTATGCTTCCTTGACTTTGTTTTTTTTTTTGGTGAGTGGGAAATCATCCAATGACTGCTCCCGTCCTGGGTGCGACGGGAGGGCGTGTCAGACTCTTACTGACTAAAACCCACTCATGTTCCTTCGATTGCCCTTTATGTTCCGAGGTCACGGTAACTAATATAAACATTCCGCAACATGCTTCCTTGGGTCTGTTTCAGATTTTAACAATAATTAATTACCAGATGTATCAAAGTATTGAGCAAAATACATGTAGTAAAATTTCACATTGAGTATAAAAAATACTTGTTAGGTACATGTTTTAAAATCGATTGCAAAGCCATTAATATTTATTTTAGAATTTTCGTCTATCTATTTTCAAAGTAAACAAGAGTGTAGAAAGGATTTTAATTAATAAGCAGACCAAAACTCTAACTCTCTACATTGCTTTTTAAATATTGGATAACCATTAGACAAAAAGGCTAATTAAAAAGGAAAAATAAAATGTATTTACTACCAACTTCAAAATGGAGAGGTTTTCAAAGCGACAGTACGTTGTTATTAAAGTTATAGGTAAAAATATATTCATTCTACCGTATGTAAAAGAATAAACAAAACACGATCTCTACAGAACTAACAAGCACTATTATTTTATTTCCATCTGTTGTTATAAAATCAAACTCGAGTGTCACCTAGAGCTCTACACAAAGGGGAGTATGTGATCGTTAGCCTCACGCTTGTCGCCAACCTCTACTTCTAAACAAACTACTTACTAAGGGTTTCTTTCACTATAAAATATATTAAAAATAAATAAAATATCTCAGAACAATTGGATCACGGTCATCTAAGCTCATATTAGAAGGAGTATGTGCTATGGTAATCAGACAATTGATATACATACTTATATAATTTATAATTACCTACACATAATTAAATTACATCCAGACAAAGAACAAACAACACAAAAATCTTTTTAACTGGCCTGTTGGTCTAGTGGTCAGTGACCCTGACTGCTAAGCCAGAGGTCGTGGGTTCGATTCCCACCCAGGACAAACTTTGTGTGATGAGCATAAATGTTTGTTCTGTGTCTGGGTGTTATTTATCTATAATATGTATGTATTTAAAAATCATATAAGTATGTATATCAGTAGTCTGATTACCATAACACAAGCTCTGCTTAGCTTGGGATCAGATGGCCGTGTGTAAGATGTCCCAGGATATTAAAAAAAAAAATCTATGTTCTAGCTAGGAATCGCAACCTTTACCTCCAGCTTATTGGTCAAAGTCACTAACTCTGTGGTTAATGACCTTGATTTTTGGTTTAGCGACCTAGAGATTAGTTAAATTTGAAAAAAAAAACTGTATGTGTACGGGGTTAATAACAGATATAGATTGGTCCTTATTCTTTCGAGCTAAACTAACAAAACACGATCTCTACAAAACTAACAAGCATTATTAATTTATTTCCATCTGTTGTTATAAAATCAAACTCGAGTGTCACCGAGAGCTCTACACAAAGGCGAGTATGTGATCGTTAGCCTCACGCTTGTCGCCAACCTCTACTTCTAAACAAACTATTTACTAAGGGTTTCACTATAAAATATATTAAAAATAAATAAAATATCTCAGAACAATTGGATCACGGTCATCTAAGCTCATATTAGACAGAGTATGTGCTATGGTAATCAGACAATTGATATACATACTTATATAATAAGTATGTATATCAATAATAATTTATAATTACCTACACATAATTAAATTACATCCAGATAAAGAACAAACAACACAAAAATCTATGTTCTAGCTGGGAATCGCAACCTTTACCTCCAGCTTATTGGTCAAGGTCACTAACTCTGTGGTTAACAACCTTGACTAAATTGGTTTAGCGACCTAGAGATAAGTTAAATTTGAAAAAAAAACTATATGTCTTATGGTTAATAACAGATATAGATTGGTCCTTATTCTTTCGAGCTAAACTAACAAAACACGATCTCTACAGAACTAACAAGCATTATTATTTTATTTTCATCTGTTGTTATAAAATCAAACTGGAGTGTCACCTAGAGCTCTACACAAAGGCGAGTATGTGATCGTTAGCCTCACGCTTGTCGGCAACCTCTAACTTCTAAACAAACTATTTACTAAGGGTTTCTGTCACTTTACAAAAAAAAAAAGAAAAAATTACAACCCTTTCAGGTACTTCCAATCTAAATTAGGAACATCTCGTCTAATGTTTACTGACCCTGACTACTGAGCCAGAGGTCGCGGGTCCGATTCCCACTAAGGACAAACTTTGTGTGATGAGCATGATTGTTTAGTCGGTGTCTGATTACAATTTATCTATAATATTCTTCCCTGGCACACTCACTTTATCGATTTGGATATTAATTACTTTCACAATTAAAAAAAAGGCTATTGAATCTCTTAAATAGTTACTTAAGTCACTATTTTAGAAATTAAATAGAGATTCGATTTAATCCAACGAGTAGTTTTTAATATAACTGTTACTATTATTTCGCGGACATTTGTGTGGGTTACATGTTCACCTAGTTTTTATATACATAATATATTACTAGCTGCCTCCCGCGGTTGCACCCGCATTAAAAATCTTATGGTGAACAACTCTTATCACTTAGGGGTATGAAAAATAGATAGTAGCCGATTCTCAGACCTACTAAATATGCACATAAAATTTGTCAAAAATCAGTAAAGCCGTTTTGGAGGAATAAGGTAACTAACATTGTGACACGAGAATTTTATATACATATAAGAAGATGTAATAGGTACCATTTATTGTGATGTGTAACCTTATAATGTCCCAATAAACTGAAATAAAATAAAATATTATGTAAGTATTTATAAATTACATAAGTAAGTATTTCAGTTTCAGCCGTGTGTGAGTTATGCCAAGATACCAGAATATTTATCTTTCCTGATTCCTATTCGAGTGAGTTTGAAACCACTAGTAGGACACCCGTCAAACGTGTCTCGTTTCATTGTAGCCCGAGACTTTGAGCTATTGTACACTCAACAATTTATTACAACAACAACTTTTCATTCCGTTGGTCTATCATTTAATTATGAAGTACTATTTGGTTTATTCTGAATATAATATAATGTTGAAGAGACTCTGTGTTATTTATACAATAATAACAGTTTTGTATATTTTGGTGACACTTCAATGTAGTTTTATTTTAAACTAGCTTTTGCCCGCGACTTTGTCCGCGTGATTAATATTTCTCGTTCCCGGGGGATTTCTGGGTTGAAAACTATTCTATGTTCTTTCTAGGGTTTTAGACTATATCTGTGCCAAATTTCATTCAAATCGGTTCAGTGGTTTAGGCATGAAGAAGAGACAGACAGACAGTTAGACAGACAGACAGTGACTTTCGCATTTATAACATTAGTACGGATATAATGTTAAAAAGACTCTGTGTTATTAATACAATGATAATAATATTGTCTATTTTGGTTACATTTCAATGTAGTGTTATTTTAAATACCTTGGGAGATAACACACGCGACTATCTGTCCATCTGATTCCAAATTAGGCAAAGCTATTTCAGGCTGCATTGGTAACTACACAATATAATTACTAGCTGTCTCGTTTACCCTCGCAGTTCCCGTTCCCGTGGGATTTTTGGGATAAAAACTAATCTATGTTCTTTTCTGCACCAAATTTAATTTTAATCTATTCCGTAGTTTTGGCGTGAAAGCGAGACGGACAAAGTTAGTTCCGCATTCATAATGTTTATACTTAAATAATTCAAAAACTGTTTATTTAAAATAATGGAATTACCTACCGTTTTCTTTTCTATACAATCTTGCATTTGAAGTGCCATAAAAAATGCTTCAACGAAATAATACAAGTATGGCGGAATACTCAAACGTCATGTAATTTTAATACGCTGTTAAATCTGTTGTTGTCCTTTCTTTATCCTTTTATAGTGACAAAGACAGCGACAAATTGACAGCGACTTAAAGTTAATTGACGTTTAAGTTTAATCTATAAGATAATACCACTGTCTACATCAACCCATGTTAGTCTCTCCATGTACGGAAAAAAAACTCGGTAGTTTCATAACACTAGTATAGATTACTTCGCTCTACTGACCTAGGGAATCTTTGCTAACATTTTATTTGTGACCAGATCAGCATAGGAATCACTCAACCTTTCTTATTCACCATTTTTATCTAATTACGTATGTATTTGTTCTAAGAACAAACGATTTGACAAAGATATATTAGTTTCTGATGTTCAAGATTCATTCAGTAAATCATCGAGTTACGGGAATTATTGGTTTTGTTTCAGTCATAAGATGTAATTTCCAAGTTTTTTTGGACTGTTTTCCTGGAAATCGTGTCACAGTCATGTTCGCAAGTATTTTGTATGTATTGATTTTCTTATACATTCATGTTTTTTGTGGGTCAGAAACAAGGTCAAATAATGTCCTTGATCTCTTTTTAGGATCTGTATCAAAATAGTACAATAGGACCCTTATAGTTTCGTCACACCAAGAAGGCATCATCAGCAGCATATGACTTTTGACTTTTGACAAATTGCAGAAATAAAGTCGACGACGAAATACATTTTTTTTTTGTGGAACGTCGAATGTTTTATTTTCGTGCGACTATCATTAGTTGCTACGACGGATTTTTTATTTAGGTATACGTTTCTTAGATATTCTACTTCTAAGCGCATGATTTAGTTAAAATAAAGTTACAAACCTCTGAAAGATGAATTGTTAGTTCGAAAATGACAAAGATATAGTACCTAGTAATCCATGGTTAACCTTCAAACTTTATTTGCATAGATAACCTTGCTAGTTCAGTATTTAAGGGGTGCTTGGAAAATTTCGTACAAAAAAAAAAAACAATAAGTAAACATGTATTTATTTTTATCTCTCTTTTCTTTGTATTAATAGTATATATGTATGTATATTGTTTTTACTTTGTTTAACTCTGCATCACCTAATGGCGGACTGATAGAAAATGTCTAAGCCAATAAGTCCGCCTATGTACTGTGTTCGAACATTAACTTCAATAAATAAATAAACATTTACAATGATAAAAACTAACTTCACGCGTTTGGCATGCTTCTGTTTGAAACTAATTGATGGCTAATTACAAAATCACTTTACCAATTTTCACAGATTAGGCCTCCCAGTTTCCTACTTACTCCAGCGCTATGTTAACAACGCTATTGTCTGCAACTAACATCCGATGCGGGATAAGCTTGAGAGTTCGACATTATGTGCTGCGTATCCTGGCTATCTTGTTTGCATCTCTACTTAGAGTTTACAATTAAGCTGTGTTGCAGACATTATGGCAGAAGTCTTGCTTTGATTTTTCTTGTGATATTGGATAGTATTATAATATTTGGTATTCATGCTTGCACTGTTCAGGATCACTCAAATCTGTGTGCTTCTCTCTTATTTAATTTATAAATACATAACATTATTAACAATTTATTTCGAAGCAGAAAGAGCAATCAAGCATCAATCAAAGATTTGTCTTTAGTGTGAATTGAACCCACGACTAGTCTAGGACTAGAATATAGTCCTCCCAGTTTCCTATTAACTCCGGCGCTATGTTAACAACGCTATTGTCTGCTAACATCAGATGCGGGATAAGCTTGAGAGTTCGACATTATGTGCTGCGTATCCTGGCTATCTTGTTTGCATCCCTACTTAGAGTTTACATTTAAACTGTGTTACAGATATAGGGCAGAAGTATAGCTTTGATTTTCTTTTTAAACCTTCGAACGCATGTGATTTGCGACACAATAGAAAGACAATAGCAGCCTGGCAGCCGGCTATTGCTTGGTCGTCGAAAGGTTTTAAGCGTTGTGTATAGTATTTGCTATGAATAAATAAAATAAAAATACTTCATTGTTCAGATTTTGATCCAATATGATGTAAGTAACAATTTTTAAGCAAAATGAATGATTTTAAACCATAATGTATATAATAATTATTCGGATAATATAAGCAGAAAACAATATTGATGGAATATGAAATCAATTTACAAAATAAATATTGTACAATTTTCTTTTTAGAGTGCTTCTACTGGAACGATTTTTCGACTAATTTAAAACTATTTTTCTGTGTAGTATTCGTATCTTGCCTAAAATTTATAAGGTACTTAGGTTCTTTACATTTCTCAACTGTAATACCAGAACCTTACACCATAAAATTAAACCGGATCATGTTAAAAGTGACAAACATATTTATATAATAGGTATGTTGACTACATCAAAAGAATGACATTCTGTTTAGTCCGTCTGTTAGACAGTCCAAAAATACTGGACACATATTTTTTGCTTGATCAAATTAATAACAAAATGAAAAGATAAAGAGCATCAAAGTTCCAGAGAGGGGGCTTGTGACGTCACTTCTCAGTAAAAATTATACAAAGGCGTGACATTTCACGAAACTTCAACGCACTGTATTGTTGTCATTTTCTGTTTACGAAAAAAAAAGAAAAATACATGTCCCAAATTTTTTGATTATCTAACTGACGGACTAATTATTTTTTTTTGTCGTCTCGCCTATTTATAAATACACACATAATACAGACAGATTACACCCAGACATGGAACATACAACCCTGCTAATTACACAAAGTTTGTCCTGGGTAGGAACCGAACCTCGCATCGGCTTAGAAGTCAGGGTCACTAACCACTAGACCAACAATCCCGTCATTGGATTCAACCTTCTGCCTTAATTCTCTCAATTTTAAACCCCGCTAAAGCCTAGCTTTGCGCTCCCGATATCTGTTTGCTGGGCAGCTTACGAAACCCATAAGTTAAGTTTACGAGTATTAAGAGAAAAGAAAAATATGTTCGGGATAAACACGACGCCATCGGGCCCATTTCGTGAAGTTCCATTATTAGAACTTATACTTAAAGTCAGATTTCGGAGATATTACTTGAGAACCGACTAAGCAGGATTATTGGGGTTTCTAGTACGTATTTATTAAGTGAGATAAATAATAATAATAAATAATAAATATCCTGGGACATCTTACACACGGCTATCTGATCCCAAGCTAAGCAGAGCTTGTGTTATGGTAATCAGACAACTGATATACATACTTATATAATTTTTAAGTACATACATATTATAGATAAATAACACCCAGACACAGAACAAACAATTATGCTCATCACACAAAGTTTGTCCTGGGTGGGAATCGAACCCACAACCTCTGGCTTAGCAGTCAGGGTCACTGACTACTAGACCAACAGGCCCGTCAATGATGTTTACTAGTATGGTGATATATATCGTACCACTTACAAATCCTACATCTCGCAATCAGAATTTGACGCGAAGTTGATTATCATCATTTCCCTTTTACCATTATGTTGGGGTCGGCTTCCAGCCTAACCGGATTCAGCTGGATACCAGTGTTTTACGTGAAGCGACTACCTGTCAGACCACAGACACAGAACAAACAATAATGCTCACCACACAATGCTTTTTTGGGTGGGAATCGAACCCATGATCTCCGGCTTGGCAGTCAGGGTCACTAACAACTAGACCAACAGGCTCGTTAATGATGAGTGACTAGCTCAAAGATTGACAATTATGATGGTTTTGATTGATGCTCCACGTGTTTCCAATAAAATTCTCAATAGTATTAAAAAACTACCTATGATAAAATTAAAAAAATACTCTTACAAACTTACTTTTGATGAAGAGCTATTATACATTAGAACAGTTTCTGAATGATGATACGATAAGTCATGTCTTAAAGTAATAATTGTTAATAAATGAGTAGTTTATTATATTGTTTATTTTATGTTGAAATTTAAATAGATTAATAAAGATAATTAACTCCTTATAGACAATTGTACGCCTACGAGGCAAAACATAGCGCACTCTCTAACTATATTCAACATCGTAATGTAATCTATCTACCTATGTTTTACAAATAAATAATTTGAATCTTTGAATCTTTGATTGTCAATGAAGATTGACTATTAATCGGTGAAAATATTTTTGACTAGTTTATAGTCAAAAATATTTTTACCGATTAATAGTTTTGACAGCAACAAACATAAGTTTTGTATTCACAACTTTCTATTGGTTTGGGCTTGTGGCTATTCCCTAGTGGAAGGAAATTGTATTACCTCGTTATTCTTTTGTTTGGAAACTTTTCGAATTTGATGAGATTGACACCTTTTTCCTTTTTGTATCTTATGTCTTTCCTAAGTGGATAAAAGTTTGATGATATAAGTTTGTAACCTTGAACTACGGTTATCCGGAACTTGTTTTGAACAGAGATATTGTCTTTGTTTTATTTTTATTTATTTACTAGCTTCTGCCCGCGGCTTCGCTCGCGTTAGAAAGAGACAAAAAGAAGCCTACCTTACTCGCCATCCCTTCAACTATCTCCACTTAAAAAATCACGTCAATCCCTCGCTCCGTTTTGCCGTGAAAGAAAGACAAACAGACAGACAGACACACTTTCCCATTTATAATATTAGTATGGATTACACACACTTATAAAAAACTTTCTTGACTATTAAGTGGTATTATGTGTGTAAAGACCCAATGATACAGAAAAACATTTTTAATATGGGTCGAAAAAAGCATACAAGCAAACATACCCGAGAAAGGACATAGGATAGTTTTCATCCCGGAAATCCTCCGGGAACCAATATTTCACGCGGACGAAAGCAGGGCAAAAGCTAGTAATATATATAATAGCCCACAACTAATCCTCAACGCTGATTGACTTTTACTGTGACCCAAAGGCCTTTACCTTTCCCAGAGATTTTGCATTGCCATCCAACATGGCAATGCCGTCAACCTCTTAGACAGCGATGCGTAGGAGTTTTTTGATGCCATTTTATGTCACTTTTATTTTAAGTCGTTGTAATAATAATTTCGGTAAGTGTATAAGGACACTTCTATACGTATTTAAAAGACCAATCTGTAAACTGATTGACTGACTATTAAAATATCGACTCACAGCCAAACCGCTGGTTCTAGAGACATGAAACTCGGAGAGTATGTTGTTTGTAAAGAATGTTCTAATGTCAATTTTCCATTAAAAAAGAATTTTTGGGATGATGATTCCAACCCTAAACGGCTATTTGGGATTAAAGGTTTAAGATTCACATGGGCAAAACCACGGGCTAAAGCTAGTAACCAATATAAGCGATACATAGAACAACATCTATTTTACCAAAAACAGATCGTACCCTTTAAACCACACGAAATCAAACAGAAAAACCAATTTCGGAACACCAAAACCGGTTCGCCGAAACCAATATAGTAAAGAGAAGGAAATAAAAGCTTTTCTTTTTACAAAAAAGCGCTTTTATCGCTTTTCGGAGCTTAAGCGGACAACATCGACTGAAACTTGCTCATTTACGAAAGCGAAAGTTCGCTATGTCGAATACTTCTTGTGTACTTTATTAGTGGGAACAGGGTATTACAGAAGTTTCAGGATAAATTAAAATAAATAAATGTCTTGGGACAGCTCAAGCAGAGCTTGTATTATTTACCAGACAACTAATGTACATACTTATTTAATTAATTAGTTTTTTACAAAATCGGAGGACTGAAAAAATCTTATTTAGACATGATCGGGTAGCTTATTAAATATGATTTCTAGCAGTCAATAGTCAGAATCAAATCATTTATTTTCCTTAGACCAAAAATGCACTTTGAAACGTCATTTACAAAACAAAAGTGAATCTAGTTGCCCATTCCAAAATGTTGTTTCGTATGGAGAAGAATGGGCAAGAAACTAATGGACAAAAACTTACTCTTGAGAAAAAATATTTTTACAAAAGCTTTATTACATGTTTAAATGTGAATTAAAATTAATTTATAATCTAAAAACTATTTCTTCCAAAAAAATCATAATATAACAATAAAATAACCATTTATATAAATAAATAAAGAAATGGAAGCTATATAATGTTCGTGGGCAGAGTGTTCACAAGTTTACAAACAACCTACTTTCCTCAAATAATGAAAGTAATAATTATGTGAGCCAGCGCAATCTATTATTAGAAAAAGAAATGTGTCTATAATTTCTAATGATGCATTTCACATTGATGCTCAAAGTAGAAGGGGACTTCTGGGCCCAGCAGTTTGGCAGTTAACTAGTTGAAAAGTGTATTAAAAAAACCGATTAATTATTCTAAAGTAAATCACAAAATGTGGTACCATATTTCTACCTAGGAAGCGAGAAAACTTAAGTTAATGAAACTAAATATTCGATATTGTGTGATTGCGACTGGCCGCAGTAACTCTCAACTCAAGATTGCTAGCAGTCTTGGAAGGTGAGGCGATTTTAACAGTTATTCTTCAGTGACATGCAATTTCGGAAATAAAATAAAACTTAATGTTGAATTTACAAATAAATATGGCTAACTTAAAACTAACTCAAAAAAAATAATAATTAATATCTAAAACTAAAATAAAACTAAAAATTAAAATATAAATAAAAAAGAGGTTATCCGTCGGATAACCTCTTTTTATTTCAAGATGCGCGCGGGCGAAACCGCAGGCTAAAGCTAGTAACCAATATTCGAACTTAATGTTATAATATAACCTCACTTTTACTATATTTCGTATGTACATAACTTGTTTCTTGGATAGCCAAATTTCACAAAATTTTTAGTGAAGCCTTGTTATTATATCCTCTTACAAATAAGGCTAGTTTGAATCATTTAACCTGCCCTTTTTCATATTATTTACCTGGGCCCAGGAATGTATGCAACCATTTCCTTCTCCTTTATTTAAATTAATAGTTAATTTTAGACCGCTCCTTTGCTAAAGAGTTTTAGTTAGAGCATAGCAACGCCTATATATATCATGTGAAACTTCTGTATCACCTACTTCATAACCACTAGTCACAATAAGTTTTAATTTTGTTGCAAACAATAGTATCTTATTTGTGAACAAACTTCCTACTTGTAGCCGCGGATAAAACTGTGACGCTAAAGTTATTTTCTCAGTGCTGGCAGGTGTAAATAAAACATCGGCTTTGCTTTGTGTAAATAGATAACTTTTGTTTTTATGTTTTTCTGTGTTTGTTTATCTGATGATTTGGTTTGTGATAACCTTCGAACACACGTGATTCGAGACACAATATAAAGACAAAAGCAGTGCGACAGCCGGCTGTCGCTTGGTCGTCGAAAGATTAATTTTATTTTTGTATACTGACGTCTCGTGTTATGTTGTTGTTAGTGCAAGGGAATATTTGTTTTGTTTCGGTTGTGTGAAAGACACGTCACGGATCCCACCGTGCTTTTAGATTCAAGGCACGTTACCGAGATAAAGGATCTTGAAAGGCAGATGGACAGACAGAGAGACGGGTAGGAAAATGATCATAAGGGTTCAGTTTTTTCCTTTCGAAAATCAGGACTCTAAAAATAAATTTAAATTGCACTCCGACATAAAAGACGAGTTGCAAAATAGTTCTAATATTTACCGTGGCTCCGGAACATAAAGCGCAGCCGAAGGAACATGGGTGGGAACATGGGTGGCTTTAGTAAGTAAAAGTCTGTCACGCCTTCCCGCTCCATCCAGGGCAGGAGAAGTCATTTGATGATTTCCCATCCACCAAAAAAAAAACCATAAAATACGACGTAATTTAAAAAAAAAAACAAAAAGTGTCCCAGTGTCAGTCAGTTTGTCAGAAAGTTGAAGATAGTTCCTTGTTCCAAAACGTAGATCTCTATGGAGAAGAACAAGCAAGTAGCTCCGTGCAGTAATCTTCAAAGTCGTCATAATAGAGTTAATACTGAGCACGTAATTATAATAATATTATATTTTCCATTCTCCTAGTTATTACTTTCAGAAAACTGATATAAAATGTTAACGAGTTTAAACAACAAGTGTCATTATCGGTCCTCTTCGGAATAGTGCAAGTTATTCTACAGCCAAAACTATTTACTTAGTCCAGGAGACATCTTTGAAATAATATTTTTCTCTGTGTCTAAAGTTTATCTTAGACATCACTGACAGCCCGTGCCTCGGAAAGCACGTAAAGCCGTTGGTCCCGGTTGTTATTCGTAGAACTTTGACAGTCGTAATGGGTAGTCAGAAGCCAGAAAGTCTGACCAGTCTAACCATGGGGTATCGTGTCGCCTAGTTACTGGGTTGTGGAGGTCTGATAGGCAGTCGCTTCACGTAAAACACTGGTATCCAGCTGAATCCGGTTAGGATGGAAGCCAACCCCAACATAGTTGGGAAAAGGCTAGGGAGACGATGAGGTCAGTTTCTCTGTGCTAATAAATAGGATCATGTTATGATTCTGGTCACGATTCCGGACACCAATGTGACCTTTTAAATTCATATGTACTTTCTAAAGTTTATCTTGAACGTCGCTAACATCCCGGGCTTCGGAATTCACGTAAAGCCGTTGGTCCCGGTTATCATTCGTAGAACTTTGACAGTCGTTATGGGTAGTCAGAAGCCAGAAAATCTGACCAGTCTAACCAAGGGGTACCGTGTTGCCCAGCCCCTCGCAACATGGCACTTACAACTACAAGACCAAAAAGGCTATGAAAAATCTATCCATCCTTTCGTCGTTCCTACCCAAGAAAATCTCTCGATAATTTTAACAAAATTGACATAAATATCACCGCAAGTCCCCTTGCTCTTTGACTACAATACGGAGTCATATCACGCACACGCATCACGTACAACTCCTAGAGTATAGAGTATTAAATTTTGGTCACGTAATATCTTTGTATTTTCTTCTACTGTGTCTCTTTTTTGGGGTTCCGCGAAGTTTTGTTAGGGAGTTTGTGTCATTTATTAAAATAAGAAAATGGTGCTGATTCTTTTGTTCACAAACTAACATAAGTTTAAGTTAAGTGCATCTTTCTCTTTTCATTTCATTAAGAAAAAGACAGAAGATACATAGTACAATGAAATTATCATAGTCGATTAAATACCATTTGTTGTACCCGTAATATTTCATCATTTTTTCCTAATCATCACCGGTGTCGATGATTAGGAAAAAAAACCTTCATTGATGAATGGGCTATCCAACACAAAAAGTATTTTTCAAATGAGACTAAAAGTTCCTCAGATTAGCGCATTCAACTAAACAAACTTTTCAGCTTTATAATATTAGTACAGATTGTAAACAGACCGACTAGTCGACTAAATTTTTTATACAAAAAACACACAAGCTTTTGCCCGCGGCTTCGTCCGAGTGAATTAATAGCTCCCGTTCCCGGGGGATTTCCGGGATGAAAACTATCCTATGTCCTTTCTCGGGTCCCAGACTATATTTGTACCAAATTTCATTCAAATTGGTTCAGTGGTTTAAGCGTAAAGAAGAGAAAGACAGACAGACAGAGTTACTTTCTCATTTACAATATTAGTACGGTTAGTCCAAAACACTGGTCTTTGAGACATGGTACTTGCAGAATTCAGTTTTTTTCTTCTAACCCTATAAAGGCGAAAGCCACCTACTATAATTTGCGTACAAGTATTGCATAATATGACGCAATATTAAACAAATACCTACTGCAACAAAATGTGGTTTATTTACTTTGATTGTGAAAACCACTGCATTTTAATGTACTCGTTATTCACGGCACGGTTGCCGGTGCTCTGTGGTCGCGAGCGCGACTAATGACCGTGGCGCCCCGGGTTCCATTTCCGGCTCGTGCAGTGTTATTGCGTGTTGATCGGTTCAGCGTTTGTTCTCATCCCTATCGTTTTTGGTGTTCTATCGAACTATCCGAGTGTAAAATAATGCATCTTTATTTAATTGGCATTTTGATACTAGTGTTCTAAAATTATTATCTGCTAGCAATGCTCCGCTGTTTCACTTGCGATAAGTTAGGTTTTTGGTTACTAATCTAGTATAGCACTACATGTTATGTAACATAATTATGTGTTATTAGAGAGTGTGTTCCAAAAATTTGAGAAAGCTGTGTTTTTTCTACTAAATTATGCATATTTTATAGATATGTTCTCCTTGAATCACTTTTACACAACCTTTTGAATCGCTCTATCCGTACTAAATTATAAATGCGAAAGTAACTCTGTCTGTCTGTCTCTTCTTCACCCCTAAACCACTCAACCGATTTGAATGAAAGTTGGTACAGATATAGTCTGGGACCCTAGAAAGGACAGAATAGTTTTTATCCCGGAAATTGCCCGGAAACGGGAGCTATTAATTCACGCGGACGAAGTCTTGGGCAAAGGCTAGTCTGAAATAAACCGCATCAAAATCCGTAGTGTACATTCGAAGACACATAGGGACAGACAATGGAAAACGAGTTCCTTTACTAAGATAATAATATGATTTCGTACTTGGCAATTCAGTCTCAATCAGTTAGAGAATTATATTTTTAATGATATCCATACTAATATTATAAATGGGAAAGTGTGTCTGTCTGCTGTCTGTCTGTATGTTGGTCTTTCTTTCTTTCACGGCAAAACGGAGCGACGAATTGACGTGATTTTTTAAGTGGAGATAGTTAAAGGGATGGAGAGTAACATAGGCTACTTTTTGTCTTTTTCTAACACGAGCGAAGCCGTGGGCAAAAGCTAGTAACTAAATAAAGTTTTGACGACACGTTCGATGCTGGCAGTGGTTCAGCATTTGGCTGTTGTTCTTCCTGTTGTAGGATCGATTACGATATGGAGTAAATATTTCTATGGATTAGAAAACTATAAGCTGATTGTTTTTGTGTGTGAGTATATCTTTTTTTATGTTTATTGATACAGGAGGATTCTTATTATGGAACAACTTTCAGGCTGAGGCTACATTAGGGCGCGACGCGACCTGCGACTCATCAGCGATTAGAATAAATAAATGAATGCTCGCGTATATGGCTACACACTTTCGCGATAAGAACAATATTACTGAAATCACGGCATTGGCTACATGAACGTGTCAGCAAAATGGAGCCAATATAAGTCAGATTTATCTGGATTCGCTTTCTAGTCGCATCGCAAATCGCTGTCTACTGTAGCCTCAGCCTAAGACACAATTTACTGATTTTTATTATATTACGGAACCCAACACGAAAAACACAAATCGCCCTTGCCCTCGCGTTTACTTATCATAGTTAGCAGTTTGAAGGGTCGCGTTATAGAGACCCCGAGATACAAAATTAGGTACAAAAAACCTTTAGTTTAGTATATTCATACATATTATGATTAAGAATAAGTGGGTTTTATAAACAATTATTATTTATGCTTAAAAAGATATAGATTCATCTAGAGGACGAATTGGAAATTTTGGCATCAGTAATCTCTATTTTTGTCAGTAATTACGAAACGAATAAAAATATGAGTTGGTGATCTGAACAGTTCATGATGAAAACCTTATTTTGTTAAAGTTCATTACATGATTAAGTAACTTTTGTAACAGAGAATAAAATATCAAACATACCTCTTTTTAAATAGATTTTCACATTTTATGGGCAAACGGGACCGATTTTAGCATCTCAACTTGCTCTGTAGACAAGTCTATAAATACTCCTTAAAGTTGTAAAAGGAATTTCTTAAGTTATCATTTCCGACTAAATAAAATAAGAAAAAGCATTTTGTCGTTTACGTCCTTTTGTTATAAGCTAACGCGCATATGCAATCCTCGCCCCGCTGAGACGCTCAGTCCCCTCTTGACCATTGTCAGCGACGGGTCTGTGCTAGGGCATGCAATTATCGAAATATTTCGATAATCGATAAAATGAAAAATATCGGTTTTTTTTCGATAAAAACCGGTAATTACCGATAATTGTCGTTATTTATAAAAAAATTCAAAAACTTGGTTTTTACATGTAAATAAATGTATAAACTAATGCAATTACTTGCTTTAAATAAAAAGTAATATAATATACTGAAAAATAAATATAACAAGGCTTTTTTTTCAATCAACGTTTGTATTTCTTAATAATTCCAGGACAAACTTTGTGTGATGAGCATGATTTTTGTTCTGTGTCTGGGTGTAATTTAATTTATCTATAAGTAATACTAGCTGCCTCCCGCGGTTTCACCCGTGTTAAAAATGTTAAGGGTGAACAACCCTTATCACTTATGGGTATGAAATATAGATAGTAGCCGATACTCAGACCTACGGAATGTGCATATAAAATTTAGTAAAAATAGGTAAAGCCGTTTCGGAGGAGTAAGGTAACTAACATTGTGACACGAGAATTTTATATATAAGATGTATGTATTTATAAATTATATAAGTATGTTTATCAGTTGTCTGGTTACCATAGTACAAGCTCTGCTTAGTTTGGGATCAGATAACCGTATGTGAGTTGTCCAAGGAAAAAAAAATATTATGTAACATGGCATTTTGGATTTCCTCACTAAACTCTTCTTAAAGAAATCTTTTAAATAAATTTTTTAGAAGCTTTTCGCTTAATTATAAAAAAGTTTGACTATTCAAAATAATATTCCTAATAATTATTATGAGTCAAATATTGATACTTTTGAACGTTTACTATAATTAAATTAACTTTTAATAATTTCGTAGTAAACTGAAAAGGTATATCCTATATATCTATATATATAATATATCTGAGTCATAAAACTTTAAATATACACATCTTAACAAGATTTGTTAACGATTAATACAATAGTTAAATTCAAATATAATCATTACGTTTTATAATTAAAAGAGATCACATTTAAAATAAATTGTAGAAAATATTTGAAGGATTATTGCACTATAAATAAATTACTTAACGTAAAATAATTATTTTGTATTATATTTAAAAAAGAGATCACATTTTAAATAATCACATTTAAAAGATTTTTAGGGTGTGCATACTGTTGCTATTTTTTTTGCTGCTGAAAATATGTCAGCAGAAATGACAAACAATCAATAGTTTTGTCATTTAGGCTAGTCCACCCAGTTCAGAAATGTGTTAGGATTCGTTGTAAAAATTATCGATTATCGGTAATTATCGTTTTTGTTTTCGATATTTATCGTTTAGTCAAAATGGACCGATAACCGATAAATTATCGATTATCGGTTATCGGTTTGCATGCCCTAGTCTGTGCTAGTCGGCTTTCGGACTGCATCGGCGATTGCGTGATCAAATTTAGCGGTTTTATTGAATAAAAATGGGAAAAATGAAAGAAAGATATTCCAAAAGGAAAAGAAGAGTATGTCTTTTAGAAAAATGTGCAAATATGACGAAAAGAAAGTAAGTTTTCATAATGAATTGTGAAATGTAAAGTTTATTAAAAAAGATGACGTTCAAAAAGTCACTTTGACTTCAATGATGTTTATTAATGTTCGGAGAGCGAAACTATGGAGTCGTCAACTTGTAACAAAAATAAAGAAATAACAGCTTCCTTTTTAAGGTATGTATGAAAAATTCCTGAACCTCCTAACGTTTTGTAAAAGCTAAAGGTAGTATTATTATTACTAAATGATAATATTGATTATTGTAACGATAGATGTAAGATGGAATAAATAATAAAACCTTTTTTTTGTAACTTCTAGAAATGAAAACGACGCTTTAACGAATTATGCAGAGTTGCAAAACGTGTAGCCCGCTTAAGTTTTGTTGTTAATTATTCAATATTACAATCAATATACCTAATTCAACGATGAAGTTAAAATTAAAGGACCTCTTTTATTTTAGAAATGCTGATACTAATGACACTAACAAATCACAAAACGAGGGCATTCCCGCAGCTACAGTGAGTATATTAGACAATTTTGTTCTTTATACATAACCGACGTATTAGTTAGTACTAGGCCCTGAATTATTTATATTTCAGATTAGCGGACAGTGTTCGAGTGATAAAGTTTCTACTGAAATGATAATTCGACGCCCTACTGAATCACTACTAAGTACTCGGTTTATAAAACACAATAGATTGTCTGATTTTGTCGGAAAAGATGGAAGCAGGTTTTAATGGTTGCCTAGATATGAGAACCCAATAAAAAAAAATGAAACATAATCAGTATCTGTGAAGTAAATAAATAAATAAATACACAATGGGCAAGAAAAACATTTTCCTGCGCCATGCTATCACATCCCATTATACGATATTGATACTTATTTTTTATATTTGTTTCAGATGGAGCCGGAGGTACTATGTAGATATAGGCCATAGAATAATATATGTGAACCACTTTGTAACAGAACTTATAAAGTTCTCTGAACACAAGTTATTGTTTAATTGTGGATTATAGCCATCACGTAGGCTTGCAATCAGAATTTACATATGGTTTTCATTGTGTGGTTACAAAAATTAAATAAAATCATCATTGGCTAATGTAAACAAAGACGCCGTTGCTGGAGTTATGGCTGCTGGTTGTGGTCAAGCACAGCTCAATCAAATTTTAGTCTTGAGTAGGTTTACCCAACATGCCAGATTTTACTTACAATAAAATGCATAACGATATCTGTGATGACTGGGAAGAGACTGCATGGGATGAGATGAAAAAGGCTGGCGATAAAGAAAAAGAAGCTGCAATAAAGGAAGGGAGAGTCAATAAAGACGGTATACCGCATACATGGCGTGCCTTTTAACTTTTGTCGTTTGAAGGAAATACCGCATCTAGAACCATATAGTATTTTTTATTGTTTTTAAAAGTATTTGCGACGTAGTTTAATTGACTTTTGCATAGGCTCGAATCAGCTTAAAAATATTTATTTCACTCCAAAGTAGGAGTCTTCGATATGGCTGGTTTGAAGGCGACGACTGTTCCTTCACCTGACTGAAACCTTTGACCACATAGATTTTTCTTAATTTTAGAACATCGTCAAGATCTTTTACGTTTTTCTGCTTCAAATACTTAATTGTTTGACAAGCGCTTTGTGAGCTTGCGTTGTTGTAGTGTGGGATGATGCATAGTTTTTGGAGAGATTTTCGAATTTCAGCACTGACTTATGGAAAATAATCTGTGGTATGCCAGTTTGCATTAACTGTTTTACGATTTTAAAGTATAATAATTGTCGCAAAGTTATCGGTTTTCTCAACGAACATGGCGACTTACTTCCTTGAAATGCTTCTGAAGCGAACAACTTTAGTAGGTTTTGGTTCGTTTTGGAAGACCCAGATTTTAGATTGATGTTTAAAATCAGGACCCTAGGCATAGATCTAAGATGCGTCACTACTGATGATGTGTCACCTCGGTTGAACTTTTGAAGAGTTTTCTTACATCATCGGACGTGGGGTGCCTTTTGATTGTCGGAAGGAAATGTACGACAACCCAACGGAAAAATAGCTCTATCCCACCAAGTGCCTCATGCTAGATCATTCAAATAGCTGTCCCTGAAATGTCTAATAATGCCTCTATCCTTGTATATGCTACATTTTTAACTTCGAGATTTTGTTGTTTCTCAGCGAAGATATTTTTCTCAGTGAAGGCGTATTTTAGACATCTTTCATGAGATTTACCGCTATAGATATATCGACGCTAAAATTCTAAATTCTAGAATTCAACACTCCGCAAAGATGGGTCTTTATCCAGACATACAGATATTATCTCTCCGAATCACTATAGTCGTGGTAGGCTTTTTCGAAAGTTATAGAAAATTGTAGCACGAACATTTTCCTTAGTGAGATTCATTTTTGTATGTGTCTTGACAGATTCAAATTGACGTTGTGACTAAACAACTGCGTTAATCCTAGGTAATACTTTAACTTTATAATAGTTTTTGAAATAACGCTAATTCGAATATTGAACACTTTCAATTTCAAAATTACCCGTAAATGTATAAACGACAAATCTTAAAAGGCGTCCCTTGTGAAGTCATTGCAGTTGGCTGCTGGCGTAAGCGATCTTACCGGAATAAATATGCGGCATTAACAGGGTGTGCAGCTATAATTGGTAGACGTTTTTGTAATTATTTCTTATTACGATAGTAAATTTTGTATAATAATAATACACACGAAGTGTTATATGTGTTTTATTGTAAATGATATCAATGTAGAATAAATTATGTTCCTTGTTAAAATAAATAAACACACACACACACACACACACACACACACACACACACACACACTCACAGTAATTTAATACTTACAAGGAAAAGGTTCCAGCCTTACAATACTTATGTAAAAGTAAACAAAGATATTTTGATCGTATAAAATATGATTTTTTTAAATATTCTACTGTAAAAAAGAGATCTATGTGTTAGTGTTTTTCAAATAACGAAAATCTAAATTATATTCTTTACGCTGTAGCAAGGTGCGGGTGACACTTTCAGTAACATTTCATTTCACTTTAGAAAGTTGCAGTGTTTTATAAATTATGACTTTAGTAGTTCAGCTGTACCACATTCCTAATATACTAAATCATTAATAACTGTAGTAAATTAATTTCAACCCAACCAGAATGTGCTAGTCCACAATTAAAATTAATTTGGAATAAAAATTAAGCAAAGTGTTATTCGTATAACGTAACGCCTTCGACGTAATTAGTGATGGGATGTACTGTTACGATGGAATGTCGATATTTTATAGAATACTAGACTAGCCGACCCGTGCCCACTTCGTTGGGCGGTAAACATTTTTACTTGTGATGAAGAGTGTGGTTCAGCTAGTACTGAGTGCTATGAAATCTCTTGACTACCAAAAGGAGGGTTTTGTTTTTATTGCATATCAGAAAGATGCTGCGCACGTTCAGCGCTAAATTCCTGAGCACGGGCCTGCGATGTTCTTACAGTTTGGCTAGCGAGCCGCTGAGAGCGCTCAGCTATAGACTCCCTATCCCTTGTTGCAGAGACATGCTGTCTTAAAAATAGAACAAAAATGTTGTCACGAAAAAAAACATAAACCCGATGGTCCCATATAAATTTTATGGCGATCGGTTTAGAGGTTCTCGAAAAATTAATCAAAAACAAAAAAAACGATAAAATATACATTGACGATATATGCGTTACTTCAAGTTTCTATTTTCGTTTTATATGTATTACTTTTAGAGATACTGTAAAACACAGTCAGACATTGGGTCTCGACACTAAAAAGTTTTAAAAAAATATCTTTTTCCAAAAAAATACTTACCGCCTTCAAAAACTAAAAATACAAAAATAACTAAAATTTCGGAAGTCTGTGGCAACACAAATAAATTGGCAGAAGAGAACCCACCGACTTCCGAAATTTTAGTAATTTTTTTATTAAAGATTTTTTATTAGTACAAAGATAGTTATGTACAGCCATAAAACATTTAAATTTACAACTTTGTACACGTAGTAGCACAAAATTGAATAAAACAATAATTTTCGTAGTATCGATAGCGATAAAGTGAATTGCATATCGTCCCTAGTCTTGTGGTACTGACTGATGTCAACGTCATTCAGGCAGGTGTCACCCGCACCTTGCTACAGCGAACAACATATACGTTATTTGAACTAACACGTGCTAGTGTTAGCACGTGTTAATTTATTTCCGGAAAGACAATCAATAAAAAAGACAGGAAAATTCATAAAAAAAATGTAAGACAACTCCAAGGTGTCTATGTTCCGAGCCGCCACAGCCGCGCACCGCTCGCCGGCGCCCTCTGTTGCAATGCATACGTTACTTACCGGGGTGTGTGCGGGTTGCGGGGTGCGCGCGCCTGGTTTTTAGAATTATTGTTAAACAATTCGTCGCCTTAAAATAATGTATTGTCTTTGTACAGTCGAAAGCATAAACATGTGACGGTTACCCAAACATTAAAATCAATTTAATTTTTAAATAACTATAGTAATATTTAGTTTGGGGCGGGCCAACTTGTGTGCTTTTGCGGTTACCATACGACATGCTTCACATGGTAGTACAGAGGTTGGCCTACCTTATGGACTCCTTCAGAGGACATAAGGGGGCGTGGGCCTTAAGGGAGAGCGCAACAGTCGTACAGATCCTTAAGGTTAGGCTGGTGGTTAGCCTTCTCGTGGTTGCCGCCCCGTTTTTTTTGGTCTAGTTCCCTAAGAAATAGACGTAACAGAAACCACCAGTCGCTAAATGCAGGGATGTAGAGGTCATATCTCTGCGTGTCCACCATCAACAGGGCAGATGCTGGATAGCAAATGACCTCCCGCGTGTTTGTGCCGTGCGCGGTGACCCGTACGGGAGGATGAAGGAATCCTGGTGGTTGAGCCTGAGAGGGGTCGGGTTGTTGTTACACCTCGAAGGCAACACGCCACTTTGGTCTGGATTTCTCCCCAAACGGGCGGCCATGGCCTAGCCAGCCATGGTCAATCGGCTGCGACGTCCGGTCAGACGGCCGTCAGGCGAGTGCTCGGGGGTGGTGGGGTTCGCAGCTGAAGGCAGATACGCACTGATATCCGTTGTGGGAGACAGCTGTGGACTGCTGGAAGCTCGCGGACAACACATTCAGGAGCACTATATCAGTCCGGTAACCTTGGTGCTTCAAAGCATCCCCGATGTTGAGGGCTCGATGGTGGGTGAGGAGCCGGGCTGACGAACATCATCCAACTACATACATGGATAAGGAAAAGAAAACAACACAACAGATTAAAAAAGGCGACAAGACCGTTAAGGGCATGCCGCAAAGGACCTCGGACCTTGCTACAGGGACTGAGGTTTTAGTAAAGAAGGGGGCCGCTGCCTCCAAGCAGGATGTACCCGTACCGGGTGGCGACTCCTGGACCATCGTAGCCCGCAAGGGCAACATGGGACGGGGAAAACCGGTATGGGGGGTCAGCAAGGAGGGAGTGATACCCTAAGGCGCGCGGGGCACCGGAACCGGTGCTGGGTCGTGGAGGCCCTAGCACGCTGATACCTCCACCTGGGACGGAACCTCTACAGGGAACGTCCAGTGGAGGGACGGCTGCCGGGGACTCTGCGAGGCGGTCACCGGGGCCGCACAACCGACGGCTGAGCGGCAGCGCAAGGCGCAGGAGGAGAGACCTGCGACGACAAGCTGCAACGGCAGGGGGCAGCACAGCACCTGTCAAAAGGGCAAGAGAGGTGAGCGACGAGGCGAAGGAACCGGGCAATGACCTAAAAAAGGCTAAAACCCAGGGATCCTACAGGGACGCTCTCACGGGGACGAAGATGGCAATAGTGCACTCGTCCCACCCCGACCAAGCGCTGGACGCTAAGAACCTGGGTCCAATCCAGGAGCTTCTGTGGAAGCTGCTGATGGAGACCCCGGATCCGCTGCCATGCGTAAACGTCGGCAACATGGTTGGCGGGGCCCTGCACGTCAGTTGCGAGGGACCGGCGGCGGTCAAGTGGATACACGCCATCAATGGGCGGGAGGTAGATGGCATCAAGCTGAAAGTGCTTGATGCCAAAGACCTCCCGAAACCAGTAAAGATGGCGTGGAAGTCAAAGACTTTAAGGGGGGCTGACTTGGCGAGCACCCTACGGATGCTCCAACGTTTCAACCCAGCATTGCGCACCGAAGGGTGGAAGATGCTGAAGGTCGACGTGGAGCCATCCACGACGAGGCGCATCGTCCTTATGGACCAAGCGTCCGCGGACACCATCAGGGAGGCTGGTTATACACTCCACTCAGGACTGGGGCCTAGCCAGTTCAAACTGTTGGTGGACGCGGACAAGAAAAGGGAGGACCAGGCCGAGGAATCGGCCAGGGAGCCCGCGGCGACCGAGGCCGTACCGGATCCCGAGCCGGGACGGGTCCTAAGCTCGGAGGAGGCTCTTCTCGCCGAGAGGACCAGCGACGACGAGGTAGCACTGCACGAGGACTACCACCCAGCGATGGACCTAGACCGCGCGTCGTCACCATCGACATGCGCGGGGGACCTAGAGGGGCTGGCGGTCCTCAAACTTGATACCCTATTCCCAGAGTCGGACGATGACGGGGAGACGGGGACGAGAAGGCAGCATTAAAGGAACACCGTAATGGCTGCAATAAGGTTTGTACAAATAAACTTACAACATAATAAGGCTGCGACCGCCCTTCTGGCGCGCGAGCTAAACATGTGCAAATATGATATAGCTCTGATTCAAGAACCTTATATATACAAAGGGGAGATTAGAGGCCTGGGCAGGACAGGGGGTATTGTATACTACCAACGTCATGACCTAAACGCAAGGGCGTGCATCTACGTCAGAAATGGCCTAGACGCTATTCCCCTGCATAATTTCTGTTACAGGGACCTGACAACCATCAAGGTCCCTCTAGGAGAGGAGGAGGGAGGCGGGGGGCTTATAATAGCCTCCGCATACCTGCCTTATGAAGCCGAGGACCCCGTCTCGACGAAGATGAGGGAACTCGTGGAACACTGCAGCCGGGAGGGCCTAGACCTGATCATAGGCTGCGACGCCAACGCGCACCACGTCACGTGGGGGAGCACTGGTAACAACAGGAGGGGTGAAAAACTACTGGATTTCCTGGTAAGCTCACCTTTACAAATCTTAAATAATGGCAGCAGACCTACGTTCGTCAATGCAAGACGGGCGGAGGTGATTGACCTAACAGTAGCTACTAATAGGGCTAGCAACCGCATAAGCGAATGGCATGTACCTAACGAGATCTCACTCTCGGATCATAGGTATATCTGCTTCAAGTACAGCACCCGACGAAGTAAGGTACTGGTAACAAGGAGGAACCCAAGACACACTGACTGGAACTCCTATTTGAGAGACCTGAAGGTGGAACTCGGGGACCCCAAAGGTAAGCTAAACTCAGCAACAGACGTTGAATTCGAGGCGGAGCGGATATCCGAGGCTGTGATGAGCGCTTGGATGAGGAACTGCCCCGAAAAAGAAGTACAAGCAAGGAGGGAACCATGGTGGAACTCTGACCTAGCCAGGTTACGGAGGGAAACTAGGGCCACCTTTAATCAGGCTAAGGCTATCAAGAATTTCGAGATATATGCCAAAAAGCTAACGGAATTCAACAAGGCCGTACGGAAGGCTAGGAGGCAGTCCTGGAGGAACCACTGCGATAGCATTGGCAGCATTCCAGATAGCATGAGGTTATCCAAGGCTATGGCGACTGCTAGGGTAAACCCATTAACATCCATCAGGGATGAGAATGGCAAACCAACAGAGTCTGGGGGAGACACCCTTGAAGTGATGTTCAGAACGCACTTTCCCGGCTCTTCCACATACAAGGACACGGCGGACTCAATAAGCTTAGATGACATTAAGTCAAAAACAACAAAAGCCGACTGGGTCGCCGCGAAAAAGGTAGTAGGGTCTAATGGAATCAAGTGGGCCCTGGAGGGCTTTAAGCCATTCAAGGCCCCGGGGCCGGACGGAGTTTATCCGGTCCTACTACAAAAGGCGGGGAACATACTATACCCGCACCTTGGCAGACTATACAGAGCCTGCATCGCCTTTAGCTACATACCAAAGGCGTGGAGGCAGGCGAAGGTAATCTTTCTTCCTAAGTCAGGAAGAACAGACTACGAGGACGCTAAGTCATTCAGACCTATAAGCTTGACATCGTTTTTCCTGAAAACTCTGGAAAAACTTGTAGACAAGTATGTCAGGGAAGGAGCGCTGAAGAAACAACCGCTTCACAGGATGCAAAACGCATATCAGCCTGGCAAGTCGACGGAAACGGCGTTACACCAGGTGGTTAGCCGCGCCGAAATGGCGCTAGAGCGCAAAGAGATTTGCCTAGCATCCTTTCTCGATGTAGAAGGCGCGTTCGATCGGACTACCTTTAGAACGATACGAACAGCTGCAGAGAAACATGGCATAGACCCCACCATATGCGACTGGATGGACAATATGCTGAAGGGCAGAGTTATAGAGTCAACACTGCTAGGCGAGACCAAAAGGGCACACGTCACAAGAGGATGCCCACAAGGAGGCGTACTCTCACCAACCCTCTGGTGCTTGGTGATAGACGAACTGCTAACAGAGTTGAACAAAGGACCAACGCGCACGGTTGGTTATGCGGATGATCTCGTGATACTAGCAAACGGAAAATTTCCCAACACTGTGTCAGAGATTATGCAGGAAAAGCTGGACATGGTGGAAAAGTGGTGTAAACACAATCACCTATCCATCAATCCAAGCAAAACGGTGATAATACCGTTCACCAGAAGGAGGGACCTAACTCAAATGGGAACCATGAAGCTCTACGGCACCGCACTAGAGTTGTCCACGGAAGTAAAATATCTAGGAGTAATCCTGGATAGCAAACTCACGTGGAAAAGCCATGCCGAAGCGACAGTAAATAAGGCTCTAAGGGTCTTTGGCATGTGTCGCTCCGCCTATGGGAAAACATGGGGTCTAAAACCCCAAGTAATCAAATGGATCTACACCATGATGGTGAAACCAATAATCACATACGGGAGCATCGTATGGTGGCCTAGAACCAAGCTGGCAACATGCAGACAAGCGCTAAGCAAAGTGCAGCGGATTGCCTGCATGGCCATAACAGGAGCATTCAGGACCACGCCAACCGCGGCGATGGAAACAATGCTCAATCTCACCCCCCTACACATCGAAGTGGAACTAGAGGCGAGGAGGGCCATACATAGGCTTAGAAGTATGGGGCACTGGACAAACTCCGGTTGCACAACAAACCATATCAACACAAGACCAAACAGGGTACTTGACTGGATTATGGACATGGGATGTGACAAAATACACACCATCCACAATCTTAAAAAGGAATACAAAATCTACATTCCGAGCAGGGAGGAATGGAAAGGTGGAATAAAACCCCACAAAGGTAACACTCAGATATGGTACACGGATGGCTCTAAAATGAGCTCCGGTACAGGTGCAGGGGTACACAGCGACAACTGCAACCTCAGCCTAAGCATGGGCAAACTGGCGACGGTCTTTCAAGCAGAGACCTACGCCATAATCGCATGTGCGCAGGAAATACTAGATAGAGATACCAAAGGGGATACTATCTACATTTTAAGCGACAGCCAAGCAACACTCAAGGCACTTACGTCCAATAGAGTGGACTCTGGGCTGGTACTAAACTGTATCAAAATACTGAACAGGATAGGAAGGCGCAACCAGGTCAGACTGATCTGGGTGCCAGGTCATACAGGAGTAGAAGGCAACGAGAGGGCCGACGCTCTAGCTAGGAAAGGATCCGAAACACCCCTCTGCGGGCCGGAACCCTTCATAGGACTCTCACCAAGGGTCATCAAGCACGCGCTAAAACAGGCTGCGTTGAGGACACACAGCATGCACTGGCACAACACAACGGGCCAGAAGCATGCTAAACTATTCCTCAACGACATAGATAATGGCTGGACCCGGAAACTATGGAGGTACAGCAGACCACAGCTCCGAGCAATCACAGGAGTCTTCACAGGGCACTACGCCACCAACAAACAGCTCCAAAACATGGGACTAGCAAGCGACCCGACTTGCAGGCTCTGTGGAGAAGCAGAGGAGTCTATGCTACACCTGCTGTGTGATTGCGCAGCACTAGGCTCCAAAAGATTAGGGTATCTGGCCCAACCATTCCCAAGACCAGAGGACTACAGGCTCAGCCCCATCAAGGCCATACTGGGACTAATGAAGGAGGTGCACAGAAGGCTAGGGGTTGAGTAAAAGGAGGGGTACAGCACAAAAGATCCAAAAGGGTCGAAGTGCTACGGCTTGGGCCGGCCCCACAATAAGATAAGATAAGATAATATTTAGTTTTAGGGTAAAGAAGACTGATATAATTAGTATTAAATAGGTATGTTATAACTGAAAGTTATGGTCAATTTAACACAAATGTTTATGTAATTTTTACCTCACTGCCGAAAGAAGGGTTATGTTTTTTACTTAAATGACTAGTAAAAGAGTATGTCGTAATATAAATAATAGAGTTATTTTGAATCCATAAGGCTGGTTGGCTCTTCACATGACCCATGCCATCTTACGTGGCAATGATGTCACCATCTTAAGCAAATATTACCATTTGACGGTGATGAAAAGGAATTTTTAAATGCTATTTTTTTTCTTTATATTAAAAAAAAGTTGAACTGTAGGATCGTTCTACTTTGTATGTTTTTTTTTACAGAAATGTGATAACATCAACCATATTAAATAACCAATAATAACGTGGTTTTTGTTAGTATTAGAAGTCAACAAGATTTAAATTTGCTAAGTTTAAAATTGGAACCTAAAAGTGCTTCAATAATTCTAAAGTTTCAAAACTTTCAGTAGGTACTTCAAACTTTAGATTTTAGAGTGGTGTTCGTTTCTACACCAGTTTTGAAGCACTAAAGATAATCTTCCTTATTGAAATACATAATTTATCTATTACTAGCTTTTGCCCGCGACTTCGTCCGCGTGGATTAATAGTTCCTGTTCCCGGGGGATTTCCGGGATGAACCTATCCTATGTCCTTTCTCGGGTCCCAGACTATTATGTGTACCAAATTTTATTCGGCGTGAAGAAGAGACAGGCAGACAGATTTACTTTCGCATTTGTAATATTACTTAATGTGTACGGGATGAGGGTTGATGACTATTTGTTACCTTACTTTTTTAATAAATTTCCAGAAGAATTACAAACCTTGTATGTGAATGGTTCGAAAAGTTACACGTATAAATCAAAGCGTTTCCTGACACAACATCATCTGTAAATTGAATTGTACAAATGTAACGGTTCGCCTGCACACAGATAAACCCAGAGAGGTTTTCGTTGTGGGGCCAGACTTGATGTAAGAATATTGTAAGCATATTAGAAATAAATAAAAAAAGTACGGATATAAAATGATAACCTGACTTACTGATTCACTGATAGCAACGTGCAGCCCAAAACGCTGGTGTGGAGACATGACAGTGTTTTTTGTAAAGAGTTGGTAATCACTCGTCGCATGAACGCATCTATCTTAGAGGAGCGAAATTTTACTCGGTCCCAAAGGCTCTCTGCGACGTGTCTGTATCGAGTGCTTCAATTTTTCGGCCATATAGCTTTTAGAAGCTCCGACAACCTGGAACGCCTGATGGTCACTGGAAAGGTAGAAGGCGATAGGCCTCGTGGACGAAGCCCCAAACGTTGGGCTGATCAGATATCAACAAGCCTTGAGATATCTGTCAGCACGGTCCTCCAGAAGCCGATGGAGAGAAACTGTCAAGACGAAGTTTTTTCAACGGAGTCCCGATCTTCAGTAATGAGGAAACGACAGAGGAGGAAGAGGTAATCATTAAGAAAGGACTTTTTTGGGAGTCAGAATCAAAATCGACGTCTACCGTCCTGGGCGCGGCGGGAGGGCATGTCAGACTTTTACTGAATAAAACCCACTCATGTTCCTTCGGTTGCCCTTTATGTTCCGGGGTCACGGTAACTATTATAAACATTCCGCAACCCTGGCTGCCGTTGGCCCTGTTGGGCCCCGTCTCATGCTGACTTCTCTTTGAGGCGCGCGTGGAACACTAACACGCATTCGACGCGGGCCTGGCCCTAGCCGGGCGGCGAGCTGCCCATCACTCGCCGTCCGCAGACCCGCGCCTAGTGGCCGGTAGTCTTCTCGCGACTCTGGATGTCTCCGCCTGGGTCTCTGTCCGGGGCGAGAGGCTCGTCGTTGCCTCTCGCGCGCGTCCTTTGCGAGGACACTGCCATGGCTCGCCCATGCGGGGCAAACCTCCACCGTGTACTTGACCGTGTTCTCCAGGCGACCGTTGCTGCAGTGGTGACACCCAGGCGTCGCTTCCGCCCTAAAACTATGTATTACAAGTGTCGGTTTCCTCACAATGCTTTTCCATCGCCGCATTCAGTGATGTCCAATATAAACTTCAGAAAGTACGTACATATAACTTAAAGCAGCCACATTGGTACTTCCTTGAATTCCAATCAACAATCTCATAAAAAGAGAGTTTGGTACTTTAACCACAGATTAATAAATAGTTACTACGTAACAGATACTTCACTCCAATACAAAAACTAAAATACCTACGCTATAATAGCCTACAAAATCATAATAATAATACCAGCTGTTTGCAGTGAGGAGAAATGTACCATAAGTACGCACATAGAGAGTTGAGATTCTTTTGCCCGCCGCGCGACTAACGTGTGTGCGTGCCATCCAGTAAATGTGCTAAGGTTATACGTATGATGATAATGGTAATAAAACGCATGTTTTAGAAAAACAATTATTTTTTATTTGTTGATCAAATATTTTTTAGTTTAATAAAATGACTGATGCATATTTTTCGTTCCTTGAATTCCCGATTACAATTCCCGGGAAACAGGGGAATTGCACAATAATCACGCAATAATAACGTGGTTTCGGCATTTTGATAGTCAGCGCTGTACCCGTGACGCGCGAGCACTAAGCCGGGCGCGCGACAGCCCGGTGTTCGTTGTACCGTCGCCGATACGCGAAACGGTAGGCATAAAACGCGTGGCCTTGAGCGAGTGACGGACGTCTGCTTTAACCTCAATTTTACATTTGTTTGTTATTTCATTTGTCAATCTGAAACTTGGTTGATCTAATTTGTTCCAATTTGTAAAATACCAATCCCAGTTCTAATATGCTCAAAATAAGTAATGCAACTCTCTTCTTATAAAACCTTCGAACACACGTGATTTTAAACACAAAAGAAAGACAATAGCAGCGCGACAACAGGCTGTCGATTGGTCGTCGAAATGTTTAAAGACGACGGTTTAAAGTCTATACATTGGTCAAAAAATGCGCGAGAACCATGAGTCCATGAAGGTTAATGCCTGAGGTACTCTCTTGATGAGAGAAGCACTCAGATTTGAGTGAACCTGTCCAGACATTGCAGGCATTTTGTGGTTTGTTTAAGATGTAAGTAGAGGGGCCCTCTAGAAACAAAGCCTGCCAGGGTTGCGGAGAAGTTGTAATAGTTACCACTGCCCCAGAACATAAAGGGAAGGATCATGGGTGGGTTTTGGTCAGTTAAAGTCTGAGACATCATCCCACCCCGCCCGGCGCGGGACTGCGAATGTCGAGTGATGGGTAGCTCGCCGCCCGACAAGGATCATGCCCGTGTCGACGGCGCGTTGAATTCCGCGCGCGCTTCAAAGACTAGTCAGCACGTGACTGGTCTTTGAAGCGCGCGTGGAACAAAACCCCTAACTAACGCTCTCTAGAGCCAATGCCTGCCGGAGTCGCGGAATAGTTCTAATATTTACCGCGTCCCCGGAACATAAAAGGCACCGAAGGAACATGGGTGGGTTTTAGTCAGTAAGAGTCTGACACGCCCTCTCGCCCCACCCAGGCGGGAGAAGTCATTTCATGATTTCCCATCCACAAATCGACGAGCCGATATTATTAAAGGCTCTGATATCACATGAGAACCTTACACTCAGGATCGTAAACATGATAGGCATCACCCACGCATTTTTATACAGAATTCTAAACTCTCATCCTACGCAGGAAGATTATCGCTTTGATATCGACTTGAATATCTTAGAGCATTATAAGAGAATATAAATAGACTATTAATTCCACCTAAATCACATGTAATTATTCAGTTACGATGTAACTTAAAAAAATACTGAGATTCTGTTTTTTTTTCTCAGAGTCAACTAGAAAATATTGGCTACAACGTTTAATAAGAAAAACCACAAAATAATATTGTTACATTTAACCATTTTACAAAATAAATATTACTTCATCATTTTTATCAATTTCATATTATCAGCCTATCGATATCGACAAACGCTTCTCTATAATAAGAAGTATGGTTTTTCTTTCTTTAAAAAAATGTTGTCATTCTCTAAGAAAAGATATAGAGAAGAAATATCTTCTCTAAATCTAAATTTAACAACACATACAAAATGAAGCAGACTGAGGGCAAATACAAGGAGTTTAAATATTTGAATCACGTGGGAATTGTACCCACGATACGCAGCGAAACGCCTGACATGATACTCTTTAACAAAACTAAACGGGTGTAGGGATAACGATTGTAAGATTTTAGCCTACTAGGTCAATGTAAAAGGTAAAATGTTACAATCTAAGTAATTTGGTCTTAATTAAAATAATTCTATTTTAAGAACTTTATTAAATCTTTAGCTTATTTCAGTATCCTGGGGTTTCGCTTGAATAATAGAATATCTAAAATAATGTTAAAGGTTAAGGGTTTCATGTAAGGCATAAATTTTTCACGCACTCATTATTATTTCGTTCATTTATTAAAATAGTTTGTTGACTTTACACTAGCTTAAAATCTAAATACTCTGTGTGGTTGATCGAGAACAGTGGTTCTAGAGAATCAAAGGATCAAATCAGAAAAAAAAAAACTGTTAAATTGCACATTATCGAGGAAGGTTTAGGGCTTGAACATCACAAGGATGACTGAAAAGGCCACCAGCAGAATCATTTATGGTCATACATTTCTTCAAGTACTGCTTAAATTACGAAACTTCCTTGGTACTGATTGACTTTTCTAGTAATTTTTGGAGAACGGAAAAATTCTGGAACTATCCGATGCATCATTATTAATTGCCTCCCATTCCATCAATCTGCTCAAAAGAGCTGCCACTATATTTTATCACTAGCGGTCCGCTCCTAGTTTGGCCGGTTCTCATTTATTTTTCTGCAGACCGCAACTATTTTATTTATTTATTTATTTGATTCAGGCAACTGGGGCCCATAGAATGTTCAAATTACAATCTTAAAAACTAAATACATTATTATTTAACACGAGATGACGGCGTCGTGTTGCGCTGCGAAGTATCACGTAACCTTCCACGGAACCGTCGAAACACGAGTACACGACACCCTTCGGCCAAAACTCTTCTTTGAGGAATGTGTCTAGATGTTGTGTCGGAACACGCACCACAAACGACTTACTGTGCTCCCGTAAGTCATAATGTAATGTTATAATAATAATGAGAATCATTTATTGTCAGGCAACTGAGGCCCATAGAAAAAAAAATACACAGATAATTTGCTTAAAATAATAAACTAATACATAACAAAATGAACTATAAACAAATTCTAAACTACTGCACACGAAGTGACGGCGTCGTGTTTCGCTGCGAGGTCGGTATACTTCCACGAAAACGTCGATACACGACACCCTTCGGCCAAAACTCTCCTTTGAGGAAGATCTCAAGATGATTAGTCGGCACCCGCACCACGAACGACTTAAAATTTGTGTTGTGGCGTGACTCCAACTGCACAACCCTCAAAGTCCAGTTGGTCTTCACTCGTACATATTCCACGATCTCCTCAACCTTCGTGGAATGATGTAGCCTCGAAACATACAGCTGCGTCGTGGGTATTGCTGGACGCAGCAGCATGTTGGGTCCTGCCAGCGCGGTGCCGCACTGGTTCTGACAAGGTGGTTCTATGAGTCGGGAAGCTTTTGAGACCGGGACTGCGATCCCAAGAGCCCACCTTGAAATTCATCATCATTTTTGATGTGGTCGAGTGATTCACAGTCTTCCAGTAATTCCTGGAAAATAGAACATTCTTGGAACTATCTGCCGCATACATAAATTCATTGCCTTCCGTTCCATCAATCAGCTCAAAAGAGCTGCCACTATATTTTATCATGAGCGGTCCGTTCCTAGTTCGGGCGTTTCTCGTTTGTTTTTGTGCAGACCGCAATTTTTAGCTGTTGATCCGGCGCGGTCAAGCAGAAAGATTGGGCTTGTTACTGATACGGGAGAGGTCTGAGTCATACAGGATGTACTGGACCTGAATATGGAAATAAGTAAAAACTGCAACTATGAGAAATGAATTTAAAAACAATTATAATTATTCTATAATTTTAAATTTATGAAAGGCCTTTCCAAAACAAAATGTATTTAAATTTTATTCTTCAACTACCAAAAAAAAATCTAATAAAATACCATCTCTTTAAAGTCGTGAGCGGGCTGGGCATATTTTGGGACCAGATAACCTTGTCTGAGTTGTCCCAAGAAATTTATCAGAATTCATAAATATTTTTTCAGCTAGCTACCAAAAAAATACTTCACAAGTAAATATTTTAAGTAATCCTTGCACAATTATTATTATTTCTCCTTCTAAAATACTTTTAATTAATAAGACGATCCCAATCAAATAGGTCTTAAAGAAATTTATGATTTAATGACCAAGACTAATTTCTTTAAAGACTATTTAAAGTTGACTAGTTAGCATCTTTGACAAACAAATTGAAGTTTTTAACTTTAACTCAAAGGACTTAGTAAAAGTTTTACTTATATAGTTTACGTTAGTTACAGGTTTATGATACTGCCAATTTAAAGTTAAGGGTGGGCAGAGGTTAAAGCCTCTCTCTCTGAACTGTATAGTTCGTTACACAAAAACTTTGATTTTTAATTGTTTTTTTTTTCTAGCTGTCACCACCCCGCTCCTGTAGAATACAGCGTGATGTTATATAGCCTATAACCTTCTTTTAAATGAGCTACCCTGCATAAGTGCACAATATTTTTTCATTTGTAACCAGAACTTCCTAAGATTAGCGCGTTCAACTATTTGGAGCAAAACACATGACATACACAAAAAAAAAACAATATTACAAAAAAGAAAATTAAAGTGACTAAGCAATGCGTGTCTCTGGTTTGCACCAAATGGGTGTCCAGCTAAGCTTATGTCAGGTATAGGCTCAACATATACATGACGCTGGTATTCTGCTGGAACCAGGTGACTCAGGGACGCCAAGAAGGCGAAAGTAAAAGGAGAAATAAAAAAAGATTTAAGTAACAGAATAGTGTCCGGGTAAAAGGAAAATATTCATATATATATACCAAAACAACGCTTCAGTTTTAAAATTGTATAGACGTTTGAAATCGAAAAGAGGCTATTATTCATGAATTTGTTTGGGCATTTTCTGTCTAAGGCCCGAGTCACACCGGAATGGCAGCGGCCGCCCGCGGCGCCGCGAGGCCGCCAGCGGCCGCCAGAATCGCTAGAAACGAAAGGCTCGCGGCGCCGCGGGCGGCCGCTGGCAGCCGCTGGCGGCCGCGGGCGGCCTCGCGACCTTTTTAAGTATTTCAAGCGATACTAGTCTTTGAAGTATGTAGTTAAAGTTAAAAATTATTTCACACTGAAAGTGCTCGCCGCGTCGCTGCCGGCCGCTGCCATTTCGGTGTGACTGGGGCCTAAGCGCCAGGCCACACGGTGCGTTGCGGCTCCGGCGCGGCGCCGCAACGGTTTCCTACATATAAAATTGGATGGTATGCCACACGGTACGTCCGGCGCCGCTGCGGCGCCGCACCGCAGGCTCACCGGACTACGGCGCGAGGCAGACGAGGCGGGGAGGGGTGCAAGCAGTGCGGTGCCGCAGCGGCGCCGCAGCAGCGCCGCTCAGTTCATGGGGATGGCAGTACTGAGCTTGTTGCGGTGCCGCAGCGGCGCCGCAGCGGCGCCGTACGGCGTAGTGCGGCACCGTACGGCGCCGCACTGCTCGTGTGGCCGCCAGTGCGGTGCGGAGTAATGCGGTGCGGCGCGTTGCCGCACCGTGTGGCCTGGCACTAAGGTGTCAAAAATTCACATATTCAAATAACGCTATGACTCACAAATACCAAAAACCTAACATATCGTGACTGAAACTGGGAACAACTAGTACTCTATAACACTAGTCGGTCACAAAACTAGAGAATGTTTTAATGTAACCTAAACATGTTTACCAGACCATACAAGATTGACTGTTTTCAAAAAATTTCCATTGATGCGAGAGATAACGCCCATGACACTGGTGTTCACTCAAAATCGAGGTCAACATGGCACCACGTAAACAAATAAACCCCTTTCTAGACGTAAATAGCATTGACTTGTATCTGTGAAGGAGCCATATCTTGTTATACAGCGTCTCTTTAAAGGATACATGCAAACAAACCGAGTGATTTGTTTGCATTTTAATTTTTCATCTCTTTTATTTTAATGAATTTAATTATTAACAAAAGTGCTGCCCTATGTGACAAGAGCGCGAGATTAAGGGGAAAACTGTTTTATTTTTTGATGTGAAACATCTATAGCCGCACGTAAAACAAACTTCTGGTGTGGCGACGCATGCCGTGGCGACGCATGCCGTGGCGACGCGTCGCCGCGCTATATGATGGTGTATATATACAGTCACAGTCTTGTGTACTGTGTGGCAATGATGTAATGTCGATGTTTCACATCTGCCAGGCGTCCCGTGACGGCTCACTTTTTTTCTAAAAGTTCTCGTATTTTTACTTATTACAGACATTAGGATATTAAGTTATACGAAATACTTAAATCTTCTCAATCAACCTTGAACTTACGGGTTTTCTACGGGTCTTCGGAAATTGATGATTATGATTTTTACCATACCAAAAACGTACGTGGTCTGTCTGTTTGAATGAGACGAAATTTCGTACAAAAAAGAACATAATTAAATAATCAAAAACCCAATTGCAATATCGAAAATAGGTGACTTTATTTTTGTTTCACGTAATTGCCACAAACTTCAACCTTATATGCCACTCCTACAACCAAGACAAATTCAATGATACCTCATATGTCAAAATCCGTTAAACTGAAGAGCGTGCCATAGAATGAGACATATATACATACATAAACTTCCTTTCGGCACTCGGGTAAAATACAAAGAAAGCTATAGCGTGAATTGTCAAAGCTTTCTTTGTATTTTAATTTCAATAGCTGTCACGTACTATATACTCGTACACTCAATTTGGATGTATTAATTTTCATCATAAAAAAATATTTGAAGTTAGTTCTGATACATTATTTATACCAAAAATTTAATTGTAAAAGTAAATAAAATTGACTATCTGTTATGTTTTTGAGGCTGAACAAGACACAGATTTAGCTTGAAGCTAAAACAGGGGCATAGATTGCTTATTATGACTTTGCGATGACAGACGCTTTCGCGAATAAAGTCACATTCAAAATATCCTTCAGTCATTCACTCATTCAAAAATTAAGAGCAATGAAATAGTTATACCTCTATGACAAATAATAAATAATGACACTGTCTGTCGTCGCCCTTAGCGTATTGAAGTATCAAGGCCATAGCTGTCAGTTTTGAGGTATACGTATATATACGGCGGAAAATATTTTTTCCACACTCAAATGGGTTAGAAGATTGATCGTTTCAGGGTCAAGGTCGCTTCTGTTCTAGTGTGACAAAATAATATTAATGGGTGGTTTCCTTTTGTATAATTTTAGGGTGTTATTGTGGCACACGGAATATAGGGTAAGTGTATACAGAAAATGATTGGGTGTTGATGTCCAATTTTTGTTAGTTGTGTTTATATATTTTAGCTGTTTGAGATTTCATGGGTTTACATCCCTAATGGTATAGTAATATAGCCTATAGATAGTATTCAAGAAAGTTTCTTTGGTAACAATCCCTTGTATGCTTAGATCTTTAAAACTACGCAGCAGATTTTCATGTTTTTAGGGTTCCGTACCTCAAACGGTAAAAACGGAACCCTTATAGGATCACTTTGTTGTCCGTCTGTCCGTCCGTCCGTCCGGCTGTCAAGACCCTTTTTCTCAGAAACGCGTCGAGATATCAAGCTGAAATTAATATCACATACACGGGTCTGCTATCTCTTAAAGCAGTGAAAAAATCAAGTTTTTAAATCAACGCAATAAAAAGATACGGCGGTTTATATTGCAAATTTGGACATTTGCAAGGAAATCAAAACCTATAGGGTACTTCCCATTGACCTAGAATCATGAAATTTGGCAAAAAGCAAGGTCATGTAGCACAAGTAAAGGGAAAACTCCGAAAACCGTAAATTTGTAGTTAGTTCACACCAGGCGTCCGTCTGTCCGTCTGTCTGTCAAGAACCTTTCTCTCATAAACGCGTCGAGATATCAAGCTGAAATTAATATCACATACTTAGGTCTGCTATCTCTCACAGCAGTGAAAAAATCAAGTTTCTAAATCAATGCAATAAAAAAATACGGCGGTTTATGTTGCATATTTAGATATTTTCAAGAGAATCAAAACTCAAAACCTATAGGGTACTTCCCATTGACCTAGAATCATGAAATTTGGCAAAAGGCAAGGTCATGTAGCACAAGTAAAGGGAAAACTCCGAAAACCGTAAATTTGTAGTTAGTTGACATCAGGCGTCCGTCTGTCCGTCTGTCTGTCAAGAACCTTTTTCTCAGAAACGCGTCGAGATATCAAGCTGAAATTAATATCACATACTCAGGTCTGCTATCTCTCAAAGCAGTGAAAAAATCAAGTTTCTAAATCAACGCAATAAAAAGATACTGCGGTTTATATTGCATATTTAGACATTTTCAAGGGAATCAAAACTCAAAACCTATAGGGTACTTCCCATTGACCTAGAATTGTGAAATTTAGCAAGAAGCAAGGTCATGTAGCACAAGTAAAGGGAAAACTCTGAAAACCGTAAATTTGTAGTTAGTTCACATCCGTCCGTCCTCTCGTTCGTCCGTCTGTCAAGACCTTTTTTTTCAGAAACGCGTCGAGATATCAAGCTCAAATTAATATCACATACTCAGGTCTGCTATAGCTAAAAAACAAATTAACGGAACCCTCGTTGCGCGAGTAGAACTCGCACTTGACCGGTTTTTTTCAATAGATGGACTGATTTAAAAAGAAGGTTGATTTAAAAAAGTTTAACTTTCAAAGATTAGTAACACTAGGAAAAAGCTAAGGAGGGTCGCAGGTTTATAATAAGTCTAGGTTTTCTCAACCTGTATTTCCTTTATGCAATGTTTGTGATGGCCAGGACAAACTTTAGGAAGTACATAAATATGAATTTATAAAATCACATTGTTGCGACAAAATAAAAGCTTATCATCATCTAGCTAGCCTGTTTTCCAACTATCTTAGAGTCGGCTTCCAGCCTAGTCTGATTCAGCTGGTTATCAGTGTTTTACGCGACTGCTTATCTTCACTAGACCTCCACAACCCAGTAACTGGGCGACACGGTAACCCTTGGTTAGACTGGTCAGACTTTCTAGCTTCTGACTGCCCGTAACGACTGTCAAAGTTCTGTGAATGACAACCGGGTCCTACGGCTGTACATGCTTTCCGAGGCAAAGCATGTCAGTGATGTCCAAGATGAACTTTTATATTGAAAAAGTCACATAAATGCTTCTTCGGATTAGGAGCCGCAACCTCTAACACGAAGCCTTAATCACTGGGCCAAATGAAAGCTTATAAAAAGAAAATATAACACCGTAACCTGATTAGTTAAATCCCAAGCTATTTAAGTCATCAACACAACTGAACCTCACTCCCAACACTATAAACAATTAAATTAATTTAACCTCATTCTACGGAATTAACTCCCCATTTTCCCTTGAGTGTCCAGCAGAATCCAGATCCGAAGTTCCTAACCAGCGGTCACGCCAAACTTAGACTGAATACGATTCTAACTAAGAGCGTGTTTCCACTATGTCACGACTAGTTCAGTCATAGTTGCATAAAAATAGGGTTGAATGCCTGCCGGGGTTGCGGAATATTTCTAATAGTTACCGCGGCCCAATAGTTACCGCGGTCACAATAAGTGTACCTACTTATAAGTTTAAAAACAGGCTATTTGTTACGTTGACATACTAAGTATGCAGAAATTATTTTGTACAACCTTTTTGTCTTTTTTGTACAAAAACTGTTATTTCTATCAAGTTCAAAATAATTTTCCTAGAAAGTCCTTATAAAGTTCTACTTTCCAGATTTTTTTCATATTTTTTAAACCTACGTTTAAAGTTAGAGGGGGGGGGACGCTTTGATTTTTCCTTTTGGAGCGATTATTTCCGAAATTATTGACATTATCAAAAAATGATTTTAGTAAACCCCTCTTTATTTTTAAATACCTATCCAACAATATATATTCCAATTTTTATTTTACCACTTTGTCGGCGTGATTGATATACATATTGGTACCAAATTTCAGCTTTCTAGTGCTAACGGTCACAGAGATTAAGCGAGGACGGACGGACAGACAGACAGACATGGCGAAACTATAAGGGTTCCTAGTTGACTACGGAACCCTAAAAACGACAATCGTCCAACAATAAATAAATAGTCACGACAGTGGAAACGCGTTCAAACTGAACTTAATGAATGCTAAGTTGATTCTAAGTTTAATTTTAATTTGCTTGTCAATATTAAAGTTTTGGCTCAGAATGGCTTTAGTGGGTGAAGATGCAAAACTGGTTAGCGCTGCTGTGGTTAGTTTTGATGAAAATAGTTGTATTATTGAGTTCTTGTTGAGACTAGTAACTTTCAGATAGAAGTGTAAAAAACAGAATAAGTGTTATTTTGTTGATTAATTTCGTTTCGGGATCCAAGACAGTTGCATAGCCTTTTCGGAACTAGTAGAGCTTCATTACTCGGCACTTTTTTTGTAAGACTCTAAATACTGTTGGTTTCAGGAGTTGCAGCGGTTAGGATTAGTGTAGTAGGATTGTCCCAAAAATGAAAAGTGTTATTTGAATCTAGTACACAAAGGATTTCGATCATATAGGTTTTATTTTGGGTTATATATTTTTTTATTTTGGGTTATTCAATATTTTATAGATTTAACATAGCAGTATAATTTTTCAAGTATTTTTCAGAAGTTTCTAATGAATGGAACAGAGTACAAAGAGACTTTTAGACAATAACAAATAAAATACACAGAGCCGCTATGCCAAACATATTTTGTTTCAAACATCCGAAAAACCATAAAAAGCTACATTTTTCTATCAATTCTAGCCATGTATCTGTCATGTCAACTATAAGTAAATAATATAAAAATACAAAGGCCAAACACCAGAAACACGATTCAGTAGCAACCCTCCTCAGACCTGCCGATCATATGCTCGAGCGATCCGATGCACGGACCATGCAGCTAGTGATGTGGCGTGATAATTACGTAACATATCGATTAGGGAATTAATTCTGTCGATAATGTATTGTCTATGCTTCAGCAGGCTGCAGTTAAGAGTGTGTTGTGTGAAGTGGCGTGTTGGAGACTAGATTGGGGGGAGTGATTAATGATAGGTAAGATCGACATTTGTATTGGTTGTTGATTTTCAGCGTTTATTTTGTTTTTTTTTTTCTATTAAACCTTTGAACACACGTGATTTGAGACACAATAGAAAGTCAATAGGAGCAAACAACAGGCTATCGCTTGGTCGTCGAAAGGTTAATTCTAAAAATTATACACTAAATCGTGGTAATAAATAGATTTTTATCAGGGTATCTATAGCTTCGCTTTCATATATTTCATGTATTCAATTCTGTAGAGGTTTATTTTTTATTTTTGCTCGTATTTTTATATGTTATACAATTTTTACAAAATCAACGAAATAAATATACATCATTATTTAGAAGCTGCCAGATCTTTTTTTCCACCATTATGTTTATTCCAAATTTCAAAACCCACTTCGTATTTATACAACACCTTCAAGAATTAAAAAAAATCCAATCTGTCTGTTACTTGTGATTGTCTTCTTGTCAGCTATAACTTCTCTTAAATTTGTTTTTTAAAGCTGTATGTTTTTCTCAATGAAATTATTAAACATGAAATCATTAATATTAAATCCCAAAATCCACCCACACTCCCCACTCATATCGACAAGTTCCACCTTACCTTTCCCATCACTAATGAACAGAAGAGAGCATTCAGAACACTCTTTAGTACTTTTGCGATAAAGGGCAGCGAAACGCAAACGATTACGTGACGGTGTCGTTAACTAGTCGTCGACCCATCGTAACGTTGTGTGTAGCTTGTTTATTTGTTCATTCTCTATGAAACTCATAGCCCTTATTTGTAAGAATGCTTTAATAATGACGGTAGAAGGTATGTACTGTATAAAGGTGTACATTGATGCTGATTCTCTTGTTCACAAACTTAACTAAATTTAAGTTAAATGCATCTTTCTCTTTCCATTTCTTAAAGAAAAGGACAGAAGATACGTTTTAGTTTAATCCTGTCAAATAAGACAGCGCCTGAAGAAAATTGACGTATATTTAGGCGCCATGTTATTAAATCGCGTCTAAATTATCTATGGAGTGTCTAAATTTGACAGGACTTAACTAATATTTTATCCTCTGTCTTTTTCATAATTAAATGGAAAGAGAAAGATGCACTTAGCTTAAATTTACGTTAGTTTGTGAATAAGAGAATCGGCACCATTGTATACCATGTGGGTGTGATAAACATTAGTTATAACGACTTTTCCTTGACTATTTTGCACCTATGTCTAAGATATTTTCTTGTTTCGTATTTTCGGAGCACTGTTTGTTTGATTTGTCGTAATCGGATAAAACATTGGATAAGTACGACTGAATGATGCCCTTAGGGTTCTATAAAAGTTTATTAATCAGTGACGTGGCTACTTTGCGGTTTTCGATTTTTTTCATTACTTGTGATAATAATTACCTATAATAAAAAAACTGCGTTATACCTATTGCCAGACATAGCTTTAACAAAATCATAACAAATCAGAAAACAGTTAAATTAAACTGAACAAAATTAAATAAAATTCAACTAAAAACACTATTACCAAATAAAATATTTATTATTGCTAACATTGATTATACACCCAATATTCAAAAAATGGATGTCACCATTGTTACAAATTAAGTAACGGTTTCCATTTAAAAATCGATCGAATTTACATGAAAGCACGCAAAGCAGTTGGTCCCGGTTGACAATCGTAAATCTTTGACTTCGTTACTTAATTTATTTTTTATTTTTTTGTAAAATATATCCTTGCCATCACAGACATCGGTGAAGGAAAACACTGTGAGGAAACCTGGACTTGAAGTGAATATAAGTCCGAAATCGCCAATCCGCCTTGAGCAAGCGTGGTGGGTGATCAATGCTCGTGCCTTCTCTGTATGGCAAGTGGCATATGCCCTGCAGTAGGACAATATTAGGCTAATATTATTATTTTTATAATTTACCGCTTATAATTTAAATGTCATTTGACATTTCTATGCGGAATTGGTGCACGAGTAAAATGTATTGTGATACATTTTACTCGTGCTGTGAGACGTGTGAGAGACGTAGAGAGAGAGACGAGACATTAGCATATGACAGTATGTATTGCCGGGCCTGTTGGTCAAATGGTTAGTGGTTCACCCTTGTTTGGCAGAACAACGTTTTGTCGAAAATCACTCCTGCTAATTTTAGTTAGCATAAAGTCATTTCGTAAAATTATTCATTTGACCGAATAGTTAATTGGTAGATTTTTATTAAGCATATTTATTTCTTTAAAATAATGTCATTTTACCGAATTTTCAAATGCACTAATTTTATTTTAACTAACAATGGAGTTCCGCGGGATAGGGATGGTATTAAATACTCGATAAAATAATTGCTATACCACCCGAATAGTACATCAAATGAATATTTAACCTTTTGATCAATAGCGCAAAGGTTGTTATCGCAAATAAATATTCGATGAAATGAAAATTATGTTAATCGATATTATACAAAGTGATTATTTTCTTAAACGTTGTTCGAAATAGTAATATTATATCAAAAGTTGTTCTGGGAAACAAGGGTAAACCATGGTTAGTGACCTTAACTGCTTAGCCGGAGTTCATTTATCTGTTCGATGCCCACCCAGGTCAAACTTTGTATGATAAGCATGATTACGAGTATTTGTTCTCTGTTTTCGTGTAATTTATCTGAAATAAGTATTTATAAGTATGTTTATCAGTTGTCTGCTTACCACTTATAGGCTCTGCTTAGTTTTGGAGATGGCCTTGTGAGAATTGTCCAGAGTCGTCAAAACTACGCAACGGATTTTTATGCGGTTTTTTTTAATAGATAGAGTGATTCTTAAGGAAGGTTTACATGCATTATACATGCTTAGTACCACCCGTGCGAAGCTGGGGCGAGTCGCTAGTTTATTTATAAACGGAATCCCGACAACAACCATCAAACACTATCCCACCAGACACAACATTCGTCTGTTTAGACAATCCTCCCTCAACATAAAATGAGTAACTTTACCCTCCTTTAAACCCTAATCATAAAGGGTCCAGTTTCAGACACGCAAATATATTTTAACTAACTGGAAGTCAAAAATAAAATGTAATTCTGACTTCAAAGGTGTTTTAAACGCGTTAACACTTATTTGAGTGACGGTAACGAGGCGGGGTCGTCACGATATCAAAGCGATTTCTCTTTGAAACGGAAGGCTGTGATAGACGGGGCGTTGTGAAGGTGGTGATGCAATGAGAGAGACAAGATTTGGATTTTGATTTGATGGTTTGGGTTTTAAGAGATAATTTTTGTTGTTTGGCTTTCTAAAAAAGCTATTATAGGTAACTAGCTATTGCCCGTGACTTCATCCGCATGGAATAATAGTTCTCATTCCCGGGGGATTTCCGGGATGAAATTTATCCTATGTCCTTTCTCGCATTTTTAATATTAATATTTATGATATATTATAAAATGATAATATTAGTATTAATATTATCATTTTTCCAGACTTATACGTAGATGGCTGACAATTAAATGGCTATATTTAACCAAAATCCTTTCCAATTTTCCAATATTCCAAGCGGACGAAGTCGCGGGCAAAAGCTAGTCTTATATATAAAATTCCCGTGTCACAATGTTAGTTACCTTACTCCTCCGAAACGGCTTTACCGGTTTTTACCAAATTTTATATGCATATTAAGTAGGTCTAAGAATCGGCTTCTATCTATTTTTCATACCCCTAAGTGATAAGGGTTGTTCACCCTTAACATTTTTAACGCGGGTGAAACCGCAGGAGGCAGCTAGTACGACTATAAAAATAGTAGCAACAAAATAGAAAAGTACTCAGTGTATCCAAACTTTGCCATCAACTGCGACCTCAGTTTGCCGACACTCTATTGAGTGATAGTCACCTTAGTCTATTTGTTGGTTCATCAGTGAGAACTTTTCAATCGAGTTTTCTGTGAAAAAGGTAAAAAGGTATTTTTAAAAGTAGTAAGCGTGAGACGCTCATTTTCTCAAATATATGAAACTAGCTTTTGCCCGCGACTTCGTCCGCGTGGAATAATAGTTCCCGTTCCCGTGGAATTTCAGGGATGAAAACTATCCTATGTCCTTTCTGGGGTCCCAGACTATATCTGTACCAAATTTCATTCAAATCGGTTCAGTGGTTTAGGCGTGAAGAAGAGACAGACAGACAGAAAGACAGACAGAATTACTTTCGCATTTATAATATTAGTACGGATATAAATTTCTACAAATATCGGGATGAGGTTTTGGGTTCAATACTAGAATGTAACAATGTGACTTTTTGAATTAATATTAGCTTTGGCATACTTCGTTTCGTTCAATTTGGAAACATATTTAGGCAGAATTTGGACATACATTAAATTATTCAAAACCCAGCAAAACACAGTAAGTTGAAAATCTAATAATTTCTTATTTAAGATTTCATTTATTCTTATCTTTTAATTGATTCTTATTAAAATTTAAACCTTCGAACACACGTGATTCGAGAGACAATAGAAAGACAATAGCAGCGCGGAAACCGGCTGTCTCTTAGTCGCTGAAAAGTTAAGAAACACCATTTCTGGATTCTGGTTAAGGCATAGTGAAGCTTATTCCTGTAATCTCAAATAAACCAGTACAATTAAATTCAGTTCATGTCGTGATAACCAAGTGGTTAAAGCACCCGCCTTTCATGCAAGAGGTTTTGTGTCCGATTCCAGCAAATCTCGATGCGGCTTTTTCAATTCAGTTGTACTTTCTATCTTGGACATCACTGACATCCCGTGCCTCGGAAAGCACGTAAAACCGTTGGTCCCGGTTGTCATTCATAGAACTTTGGCAGTCTTTACGGGTATTCAGAGGCCAGAAAGTCTGACCAATCGTACCATGGGGTATCGTGTCGTATAGTAACTGGGTTGTGGAGGTCTGATAGGCAGTCGCTTCATGTAAGACTGGTATCTAGCTGAATTTAGTCAGCCTGGAATCCGACTCCAATATAGTTTTGAAATAGGCTAGGGAGATGATGATCCCCTATATGATACACTAGCTGTTCCTCGCGGTTCACCCACGTTACATTAGGTTTTTATTTACTGCTTCTCTCCCGTGGGACATAGCGTGATATTACATAGCTTATGTTACTCGTGGACAATGTAGCTTTATAATGGTGAAAGAGTTTTTAAAATCGGTCCAGTAGTTTTTGAGCCTATTCATTACAATCAAACAAACAAACATACAAAGTTTTCCTCTTTATAATATTAGTGTAGACGAGCGAAACTCACACAGCTAGTCACAAAAGGGTGTCATTGTTACGGAAACCTCGGAGCTCAAGCCTACCTTGAATTTAAACCGGATTTTTGGTTTCAAATTCCAATTAGCTTAAACTTCACTTTTTACTTTGTTATTTGAATACCAATTGTAACTAAATAGTGACAGATTGCAGACCTTTTTAAGCGTCATTAAGTGCCTGATGCCCCTCATTTGTGGGGTAACGGGGTAAACAAGGGGTAAGGGGTAAACAAGGGTAAACTAGGGTAAACAACGATGTTTCTTTTACATACTCAATCAGTTCTGGAGTGTTGGGTACAAAGTATTTTGAGTTAAGAAAAGTTTGGAGTTTTGTTGGGATCTGGACATATGAATGAGAAATAGAAGCCTTATAAATTTCGTGTATCTGTCTGTGCGTTTTTAGTTGAAGATGGAGAGGGAATAAAAAGACAGGATAAAAAATTGTGGTATCAAAAGTGTTACCTTTTTAAATTTTAGCGGCATCGTCTTAATAAACGACAGTTTTTAACGTATCATTCCAAGGGTTTAACTAGTAGTATTATTTTCACTTGTGTAAATGAAATAATGGCTCTTAATTAAATGTACTTTTATTTGTTTTAATCCTTCGAAAACCTGATTGAGACACAATAGAAAGACAATAGCCCAGCCCGACAGCCGGCTGTCGCTTGGTCGTCGAAAGATTAAAAAGACTTTATAATCGAGTACTCATTATGGCTGTATAATATAACTAGCTTTTGCCCGCGGCTTCGCTCGCGTTAGAAAGAGACAAAAAGTAGCCTATGTTACTCTCCATCCCTTCATCTATCTCCACTTAAAAAATCACGTCAATTCGTCGCTCCGTTTTGCCGTGAAAGAAAGACAAACATACAGACAGACAGACACACTTTCCCATTTATAATATTAGTATGGATTAATGAGGTACCAGAAGCTAAACTAGCGGTATGGTGTCGCCCAGTTATCCAATTGTTTAGGTCTGATAGGCAGTTGCTTTACGTATAACGCAGGCGTTCAGCTGAATCCAGTTAGAATAGAAGAATAGAATAGAATAGAATAGAATTTATTTCTTAGTATACGGTATTACAGATGTTATAACGTTACACAGTATTGTTCTCATACACTACCGTTTCCGGCGTAGAAATGTTACAAGTACATTTAATAGTTAGGCTGAAAGCCGACCTCAATATAGTTGGGAAATGTCTAGGCAGATGATGATATAGAAAACAGAAAGTAGCGGAGTCATAAGATCGTCCGGACATATGACTCCTAAAGGGTTTGACATGACCTTCCTTCTACCTTCATCAGATCCATCTCATCGTCCATCCTGTTAAAGGTCCATTCACTCTGCGTCTTCTAGTCAATGGTCCTTAACATTGAACAAGCACACACTCTTGCAATGACCGCATAAATACATTACCCTCATTTGCGCTGCACAGAGGCATCCAACAAAATGCCCCACCCCCCAAATGGGTGCAAATTTTCCGCCCTAACCCTCTTTCCAATACTTTTCCCTTCTCGTAAAAGCATTATAACACGCCAATCAAATGAACTGCCGCTGTATCCGAATGCGGAATATTAACCCATAAATATGCGTCAAACTTTCAAGGCGAGAGTAAAAAATGAATTGTGTCCATCAATCGCGCCAGTACATTTTTGAGACGGTTTTGTAATTTGTTTTTTTTTTTGCGGTTTTCTTTTGTTTTTGATGGAAGTAGCCGCCTGTTAGATGCAGTACCTATAGTCATTGTTATTTATTGGTATGAAATTTTTACAAATGATATTCAGAATAATTATGTTACATTAAAATTATAGTAAAATAATAAGTTATTTTGTGTCATGATGGCCCATCGGATAAGGCGCCCGCCTCTCGTGTAAGAGGTTGTGGGTTCTAATCCGGGCAAGTACCAATGTGACTTTTTCAATTCATATGTACTTTCTAAAGTTTATCTTAGACATTACTGACATCCCGTGCCTCGGAAAGCACGTAAAGCCGTGGGTCCCGGTTGTCATTCGTCGATCTTTGACAGTCGTTACTGGTTAGCCAGAAACTCTGACCAGTCTAACCAAGAGATATCGTGTCGCCCAGTTACTGGGTTGTGGAGGTCTGACAGGCAGTCGCTCCACGTAAAACACAGGATTCCAGCCTGCTGAATCCGGTTAGGCTGGAAGTCGACCCCAACACAGTTGGGAAAAGGCTAGGGAGAAGAATAAGTTATTTTGTTTTACTAAAAAAATACACAGGCCTTAACAGATTCAGCTAGCTAAGCAACTGCATATCAGACCTCTACAACCCAGTTATTGGGCGACACAATACTGTTTGCTTAGACTGGTCAAGCGTTCTGGCTACTGACTACCCGCAACGACTGTCAACGTTCTACGAGTGACAACCGGGATCAACGGCTTTACGTGCTTTTCGAGGCACGAGATGTCAGTGATGTCCAAGATAAACTTTAGAAAGTACATACTTATGAATTGAAAAATCACATTGGTACTTTCCCGGATTCGAACCCACCACCCCTCACACGAGAGGTGGGCGCCTTAACAACTGGGCCATCACGACATTCTGATATACCATGGTTTGTTAGCGTAATTAAAAAGGTTTTTACTGTCATAAATCCTGCTAAATAAAAACGTTGACTGTTAGTGAATTTTGTATGTTATACATGTCACATCTTTATTAATTAAATGAAAAAAAAAAGATCTTTCGGTCACGAAAGAATCAATAGTATCCTTTCGTGTGAGGTGCTCCGCAATATTTAACTAAATAATATTGACTAAATAATTTAATTGTTTTCAACCTAAGATCGATGAGTTATATATTATTGATTGTATAAGAAGAGGCCCGCAACAGTTCGCACGGGTGATACAAATCTTTAAAAACCCCGGCTTTTCTTTACTATAATGAGCATGGATTATAGTTAAAAAACTTCCTCTTGATTCACTCTTTCTATTAAAAAAATCTGCATCAAAATCCGTTGCGTAGTTTAAAAAAACTAAGCATACATAGGGATATAGAGACAGAGAAAGCGACTTTGTTTTATACTATGTAGTGATTTCCCCCCCTCCTTGCGTCGTAATCCTCAGTGCTGAGGGTCGTGACCTCCCTTCTTGATCTCTTTCTCCCGGACGATTTTCTTCCATTTAACTCTGTCTCTGGCGGTGTGAAGGGCGTCGTGGACTGTGGAGTCAAGGGTGGTGCGGATCTGGTCAGACCAGCGTATTGGGCTGCGTCCACGAGGTCTTTTCCCGAGTTTTGAGTTTTTTGTAGTGATTTAGCCTTTGGTTAATTTGAAACATAACAATAGATTCTAACATTACATCTACTTAGAATTTAACTTTCATAAACAACCCTTTACAGACGAGCGGATACCGCGTGGTTACGTCATCAAATATGAAGACGCTTAATATGTAAATAAGCGTCTGCCAATTGCCTGGATTTCGCTTTGCCTTATGTTGCTGGTAAGAGCCAACGTATTCTAAATAGACTTATTAGTTCCTGACTATATTTTAATCCTATTTCAACTAAAAATGACATGATAGTAGTTTAGGGTTCCACTCTCATGGAACTAAGCGTGATATTATATAGTCTACGACACTTACAAATTATATGGCTTTCAATGGGTAAAATAATTTTCAAAACCAGTTTAGTACATTTTGAGATTACTCCATTAAACATCACCAACTACACTACAAATACACACACACACACAAAAATCATAAAAAATATAGTTATAAGTAACTCAATATTACATATTATACAAAAAAAATATAAGATACGTTATAAATAACCAAATTTTAACACACTTATATTCCAACTTCAAAAGTATTTCATTTCAATTATCAATACACTGTGTACTTATATGTAGACCTTATAAATACCGTTCAGCGTGTGTACGAAATATATCTTCGCAACGATGGAAATGCTCTGTTCTACTTGGTGAAATTCCTTGCATAGCTATGAGAACAGTATTCATAGTGCGAATTTATTATTTTTATAAAATACTTTTATGTTTTTTTTATCTGTTAGGTCTGTAGTCGAACTACCAATGTGATTCATTGTTATTCATTTATTAGTGTTATTCTTTGTCCTATAGAGATCAAGGTATCACATTATATTTTTGAGTATATTATTACTTCTATAATATTATATTACTATCTTTTTTTATAATTTTCATACTATGCTGCTCGTCAGCCTGATGGGCTGTCCAGTTTTTTTTTAATTATTATTGATAATTTAAGGACGTGCTTATTTAGGTAATTTCTGATGACTGTAATCTCGCAATAGGATGACCGAAATACAACGGTTACGTAGATATTGACTTTTGAAAAATTTATTGATATCAGACTTCATCGTTTTTTTTTTGCGATTAGAGCGCCTGGGTTCCGTTTTTTCATTAGAATTGTTAGAAATCAACTAATAAAAACGATTAACAAAAATTTTATCTACAGCAGCTTAAGAAGGCTATCCAACAAGCGTTAAAATGAAAGAACTTTCACAAAGTGTTTTTAACTTTGTATTTTTTTTAAATTAAATATTTATAATGGGTAAAATATAAGGTTCGATCATAGGGGTTCGTCGTGTAAGATAAAATTACTCTTCTCTATAAATAAATCCAAATTTTTTCTTTAAAAACTCCGAACTAAGCCGCAAAATGTCCTCACAATATTAAAAAGTCAAGGCTATGAATACGAGCAACTTTGGAGCCATCGTTTGGTATGTAATAACAGTACGAACTGAGTTCTTTATACATAGAACTACATTACCATACATATTATATATGTTAGTGTGATATGGGATGGTATTTACTTTCGTGAGATTGAGATTCCTACGTCTCGTAAGAAGTACAAGAGAAAAATGTATTTGGTACATTTTATTATCATATACGTACTCTATTGTTAACTAGAAAATCGCCCCAGCTTTGCATGGTTGTTAAAAATCCGATTTTGTCTACTATAATATAATAATCGTTCGTCGCTCAAGTATAAAAACTTTGAAAATCTCGGGTTTTCTCTGGTATAATATACTTTCTTATTTCTATTTTAAACTTAAAAGTTTGTATTTGAGGATATTTGTTACTCTTTCACGCAAAATCTACTGAATGGATTTTTGATAATACGCAGATGTTTTGACGCAAAAAATATTGGCTGAAAATGAAAAGTAAATATCTACTTACAAAGGCTTTTGGAAATCCCACCCATTAAACAGGGGGTTGAAGTAAGGCTTAATGATTGAAAAACTTGCTTATTCTTCTCCAAGTGGACCTATCTAACTACGTTTTAGAACAAGTAAATAGCCTTAACTTTCTGACTGACCGACTAACTCTGAAAAATCTGTGTCAGTCAATATAAGTTAAGAAATACTTTGAATTTGAACTTAAGATGGTAAGGGAAATAGTTTCGATACGTTAGAATTAATATTATGGTCTTTTATGTAGATCGTTTTCACCCAAACTCTTACAAAGATATTCCTAATACCTTCATTACAAATACTTTAACATCAGAAGGCTATTTCCAACAGGTTGTAATAAAACCGCAAAAACAATTTACCCCCGTTTGCCTCTGCTAATGTTCGTAATAACACTCCGCATACGGTTGTCGAGAAGTCCACGGCTTAAGTTCAGCCAAATCGTTTCCATGAATGCGTTGCAACAGGCGTTTAAGAGATTATAGCCTTGTGGTCGCCTAGTGGGCCAAATTAGTGTGGCGTTTTGAAGATGTATCTTGGACACAAAAGTTGAAAAAAAGAGCTTATTAGAGATTATAGCTAAAAAAGAGGTTTACTACAGTTTTGTTCGCAGTGCATCAAAACTGTATTGAAACACTTCTTTGGTCTCAGTCTTAACCACAGAGAGTGCCCGATGAATTGACCTGCAATAGCCACCCACCGCTCTACCTACAATGGGCGAGACAACAAAAAAGTTTTTATTTAGTCCATCAATTAGATAAGCAAAAAGTTTTGGACGCATATATTGTCTTTTATCTCGTAAACAAAAAATGACAATACAGTGCTTCGACGTCACACCAGTATTTTTGGGCGATCTAACAGACGAACTAAAGACAATGTAATTTTTATGTAAACGTCATCCGTACTGGTTCAAATATTGAATTTGAACCAGTACGGATGACGTTTACATAAAAATATTACCTCATTATGAAAAAGGTTAATGTTTTTGCGGACATCAGGTTTTTACATGAGGAGATAATAATTATCTTTTCATGCGTCTACGGCCATGACCACGAATGTAATAAGTACCAGAAAAGGTTAAAATACAAGCACCGAACAAACAGACAAAAAATACATTTTATTTATATGCCCGCTTGTTTGTTTCCATTAATCTTTTAAATTTCTGTATCTCTTTTTAAAGAACTGGCAGATAGCTGATGTTATAAAAGATATCTATTTTATGTTATCAAAATAAAATTAAAATACATCACAGACATCTAGAAGTCTAGCCAATCTTTGCCAATCTCAAAGGATTATACACCTTATTACTAAGAAAATTATTCAAATAGTAAAGTTAAGTAATCAAGGACTTTAATCAACCGAGAACTGCGAACTAAATCTAAGTTGGTGGACAAATATTTGGCCCCACAGATTACGTACGGGACTTAGCGTTTGTGAAATGTTTTGCAATATAAGATCTCTTTGAAGGCATCTTTGTTTAGTATCTCTATTTAAAGTGTTGTGTTTATGTCTAAATATGGTATTAATCTATTAATCATTAGCTTTTGCCCGCGGCTTCGCTCGCGTTAGAAAGAGACCAAAAGTAGCCTATGTTACTCTCCATCCCTTCAACTATTTCCACTTAAAAATCACGTCAATCCGTCGCTTCGTTTTGCCGTGAAAGAAAGACAAACATACAGACAGACAAACACACTTTTCCATTTATAATATTAGGATGGATGTAACATAACAAAACGCAATAAATACTTCTATGACATGACTTCTTAAATTCTGATGCATTTTCTAAAGTTTATGTTAGACATCACAGACATCCCGTGCCTCGGAAAGCACGTAAAGCCGTTGCTCCCGGTTGTCATTCGTAGAATTTTGACAGTCGGTACGGATAGTGAGAAGCCAGAAAGTCTAACCAGTCTAAGAGAGGGAGATGTTTGCTGATATTGTTGCGGAATGATTATAACAGTTACTGGACCCCGGAACATAAGGGCAACCGAAGGAACATGAGTGGGTTTTAGTCAGTAAAAGTCTGACACGCCCTCCCGCCGCCATGGCGGGAGAAGTCATTGGATGATATCCCACTCCAAAAAAAATTTTTGCTGATATTAATATGATGTACAGCTGTCTCCCACGGTTTCACTTATATCTTTGGTTACTACTTTGCTCTCGTAGGCTGTAGCGGAATGTTACATAGTTTATAGACTTTTTTGATGAATGGGATATCCAAAACAAAAATGTTTTTCGAATTTGAACCCGTATTTTCTGATAAAAGCGTTTTACAGAACACACAAACTGTTTAACTTTAATCCGTACTAATATTATAAATGCGAAAGTAACTCTGTCTGTCTGTCTTTCTCTTCCTCACGCCTAAACCACTGAATCGATTTTAATGAAATTTGGTACAGATACAGCCTGGGACCCGAGAAGGGACATAGGATAATTTTCATCCCGGAAAACCCCCGGGAACGGGAACTATTATTCCACGCGTACGAAGTCGCGGGCAAAAACTAGTCAAAAATATTTTGTCCAACTCAAAAGTACGACTCAAAAAATCTCGTGGTTGGTTCTGTCTCTCAAGAAATGGAACCAATCACGAAGTTTTAAATAAATATCTTAGAAAAACTCACACGCGGCCATCTGACAGTAGAGAATATATAAATTACACCCAGATATATAACAAACCATTATGTTTACCACACAAAGTTCAAAATCGAAAAAAGGAAATCGAGTCTGCGACCAGAAGCTTAGCAGCCAGGGTCACTAACCACTAGACCACGGCATTAAAGTACATACCTACCAAATGACGCCTATTAATCTAAGCTGAAGACAAAAATGTCAAATGATTGTAATTTTTCTTCCGTTTCAACAAGGACTAAAATTGCGAAAACTCGAGTATTTATGTAAGCTGAATAAAATATGTAAATGTAGACAAACAAAGGTGTTTACGTGAGAATTAACATTAAATGATTTATTGTTCAGCAGTTTCAGAGAAATTATTAAATGAAGTTGTGAGAAAAGTTGGGTTAATGGTCGGTGTTTTGGAAATAACAAGTGTAATTTAAAATAAAAAAACCCTCGAATTTATGAACATTGCAACTCTAACTAATAAAAGAGTTGATAAATTTGAAACGTCTGAGCTGATTTTGATGCATCATGTGTAAAAACTATTAGTAGATAATCTATATTCAAATAATAAAAAAACACATTCAATTCAGTTCACAGGTTTAAGAGCTACGGTGCTACAAATGGTCAGACAAACATATAGACACACAAAAACAAACTGGCATAGCGCAAACAACTTTTGACTTTCCTCTTTTTCGTCGGAGGTTAAAAAGAGACCCTAAAACAATTACTTTATAAAGCGTTTCTTTGTCTGTATGTCTGTTCACCTGTCATGATCTATTATTATCAAGTAAGTTATAGTTAATAACGGATTTTAGCAAACAAAACATTTTTATTTATTTACACGTTTTATGAAACTTAAAGACAATTTAAAAATTATGTACAAAATTTGAATTTGCCTTGCGCATGGTTTTGCAAGTCTACCTTTCTGTCTGTCTGTATCTTTATAGTATTATGTTAGTAAATATTGAAGCTCGTTCTTTTCCACAGTCCCACTGTTTTAAAATAATAGTCAATTTCAAGTTTTTAACTTATTCTCTGATTATTCAAAAGTACCCTAGTTTTTCTTTAACTTGTTTTGATACAGAATATAATAATTTTAGACCCGAGAATAAAATGTACATTTTCATATCCTATCGCTAAGTCCACATTTCTAAGTCAACCAAGACTTCAATGCAAATAGTACAAGATGTCATTGTGCTACGGCGTAGCAAATTCACGACACCGTAGCTATTATACTATGCTGCGCTACGTTTTCGTAGACCGTAGCGCTGGAAGTCGATCGCGTTTGTTCATATTATTTGAAGTTTGATGTGTAACTGTACAGACATAGCAATTAAATATATAATAATTTATTAATTAATGCTGTAATTAATAACAAAGGCTTTCAAGACTTCAATGCAAATAATGACAAGGTATCGTAGTTGCTGCAGGCGTAGGCTGTGTGCTACGGCGTAGCTACTGTGCTACGCCGTAGCAACACAGCTACGCAGCGCAACGCTATCGTAGACCGTAGCGTTCAAAGTCGACCGTGTGTTTTGATATTATTTGAGGTTGTGTAACAGAATTAACTATTCATGTTTCAAGATCAACAAAGGTTTAATGCTACTCTAAGACCTGTTTTGCGATACCAGCCCATTTCCTGAAGCAGCAATTAGCAGTAAGTAGATGATTACCGCAAAACAAAATCTGAATACATCAAAACGAAATACTAATAAGAACACCGAAAGACACTAGTAATATATTAGAAATCCTAATATTTCTGTTGTAATGTATACCGCATGTGGTTACAGAGACTGTATGTACTTTTTTATATAATTTCTATACATTTATAAATAATGTAAGTGAACCGTTATGTTCTTTTTTTTTGAGAAATAAATGTCTTTAAACCGAATTGATTATAGTAATATTTGACAATATTTGGGAGCTATTTACGCTGAAAAACTTAAGACCGTGATTCGATCAGTTTTTTTCGTAATCGCTGGTAAAAGCCCTTACATTAACAACATATAAGCTCCTACACATTTTTGAACAAAACCAAATCCTTCAAAAATAATATTTTGCCATTTATATTATTTGTTTCAACTCCTTTTAAAAATTTATGTCCCTAAGTGTTTTGATAAAAGACTAGTAAAAGAATTTACTTGAACATTTAGGCCATAACGTGACCTTAAAGCTAGTATCGCCTGTCTGGGTTCGTGACAAAAGACATTTACGCGAAAAACAAACACTTAAATAAAAAAAACAAAGCATAAATAAAAGAATAATAATTCAGACTTAACGTTAATCCCAAATTGTTCAAACGAAAGCCTGCGAAAGAAGAAAATCTTAAGGTTAGGCTATACTGAAGGCTATGACGGACTTAGTTTACTAACTTCTGCGAGTTATTTAATGCATATTTTAGAATCTGGGATGTTAGAATAAAGATGTAAAGAATAATCTTTAACACCTCTGCCAAACAGCTTGGGGTTTAGGAAAGGATTGAGGGTCAAAGACCTCGTGGTAGATCACCTACGCGTTGGACCGACGAAATTAAGGCCGCGATAGAATAAACCCTCCACGAATGCACCAGATAGCCATTTTTTTTTGGGAGTGGAAAATCATCAAATGTCGTCTTCTGTCTTGGGTGCGGAGGGAGGGCGTGTCCAACTTTACTGACTAAAACCCACTCATGTTCCTTCGGTTGCCCTTTATGTTCCGGGGTCACGGTAACTATTATAAACATTCCGCAACCCCGGCAGGCGTTGGGCCCCTTCTTATATGCACCAGATAGCCATCACCATATAGATAAATTACACCCAGACACAGAACAAACAATCATGCTCATCACACAATGTTTGTCCTGGGTGGGAATCGAACCCACGACCTCCGGCTTAGCTGTCAGGGTCACTAACCACTAGACCAACAGGCCCGTCACCAGGCAACGACGAGTATAACTTAATAAATATTCTAGGACGACTCCCATACGGTAAACACAATCAGATTTTAAACTAGTCACCGCCTGAACCATTAGATGACAAGATATTTCTCCCAACCTAAAACAACATGACTATACCAACCAAAATTAATCTAGCTCAGCTTCGCTCGCAGCGTGACCACCGCTCAACACAGTTTCACGTATCAACGCCCAACAGTTTTGTCTAAATGATAAATGATCGCTCCAGGATGGATAAGTGACCTTTTTTGGCACTCAGACCTAAATCTTTGGGCTTCAGATGGTCAATTAGTGCTATTCTTCTCGAGGACATAGTGAGGAAATTAATGAATGTGTTTTTTTAGGAAAAAATGTGATTTTTTGGAACAAAAACGTGTGCGGAACTGAGATCTTAGTAAGATTTACGTGATTTTAGCGTGAATGTCTGTTGTTATTTTGTGTTTCATTTGAGTGTTGAAATCTAGGACTTTAGTGGATTATAATTCAACTATAAATAACTCAAATAAAACTTCAAAGATTTTTCGAAAAATAAACATCTTTAAATAGAGTAAATATTTAAGTACGTTTACAAATTTTGTTTTAGATTAGAACTATTATTTATTCTTACAACACAAATATCAAACTCTTCAGTTTTATAATATTAATAATAGATGTTTTCTTTATGGATGGGATATCAATTAAATGACTTCTCCCTGCCCTAGTATCAGACTTTTACTGACTAAAACCCACTCATGCTCCTTCGGTTGCTCTTTATGTTCCGGGGCCACGGTAGCAGTTAGAACTATTCCGCAACCCCGGGCCTTTGGTGATATTGCGAGCTGATTATATTAATACACCTGAAATAGCTGTCCCCAACCGATTCGTCATTTTTGGCTACTGCTCCACTTCCTTAGGTTGTGGAGTGATGTTACATTCCTACCTTACCTTTGACGATAATTGGGCTATCCAACGTAAAAGGATTTTCCAATTGAAGTAGTAGTTTCTGGGGTTAGCGCGTTCAAAAAAAACAAACAAAACTTTTCAGTCCTATAATATTAAATAATAAAATTCACTGACCTTTTGTTTACTCACTGACTATATCAAAGATAAAAAAAAGACGGGTTGCACTCCGGGAGTGCCGGCAGAAGTGAAAACTTGATTATTAACGTTGAGCATGCTTGATATTTTGGAATGGTTAGGGAATAATTTTGCACCAATTGCTTTATCAGTATAAAAGTACTATCATTTATGTGGTAGAATACAATATTCATTTATTGCGCTATCGTACACAAACATGACAATTTATATTACATTAAAAATTTAACACTTTAAAACTATTACAATTATTTTACATTAAAAAGTTTATCTCTCCGAAAAAATCAACTTTCATCCATAATTTCAACTATCCATCCGTCCTACGCTTTTTCGATCAGGTCACGTGTCCTGACGCGAGTTTAAGATTTTATACCCATTACAGAAAAAGTGCTCAACGCCGCTAAAGAAGTTTTCACTTCAAAAACATTTATTTATTTCTTTCATTAAATTTAAAATGCGTTTGACAAGAAATTAATCTGTCAAGAAAATGCCAAAAAAGATTAAAATTGTACCAAAAACAAGTTATTTGCCAACTTCAATCGTCCTTTGTATTTTAACGTTAAATTATTGTTTGTAGACATTCTCTTTTGTGTTTAAATGAACGATACTTTATGTTAATTCGTAATTAACAAACAAGACTAAACAAAGAAATGAAACAGATTACAATTTTACTTTCTTTGGGCTTTTTTCATTTACGGTCACCACAGAGAGTGAAAATAAAATGTTGTCGTACTATTTTAGTAGTAGTCGTACGGTTTTCTCACTGTACCCGAATACAGCTCTGCTGGATACCAGTGTTTTACGTAGAGCGACTCAGCGATCAGACCTCCACAACCCAGTAACTGGGCGACACGATACCTCTTGGTTAGACTGGTCAGACTTTCTGGCTTACCCGTAACGACTGTCAAAGTTCTACGTTTGACAACCGGATTTACGTGCTTTCCGTGGCACAGAATATCAGTGATGTCCAAGATAACCTTTATAAAGGACATATGAATTGCCGGGGTTGCGGAATGTTTATAATAGTTACCGTGACCCTGGAACATAAAGGGCAATCGAAGGAACATGAGTGGGTTTTAGTCAGTAAGAGTCTGACACGCCCTCCCGCCGCACCCAGGACGGGATGGTTTCCCACTCACCAAAAAAAAAAAGACATATGAATTAAAAAAGGCACATTAGAGTTTGCCCAGATCCGATCCCACAACCCGAAAGGCGGAGCATTCAGTGCACCAACATTACATTATATTAAGCCACTCAACATTTCGCGGCCCTGTATTTTTGTTTAACCTACACAAAACAAAATAATTGCAAATCCTGCTTTTAACTTTTAATAACAAGTTTAATTACCAAATCCACGCCACAAAGTAAGAACGGTTTACACTAACAACCTCTCACACAATCCAAATATTATTTTAAAAACTTCAAAAAGAACAAATTAATGAGCTTTGGAGGCTTCAAGCTTCAAATTTGAAGCCGAAAATGAAAACGTCAGGCGTTTTTATTCGTAATAAGGGAAATAAGGCATTTGTTAAAAGGAGCGCCATGGATGTATTATTTTATGTAGTGTTTCCGCTTGGGTCGTGTTTTTAAATTTAAAAAGAGAATTTTCGGATGTGTTTTGTTTTTGGTGTGTTATGTTTGGTTGTGAACTTTTTTTGTTTGAAAGTGTAGTTGTGTTTTATTATCTAGAGTTTTTATAAACCTGATTTTTTTTTCCAGCTACTGTATACCTATACATGAATAAAAATTAATTGCTTAGTGTGTTGGTTAGCACAATATTTAAAAACAGCTAATCTTATTCTGCAAACTTACAAAATATATTAAAGAAAATTATTATAAAAAGAAAAATGGGAAGACATTTAATTTTGTTTGTATATATTTTTATATTTTGTATGTTTTGCTTTGTTTAAGCTTTTTGAAACAGGATACTAAGTTTTTTGTTTTAAAAAGCAGGTAGAGACTGTACATTAAGTTCACCTTGTATCTTTGTACATAAAATATAAATAAATAAAAAATCCACGAACATTTTACGATTTCAGCTTTTAAATGTCCTTTTCTCTCTCGCATATTTTGTAGGATAGCAACAATTTGTCCAAAACAAAGTCGAGTCTGCTGGTTATAAATATATTTCACCGAGAGCCAACACAAAAATTGGCCGATATAAAAGCTGATTCACACATATGTTCAGAATAACTCGACAAATTGTAGAGAAAATATTTTTTTGTCAAATTCACAGTTTATATGATGTTTTCAAGAAAACAATTTATATTTGTTGTAGGTTTTTATTTATCACAAGTGTATATTAAAAAATAATTCCCCACCCTTATGTAGTTATAAAAATCGCGATTTTAGCTAACACTAAGGTTGGCTTCAGGATCGGGACTACGTCCAGACAGAAGGACTACTTCCCTTTGGCAGTAGCTAGTGCAATCCTTCTTCTACCCATATCTTATCAAGTTACATAAATACACTAACACTACAGCACACCACACCTTTTCGCACCCTTAACTTAACCATAATAAATGTAAAAGTACGTGAGTATGGATTGATGTTTGTTACTCTTCCACGCAAAAACTACTCAACGGCTTTTGTTGGAACTTTATTCATAAAAATAACACATAAACTGCATAACATCATACTCGCGGAAGATCAACATAAACCGAGGGAAAATGCAAGGGTTAGCTGTATATGATAAATGGAAAAATAACTGTCTGTTATATGTTACACTTGCACATTAAAGTAACATCCCACTTCTGATGTCTGTTTTATCTTTTTTTCTCGTTTTTTATCGTTTTTAATCTACAACTTCAACTTGCGTATAATTTAACTATAATACATATGTAAATAATTATAAATTATATTAGTATTTTTATGAGTCATAGCACAAGCTCTGCTTTGCTCGGAATCAGATGGCCTAGTGTGAGTTGTCCCAAGATATTTATTTATTTTTATTTGTTTAACTCTGCCCACTTCAATAGTTTATACAAAGACGCTGCAAAAGCTTTGAATTAATCGCTTTGACTTTCTTCAAACAAATAATGCACCATCCAGCTTAATACATCCACGTAAGCCCGTTTCATCTGCATTAGTACGACGGACGCCTCGAGGCTCCACTTAATAGATTTCCGGACTCTGTCTGTTATACAAGGGAAAGGCAACCTTTTTGAAAGGCATGTCTCTTTGTAATGCCTCTAAAGTGAGTAGGAGAGCTGTCTGGATGTATGATAGGGTTATGATACTGTTGTTTAAGTTAATTTAACAAATGTAAATGTCGGGAGGGTTGTGTTGATGTGTGTGAAAGGGGTATTAGAGCGTGAGGGTATTTTTGTTTTGTTGTCCACCTATATTTATTTTATAAATGCAAAAGTAATTCTGTCCGTCTGACATTTAAAAAGAATGTACATCCATGTTTGCTCCATCTTATCTATAGCTTGTTTTTAAAGAAGTATGAATTTATCTGCTAGTTATTGTATCCAGAACTTATTAGAAAAATGTAAAACAGACCCTTTTATTTTGGGGAGTGGGAAATCATCATATGACTTCTCCCGCCATGCGGCGGGAGGGCGTCTCAGACTTTTACTGACTAAAACCCACTCTTGTTCCTTCGGTTGCCTTTTATGTTCCAGGGCAACGTAACTATTATAAATATTCCGCAACCCCAGCTGAAACAGACCCTTGAAGTCTTTGAAATGGTGTATATTTTTAACTACCAATATCGTCGTCGAATAATATCGTCTAGTTTCTCTGATCGTCATTTTATGTATGTACCCCAGGGATTAATAGGAAAACCTTTTCCCCAAAAACCATCCTATCTGCTACAAAACTCAATTTTTCTAAGCACTTTCACTTGGCTTTACACCACCTTTGTCCCAGCCAAGCCACTTAACATAGAAACTCCTTGCCAATCTGCATCCAAAAAAACAAAATTTAATAAGCCAAGGCATTCCTATACAGCCAAATGGCCAAGTAGCACCATTTTTACAGGCGCAATTTGGCACACGTGAGTAAACCGGGCAAACATGGTAAACGAAAGGGGAAGTACGGGTAACATAGATAGTGTTAGATAATATTGACATGACTTCTTGGTGAGGGGAGCTTATCTTAATGTTGACCTTGAGGCCAGGCGATTTTTTTTGCTTAGGAGTTTTGGTTGAGATTCGCCTGGTTCGATCGAAGCAGGAATCTCATTGTTTGAGAGGTGTTTCGGACGATATTTTTTATGCCAATTTTATATGGGATTGTTTATTTTCACGGTACGAAATAAAGTGCTATATTTTTTTTACGGTGAAACTAAAAAAAGGTGTCAACATTAGTTTAAAAAAGTATCGTTAAAAACAGAACTTTAAAATATTAATAACGAGCTCTCGATCGTGGCTTCGTCAGCGTGGATGTCAAACTTTTATCCCCTATATTATTACCCCTTTAGGGCTGGAATTTCAGAAAATCATGTCTCTAGAACCAGCGGTTTGGGCTATGCGTTGATATATCAACAGTCAGTCAATCAGCCAATCATTTTACCATTTTATATACATAGGTAATGAAAACCCTGTTTCGACCAAACCGGACGAATCTGAGCAGCTGAAATACGTATAAGCCGATAGTATTGACCCAAATTTACTTGGTAAAGTGAGCTTATCATGTCAACCTTGAGACCAGGAGAATTTTCATGGGAAAATAAGGCTTAGTCACCTATCTGAGAAGGCAAAATCATTATTCATGAATGATGCGTCGACAGTGATTTGTGATTTGCAAGGTATGCGTTATATACGTTCGGGTTTGGCCATAGAGGCCAATTTCTGATGGAACCAAATATGTAAGAGATATTCCGCTTCTGCCCATTGTTTTCCTCATTGTAAGGGTCGTGAGAAGGCAGAGTGAGTGCCTACATTGCATAGTTTGACTCGAGCATGTGTACAAAAGTCTGACAACAACCGTATTAATTTTTTGTTTTTTTGCTAATGTAAAATAATGCAATAATAATATAATATTAATGGTATATAATGTAATAAATACTTTAAATATAAATATATAAATAAATGGAATGTAACAACAATGTAATAATTAATAATGTATTTAAAATAAGAATGGATAGTCCTCTTGTATTTTATTTGCTGTGCCCAACAGGGTCCATGATTGTCACTTTTTTTTAATGTTTACCACCTAAGCCTGTACTTTGTGGAATGCAATAAAGAATTGAGAATTATTAGTAGCCCAAGAATATAAAATTCATTAAAAAAAATACAAAAATATAAATTATAGCCCTTTTCGTTTTAAAATTTTAAGACTACCCCATAACTTATATAGGGGTGAACCTATACTATAAGAATTTGATTGTATATAATATGGTTCAACGCGCTACTGATCCGTTTGTAAAAATTTGTTTGGGTTGGCCTGAATGTTGGTTTAAAATATATATAAATTGTTGGCAAGAATTAGGTGACAGACAGATTGAAAGTAACCGTAGTTTTCAGTTATCTTTTATCAAATCGATTTCTGAATTCAAAATTACCAAAACCAACATGAAGTCATTAAAATAAATACATTTATTTTCATAGACAAGCACAAAAAACTAAACTGCCAACAAAAAACCTTTTTACGCAAGAACAGACTTACAAAGCAACTTGTTTAAAACTACTTTATATAGTGAAATTGTTTTTATTTGACATTCAGTTGTTTAGTCTTTGTTTTTCGCTGATTTTGAGCATTGAAAGTAAAATATTGTTTCAATTTAATTTCGTATAAGTTTTTGGTCGAGTTGACAATTCGTTTTGTTTTATGTCATGATTTTTGTTTTATTTGTAAATTGGTTTGTTCGTGAACAACAAAAAATGCAAAACATTTTCTATTGTAATATTTTTTTAAACACTAAAACAGATAAAAGAGATCGTAATAAACACCGTTTATCTTTATATATATAATTCTTCTGTGAGTGTGTATGTCATTGAACTCCTCCTAAACGACTGGACCGATTTTGATGAAATATTTTGTGTGTGTTCAAGGGGATCTGGGAATGGTTTAGATTCACAAATCAACCCGGCAGATGGCGCTGATTGCTTGAAAAAGCATGTGATCTCGATAACGATCCTAACAATTTCGCAGAAATTTGATATGTGGGGGTTTTCGGGGACGAGAAATCGATCTAGCTCAGTCTTATGTCTGGGGAAGCGCATGTTTTCGAGTTTTAAGTTAAAATGTTTGGCGCCCAACGAAGTGGGCACGGGCCAGCTAGTTACATAATAAAATCCTTATGATAAGTCAAACACAGTTATCTGATCCCAAGCTAAGCATAGTTAGACGGGCCTGTTAGTGTAGTGGTTAGTGACTCTGACTGCTAAGCCGGAGGTCGTGGGTTCGATTCCCACCGAGGACACTTTGTGTGATGAGCATGATTGTTTGTTCTGTGTCTGGGTGTGATTTATCTATATTATGTATATTTTTTTTCTTAATTGTATGTACGCGCCTTTCATTATAAACATGTACGTGCACAACTTTCGAACTACATAAATATATACTATAAATTATAGAAGTATGTATATCAGTTGTCTGGTTACCATAACACAAGCTCTGCTTAGCTTGGGATTAGATGACCATGTGTAACTTGTCCCAAGATATTTATTTTATTTATAGTTTGTCTTTTTGTAACTAGGCAAGTTATGTACATTCTTATATTCCTATATATAAAATTCTCGTGTCACAATTTTAGTTACCTTACTCTTCCGAAACGGCTATACCGATTTTTACCAAATTTTATATGCATATTCAGTAGGTCTGAGAATCGGCTACAATATATATATTTTTTTGCATTCCCCTAAGTGATTTTTAACGTGGGTGTAACCGCGGAGGCAGTTAGTAATTGGGATGTTGACTACATCAAAAGAATGACATTCTGTTTAGTCCGTCTGTTAGACAGTCCAAAAATACTGGAAACATATTTTTGCTTGATCAAATTAATAACAAAATACAAATATAAAGAGCATCAAAGTTCCGGAGAGGGGGCTTGTGACGTCACTTCTCAGTAAAAATTATACAAAGGCGTGACGTTTCACGAAACTTCAACGCACCGTATTGTCGTCATTTTCTGTTTACGAAAAAAAAGCAAAAATATGTGTCCCAAATTTTTTGATTATGTAACTGACGGACTAATTACTTTTTTTTTGTCGTCTCGCCTATTTATAAATACATACTAATCTATATATAGTACGACAGTAAGCTGACAGATGGTGTGTTCTTTGTGACTAGGTAGCCACTAAGAAAGGATTTTTGGCAATTCGACTTCTAAAGGGGTGTAAGTAAATTAGTTGATGTAAGCTAGTTTTAGATAAATTACACCCTGACACAGAACAAACTAATGATAGTTTGTTATTTGTATGATCATGAGACCATAACATAGAGTTTGTCTTGGGTGGGAATCGAACCCACTACCTCCGGCTTAGCAGCCAGGGTCACTAACCACTAAACCAGCCAGTCTACTTGATTAAAATGTTCGAACTGTTACGGTACTTTTTTGCTACGCAACCTTACACATTTTAAGACTTTATTTCACATGATTTATGACGTAAAAAGTTAGAAATGTTGTAAGAAACGGGGTTAAATTTATGTTGTGCGCTATCTAAAAAGTCTTGAATCATTTATACAGATTATATCGGATGTTATATTATAAAGTTTTGTATGTCGTTATAGTCCTGTAGTTAGTGTACCAGCCTGTCATACATGAGGTTGCCGGTTATGACATCTGCCAAGATATTAAGTCACCACCATTTTTTTTTTTTTTTTTTTTTGGTTGTGACAGGAGTGCGAAGCTCCTGTCATGCGAAGGCCCCCTGCCAAGGATTACGCAGGGACGTTGTTATAGGCTGCTGTTGTATTTTTCTTCTGTGCGAGTTGGTATTGTATGATAGATAAATAAATAGATATAATATTGAGTGTTTGTTTTCTCTTTTCAAATATTTCTGACTGTAAACGTAACTTTTCATAAATTTCCTGGTAAGACCAGATTATAATAATAGCCAAATTTTTTAAATAACTTGTACAGTTTTACTCTTACATAATTAATTTGAATAAATCTATTACTTTTTTGTTGTTAGTAGCTTTGGATCAACGCTTTTAATAATTTAAATTTACCTATACCATAAGCACAGTATGTATACAATTATTTGAAATAAATTTTCTTTAAGTACCAAATTTAGGACATAAATATGCATTACTTTTTTGTTCGATTGTCTCATGTCGTTTAAATTCACTGAAGGGGTTTGAGTTGTTTGCGTCTTTGTATTTTGTTGAGGACATTTTGATGAGGTGAGACTCTCCACCTCGGATTCTAATTCCATGTCTACCACCGAGGAGTTGGGCGAGGTGCGCAAGCGGTGGGTCATGTTAGTCATCATGTTACCACTCGCTTGCGCGAGCTGCCAATTGTTGGTTCCGTCGGTGGTCAGCCCGATCTGTCTGTTCGAAGTGTATCGAGTGGAGGGTCTCCACCCACAATGGTAAACTGTTATTGTCATGGCACTCCATACCACTGCGGCTCGACGTATGCGCCGCTTTCTAGTGCTGGTTACCCTACTCTCGCTTTTAAAATGGCTGTACCACGGCGGCAAGACCCATTCGCTAATTTTTAATTGTGCCAGCTTGCTATGAAGCTGGCCCCAATTCCAGCCATTTGTTCCAATTGCAGTGCCACCGTGGTCCAAGCTTGCGGTATGTTTTGGTGCTTTAGAGGCTTCCTTCAGGACCGACGCATCCGTCGAGCTCGCAGTTACTGCTATAATATCAGCGTGTGGTGGGTGCCGTCCGACAGTGTTGTTTAATCCTCCAATTTTTCGAAAGTTGCCCTCAGCAGTGTGTACGCCACTGACGTACGCGCCAGCGCGTCCCAAGTCACCACCATTAGTTGACTGGTAGCAGAATGCTAAACAAACGCACATCCATATTTTCTCACATTTTTTTTTTGCTGGGACAACTCACACACGGTCATCTGATCCCAAGTTAAGCTCTGCTTAGAGCTTGTGTTATGGTAACCAGACAACTGATATACATACTTATATAATTTATAAATACATACATATTATAGATAAATTACACCCAGGCACAGAACAAACAATCATGCTCATCACACAAAGTTTGTTCTGGGTGGGAATCGAACCCACGACCTCCGGCTTAGCAGTCAGGGCTACTAACCACTACACCAACAGGCCCGTCATTTTTAACATTATTAGAGAAAAGTATTTCTTTACATCTACACTAATGTTTTAAGCACTTATATTGTTTTTTATTTTAATCTAATGTAGTAGTAATTAAACACAAATTTGGTTTCAGCATCAATTGAGTCACGGAAAAACCGCACGGTTCCAGGATGACGCGGTTTCCGCAAAATTTTGAACACCTTTGAATTCATTGAGACGTAACCACGCGGTTTCCGTCCCTCAACCTTCCGTAATCACTGAACCAGTTTGAGATCATGCGGTTTCCGCTCATCTTAGGGAACGCACGTGATTCGAGACACAATAGAAAAACAATAGCAGCCTGACAGCCGGCTGTCGCTTGATCGTTGAAAGGTTAAACCATGATCAATTAGAGACACAATCGAAAGACAATAGAAGCCAGACAGCCGGCTGTCACTTGGGCTTTGAAAGGTCAAACCGTGATCATGTTAGTCGAAGTCTTCTTTTTCTTCCCGCCCCCTTTCCCATTTTACTTGGGGTCAGGACATCTTTTTTCTTCTATACCAACCTGTCACCCGTCTATCACTTACTCCTTTCTCCTTTATATAATTCTTCATACAATTCATCCATTTGTTCTCATAATAAATTGTTCTAACTATATGTGTCTTATCCCTCCTCTTAACATGCACATACCACGACAAACGTCAGTCGTCAGTTTGTCAGTAAAAGTATTGTAATAATCACTACATAGTATAAAACAAAGTCGCTATCCTCTGTCTGTCCCTATGTATGCTTAGATCTTTAAAACTGCGCAACGGATTTTGATGCGGTTTTTTTTTAATAGATAGAGTGATTTTTAAGGAAGGTATATATGTAATAATAAATGCATAATATAGTAGAGAAAAGCCGGGATTTTTAAAGATTTGTAACACCTGTGCGAAGCGGGGGCGGCTCGCTAGTAATAAAATTGGTGAAAAAACATGCTTATGTTTCAAATCTTTAAAAATCCCGGCATTTTGATAGTCCAGTTGATCTAGTGGTTAGTGACTCTGACTGCTTAACATAGATTTTAGACTCAGGTCATAGTTTCAATTTCTACAGTGTCTGGGTCTGACTTTCATTTAAAATATTATGTATACATTTCATATCATGTAATATATCGTGAGGATACATGACTTAAATTAATTTTAGTCAAAAATCGCCTCCTCGCGCCTCCATTACAATTGGTGATCACTAGTCAGGTTTCCTCACGATGTTTTTCCGTCACCGATATCGGCGATGTCCAAGATAAACTTTAGAAAGTTCACATAAAAAAGTCGCATTAGTACTTGCCCGAATTCGAACCCGTAACTTCGAAATACCGTATGAACTTTATGAATACCGTATCATTCAGTATTTCGTGATACAGTCTATTTAAATAGATGTGAATAAAGCCTTAAAATCAAACTGAACAAAAATCAAAGGAAACAGGCACCGATTCAAAAATCAAATTTACTTTATATTAACTCTACACCTCTTGCTTTTGCAGAGAAACCAATCGCTGAGCTGTCAAATTCGAACCGACATTACATCCATACCCATAAGGCATGTAAATGAAGCCAAAAGGTTCACAATAAGGCCCTTGAAATGTATGGCATTGGCCACTTATCATCCCCTATCGCAGGGTGAAGGGAAAATGGTATTCTTAACAGTGTAGCTACATATGTAAGAAGGTCGTAATTTCTTTGACATCGTTGCACTGGGTGAGGTTTAATGGTTTAAAATTTATCGGGGGCGCTTTTATCTGGCGCATTTATCTTAACATTATAATAGTGTTTGTTGAAAGACGCATCACCACCAACTATACATATTTTCCATTAAACCAAGTTACATTAATTTTGTTATTGATAGCTCACAATATTTTAGGTTTATGTGTCGAAAGTTGATGATTCAATTTTTATTATATTGAACACGGTCTTTCACATTCACAATATAAGTTAAGTTTACAATCTATCCAAATAAGTTTTAAAATTATCACATTGCGGACATTAAAAGCAGATTTATAAGCGTGTACATATCTAATTATATCTATGCATATATCGTCCACACAATATAAGTTCTTAGTTGATTTCTAGTGCAAATATATGAGCGGAAAGAAATAACGTTCTTTCTGATCAAATTAACCCTTCAATCATAATAAACAAACTTATCTACCTAAAACAATTAAACTTAATCAATAACTTAAAGACATTCAATCAGACAGAGAGACAAACAGATAGATAGACATACACACCTCTCTTTTTCGCCGGGAGTTAAAACTTAACTGCCAAAATGTAAGCATACAACAAACCCTTTAAAGAAACTCGAGGAAGTTCTCATGACATTCAAATAGGAATAATGTATAATTAAGCGACATTCTCACCAAACTCAACAAGCTAATATTACCGCTATCTTTTGACTAACAAAGTAAAGTCTCTTAACCGTACTTACATTTTATGAGGTCATAAAAATTACCGTAAAACGAAACGACACTTTTTATTTATGACTCTTCATAATCGCGAAGCAAAATTACCTCGTTAATTATTATCAGGATTGTAGGCAATTTGCATGGAGTTGGGCCAAGTTTTCAGTTGGGAGAGTGCGATGGAAATATAAAAAAATATCAAAAATAGAGTAAATAAATATTATATTTATAGTCTGTTTTTTTAACAAACGAGTACCCAAATTTTGTCTGCGTTTCTATTGGTCCACATTATCAGCATAAAGTGTTATTATCCATACTAATATATACTAATATTATAAATGGGAAAGTGTGTCTGTCTGTCTGTCTGTATGTTTGTCTTTCTTTCACGGCAAAACGGAGCGACGAATTGACGTGATTTTTTAAGTTACGATTGTTGAAGGGATGGAGAGTAACATAGGCTACTTTTTGTCTCTTTCTAACGCGAGCGAAGCCGCGGGCAAAAGCCAGTTTGTGTTTAAAGCGTTGGCTTCGCCTAGACTAATTACCCATCTCTCTCGGTCAATTCCGGAAATGTGAGAGAGATATACTCAGTACTCGTTTGTTAAAAAAACAGACTATAGCATCTCACATGCGTCGTGATGGCCTAGTCGTTAAGGCCTCTCATGCAAGAGGAGCGGAGTTAAGGTAAAGTAAATTGATTTTTTTAATCGGTGCCAGTTTCCTTTGTATTTCGTTCATTTTGATTTTAAGGCTTTATTCACATCTATTTTAAATAGAATATAATCGGAATACCGAAGTTTGACCTATCAATGTACGGTATTCATAAAGTTCATTAGTTTGAAAGTACGGTATTTCAAAGTACGTGACTTCGAATGTTCATCATAGCGAAGTACGGAATCTCGAAAGTTCACTGTACCGAACTACTAAATCTCGAATGTTTTTAAATGCGAAATATAAACTTTCAAAGTCAAGATGAACATTCAAGATTAAGTAATTCGCAATACTAAACTTTCCGTACTTCGCTCTAAGGCCCTTATTAAGAGACGTAACTCAGATCAATACTCGTACTTAATACCAAGCTTAAGATCCCGTTCGTATTAATAAACGGGAATGCTCATGAGCTCAAGTTCCAAATTAGTTGTACGTCATCAACTGGGTGTAAGTATTGTACTCTTGTGACGTTTTCGTCCTCATGAAGTATAGCTGATCTTGGTAACTGAGATGCGTTTAATTAGCAATGATCTTGAGCTCCTGTCATCGCAATAATCCGGTATCAAAAGATATCGCACTTGAGATCGTATTTGAGTCACGTCTATTAATACAGGCCTAAGAGCTACGGTACCACAGACAGACAAACAGACAGACAGATCTGCCAAATTATAACACCCCTCTTTTTAGAGATTAGAAATTCCCGTATAAATCACTAGTCAATCACCACATACTATAAATCTTAGTTCTACTAACGTTTAATAATTACTCTAGCCCAAAAACCGAGCAATGTAAACAATGTTAGAATTACAGAGGTTTCTCTCATTCTTTAATGAGTTTGGGATCATTCTGCTGAGCGGTCAAGGGTCTAACGTAGAGGTTCTCAATCTTTCGGCGGCTCCATCGAAACCGGATCCATTGTTCTATAAAAATAAATAAACTGCAATGACGTGTTTAAGTGTATTTTTTTCTTTTTACAATTTTTTTTTTTTTTGTGTGTGGGAAATCATCAAATCATCCAATGACTGCTCCCGTCCTGGGTGCGGCGGGAGGGCGTGTAAGACTCTTACTGTCAAAACCCACTCATGTTCCTTCGATTGCCCTTTATGTTCCAGGGTCACGGTAACTATTATACACATTCCGCAACCCCGGCAGGCGTTGGTATAAACATCATTTATTTTCATAATTTTCATCATCATCATGTTTTGTTTTGCATCATTTGCAGTCCGCGGCGCAGTTACTTTAATATTTTTCGGTACGGTTCTACCCTAAACGAACTATTTGACAAAAATCGTGTCAGTCGAAAGGAATAGGTTTGTATCTACAATATTATAGGAATCTTATATTGTAATAATTGTTAGGTTAGGTAATCCGTACTTATTATAAATGCAAAAGTAACTCTGTCTGTCTGTCTCTTCTTCACGCCTTAACCACTGAACGGATTTGAATGAAATTTGATATATGATATACCCGAGAAAGGACATAGGATAGTTTTCATCCCGGAAATCCCCCGGAAACGGGAACCACGTGGACGAAGTCGCGGGCAAAAGCTAGTATACAATATGGCTGGTAAGACGGAGGACATATTCCAGGACGCGAAAATATAATAATATGTGCTCACATATTATATGTAATAAAAATGTGAACAATGATTAAACAGTATACATCGTAAAGAAAACTGTAATTAAATTATCGCAAAAAGGTTCACAAAATCACTCTAGCGCTTGCATTTGCATCATTTATAAATTATTTAAGTATGTTTGTCAGTTGTCTGGTTACCATAGTACAAGCTCTGCTTAGTTTGGGATCAGATGACCGTGTGTGAGTTGTCCCAGGATATTTATTTATGATAAGAGAGTGATGTAGGTATGATCTCACATAATTATTTTTTCTTTCTTTCTTTCTGTCTATCTGTTCTCCTTCCGAACAATTTATTTATTTTATGCGACAGTTTGAGAACCCCTGGTGTAACGTAATCTGTTCAGCAATGTGGCGCCAAGAACTGGGTTTTAATGGGTTTCATTTACCACTTATGTAAGTGAAAATAGTATTTAGTGTGAATTGGAATGGTGGAGTGTGATAAAGAATGGCGTAAGAGCGGAGTGGAATTTTTAAGGTCCCAAAGGGTAAAACAGGAACCTTTTGTTTTAATTTTAAAAAGCCTCCACCCCTGTTTATATTAAGACTAGCTTTTGCCCGCGGCTTCGCTCGCGTTAAAAAGAGACAAAAAGTAACCTATGTTATTCTCCATCCCTTCAACTATCTCCACTTAAAAAATCACGTCAATTCGTCGCTCCGTTTTGCCGTGAAAGAAAGACAAACATACAGACAGACAGACACACTTTCCCATTTATAATATTAGTATGGATTGCAACTGCAGCTGAAGCACACACACACACACACCAAAAAGACACATAATATGTTAAATTGTTTAAGTAAGTAAGTAGATTAAGAAATATAGTAAGAACATTTAAGCCTACTGCAGCGACACACAAATTTATATATGTTTCGTATTTTATGACGTGATACTTCCTGCGGCTGAACACTGTTACCCAAAATACAAGCTTAAGCTTAGTTTGGGTATCAGTAGCAGTAAGTTTGTGCAATACATTAATACAACGCATATGTCAGATTCCATAAGTAATGTATTAACTGGCGACAATAAAGAATTTTTATTTTTATTATAGCTAACAAAAAAATGATAACAGAAACGATTAAACTATTTTAATAATAATAATAATCATTTTATTTCAGGCATCGGAGGCCCATATTATAAAATACATAAAATAATCTTAAACAAATAAACTAATACATATATTTTTAAAAACAAAAACTTAATACTAATGTACACGAAGTGTCGGCGTCGTGTTTCGCTGACTGGTGTCACGTAGCTGGCCTCGAAACCGGCGGAACATAACACCCTTCGGCCAAAACTCTTTTTTGAGGAACTTCTCGAGATGCTGCGTCGGAACACGCACCACGAACGACTTGAAATTCGTTTTATGACAAAACATACCTCAGAACCAATGTTTGATAATTTTCTTTCAAATAAAATGAAACAGCATCCAAATCGCTTCACCCGTTTAATAGCTACGATACCACAGACTAACAAACGGATAGCTTCACACATAGCGGTAAAACTTAAAACACTCCTTTTAGCGCCAGTAGTAAAAAAATACACACAAAATAAAAGAACAACAGTCAAAACTTACATTTCACGTAACGATGTCCATTTATAAATCCGAACACACTTTATATAATTAAAGCGAAATCCCAACACACATACTTTTAACAATGGCGAAAACCCATTACAAACGAATGTTAATAACAATTTTCTGAAACAACGTAGTCACTGAAACTTCAGTTTTTCACTTTACGCGCTGAAATATTTTTCGGCGCTAAAAACCGTCCGATGGTAGCTAAAAGTTTTAATTGCTGCTAAAATTAATGCCCAGCCGTGGAGTTAGGTGGGGACATACGGGAAGGTATTTTGTACGCACCTGTTAAAAAAATCCGTACTAATATTATAAATGCGAAAGTAACTCTGTCTGTCTGTCTGTCTCTTCTTCACGCCTAAAACACTGAACCGATTTGAATGAAATTTGGTACAGATATAGTCGGGGACCCGAAAAAGGACATAGGATAGTTTTCATCCTGGAAATCCCCCGAAATTGTTAACTATTATTCCATGCGGACGAACTCAGACTTTTACTGACTAAAACCCACTCATGTTCCTTCGATTGCCCTTTATGTTCCAGGGTCACGGTAACTATTATAAGCATTCCGCAACAAACTCCATACTTACTCTTTTTCAATACAATTAAATAATACAGTACAATACAATACTTCTTTATTTGCACAGAAAGTAGAACCATGTTACAGATGGTTGTTATATCAAAGATCATTAAATTGAGCATGCAAACATTTTTTCTCAGAATCTGGAGTCTAAAGTCGAATCTTATCAATAAAAAGTCATTTTAATTTGTGTGTGTATTGAACAAATTCTTTAAATGAAATCTTCATGGTACTCGCATAATTTGAGTAATACATCAGTGTGGATATTAGAGAGATTATATTATTATGGACATTATTTGAGCTAGTAAACACCGGCAGTACTTTGTTCGTTAAAAGAGGATAAAATCTGAAATTGACTTGTGTATGTAAGTGTTATATTTAACTGATTTACAAAATAAATTATGACAGTCGTAACATCTTTTGAAATTAGACCTAAAGAAATGTCAAATTATTCTATTATTATAAATAAGGTTGCGATTACGAATAACAGCCGATTTCTGAATTGAGTATTTTACGTTGAGAATACTTATCTATGACTTAAGTTGGACTTAAAAAACATTTTTGTTTCTGAACTAAGTTTATGTTTGATTTAAGCATTGAGTTTGAGAAATCTTAAATTTAAGCATAGAGTTTGAGAAATCTCAAATTTGACAGTTTGGAACATCAAATATTGTAATCAACTTGAGTTTTGTGAACTTTTGCGTTTTTGAACACTATTTACGGTACTCAAATGCTGCTTACTGCTAAGTTGAGCATCAGATAGTTAAGTACCCAAATCGGACTACTTAAACTGTGCTTAGCGTCAAAAAAACATCTTCAGTGTCGATACATCGTTGTCTATCACAGATAGAGGTTCGTAAAGTAAGGCTACCACGGCAAAACATCGACCAGACTTTTTTGTGACTCTGGATGATGAACAGTTCAAAACTAGATTTTAGGAATTTACCATTTGCAAGAATTCAAAGACTTATAACTGTGTGTCATTTTAGGAGTAGTAATATCGCCTTTTGTAAATTCTACCACATCATCACAGGAAGCAATGTTTCGATTCGTATTTAAACAAATAATAAAAACCGCGGGTTGTCAATATTAGTGATCACATGTCATATTTAAATACGTTTCGTTCTTCGCAAACACACGTTCCCTACGAGATAATTAATAATAACAGAATATCAAGCATTTTTACCTTTTAAAATAATTCCGATCTATTGCAATTTATCGTTCCGGAAACTATTAAAATATGTTTCATAATTGACAAATGCAAATATTAAGAAAGAATAACTGTAATAGTAAATACAGTTTTTTTACTTGTAATGGAACGTCCCTGTATTGATTTGTTCTCAATTTTTGTAGGTAAAGAAAACTTAACAAATTATGGTTTGAGAAAACCAAATTTTTACGTTAGAAACGTAGAAAACTTAAGTATTAATCAACCACTTAGGCAAAACTTTACTGATTCCAGCTTGAATACTCAATTCAGAAATCGGCTGTATGGGTCAAAATCAGTCAAAACTATAACAAGATTAACTTAGACTTGCCACTAATATCTGTGATGGCAAATTCTTTTTGATGTGAAACATCTATAGCCGCACGTAAAACAAATTTCTGGCGTGGCGACGCGTTGCCACGCTATATGATGGTGTATATATGTATACAGTCACAGTCTTGTGTACTGTGTGGCGATGATGTAATGTCGATGTTTCACATCTGCCAGGCGTCCCGTGATGGCTCACTTTTTTTAAATTCTTTTCGATTATTTTTATGAGAAGAGGTTTTTTCTTTCAGTTAGATAGTAATGGACTGTTATTATGATTATTTCAAAATAATTATCGTCCTCAAGCATTTTAATCAAATAATAACGTTCCTGCCCCAACTACATTCCCGTATGTTTTTAACACAGTTTTTTATCTCTTATGTTGCATGACGAGCATCTCGTCAACTGCCATTATTTAGTCTTGAACGGTATCCGTCAAGAAGTACTAACTTTACGGTGTAAATGCAACGATTTTGCGTTTATTTTGTTTCTTTACTCTTTTCGCGTATTTATCTTTTCTCTAAACTGGTAAAAAAATTGAAAAATGTTACTCTATTACTAAGACTTCATTGTCAGTATTTCTGTTGCCGTTATAACAACAAATGCTATAAACAAAATAAAACGCTTTAGTGGGGCTTCCATACAAAAACCGATTTTGCCATTTTTATTCGTTTTAAAATAATAATAGACCGACTAGCACTTGGCTGGTTTTTATATTGTTAAATTACTTAGAGGAGGTTTCTATCACGCGTTAGTGTTATATATCTGAGGACGTATTCAATGACGCAATAATACACACATCAAAAGTGTCTAGGGATATTTTAATTAAACCTAAATAACTAAAATTCTATTAACTTTTTGTTAAGACACCTACACTTTAAAATAAACCTTGTTTAATTGCCTATCTAATCTGATAATAAACTTTTAGATAAAGTTAAATTAAAAAAAAAACTTAGAAGAAGAGGAAAAACTCAACAAAATTTCAATTTAGCTTTATTTTTGAAATTTCAAAACCTAAACATCAAAACAATTTTTTTTTATAAAAATTGTTGAAAACTTAAAATTAATAATTCGTGGATCCACCTAAGACTCTCCTGACACATCTGGAGCGGTTCTGCATACTCAAAACAAGGGGGTCAATATCCTGTTGTGGAGTACTGTCCCAAATCCTGCTAAGATGCAAGAAAAGCTGGTTTTGATGCACAATATCAACAGGGAAATTCCTACGAGCTCTTCTCTGAAGCATATTCCAGGCATGCTCAATAGGATTTAAGTCAGGGGATTGTGCAGGCCGGTCTAAAGCTTGGATAACATGCTGTTGTAACCAACTTGTAACGATACGCGCCGTATGTGGACGGGCATTGTCGTGCATTAGCTGGAAATTTTGTCCCATTTGCTGTTTGTGGGCAAGGTTACAGGCTCTAGCACCTCATCTCGGTATTTTCGAGCAGTCATATTGCCTTGTATCCAAACGAGGTCCGTTCTACCGCCGAGACGAGTTCCTGCCCAAACCATAATCGTGCCACCTTAATATGCATGAACTTGTTGCGGGTGCTGCAGTCGATTCCAACGTCCAGGTTTTTTCCAAACGCGTACTCTTCGCGAATCAGGATGAAATCCAAACCTAGATTCATCAGTGAAAAGCACAAGTGACCATTGAGAATGGTTCCAGTTTTCGTGTGCAATAGCCCATTGTAATCTTCTTCCTCGATTACCTCTCCTTAGTGCTGATACCCAAAATGGCCTACGAGCACGTAGATTGACTTCATGCAGTCGCCTTCTCAAAGTTTGACCGCTTACCAGCAAACCATACTCTCTCTGTAGCCTTTGAACCAATTGCATCGCCGCTGCATTTAGTTGACTTCGTGCAGCATTTACTATGAATCGGTCCTGTACATGTGTTGTAATGCGTTGAGGTCCTCGGTGCCGTTCTACCACTTCCTCCGTGACACGATAACATGACCAAAGCCTGGATATAACGCTCTGACTGGTCTTCATGGCTTCAGAAACGGCAATTATGGGACAGTATTCCACAACAGGATATTGACACCCTTGTTTTGAGTATGCAGAACCGCTGCAGATGTGTCAGGAGAGTCTTAGGTGGATCCACGGAATATTAATTTTAAGTTTTCAAGAACTTTTATAAAAAAATTGTTGTTTTGTTTAAGTTTTGATGTTTCAAAAATAAAGTTAAGATTGAAATTTTGTTTGAGATTTTCCTCTTCTTCTAAGTTTATTTAAAATTTAACTTTATCTAAAAGTTTATTATCAGATTAAATAGTCTATTAAACAAGGTTTATTTTAATGTGTACATGTTTTAACAAAAAGTTAATAGAATTTTAGTAATTTAGGTTTAATTGAAATATCCCTAGACACTTTTGATGTGTGTATATGCTCTCATTATTATGACTAAATAAAATGTAAATAATAATAAAATAATGTAAATCGTAAAGAAAAACCATAACTTGTCGTAATAAGGCTCTCAAAGTCTTAAAAAAGGACACCCAAGTGCTATTTTTACATCTAGTCACCTATTCACCTATGATAAGAGAGTGAATTAGGTATGATCCATTCTTCTTCCGATGGGTATTTATGTTATGTGACATTTGGTCAAAAATTAAGGAATATTTTTTTACACACATTTGATAAAACTAACCCTCAAAACAACACACCAGAAATTCCAAACAATTCCCCACCACATAAAAACAAGAACAAATATGCCACAAAAAATAAGAACAAAGTTAACCCGTAAAACTTAGATGCGGGTACAAAAGCCTCGAACGCTTTGTACAGTTAATTTAAGCAAAAAGTTAATTCAAAAAGTTAATAACATAATGTCCGTTGTTTTGAACGCAAACGGATATGGGTAATGAAGTGTGCACGTGAGGAGTTAAGGGCTAGGGTTCTTGAATTTTTGGGGGATTCAAGTGCCTGACTTTTGAGCAGGATTTTTTTGAGAGATTGGGGTTAAATTTGGTCATATTGCTGCAGTGCATGTCGTTTAATTCTTGTACAATTTTTTTTTGGTGAGCTATTGATTATGAAAATAGGACATAAGTATCATAAGAAATAAATAAAAAAATATTCTAGGACAACTCCCACACGGCCATCTGATCTCAAACTAAACAAAGCTTGTACTATGGTAACCAGACAACCGATAAACAAAATATAATTTATATATACAGAACAATCTATCACGCTCATCACGCAAACACGAATCCACGACCTCCGGCTTAGCAGTCGGGAATGGATACTGATGCTCCCTAAATTTAAAGTAATATCTTCTAATTGAGGGTTCATTTTGTCTGCTTCTTTCACCATTCAACCTTTTTTTTTGGTTTTAATAATTTTAATTAATCTCAAAAAAATATTTGTTTTATTCAATTCAATTCAATTCAAATATTTTATTTCAGAATTACATCCATATATTGTTAGTAGTAGTATAACTTTATAAACGAACAACACGAGTAGTTCCTGAAATTAGCGCGTTGAACAAAACAATTATCTTGACGATTCAAAGTAGTTTTCCTTCAGAGCCCATTGAAACTTTCCACCCTTTATAGGTATTAGCAGTTGTAATTGAACTCTTGAAGTAGCATTTCCTTTTATACAGTTTAATTTTTAACACGCTGTCAGAACAATTCACCTCATTAGCTTTTTCTGCAAGAACTTTAACGGTTACGGGTCTTCCTTCAGTAATATGTTCGTTCTATTTAGAGTTGAGAATGCGGTTTATGGACTCAAAAGGATTTAATTTCCCCGTTTCCTTCCCAGGTTAGTTCATTTTGTACTTTCTAAGAGTTTTTAACCGTTTTTACGTTATTTTCCAAGTCGTTTGAGCACTTTGGTCGGATTTTCTGCTTCGAGAGATACTTATGTAGCAACTGAGCATGGAGTTTCTTGGTTTTTCTACAGTTTACTAATGTATTTTTTAAAGAAAGGGGGAGTTAATTTCCTAACCATTTTCACGTTTAAAAGTACTTTGTAAGTGGTCTATTTGGAAAATATATTAGACTTTACTTTAGGTTTTGAAATATATTTAAGATATTACTGAGATGCAGGTAAAATGGGTTTTCGGGCTCTTTCTTCGTGCTAATACTGCGTAAACTTGAATGAAAAATCAATGTCACAGTTATTTGGGAATCTTTTTGAACGGTCAGCAAAGTTAATTGCACAGACCCGTCAGGTAGGTTGCGGATTGTTTATAATAGTTACCGTGACCCCGGAACATAAAGGGCAACCGAAGGAACATGAATGGGTTTTAGTCAGTAAAAGTCTGACACGCCCTCCCGCCGCAACCAGGAGAGCAGTCATTTGATGATTTTCTACTACCCAAAAAAAAAGACCCGTCAGATTCAATTTAAGTTACCTTAGACACCAATGAATGTATTCAAATGAATTTTAAATTAAGTCTAGAACTATTTATTTTCTTCTATAATTAAATTATATAAAGAAAGTTTTTATTAGTTGTTAAAAAAAACTTAAGTTGTTTGACGGGCCCGTATACTAATTTTATATAGTAATTTAAAAAGGGAATATATTAAAAATAATCACATAACTAATAAACCTGATATTTTTTTATATTCAATACAGAAATCTATTTTCTCTAAATTTCAGCACGTAAAACTAATTTATTAGTACAATTTATGAGTGTCAGATAAAAAGTAAAGTAATTAGTCGGTTAGCCATTACAGAGGTTTAACCAAAAAGTAAATAGATTCAGAAGTTTATGTCCTTACGAATAGTAAAAACTAGAAATACACAGTTTCAGGGTTGCGGAATTGTTCGAAAGAGTTACTTTGGCCCCGGAACATAAAGGGCAGTTGCGGAATGTTTATAATAGTTACCGTGACCCTGGAACATAAAGGGCAATCGAAGGAACATGAGTGGGTTTTAGTCAGTAAAAGTCTGACACGCCCTCCCGCCGCACCCAGGACGGGAGCAGTCATTTGATGATTTCCCACTCACCAAAAAAAAACTGGGCAACTGAAGAGGCATGGGCCCACCCATTTTAGTTTTTCGTTTTAGTCAGTAATAGTCTAATACTTACGGCGGGAGAAGTCATTTGATGATTTCTCATCCACAAAAAAAAAGAAATACACACTTGAAAAGGTCTAATCATACCTATTAACGTTCATTAGTTACTGTGTCCTTAAAACAACCTTAGTCCAAAATAAGTCTTATCCTTTTCCCAACACAAGTTATTTTAATTAGATTATTTAAATACCAGTGTTTTATATAGAACGAGTGCCTAACAGTTTTTTACAGCCCAATTACTGGGTAACAGGATACCCCTTGGTTTCTTGACTGCCAGACTTTCTGGCATCTACGAATCACAACCGGGGCCAACGGTTTTACGTGCTAACCCAAAGCAAAGATTGTCAGTGAAGCCTTATTAGCGATAATACATAATACTGACATTGCATTAATTTATCCGTACTAATATTATAAATGCGAAAGTAACTCTGTCTGTCTGTCTCTTCTTCACGCCTAAACTACTGAACCGATTTAAAAGAAATTTAGTACATATATAGTTTGGGACCCGAGAAAGGACATAGGATAGTTTTCATCCCGAAAACTCTCCAGGAACGACGAAGTCGCGGGCAAAAGCTATTTCTACATAAAACACATTTCAAAACATTATTATGAAGTAAACATACAACTATAATACTATTTTACATAATGTAGATATTGTAAAATAATTGATTGAGCATTTATATGCAAACAAGTGTGAATGTTTGCCTGTTTTCGTTAAATATCTAAAACTTCTGCTTTTTATCTGTGTAGTGGTCTTAGAGGACACTAATCGAAATTATCTACGCCTGCGGTACTGTTTTGATTTATTTAATTCGGCGGATCGGTCGTTTGAACCGAGTGTTGTTTAGGGTTTAGAACTAAATTTTGTCGTGTCATCATTATTTAACCTGTAAACGCCTACATAGCGTGGGTTTAATAAAGGTTCACAATGAGTGGGAGTTGTTATAAATAAACCAAGGAAATCCACCCACTGTACTTTAAAATAAGAAAATGAAATGATATTATTTATACAAGAAGATTCAAAAGTACGAATCCTATTACGTACAAACTTCGTGTGTTTGTTTGTTCTGTATCTGGTTGTAATTTATCTATAAAACGTATGTGTCTATCAGCTATCTGGTTACCATAACACAAGCTCTGCTAAGCTTAGAATCAAATGGCCGTGTGTGAGTTGTGCCAAGAATTTATATTTTACTAACTGTCCTCCGCGGCTTCACCTGCATCTTCTCGTTACTACTCCGCTCCAGTAGGTCTAAGCGTGATGTTAGACAGCATTCACGTCCTAAATTTTGAACCCCATCATCTCTAGCCTTTCTTAACTATGTTGGGGTCGGCTTCCAGCCTAACTGGATTCAGCTTGATACCAGTGTTTTACGTGAAGCGACTGCCTATCAGACCTTCACAACCCAGTTACTGGGCGACACGATACCCCTTAGTTAGACTGGTCAGACTTTCTGGCGTACCCGTAACGACTGTCAAAGTTCTACGAATGACAACCGGGACCACCGGCTTTAAGTGCTTGCTTGATGTAAGTGACGTCCAAGATTAACTTAAAAAGGTACATATGAATAAATAATAAATATCTTAGGACAACTCACACACGGTCATCTGATCCCAATATAAGCAGAGCTTGTACTATGGTAACCAGACAGCTGATAAATATACTTTTATAATTTATTAATATATACAGATTATAGATAAATTACACCCAGACACAGAACAAACAATCATGCTCATCACACAAAGTTTGTCCTGGGTGGGAATCGAACCCACGACTCCGGCTTAGCAGTCAGGGTTACTAACCACTAGGTCAACAGGCTCGTCAAATTTGAAAAAGCGACATTGGTCACCCGGATTCGAACCCATAATCTTACACGAGAAGCGGGCGCCTTAACGCTAAACCACTGGGAAATCACGACTTTAAAGTCGTGATTTGATTTGATTTTATTTTATTTTATTTATTTATTCTATTGAACCCCAAAAATTTAGAACGCTCTTCCCCTTAACATGAGCAAAACTGTAATTTTGCAGCCGACGCCCCGCAAGTATGATGGATTGGTTGTTACGTAACTCATTAGGCATATGTTGCTTTCCAGGATTATTGATCACCGCCTTTTAATCCCCGAACATTCCTGAAAGGAGCTTGAGGAGATCGTTTACATATTTAATTTTACCTCCTGTAAACGGTGCTCTTTAAACCTACTCGTGTAATGAATATTAAGGATTTTATTTATGTTTAACAAGCTGAAGATTTTAAATTTAAGTGTTCACCGCTGTCATTATCAGCAACATCGTAGATGCATGTCTCTACAGAAATAAAGAATGTATGTTTTATGTTGTACGAAATGCATTATTTCCCTATTATAGAAATACATTGATTGTCAAATACTTAAATGACAAAAAAAAATATAAAAAAGAGGACTGTAATTATTAAAATAAAATAAAACATCAAATAACAGGACGATTTATTGGAATCGATTGCTACGGGCTACGAAAGCGTAGCAGAGCGGCTACGCCGTAGCACTAGCCATTTTATGTACAATTTCGATTATAGTGTTGAATAGTAATATTTTATTTACAGTAAGTTTTAATTAAACTCAAATCATTTACCTAGATTTCTAAATTAATGAAGAGTGTTTTTTTTTGTTATAATAATGTTATTATTTAGAAATATATAATTTTGAAATGAATTGTCACACAATCACGATATTATGTAACAATAACGTAACAAATTAAAATTAAAAAAAAACGTCACCTTCAGGCAAATAATAAAAAAGCTAAAAATACCCTTTCCAACCCTTGGTTATTATCAGTATCTTGAAAGATTAATCCCCATTCAGTGGAAACAAAGTCGGCGTAATGTAAACGATACGGGCGTGACAGGTAAGAATCGGTTTAGGGGTGGAAAAGTATCGATAAAAAAGCAAAAAAATATAACCGCTGGTAAAAACTAAAAACACAAAAATTACAAATATTGTTGTTGCCTCAATGTGTCTTATATTGTTGTTATCATGTTGTTTTACCTGACGAGTTTCCAAAAATTCGTACTTTTCCGTACTAATATTATAAATGCAAAAGTAACTCTGTCTCTTCTTCACGCCTAAACCACTAAACCGATTTGAATGAAATTTGGTACAGATATAGTCTGGGACCCGAGAAAGGACATAGGATAGTTTTCATACCGGAAATTCCCCGGGAACGGGAGCTATTAATCCACGCGGACGAAGTCGCGGGTAAAAGCTAGTAAGTAAATAAATATTTCGGAAGTCGGTGGCTTCTCTTCTGCCGGTCGATTTGTGTTGCCATCGCGATCGACTTCCGAAATTACAATTATTTATTTGTAAAAAGTAGTCAAATAAATGGTTGTAACTTTTTACAGATTGATTGCTGTCTTAAATGTTTATATCGTACTTATGTACGAGTGTTTGTTACTCTCTCACACAAACTAAACACTTCTGAATTATTTAAAAATAAAATTTCAGTGTAATAGTTTACTCAGAATACCATATAGGAACATAACATCACGCTATTATCTACTGACTAACATCAGAAACCACGGAAAACAGCTAGTATTCATAATAAATAATAATAATTAATAATAATAATAATAATAATGTAGTGATAAATTGAGGAGTGCTTTGGAGTGTGCGTGCCGGGAGTATCGCTCTACACCGCCCGAACTTAGGCCGCGATTACCTCGTTTGCCCATGCACAAGAAAAACATGGCGCTGGTGTGTGCTCTGGATTCGCTGCTGTCAAGTTATTTTGACGGCAGCGAAGACCTCGCTGATACCCACTCGATTCTGTATTGCGCAGCTGTAGCAGCGTGTCGTGTGGCTAACGTCAAATTTCCCAATAATGACGCAGCCACACGGCCAAAATCAGCTGTACCAGCGTGGCAATGCAGAATCGAGCGTCGTATTGGTGAGGCTAGAGCACTCATCGGCAAGCTTATCTGCTTCAGGGAGGGCAATACACGCCCTAGAGTGATGCGCTTTGTGAGGCGGGCTTTCTCGGGGACTAACATTAGTCCCCAAGATTATTTGGCCGGCGTCACAGAGCGTATCGACTTCCTGAAGCAGAAGATCTGTGCATGGGCAAACCGTATTCGTCGGTACAGGCGGAGAGTGGAGCGGTACACTCAGAATCGCACATTCCAGAGCAACGAAAGGTGGGTTTACAGGGCTTGGGAGCGACCGGACCAAGGTGTGGCCGATGTGCGCCTGCCAGATGATGACGCCATGTCTTCGTTCTGGCGCAGCATCTGGTCGGTGCCCGTCGGTCATGCTGAGGGCGACTGGATTCGGGATGTTGAGCGAGCGTGCGAGCCAATACCGGAAATGGGGGCAATTACTATCGGCCCCCAAGACGTAGCTTGTGCAGTCCGTTCGTTACCTAATTGGAAATCTCCAGGACCGGATGGGCTGCACAACTACTGGATTAAATGGCTTCACAGTTCGCACGCTTGCTTAGCGTCTCAGTTCCAGTCAGCCTTAGAGTCTGGATCGTTGCCCAGTTTCTGACCACTGGAATAACCCACCTGCTCCATAAATCAGGTAGTACCGCGGAACCCAAAAACTATAGACCGATCACGTGTTTACCGACAGTCTATAAGGTTCTTACATCCATTTTGAGAGGTAAAATTAACAACCATATTGAGCATAATTCTATCATGTCTGCCTCTCAAAATGGATGTAGGACAGGGTCTCGCGGTACTAAGGAGCTTCTCCTCATTGATATGGCCATTAGTCAGCAAGTTCGTCGTTCTCGAAAGAATTTGTCGACATGTTGGATAGACTATAAGAAGGCCTATGACTCGGTGCCACATACATGGCTCATGAGGGTGCTGGAGTTGTACAAAGTAGATGCAACTCTACGCACCTTCCTGATGTCGTGTATGGGGCAATGGAGGACGGTCCTTCACTATCCAGGATGTCGGCAAATTCGAGAGGGCAACGAACCAATAAGGATCGAGCGAGGTATATTCCAGGGTGATAGTCTGAGTCCATTGTGGTTCTGTTTAGCCCTGAACCCTTTAAGCACATTGCTGGAGGGTTCAGGACTAGGCTATCGGTTGCGCAGAGGTGGTCAGGTCATATCTCATCTCCTTTACATGGATGATCTGAAACTCTTTGCCTCCACCGATTTGCAACTGATGAAGCTACTGAAGGTAACAGAAACTTTCAGTAGCGCCATCAGAATGGAATTTGGTGTTGACAAATGTGCAGTCATGCATGTAGGGGAGATTGTGGAATCCGTGGGGGTTCAACTCTCGGATTCCATACACCTTAGGTCCCTCTCTGCAACTGAAACCTACAAATATTTGGGTATGTCGGAAGCGTTAGGCATCAACGCTGCCGACATGAAGCAAACGTTGAAGGAGCGCTTCTTTGGCCGCCTGACTAAAGTTTTAAATAGTCTCTTATCAGGCGGTAACAAGGTGCGCGCCTTCAACGGTTGGGTCATGCCGGTTTTGATGTACTCTTTCGGCATACTCAAATGGACTCAGACTGAACTAGACGCCTTGGATAGAAAGGTCCGCAGTCTGCTGACTGCAAACCGGATGCATCACCCGCGGTCGTCGGTTATGAGACTGTATATCCCGCGGAAGTGCGGTGGTCGAGGTTTTTTAAACGCCAAGACCCTTCACAACCGTAAGATATAGAGTCTCAGGGAGTATTTCCTATCGGCCGCCGTAAGGATGCATCGGGATGTAGTTTCGGTGGACAAGGGCCTCACCCCGCTCTCCTTAGCGAGCGAGAACTGGCGCAAACCTGTGGTACTGGACACTAACGACCGCAGGACTGTATGGCAGGGCAAGGAGCTTCACGGGCGCTTTTATCGGGTCCTACATGGACCCGATGTAGATTTCCTGGCGTCCGTATCCTGGCTGCGTTTCGGTGACCTTTTTGGAGAAACCGAAGGTTTTGTCTGTGCAATAATGGACGAAGTTATGATGACTAAAAACTACCAGAAATATATTGTGAAGGACGGCACGGTTGACATCTGTCGGGCATGCCACCGTCCCGGAGAATCGATACGTCACATTATTTCTGGGTGTTCTAGTTTGGCTAACGGAGACTATTTGCACAGACACAATCTCGTAGCCAGGATTATTCATCAGCAACTTGCTTTGAAATACAGTCTTGTGGAATCGGAGGTGCCATACTACAGGTATGTGCCCGACCCAGTTCTTGATAATGGCGATATCACACTGTACTGGGATCGATCTATCATCACCGACAGGACTATTGTTGCCAATAAGCCTGATATAGTGGTGATAGATCGATTAGAGCGTCGCGCAATGATTGTTGATATTGCTGTTTCGCATGACGAGAACCTCGTGAAAGCTGAAAAAGATAAGCAATCAAAGTATCTTGACTTGGCTCGCGAGGTTGTCGACATGTGGGATGTGAATTCAGCAGTCATTGTGCCGATAGTCGTAACGGCTAATGGCGTAATAGCGAAGAGCCTCGACCAACATCTGAGGAGGCTCTCGCTAGGCAGTTGGATCAAGGGCCTGATACAGAAGGCGGTACTCCTGGACACGGCGCGTATTGTCCGGAGGTTCCTCTCTCTGGAGCCCTGACCACCGGTAGCTTGGACCCTGTTCCCGATGCCGGTGGGCTACTATTTTTTATATTTTTAAATGTTTATATTTTATATTAATATTTAAAAATGTAATTTATATGTGATATACCTTAATAAATGAAATAATAATAATAAATAATAAAGTGGCAACACCTGATGTCATCACGCCTGGTTTTTGATTCCAAGTTTTTACAATTCAATAAATATATTAACATTATTCATATCTAAAATAGCCGCAGTTGAAAGAAATCGCAATAACATTTTATTTCAAACCTCCATTGGAAAAATATAAATATAAAATGATTTTACCAAGAAAAAGGAAGAAAGGTATTGGTGACATATGTCACCAATACAACAACAACGAAAACTAAATAAAATGGACTAAAACCAAGCTAAAACCATAACGAAGATGATAACTAGAGCCGCTACAAGACGTAATGCACACCCAACACCTCCGGACCCGTCGCTCAGCTCCGCCTCGCCGCCGCCGGAATCCAGCCCCACCGTGAGCGCTGTGACATTGGCCGTGGCAGTTGCGTCGAGCTCGAGCGACGAGTACTTCTCTCCGCCGACGTCGCCACCACCTGTACGTCGACGGGGAGGTCGCCGGCCGCCGGGGGGCTTGGGACTTCGAGGCCCATCGGCCTCTGATAGGGTCCCCGCTCCCGGTGGAAGTGCGCGCATGAAATGGACACAGCCATTAAATGAAAATGTGATGCGCGCATACTTTGGGGCTACAGAGGGGGGAAGTAACCTGACTGCGTACCGTGGTCGGATGCTTTCTCTGTTTCAGGTGCTTGAGCCGGCTGTCAATGTTACGGCCCAACGACTGTCGGATCAGGTACGTGTCATCCAGCGTAATCATATGTTGGATGACTCTGTGCTTGATCGACTACGCCTTGAGTCACAGATATATCTTGTCCCGCCTGTCGCACCAGTGGATGCGGTCGTTGTGCAGCCGCAAAATTTAGGTAGTGGCATGCCGCGACCGCCCAGCGCTGATGTGATGGATGATGGTGAGGCTATATCTGTGAGTACCCAGTGTAATGATAAATTGAGGAGTGCTTTGGATTGTGCGTTTCGGGAATATCGCTCTATGCTGCCTGAACTTAGGCCACGACTGCCTCGTTTGCCCATGCACAAGAAAAATAGAGCGCTGGTGTGTGCTCTGGATTCGCTGCTGTCAAGCTATCTTGATGGCAGCGAAGACCTCGCTGATACCCACTCAATTTTGTACTGCGCAGCTGTAGCAGCGTGTCGTGTGGCTCACGTCAAATTTCCTCACAGTGACGGAGTCACACGACCTAAACCTACTGTACCAGCGTGGCAGTGCAGAATTGAGCGTCGTATTGGTGAGGCTAGAGCACTCATCGGCAAGCTCATCTGCTTCAGGGAGGGCAATACACGCCCTAGAGTGATGCGCTTTGTGAGGCGAGCGTTTGCGGGACTGACATTAGTCCCGAGATTTTATAGCCCACATCACAGAGCGTATCGACTTCCTGAAGCAGAAGATCTTTGCATGGGCAAACCGTATTCGTCGGTACAAGCGAAGAGTGGAGCGCTATACTCTGAATCGCACATTCCAGAGTGATGAGAGGTGGGTGTATAGGGTTTGGGAACGACCAGGCCAAGGTGTGTTTGACACGCGCCTTCCGGATGATGATGCCATGAGTTCATTCTGGCGCAGCATCTGGTCGGTGCCTGTCGGTCACACTGAGGGCGATTGGATTCGGGAGGTTGAGCGAGCATGTGATATAATACCAGAAATGGAGGCTATTACCATCAGCCCCCAAGATGTAGCTTGTGCAGTTCGTCCGTTACCAAACTGGAAATCTCCGGGGCCGGACGGGCTGCACAATTTTTGGATAAAATGGTTCCTTAAATCACATGTTTGCTTGGCATCCCAGTTCCAATCAGCCTTAGAGTCTGGATCGTTACCCCAATTCTTAACAACTGGAGTCACCCACCTGCTCCATAAAGCAGGTAGTACCACGGAACCCAAGAATTATAGACCAATAACTTGTCTTCCCACGGTCTATAAAGTTCTTACATCCATTTTGAGAGCTAAAATTAATAATCATATTAATAATAATTCTATTATGTCTGCCTCTCAAAATGGATGTAGGAAAGGGTCTCGTGGTACCAAGGAGCTTCTCCTCATTGATATGGCTATCAGTCAGCAGGTTCGTCGTTCTCGAAAGAACCTGTCGACATGCTGGATAGATTATAAGAAGGCCTACGACTCGGTGCCACATACATGGCTCATGAGGGTGCTGGAGTTGTACAAAGTAGATGCAACTCTGCGCACCTTCTTGATGTCGTGTATGGGGCAATGGAGGACGGTCCTTCACTATCCAGGATGTCGACAGATTCGAGAGAACGGCGAACCTATAAAGATCGAGCGAGGTATATTTCAGGGCGATAGTCTGAGTCCACTGTGGTTCTGTTTGGCCCTAAACCCTTTAAGCACATTATTGGAGGGTTCAGGGCTAGGCTATCGATTGCGAAGAGGTGGCCAGGTCATATCTCATCTCCTTTACATGGATGATCTGAAACTCTTTGCCCCCACCGATTTGCAACTGATGAAGCTACTGAAAGTAACAGAAACTTTCAGTAGCGCCATCAGGATGGAATTTGGTGTGGACAAATGTGCAGTCATGCATGTAAAGCGAGGGGAGATTGTGGAATCCGATGGGACTCAACTCTCGGATTCCATACACCTTAGGTCCCTCTCCACAACCGAAACTTACAAATATTTGGGTATGTCGGAAGCGTTAGGCATCAATGCTGCCGACATGAAACAGGCGTTGAGGGAGCGCTTCTTTGGCCGCCTGAATAAAGTACTAAATAGTGTTTTATCAGGCGGAAATAAGGTGCGCGCCTTCAACGGTTGGGTCATGCCGGTTTTGATGTACTCTTTCGGCATACTCAAATGGACTCAGACTGAACTAGACGCCTTGGATAGGAGGGTCCGCGGTCTACTGACTGCAAACCGGATGCATCACCCACGGTCGTCGGTGATGAGGCTGTATATCCCACGGAAGTGTGGTGGTCGAGGTTTCTTAAATGCTAAGACCCTGCACAACCGTGAGATATGCAATCTCAGGGAGTATTTCCTATCGGCCACCGTGGGGATGCATCGGGATGTAGTTTCGGTGGACAAGGGCCTCACCCCGCTCTCCTTAGCGAGCGAGAACTGGCGCAAACCTGTGGTACTGGACACTAACGACCGCAGGACTGTATGGCAGAGCAAAGAGCTTCACGGACGCTTTTATCGGGTCCTACATGGGCCCGATGTAGATTTCCTGGCGTCCGTATCCTGGCTGCGTTTCGGTGACCTCTTTGGGGAAACCGAAGGTTTTGTCTGTGCGATAATGGACGAAGTTATGATGACGAACAACTACCGGAAATACATTGTGAAGGACGGCACGGTTGACATATGTCGGGCATGCCACCGTCCCGGGGAATCAATCCGTCACATTATTTCTGGGTGTTCTAGTCTGGCTAACGGAGACTATTTGCACAGACACAACCTTGTAGCCAGGATTATTCATCAACAGCTTGCTCTGAAATACAGTCTTGTGGAATCGGAAGTACCGTACTACAGGTATGTGCCCGACCCAGTTCTTGAGAATAGCCATATCACATTATACTGGGATCGATCTATTATCACAGACAGGACTATTGTTGCCAATAAGCCTGACATTGTGGTAATAGATCGATTAGAGCGTCGGGCAATGATTGTTGACATAGCCGTTCCGCATGACGAGAACCTCGTGAAAGCCGAGAAGGATAAGCCCAGATAGATAATGCCCAAGGCATTAAGTCCGCCGTTGTGCATTGTTTTTGTACATGTGCATAAAGTTTTTTAAATAAAATAAATAAGCAGTCCAAATACCTTGACTTGGCTCGCGAGGTTGTCGACATGTGGGACGTAGATTCAGCAGTCATTGTGCCGATAGTCGTGACGGCCAATGGCGTGATAGCAAAGAGCCTCGATCAACACCTAAGGAGGCTCTCGCTAGGCAGCTGGATCAAGGGCCTGATACAGAAGGCGGTACTCCTGGGCACGGCGCGCATTGTCCGGCGATTCCTCTCTCTGGAGCCCTGACCATCGGTAGCTTGGACCCTGTTCCCGATGCCGGTGGGCTACTATTTTTTATATTTTTAAATGTTTTTATTATTTTATAACAATATTTAAAAATGTAATTTATAAGTGTTTAAATATAATAAATGGAATAATAAATAATAATAATAATTGACGGTTTTTCCGGGCCCTGCACGGGCCCGATGTAGACTTTTTAGCGTCCGTTTCCTGGCTACGATTCGGTGACCTATTTGGGGAAACCGAAGGTTTTGTCTGTGCAATTATGGATGAGGTTATCATGACGAGGAATTATCGGAGATTTATTGTGAAAGATGGTACGGTTGACATATGTCGGGCGTGTCACCTGCCAGGAGAATCGATCCGACACATTATCTCTGGTTGTTCTCGTCTTGCTAATGAAGAGTACTTACATAGGCACAACCTCGTGGCCAGGATTATCCATCAGCAACTTGCTCTGAGATACGGCCTCGTAGAATCTGAAGTACCGTACTACAGGTATGTGCCCGACCCAGTTCTTGAAGATGGCAATGTCACATTGTACTGGGATCGATCCATCATCACTGACAGGACTGTTGTAGCAAACAAGCCTGATATAGTGGTGGTGGATCGATTAGAGCGGCGCGCAATGCTCGTTGACATAACGGTCCCGCATGACGGGAACCTCGTGAAGGCCGAGAAAGATAAACAAATTAAGTATATCGACTTGGCTCGCGAGGTTGTCGACATGTGGGATGTGGACTCAGCGGTCATTGTGCCGATAGTTGTTTCTGCCAATGGTTTAATAGCCAAGAGCCTCGACCAACACCTAAGGAGGCTCTCGTTGAATGGCTGGATCAAGGGCTTGATTCAGAAGGCAGTACTTCTGGACACGGCTCGCATCGTTAGGAGGTTCCTCTCTCTGGAGTCCTGACCACCGGTAGCTTGGACCCTGTTCCCGATGCCGGTGGGTTGCTGTTTTTTATATGTTTAAATGTTTTTGTTTTTTATAATAATATTTAAAAATGTAAATTATGTGTATTAAAATAAATAATAATTAATAATAATAATAAATATCCTTGGATAACTCACACACGGTCACCTGATCCCAAACTAAACCAAGCTTATTTTATGGTAACCAGACCAGGTATATGATTTATAAACACATACATATTATAGATAAATTACACTTAGACACAGAACAAATAATAATGCTCATCACACAAAGTTGGTTCTGGGTGGGAAGCGAACCCACGACCTCCGACTTAGCAGTCAGGGTCACTGACCATTAGACCAACAGGCCGGTCAAAATATATATTTACATTGAAAATAGCAAAAATCCTGTTTTCATTGTGTATAAAAATGCAAAATGCTGTTCTTTTAAAGTATATTTCAGACTCTCTTAATAAAAAATATTCTTATGAATATGAATAAGTTGATGCTTTCAGTTTATGAAAATGTTCGTTGTGAATTAAAAATCAGCTTAACCCTTATTTCGACAGAGAAGGTGATAGTAAATTTATTATTATTTTTTTTTTTTTTTTTCCTGTGGCAACACTACAGCTAACAGCTGATTTAAATCGTCCGGTAAAATTTTATTTTAAAATATTAGTTTTTATTACTTTTAAAGGCCTATTTGCAATTTCTTATCTAGTAAATTTAATATTACTGTGTTATTTGTTTCAAATTCGTAAATAATCGAATCAGTGAGTTTAAAATTCCAAAGTGTTTCGTTGACAGGTTACCGGCTCGAGTGAATTTTGCATTGTCATCTTGATTTCAGGTATAATACTTCATTATTTAATTAGTAGTATATTGGCTACTTAGTATTATTACAGCATTAATAACATTATAAAGTTTTTTAAACTAATTCGTACCGATAAATTAAAGTTTGGAAAGTAAACATAACCTTAGTTAGTTTGGTGACAGAGCTTCTTAACTTTTTATCTAAATTTCATATTTTCCACTTAACTATTTATCGCTAAACTTCTGTCACCTCTTTCGAGCTCGATTTCTCTCTATTTCCTTCATCATGCCTATGACTCGCAGTGCCTATGCTCGCCAAGAAGAGTCTAAACTCAGCCTGGCTTTGAGCGAATTGAAGGCGTCAAAGGAGCTCTGTGCCCAACTAAATAAGGAAATAGATGGCAATGAAACGATTCTCGCCGAAGTCCACGAGACGAATAGGAGATTAAAAAATGAAATGGCTCAGTTGTATATTCAATTCACTGAGGCCATAGAAGCCCGGGATAGACTCCAACTTGTTGTAAATGGGTTCAGCCAGTGTAGCACAGAGTACGAACAAGCTCTTAATCAGAAATACATTTTGCAGCAGCAGCTACAGGAGGCTCAGAGTCAAATATCAGAACTTGAGACCACTAACCTTAACATCACAGCCTCGTTGAATCAAAGTTTATTTAACGAGTTGGTGCCTATTGCCCCCTCAATGGTTATAGAAAGAAACCCCCAGTACATAATAGATTTAACAAGTGAAGATGATTCCAAATCATGTAAAACAGTACAAATAAACAGTAGAAATAAATTAAAAAAGTATATTAAAATCAACAAATATATAATTAAAACTAAAAGACTAGTCAAAAAACAAAAATTCTTTATTAAAAATGTCAAACTTAATAGAGAAAGGCTAAATCTACTTAATCAATTAGACTATTATTCAGCAAACTTAGAAAAATGTACAAAGAGATACCAAGCTGACACGGAAGACTTGCAATGTGAACTTGAACATCTTCAACAAAAACTGTGTTCAATGACTATTAAATATAACGCATCAGAGAACCAAATGAAGGAATATGTGTTGGCCATGAATGATCTGGTCAACTCACAAAATAACAACTGTGAGCATTGTCATTCACCACCCATTAGCAATACACCAGATCATTCATTGTCAGTTTTTGATACCACTACACAGCAATCCTGTGTCAGTTTGCCGGTCAAGTTAACACAGCAAAATCAAAATAAAAATAAAGAAATTGCAATTTTTTGTGATGAAATTGGTAAGGATTTAGGCCACTATCTTACAAATGAGTACCCGGGATACTCTGTAATAAACTATTGTATGCCTGGTTGTTCTTTATTTCACATAATGAAAAAAATTATTAACTGTAATCTTAACCAGGATACTATACTGATAATTCTTGTTGGTAATAGAGGTAATGTTAACAAAAAAGAAGTACTCCAGTATTATAGAACCTTGTCATATATGAATTTAGAGAAAATTATTATGTTTACATTCCCCTACAGTCAAAGTTTGCCACAGGAAGAAAATAACTTTAGATATAATTTAAATATAAGTTTACACAATATTATGTATAGCAATGATTTATTTCAATTAATTGACACCAACAAATATGTTGGCAGTAACTTTTATGTGACAAAAGATAGATATCTTGAGAATAGGTACTATCTTAATAATTTTTGTAAACAACAGATAGCTGTGTCGCTATCTTATTATTTTTCTGTAACAGCCAAGAATTTGGCTAAACAACTTGCTCCTATTGAGCAATGCAATCAACCTAATCATTTGTCAAATAACATAGTATCAATTAATGATACCAATAATGATTTAAATTAGAACTCGAGACAATAGAGGTATCCTCTTGCCATAATGTAAATGTAGGCAATAATAGTATCAACCTGGTGCATCAAAATATTCAAGGATTTATGAACAAAGATTTAGAATTAGAATTATTCCTCAATTGTAATAACATTGATATTATTTGTATAACTGAGCATTGGCTTAAAAGCCATCAGTTAATGTTCAATTTTAGCAATCACCAGGTTGGTAGTTCATTCAGCAGAGTAAACGCCATTCATGGTGGCTCATTAATTTTATTACATAAACAAATTAAGTTTAAAGACCGTAAGGATATTGTGAGCCTCTCTGTTGAGCGAACAATTGAAATGGCCTGTGTGGAATTGGAGCAGTATGTTATAGTAAGTGTGTACAGACCTCCTTCAGGACTGTATGATTGCTTTGAGAAGGTGATGGATGAAGTGTTGCATAAAATCTGTAACTCAACTAAGTCCATCATCATTTGTGGTGACTTCAATATTAATTTGTTAGATAATTCTAGTTTAAATACTAAACTTATTACCCTGTTTCAATCATACAATCTTGTGAACCTATTTATTGAGCCAACTAGAATAACTCCAACTTGTGCTACCTGCCTAGATAATATATTCACAGATATTGTACCTACCCACAAAAAAATTATAAATTTAATAGACTCTGACCATTGTGGGCAATTTGTTACTGTACCTTTTATTAACAAAAAAATTACTAAAAAAGATATCACTGTTAATTCCAAATCTAAATGTCGGTTAGAAATATTTAAAACTAAAATCTTAAATAAATTACCATTATTGTCAACTAATGTTAGCCCAAATAAACGATATAATGATTTTTTTAATATGTATTGCGCTCAATTTAATACCACGTTTGTTCCGAAGAAGATTTCAGTAAATAGTAATGCTTCTTTTGGTGACTGGGCCACCATTGGTATTTATAAAAGTAGAAAACGACTATTTGAGTTGTATGAAGAACGGACTTACATTAATACTGCTGAATTTAATTTATATGTAAAGAATTATTCTAAATTATTTAAAAAGGTCTGTTACTTGGCCAAGTCACGATATTTGAGTTCAAAAATAAAAAATAGTAATAATATTATAAAAATGACATGGAATATTATTAATAGCGAAACGGGAAAGTCCAGCCACCGAACTAATGATTATTGCCTTATTATTGATGATAATATTATTAAATCAGATTCTAAAGTAGCCGCGTCTTTTGAAAATTTCTTTGCAATGATTCCCGTTTCGACTACTAAATCTTTAAATTCATCACCTGCAGCTGCAGAATCTTTACTCAAAGAAAACGTTCCAGCCTGTGATTCTGAATTTTATTTCGAACATGTTACTTGTAAGAATGTCATTAAAGTATTTCACACGTTAAATGTTAAAAAGACTGCAGATCTATGGGGTAATTCTGTAGATGTTGTAAAGTCTATTATAAATATTGTAGCACCTACTTTAGCTAATATTTTTAATAACTGTATTGATAGTGGTAAGTTTCCTGATTTAATGAAATACAGCAAAATAATACCATTATTTAAATCAGGTAGCACATCCGACCCCAGTAATTATAGACCAATTTCAGTGCTACCTACTTTTAGTAAAGTCTTTGAAAAACTCATTTTAAATCAAATGCAGATATATTTTAATAAACTCAAGTTATTGCATACAAAACAGTTTGGATTCACAAGGGGTCGTTCAACAACCGATGCAGGTGTTGAACTTTTAGGGCACATTTATGATGCCTGGGAAGAAAAATGCGATGCTTTAGGAATTTTTTGCGATTTATCCAAGGCATTTGATTGCGTTCTTCATGAAACTTTAATCAGGAAACTACACTACTACGGAGTCCGGGCCTCCTCTCTGGATCTTCTCATTTCATACCTGAGTGATAGGATTCAAAGAGTTGATGTGAACGGTGAAAGATCACCCGGTTCTGTAGTAAGAATGGGCGTGCCCCAGGGCTCAATTCTTGGTCCTTTCTTGTTTCTTATTTACATTAATGATTTGCCTTATCTCATTAAAGATAAGCATGATGTAGTATTGTTTGCAGACGATACTTCACTTTTATTTAAACTTAAACGTCAGCAACTTATAACTGACGATATAAATAGTGCTCTCGCTTCAATAGTAAACTGGTTTAATGTAAATAATTTACTCCTTAATGAAAAGAAGACTAAACTTATAAAATTTACGCTACCAAATGTCACTCAGGTAGACAATTGCGTCCTAATAAAGGGTGAAGAATTGAGACCAGACGATTCCACCGTATTTTTAGGTATAACTTTAGATGCCAAACTTCAGTGGGGCCCCCATATAGATAAACTATCTAAAAAACTCAGCTCTGCAGCATATGCCGTTAGGAAAATTCGTGGTTTAACGGATTTGGAAACAGCCCGCTTAGTTTATTTCAGCTATTTTCATAGTTTGATGTCGTACGGCATTCTATTGTGGGGAAATGCCGCCGACATACAAACAATATTTGTTTTACAAAAAAGGGTTATTCGTTCTATTTATAAATTGAGTCCCCGACACTCCCTCAGAGACAAATTTAAAGAGATTAATATTTTGACTGTGCCCTGTCAGTATATATATGAAAATCTGTTGTATGCACATAAAAATATTAATCAGTTTAAAAAATACAGTGATATTCACAACATAAACACAAGAAACAAGGACAAATATATTGTTCCTTCAACTAGGCTAAAGAAAATAGGTAGTTCATTTAAATGTCAATGTATACGCTTTTATAATAAACTTCCTAGCCAGATTCAAGAACTAAGTATTACCAAATTTAAACTCTTTATTAAACGTAAATTATGCCGTAATGCTTTTTATTCTGTTAAAGAGTATATTGATGATTCAAATGCTTGGAATTAAGCTGCTTCAATTATTTACATAGGTCAATGACATTAATTATTTGTCTACATTATTATTATATTTTATTGACATTGAAATTTTTATTATTTGACATTGATGTGTACTTTATGAAGTATATTATCTTGTATACCATATTTAATTAAATTTTTTTTGACGTGACAACGTCTTAAATTAGGTTGCGGCTGGGAGTCACTTATGAAAAAGTGTAACGCTCGGTAACGTTACGATGAGTCACCGAACGAGAGAGAGGCCCGCCGAATGCCTTGCGTCTCTCTCCCACTCAACTATGATCGGTAAAAGACGTTGTCACGTAAAATCTTCGCCCGTAAAACCGACTTTACAGGCAACCATTTTTTTCTTCTACTTGACATTGTAATTATTATACTTGACATTGTAATTATTATACTTGACATTTATGTACTTTTATAAGTATATCTTTTTTTTTTACTTTATTTATTGTGAGTGTGAGGACTATGTGGGCTGTTAGGTTACTAGTATATTTGACTATTACTGACGGTTTGAGTATTTAATGCGGCCTACCCGAATGTCCTTACTTTGGTATTGTTCGTCAAGACGTTAGGCTCCTTACGTTTTAGTTGAGCTAAACGACTTTTGACAAATGCTTGCACTGTTTGGACAGGTCCACTCAAATCTGTGTGATTCTCTCATCAAGAGATCACTTCAGTTATTACCTTTCATGGTCCTCGCATAATTTGACCAATACAATATTGTATGGACTTTAAAAGAGACTTTGACCTCTGAGTTTGTTTCGGTTGTTTCTTCTCAGAGTAGTCCAGCTAGGAAACACCGGCCCCATCGTTCGATTAAAAAAAGGAAAAAAAAATGACGTGTAAAAGTGTAATTTATTACCTATTTACAGAAATAAAAATCATTTTAATCATCATTTTAATCATTTCATTAAAATTTTATTGTATAACCAAGTTTCCATGGTTTTTCTGAACTTCAAAAAAAGAAAATAAAAAATCTACCCCCCACCCTTATGGAGAAAAGCGATGTCCGCCACACCGGACATTATCGAAACTTAGTAAAAAAAGTGTTAAAATTACTTGTCCGTCCTAGCGGTCTTAATCGAATACGTGAAAGATGTTACATAGTATAAAGTAAAAGAATATAATAGTAAAAAAAGCTTTTATTTTTTATAAAAGTACAAAGAAACTGTAAGGGCCTGTATCATTTAACATGAAAGCTCAAAAAACAGTTGCGAGGATTTTTGCCCGTCACAAAACAAAGGCGTGTATCACATTTCAGGCAGTAAACCGTAGTTTTTTTATTGCAGTACATACAACGACCTTCTTCCTTCACTGACGGAAAGTGTGAAACTCCATCGTAGCGTGAACTGTCTGCCGGTCTTGTTTTACAAAGGTGCCTGATCGTGCTTTCATTCGTTTTCTTATATGTTAATGTAACACTTTTGTTTGTGCTGATCAAACTGTGGTACACTTCGTAGCGGAAATCTTTCAGCCGCATGCATTTAGTGGCAGGGTTTGCATGTTTGCGATACAGGATCCACGCATTGTCGACGCAAATATCAATAATTTGTGCGAACATCGCCATGTACCAGCGCTTACTCCTAAACGGAGTTCTAAAGAGCGAACTTTGTAATACCGGTCAGAGCTTTCAAAGTTATTGTCCGCAAAGTGTAAGTTTTGGCGGATGGCTTCATACCTCTTCAACGACATAACACTAGCAATTTTGTCGTACCGATATTTTTTGGACCAGTAATCTAAATACGATGGTAGCGACACAATGCCCATCAAAATTAGGATAGCAAGAAAGTCGCGAAACTCATCTTCAGTCAAATTTATAGAGCGGCCTGTTTTTAGCACGGAATATGCGTTTGTTTCTTGTACAACATTAGCAATCACATCTTCTGAGAAAAACGTCAAAAAGTAATCTAAAGGTGAACGTACTACGGGAGGATCTTCAACTACTGCAGTATCTTCCATCTGGGCTCTATGCAAAAAGGTACTCTGTTTCCATTTGTACGAGAGGGAAAACTTTTGAATTTGCTTGGGTCTCTTTTTTGACACAACTGATGGTTCTCTGAGTCTTCTTTTTCTATGCACAGGTGTTGGCAACGAGGGTAAAGACGATATAGAAGGTAAGTTTGCAAAATTGGGTTCCTGCGACTGGTTCGGGAAAACTTGCTCTATAATTGGAGTCAAAGGAGTCGGGAAGTCGTTGTTGAGTTGAAAACTTGTTTCAGAAGGGTTTTCATCAGGGCTGTCTACGATATTCAAGCGCTCTAGCGAAGATGCAATAGACGGTGCAGGTGAACTGAATACAGAAGGCGGATTAGAGAATGAATGAGGCTCATTTTCAGCGCAGGAGCTATCACCTGTTTCAGACGGTGCACGTTCTGCAGGCACGAGTGCCAATATTTTTTTCGAGCGTGCATGCAGGGAAGACTGAAGCAAAAGAAAAGAAATACGTGCTAAGCAAAACACCACCACCAATAAAAAAAATAGAATACGAAAAAGTAATGGGGTAAGTATGAGGGCACACAGATACAGAGACTCATGGTGTACATTATACATAGACAGTGAGTAACCAGTTCTTACATAAGTAAGTCGTTTTTTAGGAATAAAAGTAAAGTAGGTACTTAGTTTTTAGCATGTAAGTGTAACGTAAAGGCTAAGCAGATAAGTAGTAGGTATATATAATATACACCAGTGAGTACCTATTGAGAATAGATGTAGGGTTCTTTTCATGTAAGTAGGTAGGTCAGGTAAGTAGGTAGACTACCTTTTAGTAAGTAGTTTTTAGCATTTTAGTTTTATGTAAAGGTTAGGTTGATAAGTAGTATCTAACAAGTTGGCAGGTACTGAGAATAGATGTAATGTTTTGACAGTACCGACAACTCAAATCTTTCACCTTTCATACCATGTTTCGACAAGGTCCGCCGTGACGGACAAGCTGGAAGACACAATAAATACAGGTGTTTCGACGAGGTCCGGTGTAGCGGACAAGTAAAAAACTCGATAATTATTATGAATAACGTAAGCAAAAGCTATGAAATCACATTATTTGAACGTTAGTAGACTAAATTCACAAAACACAAATAAAAAATCTGCGCATCATAAGCAAAAAATAATATTTTTTAATAAATTACCTGAAAGACTTCCGTAGTGCGCGGTTTCGCCGACATTTTTTGGCCAACTGTCAAACTCTGGGTTGTCACACGCAAAATTTATTTTTCTACTAAAATTTAACCGACCTCCCAATAGCTTAGTAGTTTTTTTGTTGCAAAAATAGAAATAGACGGGGCGTTGGATTTTTTTTAAGTACTTGGCCGGTGGTACGGACAAATTCGAAACAAGGGTACTGTCAGCTGTCAACATGGTTTTATTATCTGACTATATAATCTGACTAATATATCTGAAATATATATTATGATTGCAACTATAAATTGTAAGTCTATGTAAGAACAACCTTTGTGCAAAGTTTTAACCTTTTTAGTTTAGGCCCTTGAATTGTTAGTTAAACTGTCAGATGGTCAGACATTTTTTATGTAAGTAAATATTGTAAAAGTCTTTTCAAGAAATAAGTTTTAATCCTAAAAAAACGACAATACAATTGCATAGACTTCAAAAGAGACTGACCTCTGATTTTGTTTCGGATGGGAAGAATCCCAGAGTAGTCGATAAGAAAACACCATCCTTTGTTTAAAATAAGAAAATCAACCTCTGTGGTGTTGATTCTTTTGCTGACAATCTTAACTAAATACTTATAAGTGCATCTTTCTCTTACCATTTCATTAAGTAAAGGACAGAAGAAATACATTTAAACCTCACCGCTTATCGGAATTTAACGCGCACGTACCTTTTATTTATTTTTGGCTTGACGTTTTGGCAGGGTTACACCTGCCATGGTCACAAGCAGACTGGAGAAATACATTTGTATATACCTGACAAATTAGACAACGCCTGAAGTAAATCGAGGTAGTTTTAGTCGCCATGTTTTAAATCGCGTCTAAATTATCTACGGAGTGTCTTAATTTGACAGTTCTAATCTAATATTTTATCTTCTGTCCTTTTCTTAATGAAATGGAAAGAAAAGAAAGCACTGATCTAAATTTAGGTAAGTTTGTAAACAAGAGAATCGGCACCATTGTCGTGTAATTTTATTTTTAACAATTTAAAAAAATAAATATCATTTCTTTTTTTTATCGACAAATGTCCTCCCCTTACCCAGGTACTTAAGCATACGGGCACATCTGTAACGCGTCAAGAACAAAAGTATGCTGATAAGATTTTTTCCCCATTTCACACTGTGGTACTTTTAAGACGTCCTGCCTTTTTGGTTGAAAGAAAATCTCCTTTATTTTATGTTATTTCATATGTTGGGCACGAATAGATCGATGTATTGATGTTTTTGCTATTTTTACCTAAAAAAGGGGTGGTATAAGATTAACTGCTAAGTTTGGATGTTATTCTGTTTGTTTTTGGCACTGTAGCTTTTAAACGAGCAATCCGTTTTGGATGCGATTCTTTTTTATTTGAAAGGATTTAGCAATAAATAATAATAAATAAATAAATATCTTAGGACAACTTACACACGGTCATCTGATCCCAAGCTAAGCAGAGCTTGTGTTATGGTTACCAGACAACTGATATACATACTTATATAGTTTATAAATACATACATATTATAGATAAATTACACCCAGATACAGAACAAACTATCATGCTCATCACACAAAGTTTGTCCTGGGTGGGAATCGAACCCACGACCTCCAGCTTAGCTGTCAGGGTCTCTAACCACTAGATCAACAGGCCCGTCATCAGGGGTTCCCTACTTGAAATCGAATGACGTGAGATCGAATAACACTTGCTCGAAAACGTTTGCTCGATAGTTCTTGAAATCGATAAATCATGAGCTCGAAAGTTCACTTCCTCGATGCATCAAAATCTCGAATGACGGCAGCGCGAAGGCTCATTGTTTGATGTATCAAAATCTCGAAACGTCATTTCTCGATTGACTCTCTAATCGATTTATAAAACATGACATGAACATGAAATGACGTTTCGAGATTTTGATACATCAAACAATGAGCCTTCGCGCTGCCGTCATTCGAGATTTTGATGCATCGAGGAAGTGAACTTTCGAGCTCATGATTTATCGATTTCAAGAACTATCGAGCAAACGTTTTCGAGCATGTGTTATTCGATCTCACGTCATTCGATTTCAAGTAGGGAACCCCGTCATCAGCAATGGTTCTTAAACTTGTCACAGCCAAATAGGTTTGACCATTTCAGAAAATATCAATCTTTTTGTTATTCTTAAGCCGCAAAAATAATACTTTCGGGGATGGGCATTTTGGGAAAAGATCTCTTTGGTCTGAGAGCATTTGGCAGCAAGGTCGTGGGTTCGATTCTTGCACATGATCTATATGTTATGGTTTTTTCTGTATGTAAGTTTATGGGTTGTAAAGGCGCCCACTGTACATAATACATCTATATATTTTAATGGTAAAATGACTATCTGAGTGATTGTTAAAATATCAATGCATAGTTCAAATTACTTGTCGTAGAGACATGAAACTTGAATGGTAAATTCTTATTAAAGAGTAACAACTTAGAAATATTTTTTAAGAACTTTTACTCTAAAAAGGTAAAAGCTAATATTTTTTAAAAGCTTTGGTATCTAAAAACATAGCCCTGTCTGTAAATACGTAAGTCGAAATCAAATCCAATACTGCGTCAGCATTGGCTCCAATCGCTGGCATTCTGCCAAGTCATGTCAACGATTACACGTCAAAATCGAGGGGCTATGCATTCGGCATACCTAGAATATGTTTACAGACTTAGTTTTGCTTATGCCTGTGGTCTCCTAAAAAATTAATACCAGTTAGACAAGGTATATGTTTAACAAGAAGAAGTGGAAATATTTATTTTTCTTACTCCTCCGCAGTTCTTTCTGATTAATTTCGTTGCGGGATCTAAGACAGTTGAATCGTTTCTCCGGGACTCGTCGAGCTTCATTGCTTCGGCGCTTTTCTGGCGGACTCCACTGTTGATTCTGGCTTTCAGGAGTTGCAGTGGTTGGGAATAGTGTGGTGGGATTGTCCCAAAAAAAAAAGTTATATGTTTGAATCTGCAAATTATTTTACGGTCAATTTTTACGGGCCTGTTGGTCTAGTGGTTAGTGACCCTGACTGGTAAGCCGGAGGTCGTGGGTTGAAATTAAACTCTGGAAAAAATTTGTGTGATGTGCGAATGTGGTATATATACAAACTCTGCTTTGTTTTGGATTACATAGTAGTATGAGAGTTGTTCCGAGATATTTATTTATAATTATATTTATTATATAAAAGCCATTTACCCTAGAGGCTTTTACCCTAGAGGGACTACATAACAGCAACAAATAAAATGATAAAATATGTAATTTATATTTTTAAACTGATGTACTGTTATGAAGATAAATAAAGCTTTATTATTATTTATTATGTAATATCTGCGAAGCGTAGAGTACTACTTCTCAAAAACGCATTCACTCAACTTCCAACCACCAACTTCCATTCACCAACTGCCACTCTTTGAGGCAGGTTTACCAAAACTGTTACTGGCACTTTCCTCAAAAGGCTAGCCTGAATGTTATTCTGCATGGTTTGTTGCACAAAAATATTGAAATTGTCTGGACTTTAAAAGAGACGATAATCCTTGAGTTTTTTTCGGCGTTTCTTCTCAGAGGTAGTCCAGTTAGGAAATGCCGGCTCCAACTAGCATAAAAAATATGTCATGTAAAAGTGATTTTAAGATCCTACTTGCAGAATAAACGATTTCATTTCATTTCATTGCCAATGTCCAGTTTGGAAATAATATTTTTCAGTTTAACTGTCAATGTACGGTTATTAATTATAGTATCGAGATTATACGGGTGTTATTATATCCAAAAACACGAGATAACTTTCAAACACATACACAAGAAAACACATCAACTTTTGACAGCCGCCGCCATCTTGAAATTCGTTTACGAGTTTTATTAACACAACAAATGAACGGCGTCTCCCGTCCGTTTTAAAAGGCAGTAAAAAATTACACTAAAAGCAAAGAAAACAGCGCTCCGTTCGTTTTATTATTCGTCCGGGCGGCCTCTAAATTTGGCAGCAATGTAATTAAGCTCATCGGCCGTCGAAATAAATCTGTCAAGCGCTTCGTCGCGACACTTTTCAATGGGAATAAAATTGCTAATGATCGGGTAGACTCACAGCCATTGGGAGGAAATAATTGCGTCGATAGGATTGGTTGATTGTGTGTCTTAATTATGCATATCGGTTGACGCCTGTGTGTGAGCTTTTGAGTAATTGGAATTCAAGTGTTAAACATATTATTTACTAGCTGAGTCCCGCAGTTACATCCGCGTTATGATAGATTTTTGGTTACTGATCCGCTTCTGTTAGACGTAGCGTGATGTTATATAGACTTTATAACCATTCTCGATCAGTTGAATCGTTTCTCCGGGACTCGTCGAGCTTCTTTGCTCGGCGCTTTTGTGGCGGACTCCACTGTTGGTTCTGGCTTTCAAGAGTTGCAGTGGTTGGGAATAGTGTAGATTGCCCCATATAAAAAACCCTTTCTCGATAAATGGGCTATTTAACACATAAATCTTTTTTTTTTTATTAAACTACAACATCATGAGATTAGCTCGTACAAACAAACAAACAAACTCTTTGGCTTTATAATATTAGTATAGAAGTAAAGATTAATATTGAGACAACTCACACTCGGCCCATCCCAAACGAAGCAGAGCTTGTACTATGAAAACCAGACAACTGATATACTTCAATAATTCAATACTGTACTGTCTGTATGTTTGTCTTTCTTTCACGGCAAAACGGAGCGACAAATTGACGTGTTTTTTAAAGTGGAGATAGTTGAAGGGATGGAGAGTAACATAGACTACTATTTGTCTCTTTCTAACGCGAGCGAAGCCGCGGGCAGAAGCTAGTAAAATTATAAAAACAGAACCAACAATTCGTGCTAAGGACTCACAGCTTGTCCTGGGTGGCAATAGAACCCATGACCTTCGGCTTAGCAGTCAGGGTCACTAAGCACTAGGCCTTCAAATAGAAGTTCACAAGAACAGAAACAAACATAAAATCTAAAACTCCCAGTTTTTTTAAACGGAACCATAATATACACAATAACTAAACTAAAACAAGACACATAACAGAGCAACGCGCAACCTCAAAACAGTGCAACAACTTTGACAGCTCGTGTAACGTGTAACTACGAACATTGCGATCCTGCAACTGTTATACTGTTGCTGCAACCTCGAAACCGTACCAATATTAATGGAGGTTATGAATTTACGTAATTGATGTACGCCTGTACCAATTTAGAATTAATATTTACTTTGATTAACCCGATTTGTTAATATCAGACGGTTGTGTTTGGAAAAAGAAATTACGGTACCTGATTGGATGGGCCATATCATTATCTCCCTAGCCTTTTCCCAATTGTGTTGGGGTCGGTTTCCAGCTTAACCGGATCCAGTTGGATACCGGTGTTTTACGTGGAGCGACTGCCTATCAGACCTCCACAGCCAAGTAACTGGGCGATACGATACCTCGTGGTTAGGTTGCGGAATGTTTATAATAGTTACTGTGACCCTGGAACATAAAGGGCAACCGAAGGAACATGAGTGGGTTTTAGTCAGTAAAAATCTGACACGCCCTCCCGCCGCACGGAGGACGGGAGCAGTCATTGGATGATTTCCCACTCCCCAAAAAAAAAAGTACCTCGTGGTTAGACTGGTCTGAGTTTCTGGCTAACCAGTAACGACTGTCAAAGTTCTACGAAGGACAATCGGAACCAACGACTTTACGAGCTTCCCGAGGCACGGGATGTCGGTGATGTCCAAGATAAACTTTAGAAAGTACATATGAATTAAAAAAGTCACATTGATACTTGCCCGAATTCGAACCCACATACACGAGAGGCGGGCGCCTTATCCACTGAGCCATCACGATTGGATGGGCCATATTCGTTTAAAAAAGTTTCACCATCATCACATATAAAGATGGAAGAAGAAACCTTAAATTTACGTTTTTTTTAATAAATTTTTTTGCAAATTTTATCTCTATTACAGTTAATGCGATATAACCTACTGACAGACGGACGGACAGTAGAACTTTAATCATATAGCCCTGACAGCACCCACAGGTTCACGTATAATTAATACTTATCCACTAAAATCCCAATTACTGCGAAACTTGTTAATTTCCGATCCCAATTATCTAGATTAATGACGATGATTACGTCACAATATATAATTTCTGTCGACAAGCGATATTCTGACCTCAGTATTGTTATAATTAATTGTGATCAAATAGCCCACTCAGATAATAATTAATTTGCAAAGGTCGTGAACGTGTTGCTATTAGTATGTGTATTTTAGTTTAGATAGTAATAATATGGATGATGAAAAAAAAAGGCAGTTGTCATGGGTACGACACGCATTGTGAGGAGGTTCCTCACTCTGGATCCCTAACCATCGTTAGCTTGGGTTTCAATACCTAGCGACGGTGGAGCACTATTTTTATACATATTTTTATAAAAATGATGAAAATACTTTTTTTTTAAATATGTAAAAAGATATGTATAATAAAGAATGCTGGATGATGAAAACATAAAAAATGGCTGTATGTTTAATAAATAAATAAAATTAAATAAATCCTGGGACAACTCACACACGGTCATCTGATCCCAAGCTAAGCAGAGCTTGTGTTATGGTAACCAGACAACTGATATACATACTTAAATACTTTATAAATACATACATATTATAGATAAATTACACCCAGACAAACAATCATGCTTAGCACACAACGTTTGTCCTGAGTGGGAATCGAACCCACGACCTTCGGCTTAGCAGTTAGGGCAACTCACTACTAGACCAACAGGCCCGTTTACTTTTTGGGGAGTCGGAAATCATCAAATGACGTCTCCCGTCCCGACTTTTTCTGACTAAAACCCACTCATGTTCCTTCGGTTGCCCTTTATGTTTCGAGGTCACGGGTACTATTATAAACATTCCGCTACCCCGGTAAACAACACCATCAAGTTTTATATCTCTAGAAATAGCGGTTTGGGCTATCCGTTTATATTTTATCAATTAACAGTCAGTGAATCAATTAGTCAGTTTACCATTTAAATAAAGTTGCGGAATGTTTATAATAGTTACCGTGATTCCGGAACATAAAGGGGAACCGAAGGAACATGAGTGGTTTAAGGCCCGAGTCAAACCGAAATGGCAGCGATACTTACTTGCCGCGAGGCCGTGGCCGCCAGCGGCCGCCAGCGTCGCTAGAAACGAAAGGCGCGCGGCCACTCGCGGCGCCGCGGGCGGCCGCTGGCAGCCGCTGGCTGAAAGTGCTAGCCGCGTCGCTGCCAGCCGCTGCCATTCCGGTGTGACTCGGGCCTTAGACAGCAAAAGTCTGACACGGGAGGGCGTGTCCCAGGATGGGAGACGTCATTTGATGATTTCCCACATCTATAAATAGATAGAGGTTTTTTACGCCAGCTAGATAGAGATGATTAATATTATTCCTAAATTTAATTCAATCAATTACGAAAATCAACATTGTACCTAGCAACACAAAAGCAATTTTATCCTGAAATACCTATTACAAGTTACAGTTAGAACTTACAAAGTTGTTTGTATCCAAAATTGTATATTGATAACATTGTAACGCCTCTATAAACATTTTAGGAGAAAATTGATAGAATGTTGCCGAAGAAACACACATATTTTTGTTACTTCAGTGTGCATTGTATGAACAAGTTTTATATTAAACTAGCTTTTGCCCGCGGCTTCGCTTGCGTTAGAAAGAGACAAAAAGTAGCCTTTGTTACTCTCCATCCCTTCAACTATCTCCACTTAAAAAATCACGTCAATTCGTCGCTCCGTTTTGCCGTGAAAGAAAGACAAACATACAGACAGACAGACACACTTTCTCATTTATAATATTAGTAGTAAGTTATAGATTAGCATATTAGATGTCCGTCCCCTAGTCCTAAGCAACCACAAATTTTTAGCAAAATCGGTTCTGCCGTTCTTGAGTTATAAAATGTGTAACGACGTGTTAATTACACATTTTATAACTTCCTTTTATACATATATATAGATTTTAGACCTCCGAACACACGGCATTTGAGACACAATAGAAAGACAATAGCAGCCCGATAGCCGGCTGTCGGTTGGTGAAAGGTTAACTGACTTTAAAGAAAGAAGTTTCTCTGCCCGAGATAAACTCAAAAAGTACTCCGAAGATTTCAGTAAAATATTACACAAGTATTGCAAACAGGTTGGGTCAACCCATAGGCTGTATTATCACGCTTACACCTTTGTGGGAAGAATAAAACAGTGATGCAGGAATAATACAAACAGTTTTTTTATGTTTTTAGTTTTTGAAGGCGGTTATTATTTTTTTGTAAAAAGTTTTTTACTTTTTAGTGTCGAGTCCCAATGTCTGACTAAAGTATTCGCTGGGCTGCCAATGTCCATACCAAGTTTCATCCCAATAGTTTCATCCAAGCGTAAGAAAACATCAAACGTTTAACAACGCAGACAATATACAATAAAACTTCTTCTATAATATGAATGGGCTTCATTTTTATAATACTCATTGTCCCTATAATAAATTATCGATTTATAACGACAAATAATAACCAATTTCAGTTTAAAGTTCACTTCAATAAAGCTGAAACACACGAGGTAACTGCTACGAACCATTTAGGATATCCTTAAACTGTACTGTACTGTGTAATTGTACTGTCTTCACTATCGAATCTGTAGTATAATCAATCTCGGTGTAAAGAGCTCATCAATACAAATAAAATAAGCCCAAACACTAAGTAGCTGCTATCAACCATTAAAGAGTTCCCTAAACTGTACTGCACCTGCATCACGGAGCTTGCAGTGGCAGTCATAACCCATCTCGGTGTAAAGATCTTGTCATCACGAATAAAATAAGCCCAAAGATGATGTAGCTAAGATGTACCGTTGAGGAGATCCCTTGATTCTCTGTCGTCTCCATCATCAGATCTGCCCTAAACTTCCATGGTATTGTAGTCTCATCAGATATACACATTAATATTAAGTTTTTACCCGATGCTCACCTACAATTTTCTAGAGATGCCCTCAATTTCTCAGGGTTTCCACCATCAGATCCTGGCCTGATGGGACCAAATGGCAAGCATACCCTTTCAAATAAAAAAAGAATTTTTAAAATCGGTCCAGGCGTCTTCGAGTTATCGAGTAACAAACATTAAAAAAAAATACAGTCGAATTGAGAACCTCCTCCTTTTTTTGAAGTCGGTTGAAAACTGTCATACAACATTACCATAATAAAATTATGTATATCCGGTGGGAAGGATATAACAATTTATTTAAAAATGGCGCTGCTATTTTGGTGATGATGTTAATCCTCAGAGCATTAAGGATGCTCACAAAAACGAGCAGTTTTTATTTTTTTATGATTATAATTTACTTTATAAGCAGACGAGTCTAAACAAAAAAAAAGTTTAAATTGCACCAGATTCTTTCAAGTTCTCCTTGCTCAATCGATATTATTGAGGTTTATATCTATACTCTAAAGAGGAAAGATTTGTATTTTTGTATGTAACGAATAAACTCAAAAACTACTAGACCGATTTCAAAAATTCTTTTTTCATTACAAAGCTACATCATCACTGAGTAACATAGGCTATATTTAGTACCCGTGCGAAGCCGGGACGGGCCGCTAGTGTCAAAAATATTTTTGTATGTAACGAATAAACTCAAAAACTACTAGACCGATTTCAAAAATTCTTTTTTCATTACAAAGCTACATCATCACTGAGTAACATAGGCTATTATATAGTACCCGTGCGAAGCCGGGACGGGCCGCTAGTGTCAAAAATATTTAGACATGACTACTTGGAAAATTTTACTAGATTGCTAAACACTCAGGTTAATTTAAATATTCTGGAAATAATATAATGTAATATGCACTGTACAGTTATATATTCTCATATTATTTTGAGTTAGTTGGATTTAATTAAATTATTTTTAAATATAATTAAACAGAGAAGGCTCTGTATGAGAAGAGGCCTTTGCCCTGCAGTGGGACAGTTACAGGCTGGTATTATAATTAAACAATTATATAGGGTTTTAAACTCTAATGATATAAAACCCATGATTTTTAGTTTTGCTTACTTTTCACAATATTACCAACAACACGATTTACCATAGTTACAAAGAGTATACTTACTTATGTAATACAATTTAACTAAACTATTTTAATTAAAACCTTACCGTTAAAATACAACAAAGTTGTGAAAAATAATCAAGCAAACAGTAAAAAAGGCTTAAAATATTTTTTCATTCCTAACTTTTTTTTAACGAATAATTAACGTAATTATTCGGTATTTTATTTGTGTGTCTCTGTAAGTACGATACTGGAACAAATTAAAATTATTACAACAAAAATGTCAGCCAGCTGGTAGAAACAATTTCCCAATTTTGCGTTCAAAACAAAAAATCCCAAATTAATAGGTCAAGTCATTTCTAGAGCGTTCTGTGTCATCCTTTTTCTAAAAAACTCTTGCCATAATTCCCTATTACTCTTACCGATGACAAAAAATAAGATTAACGCAATTCTATTCAAGACTGTAAAAATTATACAAAACAAAATGATAAATACCAAGGTGATTGTATCAAACAGTTCAGCTAATTTTTTAGCAAATACCATATATATGGAAGATGGTAACATTACAACATTACTGAGTACAAATATCAGGGTCGCTATGTAGAAACGACGATCTTTGTTAACAGACGTTGCTTCCCCAGCCCCACTGCCGCAACACAGTGAATAAACAACAAATATGTAAAGAAATAAACTTATTAACGCAGGTATAGCGAAAGCAAGATAAAGAATCTTTAATATTATTGGCACCCGATAATTGTATTCAAACAAGCACACAAACCACACAACTAAAATTGTTATCAAAGATGCGCTAAAGACAAATCCACTACTAACAAGATACCTGTTTTGTACGTTTGTTTTAAATACCTTCACAATATCACAGTAAAATATATAACACAGCACAAGAAACCAATACTGGACAAGAAGTGTACAGCACAACTTCAAACACAAAAAACAAACGAGTACCGTCAAGCACCAATCTTCACTCTTTTCACAAAACAAATGAATCGGTGTTTGTGTATATGTCCACAAATCATCAAACACATGTGCTGTGAATATATTCAGGATTGTGTAGTTTCTAAGATGACGGAATTTCTTCAATAGGCACCACGATATCACTCCATATATGATAGCGGCGATGTACGGCGCAGCGTCAATTGCACACACAATGTCATAAAATTTCTCCATGTAATTATCGGTGTCTTCATTGCTAGTATCTACACTGCTGTTATCGGCACTTAAATTATATGTGGTGCTGTTACTAATGTCAATTATATATGTGACGTTGTCGTCCATTGTTAATTCCGTGTGTACAGATGAACGGTGTTCGTTGAACAACGCTGCCTCGCCTCGGTCAGTTGTTTTTTCTTTATTAAAACTAAGAATCCGGTTTCATTATGTCAATGACTCCCACACCACGGTTAGGACGAGACCTTTTTATCTTCACTAGCTACTTGCCCCAGCTTGGCATGGGTATAGCCTAGTTCATTAAAGAAAGGAATCTTAAATGACGGCACTTATCATGTTCTCTCGTTCGCACACTAGTGCCATCTATACTCACTCTTTTAACAGAAAAACATAGTCTTGATTTACTTCCTCTTGAAGTGTCTGACACAGTCTTGACGCGCTCAGTGATCCCTTTTACGAATATCTTGTTATAGTTTATTTTTCCGTTGTTACCTGTTTGTTATTGTTGTAAAAGTAGGCACTGTTGCCGATGAAAAAATGAAAATTCCTTAATGATAGATATGAAAATTCCTTAATAGATACCTTAATTCGTTAATGATAGAGAGGACACGTCTCTTTCAAATTTTCAAGATTCACCCGGGCGAAACCGTTGGCAGAAGCTAGTTTGAAATTTATGTGACTTAGCCTTGTTTTTATTATTTTTGATTTGAAAAAAAAAACTTTAAAGTGAAATTTGTTATGTTGACTGTACTATCTGTCAACGCAAGTACATGCCGCCATTTAAGATTCCTTTCTTTAATGCACCGGCTTATATTACAAATCTTTGAAAATCAAAATCACAAATAATCCTTTGAATCAATCAATCAATCTGTTAAAAAACCGCTTTAAATTCTTTGCGGAGTAAAATGACTCCAATACTGTCCCATACTGTAACGTTGTGATTTTTTTTGTTTAGTGGTCAACACTTGTTGCTCTTACTAAGCATATGTAAACGCGCCATAATGGGTCTATGTAATTGATCCTAATTGTCTTTGACATTTGTCTATGACACTAGTGCGACAGGCTCTTGTCAGATTCCCATGTTTGGGGGAGTATTGTTTTAAATATGGGTGCATTTATATTATTTCTGTTTATCAACAACGTTAAATGTTTTGAGGAGGTCGCTGCCTTCATCTTGAAAATAAATTGTCGTATTTTCTAATTTAACAATTTGCATAAAGCGAGTATATTTTCATAGGATTTCAGCAAATTGGAATCTTATAGACGAGAAAATCTCCCACATTGGAAAGGGGTAATTTAGTTTCGGGTGATAGGAACCCAAGGATTCTTTAGATCTTGGATCGAGCGGCGTCGGTCGATTCAAGGAGGCATTTCGATGTGGATTTAACTGGCCGGCAAGGCGTCAGGCAGTCAGCCTGGACGAATTTAAATTATTGAAAGGCTTGTAGTGCTGCGTGCGGATTTTGTGGACAATCACGGCTGTGTGGACCAGCCTGCAAGCAGCACTGAGCCGTAATTTTATTGTGGATTGTGGCTGGGTGTCTCAGGTGTAAATCGTTTCCTGTGAAACACCGCCTGGGCGGGATTTTATTTTACGAAGAATTTATTCAAGGAAAGAATTTATTTTTAGGAAGAATTTATTTTGTCTTCGTTTTCCCTGTTTTCTGGATTGAGTCCTTCAACCCCGGTAGGATTGAAGAGGCTGTGCCACGTGGACTCGCTGACGAAGGGTCGGAAGGCGAGTTACCATAAGGAATGTGTCGCAAGTACCTTTTATAAACATTTAACCTCTTTGAACAAGATAAATTCATTTACTTTTAATTACCAGTGGTGACATTATCCTACACTTTTAGATTCGTGTATTTAGTAGTCTGAGTAGATGGAATCCATAGCCTGAGGATCCACACACGGAGCTAGAGTTTAAGTAGGCAATCTACTAGGCTACCGTTGCTTGTGAATCCTGGACGTTCCAACACGTCCACCTTGGAATCGCCAGGATTGACCCAACATTGTTTAGTACAATATTGTATGAGTATCTAATTAGGAACTTTCCAGAAATTACCTTCTTGTTATTTGCAACTTGTTTTAAATAAAGTGTAGTTCAACAAGTTTTGAAATTTTATTATTATTTTTTACACCCAATTAGCCGAACCTATTTCTCATTCTTTGTCAGGGTGGGAAGCCCGGGCCAACCCCAATTTTTCCCCTCTGACAATACCTACTCTCCAAGTTCAAGTTTTTAGGACCAGCGGTTTGGGCTATGCGTTGAATTATCAACAGTCACTCAATCAGTCAGTCAGTTTAACATTTTATAAGTACTAACTAATAGATTTTTGTTCAAGAGAAACATGAAAGTTAATGAAATTAAAGATAATTTATACAAAAATGATTTATACTGGTGCCGACTCTCCTATTCACAAACTAACGTAAATTTAAGTTAAGTGCATCTTTCTCTTTCCATTTATTTAAGAAAAGGATAGAAGATAAAATATTAGTTAAGTTCTGTCAAATTTAGACACTCCATAGATAATTTAGACGCTATTTAAAAACATGGCGTTTATATATATGTCAATTTTCTGCAGGCACTGTCTACTTTGACAGGATTAAACTAAAATGTATCTTCTGTCCTTGTCTTTAAGAAATGGAAAGAGAAAGATGCATTTAACTTAAATTTAGTTAAGTTTGTGAACAAGAGAATCAGCACCGTTGCTTTTTTCAGTTTTAGTTTGATTCTCACCAAACCAACTTCGAATGTATTAACTTGTACATATTTTTATTTAGAATCGTGTAAACATAAAACATTGTGTCAATATAATACTACTACCCTATTTGTTTACACTAATTAATACACATAAAAATGTACACAAATAGAATGCCATGAAACAAGAACAATTGATAGATATGGTGTTACTGTTAGATAAATAGATTAAAGAGTAAACTGTTCATCACACAAGGGTGATAGCGTCATAATATATATCATTTATAGCTTATGTGTTGATCGACCTCTTACCAAAATTTGAATGAAATCTATTTAGCACATTTTAAGTTTATCCCGTACAAACATACAGACAAAAATTCTAAAAAAAAAACATATTTTTAGTTTCGGCATGAGTTGTAAAACATGCATCAAGTGTTGTTTTTTGAACATTCAATGTACAGTTTTGACTTGGTTACAATGTGTTTACATGTATCGATAATAAAGTCTTGGGTGTATTATGTAAGTAAATCTATATATATAAAAGAAAGTAGTGTCAGTTACACATTTTATAACTCAATAACGGCAGAACCGATTTGGCTGAAAATTGGTGGGGAGGTAGCTTAGACCAGGGGGCGGACATAGAATACTTTTTCATATTTTTTAGTAACCAAAAATCTGATGTAACGCGCGTGAAACCGCCGGGGACCGTTAGTTAAGTATAAAAATATTAATTATAGATCAACTTAGACAGGACATTCTTAATGTTTGATTGATTGCAACCATTCAATAAAACTTCATATGTTGGAGTTGAATAACATGACAGTGTTACTGACCTTTAGATAATACTAGCTTTTGCCCGCGACTTCGTCCGCGTGGAGAAATAATTCCCGTTCCCGGGGGATTTCCGGGATGAAAACTATCCTATGTCCTTTCTCGGGTCCCAGACTATATCTGTACCAAATTTCATTCAAATCGGTTCAGTGGTTTAGGCGTGAAGAAGAGACAGACAGACAGACAGACAGAAAGACAGACAGACAGAGTTACTTTCGCATTTATAATATTAGTAAGGATGTAAACACAAACAAGTTGTTCTAAATATAGAAGGTAAGTTTTCTTTTGTTTTTGCGAAACCTGATTGTAGTTTATTCTAAACTAGCTGACCCGACAGACGTTGTCCTGTCAACTATGAATATAGAATTCGAATTGACATATTACCTATCTACTACCTACCTACTACCTACCTACTACCTACCTACTACCTACCTACCTACTACCTACCTACTACCTACCTACTACCTACCTACTACCTACCTACTACCTACCTACTACCTACCTACTACCTACCTACTACCTACCTACTACCTACCTACCTACCTACCTACTACCTACCTACTACCTACCTACTACCTACCTACTACCTACCTACTACCTACCTACTACCTACCTACTACCTACCTACTACCTACCTACTACCTACCTACCTACTACCTACCTACTACCTACCTACTACCTACCTACTACCTACCTACTACCTACCTACTACCTACCTACTACCTACCTACTACCTACCTACTACCTACCTACTACCTACCTACTACCTACCTACTACCTACCTACTACCTACCTACTACCTACCTACTACCTACCTACTACCGACCTACTACCTACCTACTACCTACCTACTACCTACCTACTACCTACCTACTACCTACCTACTACCTACCTACTACCTACCTACTACCTACCTACTACCTACCTACTACCTACCTACTACCTACCTACTACCTACCTACTACCTACCTACCTACTACCTACCTACTACCTACCTACTACCTACCTACTACCTACCTACTACCTACCTACTACCTACCTACTACCTACCTACTACCTACCTACTACCTACCTACTACCTACCTACTACCTACCTACTACCTACCTACTACCTACCTACTACCTACCTACTACCTACCTACTACCTACCTACTACCTACCTACTACCTACCTACTACCTACCTACTACCTACCTACTACCTACCTACTACCTACCTACTACCTACCTACTACCTACCTACTACCTACCTACTACCTACCTACTACCTACCTACTACCTACCTACTACCTACCTACTACCTACCTACTACCTACCTACTACCTACCTACTACCTACCTACTACCTACCTATCGTATACAGTCGGGTTTGTTACAACACTTATAACTCGAGATCGGCTAGACCAATTTTCATGGTTTTTGGTTCGTTGGATTTGTGCTAGTTTCAAATAAGATTAAGTTTAATAAAATGCCTCTAGGCTCTAGGCATTAAGTCAGTCTTCAAAATAATTAATCGATTCGTCGATCGATCGTTTTCTATTTACCACTTCACGTTACTGCGCGCCTAGTACTTTGGATTGATTAAGGTGATCTTGTGAGAAAATTAAGAATACAGTGAATTTTAAATTTTCGTACATGACTACTTCACGTTACTGCGCGCCTAGTACTTTGGATTGATTAAGGTGATCTTGTGAGAAAATTAAGAATACAGTGAATTTTAAATTTTCGTACATGACTACTTCACGTTACTGCGCGCCTAGTACTTTGGATTGATTAAGGTGATCTTGTGAGAAAATTAAGAATACAGTGAATTTTAAATTTTCGTACATGACTACTTCACGTTACTGCGCGCCTAGTACTTTTGTTATCTTAAGTTTTCATTCATTAATACCCGTTTTTTTAAAAAATGATTCATCTTTTCTAATTATGTTCTCGTCGATTTTTTATTATTTTTAAGATGTATTCTGCTATTCGGGGCGGGGACAAATCCAACGAACCAAAAACCATGAAAATTGGTCTAGCCGATCTCGAGTTATAAGTGTTGATACAAACCCGACTTTGTTTTATATATATAGATATGGAGCAGAATCGATTCCAATTATTTCTACAACATTATTATATTTTGACACTGTATAAAAAAAGTTAAGGTAAAGTGATAATTATTATTGTGATGGTCTAGTGGTTGAGGCGCCCGCCTATCATACAGGAGGTTGTGGGTTCAAATCCGGGCAAGTACCAATGTGACTTTCAATTCATAATTGTACTTTCTAAAATGTTTTTTAGACATCACAGACATCAGTGAAGGAAAACATCGTGAGGAAACCTTGTAGTTAATATGAGTCCGAAATCGCCAATTCACCTTGAGCAAGCGTGGTGATCAATGGTCGTGCTTTCTCTGTATGAGAAGAGGTTTTTGCCATGCAGTGGGACAGTACTAGGCTGGTATTATTAATATAGGATAAAGTGACTAATCATATTTCCAACACTGGTCAAGGTCAAATGCGTGTAGCCACAGCGGGGTTCTTAACCCCTTCGCAACCTGGAGTGGATTTCTTGGAGAGACAACCAGTTATTATAACAAGCTTATAACTTTCTCATGATATAGTTTTAAAATTTTACACATAGATTCTTCAAATAAAAATACTAGACACAAAATTCGGGTTTCGCATAAACGAAAAATAACGTTTAATACTATTTAAAAATTTCGTGTGCGCATTACTAATAGTTTGTACAGAACTTTTGGAATAAGATTACAGTGCACACTTGACTGAATTTTTTGTTATTGTATAGCAAGCAAGCTTTAACGTACGCAAAAAACCTGATATTAGAATTTAATATTCATCATGTTTCGAGAGAAAACTCCGATGTTGTTACTCATTATCTCTGCAAAACATCATTATTTTAAGTAAGTATTCTACAGAAGGAGCTGAAAAATAAATTATTTATGAGCACCTATTCCTATCAGCTCCCGAAACCCTAAGCTAGTGTATGTTACCTAGATTTATGTGTAAACACCTAATTCAAGTGCTGGAAACAAATGGGAAACAAATATTTAATTCGTGTGGGGCACGAGTAAGCGAAGGAAATCGCTTCACTATCAAAGCCGTCTAATAAAGTATTTTAGACTAGCTTCTAGAAAGAGACAAAAAGTAGCCTATGTTACTCTCCATCCCTTCAACTATCTCCACTTAAAAAAACCACGTCAATTCGTCGCTCCGTTTTGCCGTGAAAGAAAGACAAACATACAGACAGACACACTTTCCCATTTATAATATTAGTATGGATACTACTAAGAGATACTAGGGTGACTGGGCACTACTGTACGATACTTAAACACGTGATTGTGCCCATGATAGATTATATATTTATGCCCTTTCAGATTGTGCACACAAACATTTTTTATTATGATAGCAAAACCGAAATCGCAAAAAAATATCAGCTGTTCAGTATATTAGACAAACACAAATGTACTTAACAGCAGGCTGTATTATTTTCGCGATTTTAGGTTAATAAATTTCAATCCATGGTGCTAAGTCTTGGCTTCACCCAGTTGCAATCGCCCCTTTGTGCCTATTGGCCTAGTTCTGTTATGTATCCTGCTCGATATGGAGCAAAGTGGAAAATATATTATATACAGGGTGTCCCACGGCTATGCCACATGGAGGGAAAGTACCTTAAATCTTGTAGATAGAACGTTTTACTGAAAGAAGACATTATTTGAATTTTAAAAACAATTTAAATTGCATTCATAGATTTTTAAATAATGAAATGGTTGGCCCGGGAATCGAACTTGTTCCACGGGAAAAAATAATCACCCTGTAGTTTTATCATACCGATCGAAAGGTTTCATTATAAGGACTATTTTTTGCTAAATAACATAGTGTCACAAATAAAAGGAAGACCGTGAATTTTAACATTTGATGTAAAATTTTGTTCTGAAAAGTTAAACGCTTACATGCCGTAAGGACATACAATTGACAATCATAACTACTTATTACTAATTAATCTACCCACTTGAGTAGTACGCATCATTTAAATAAATAAATATCTACCACAACAACACCAAAAAATCGTCAGGGAACGAAATAATCAAAAGTTATCACTTTGTGTTCAAGAAGAAGGGACTAGTTTTAAGCAGTTGAAAAATTTACTAATTTTGTATTAAAAATGTTAAAATTCATGGCCTTTCTTTTATTTTTGACACTATGTTATTTAGCGAAAAATAATCCTTATGATGAAGCCTTTCGATCAGTAGGATAAAACTACAGGCTGATTAATTTTCTCGAGTAACAGGTTCGATTCCCGGTTCAACAATGTAATTATTTAAATATCTATGAATGCAGTTAAAAATGTTTTCAAAATTCAAATAATGTCTTCTTTCCGTGAAACGTTCTAGCTACAATATTTAAGGTACTTTCCCTCCATGTGGCATAGCCGTGGGACACCCTGTATACCTCTGCTGTTCTTTCAGATTAATTTTGTTGCGGGATCCAAAACTAAAATAATAATAATTGTTTCTTCGCGACTTGTCGAGCTACACTGCATCGACGCTTTTCTGGTGGACTACACTGTTGATTCTGGCTTTCAGGAGTTGCAGTGGTTGGAAATAGTATGGCGGGATTATCCAAAAAAAAAACTACTAAGAGTTCGTTTACAGAAGCGCGTGACGTTGTACGTTGCATGTTGCGTGCTGCGGGTATCACGATACGCGTTACATGCGACGTGAAGATACGTGGCATTTCCGTATATTTTGTGTACTTACCATCACAAAATCGTTTTCCGATGTCTGTCACTATGTAAACTTAGATCTTAAAAACTACGCAATGGACGTTATTTATATACCTAATATAGTATGTATATTAGAGTAAATGCATATTAGAGCCTCTCGTGTAAGAGGTTGTGGGTTCGAATCCTGGCAAATACCAATGTGTCTTTTTCAATTGATATGTAATTTCTAAAGTTTATCTTGGACATCACTGACAGCTAAAATAAATGAATAAATATATTGGGACACTTACACACAGCCACCTGATTTCAAGTGAGTGGTAGAAATGAGAGAACTGTTAAACATACGTATATGATTTAAATAATATACAAATTATAGCTAGAATACACCCAACACAGAACAAACAATCACGCTCATCACACAAAGCTTGTCCTGGATGGGAGTCGAACCTACAACCCCCGGCTTAGCAGTCACTGACCACTAGTACAACGTGCCTTACACAAAATTAAATTAGAGAGACCAATGTATCTTTTAACCTCTTGACCAGCGACATCCGGCTGCCGCGCTGCTATTGTCTTTCTATTATGTCTCGAATCACGTCTATTTTAAGATTTATAATGCTACCGTTACTCTGCAACAACAGCGCTACCGAGGCCTCTAATTTCATAGCCCCAAAAAATAGGGGTCAATTTAATTAAACCGTCCAAACGAACCGCTTTCGACGGGTCTAAATAAATCATGGTCGGCTTTATCGGTGGTTCAGTACAGGTTCTATTAACGAGGGGGGCTGCTATTGGGGATTTTAACGCCTTTAGACATCTTAAGTTTAATCCTGCTTAATGAATGCTGGTTGCTTTGTCTGGTTGGTGTAAAAATTGGTCTTTTTTTGGTTTAGGGTGTAAAGTAGATTAAAGAATTCTGGAGGAAAATCTGTGTTGATTTTTACCCTCATTGCTGAAAGGTTATGTATTTTGAGCGTATGTATGTATGTATGTACAGGTCTCATTCTATTGCCATAGCGGTCATTCCTGGCTACTGCCAGGAATGACGGCAAAAATTTAGAACGGTGTTTTAATTGTTACAAAAATAAAGGGGTTTTTTCCAGTGTCCATCAAAACTTTGCATCCTATATGTAAACAATATTTACTTTACGACTCTTACTTGCACTATAAAAACATTTTCCTAAACACCGCTACAAAATGCACACCAAACTAAATGTCACATTAGTTTATACGCCAATCCAAATTCCCTAAGCGTCCATCCCACGACATTGTCCCAAAACTCCCTCCAAAAAATTGACCCAAATTCGTAAAAAGCATTAATTTGCGAAATAGGAATCTCGTAAAATAAACTGGTTCTAGTCAAGGAAGTGATTAAATGGCAGCAGTAAATCAGCCGACAAAAATAGACTTACATCCATTAAGATTTGTTACTGTCATGCAATTTGTCGGCCCGATCAATTTATTGGGCGGGGTATATTTTTGTTATATCGGCGGGTATTGTAACATGGTTTTATTTAGAATAATGCTGACTGGTTTTCTGGTGTCAAGGTTGTACGTGAAAGAGCGAGGAGCCTTAGGTAAGATTGCCGGGATGACCAATATAATTAATCTATCAATAAATAAATAAATCATTTGTTCCCAACGAGTAACACCCTCAAATGTCACACTGTTACTCGATGGTATCTTGGGACTAGTCACACACGGTCATCTGATCCCAAGCTAAGCAGAGCTAGTGTTATGGTAACCAGACAACTGATATACATACATATATTCTTTATTAATACATATATATTATAGATAAATTACACCCAGATACAGAACAAACAATCATGCTCATCACGCAAAGTTTGTCCTGGGTGGGAATCGAACCCACGACCTCCAGCTTAGCAGTCAGGGTCGCTAACCACTAGACCAACAGGCTCGACAATCTATATATTTAAATACATAGTAAACTTAGTTATGGAGAGAAGTGGCAAACATATTTTTTTTTACTCTTCCGCTTTTCTCTCCTGATTAATTTCGTAGCGGGATCCAACACACTTGAATCGTTTTACCGGGACTCGTCGAGCTTCATATTGCTGGGCGCTTTTCTGGCAGAAACTTAACTACTGTTGATTCTGGCTTACAGGAGTTGCAGTGGTTTGGAATAGTGTGGTGGGATTGTACATAGTAAACTAATTAACTGACTTACTAAACCACAGGTCCAAGATACATGAAACTTAAAGAGTGTGTTCTTTGTAAAGTGTAAGTATTAATAAGAAAGAAATTTTAATAATTCGACGCTCAAAGGGCCAAATAGTGGACGGAAGTTAGTAACATGCAAGAAAGAATACCCAGTTTCCTCAGGAAGCACGTAGATATTATTTGATATAAGTAACTAATACAATTTACACATCTACATCTAAAAGGTGTAGCTTACAATATGCATTTACTAAAAAAACAGATATTAATAAATACATATGGTAGGCAATTTAATTCACAATTAGATTTTCAATTCCGTTAGATTCCGTCCAAATTTTTTATCCGTGAAACAAAATTGACGTCTGTCAGTTATTATACAGAAAAACTGTCAAAAACTCAAAATGAATTCAACAGACTTTTACCAGCTACAAAGTTTTTATGAAACTCTGCCTAATTGACAGAGACAAGTTTATGACGTTGATTGTCGCTTCGATAATCTATTTCAATGTACATAATGGTAAAAACTGGCTTTTGATATATCAACGCACGCAACAGGGTGTGTTCTTTGCAAAGAGTAGGTAACCACTATGAAAAGATTTTTGTAAATTTTTGGGGGAGTGGGAAATCATAAATGACTCTTCCCGTCCTCGGAGCGGCGGGAGGGTTTGTCAGAGTTTTACTGACTAAAGCCCACTCATGTTCCTTCGGTTGCCCTTTTTGTTCCGGGGTCACGGTAACTAAATAAAATGATGTATTATAAACATTCCGCAACCCCGGCTGGCGTTGGCCCTGTTGGGCCCTTTCTCATGCTGCCAAAATTTCAAACCTAAAGGCATGGAATAAAAAATAGCGAACATACAAGGTATATTTCGAGTGTTATTGAGAAGAGATTATTGTTCAGATATTGTATTTTATATGATAATTTACGAGTTTTCAAATAACTTCCTGAAAAGTTGTGCAGTTTCAAAAATATGCTTTGTATAATAATAGCGAAAGCAATTATTTAAATCAACGCTTGCATATGTTCGTTACCGACTACTTGCTTACTCTTAGAATAACGCAAGACAAAAGATTAGACTGTCCGAGCCACTAATCGCTTTATTAGTTCAGTGATAAATGGTGTCTTCACTACGATTTATAGTGACGACTAGCTTCTACCTTTCGACTTCACTTGAAAGGCAGGTACAAAATACCATGTACCAGGTACAAAGTAGTCTATGTTATAAGTTTTTCATTGACGAGTAACATTTTCTTTTCTAAAATAGTCATATCACATAGATGTATACAATTGATAAGAAGGTACGATCAGCTGTGTAAAGCACAACTGTGGACACAAATAAGTAGCTATGGCTTTTGGGACTGGAAAAAATCCTGTCCAGTTTTTTTCAAACGGATTTTAAAATACCTTCTACCACCTTTTACTTATTAAAAAATATTAATAAAAACATGTGACACAAGGTGAGACGACAAAAAACTATTAAGTCGGTCAGTAAAATTTCGCGTGACGTCACGCCTTGTTACAATTTTTACTGAACAGTGACGCCACAACCCCCGACTCCGAAACTTTGATGCTCTTTATCTTTGTATTTTTTTATTAATTTGATCAAGCGTAAATATATTATGTGTTCAGTATATTTGGACAGTCTAAGGGACAGACTGAACGGAATGCTATTTTTTTATGTAGTCGTTTTTTCCCTATACTGAAGGATCTTGCAAATATCAGATATTAGCATCAGGTGCATTTGCCTGACACATGCTGAGCTGGACTCCCATTTAGTGCAACCTTGAGACGCACACCGTACTTCTTTTCAGTTTTTTAGGGTTCCGTACTTCAAAAGGTAAAAACGGAACCCTTATAGGATCACTTTGTTGTCCGTCCGTCCGTCTGTCTGTCAAGAACCTTTTTCTCAGAAACGCGTCAAGATATCAAGCTGAAATTAATATCACATACTCAGGTCTGCTATTTCTCAAAGCAGTGAATATATCAAGTTTCTAAATCAACGCACTAAAAAGATACGGCGGTTTATATTGCATATTTAGACATTTGCAAGGGAATCAAAAATTATATTATTAATTATATTTATAGGTTACTTCCCATTGACCAAGAATCATGAAATTTGGCAAGAAGCAAGACCTTGCTTCTAAAGTAAATGCTTGCTTCAAAAACTAAATTAAATAGTAAATTTGTAGTTATTTCACAAAAAAAAAAACAAATTAACGGAACTCTCGTTGCACGAGTCCGACTCGCACTTAACCGGTTTTTATTTTATATAATAGTCTTATCGCAACTAGTTTTTATTGTATTTTTGCGTGTTGATTGTTTTAATGCGCCAAATAAATGGTTTATCTATCTATACCTGATTAAATAAACACCACAAACTCATTATCTAAGATTGGTTACGATTCAAAAGCGTCATTTTCAATTGGTCGGTTTCAGAAAATCAGAATTATTCAGGGCAAGTTAATTGATATAAATTCTTGATTTGAATTGCTTTACATTCTGTAATTGTGGCCAAAAGTTAATATTGGAGATTGTCTAGTTAAATATTGCGGTACGGTTGATTATTTTGAACGAATTAATGGTTTGTGGGTATTTATTGTTTAATTAGGTACTGTTTTTGATTTGGTTTGCAAATGGAAAATGTTTTATTTCGACATTTTACGTGTATATTGTATTATCAGGTCAGGCAACGTAATTGTCTGGCTTTTTTGGTGAACTGGACCTACATATTTGGCGCAGCCGCGAGACACGCGGTGTTAGTTTTCTTTGTTATAGTTTTTATTTATTATTTAAATGTGGTTTTCGGCACTGTGTGTGACAAATAAAATATTTTTAATTTATTTTCTTATAATCAACATTCTGTAGTTTTTGCATGAAAAATTAATAAACATCCATTCCCACACACACATATTCCCACATCATATATTAGTTTGTATTTAGTGTATTTTTTTTAATTACTTTTAATTTTTTAATAATATTAATTCTGACTTTGACTCTGACTCTGACTTTAAATTTAAAACACAGAACATTAAAACAAACCAGCAATTCCAAAATATTTCAGACCACTGAAATTGGGTTTCCATAATAATGAATGTCTTCAATTCATTAGGCGAGACAGACAGTGCTAGTAATTTATTAGTTTCATTGATTTACCTCCTTCTCTCCCAATAGCCTTTGTTTCTGAATCTTTCAGCGAAATCGAGGTATTGTGTGGAATAGCGAATATTGTATAGAATAATAGTTGAGTAATTTTTCTTTCTACTATTCTCAATTCTCTAATTGAAATTGAAATTTACTTTTGGAATTTCCTTTAGGATTTTTTTACTTAAAATATTTTTAACTACATAGTTAGTTACTGTTTGAATTTAAAACACAGAAAGGTAAACAAAATAGTAATGAAATAACAGCCCATTACTGTACCACTGCAGCGCAAATGTTTCTTTACATAGAATGAATGCTCGAGTATTTTTCACCATTCTTGCCAGTTTAAGGTGGGTTGCGATTATAAGTCTAGGTTTTCTAACAGTGATTTCTTTTACCGATGTCAGTAATGCCCCAAAAAATCTCTTAAAATACACATGATTTAAAAAAATCACAATTAGCTTATAATAATAATACCAGCCTATAACTGTCCCACTGCAGGGCAAAGGCCTCTTCTTATACAGAGAAGGCACGAGCATTGATCACCACGCTTGCTCAAGACGGATTGGCGATTTCGGACTTATATTAACTACAAGTCCAGGTTTTCTCAGGATGTTTTCCTTCACCGATGTCTGCGATGTCTAAGATAATCTTTAGAAAGTACATATGAATTGAAAAAGTCACATTGATACTTGCCCGCATTCGAACCCACAACCACTTGCATGAGAGGCGGGTGCCTTAACCACTAGGCCATCACGACTAATTCCAAAAATATCGTGATAGCCTTGTGGTGGATGTGGTTAATTCGCCCAACTCTCATGTAAGCGGTTGTGGTTTCAATCCGCGCTTGTATTAAAGTGGCTTTTCAAATCATATGTACTATTATTTGAGATCAGAGACATCGGTGGAGGAAAACACTTTTGAAATACCTAGACTTAGTTACAAGTCCAGGAATATCAGTCCAGTTAGTTGAACATCAGTCCGAAGTCCGTCTTTAGCACGCGTTGTGATTAATGCTCGTGCCTTCTCTGTACGTGAAGAGAGCTTTGCCCTGCAGTGTGACAGTCATAGGCTAATATTATTCTTATTACAGGCTCAATTTCTAAGCCATAACGCCATGCACTGTTGCACTGGGAAATCACGAATTCAAAAATTAATCACAGTAAAAAAATCTTACTTGCCTGATTCATGATCTACAACAACCTACCAACCTCACACTTTTTTTTATTGTTATTATGGGCTTGCTCTTGGTCCCAGATTGTAGACAGTAGATGCCTATGCACAAGTTTTTTTAATACTTCCGGGTTATATGAATTTGGAAACACAGACGCCGGCAGGGAGTTCCATTCCTTTGTGGTGCGCATTATGAACGATTTTGAAAATATTAAAAACAAAAACATCTTTAGCCACAACTCGTCTCCACGCCTCTTTTCTTGTCTCGTTTCAATAATTACTGCACCGACTCCACGCGGCGCTAAGATCTAGAAACAGACATAGCTATAGATGACGGTTAAATACTGAACTTTATGGCTGGACGATATTGAGGACTTCGGTACGTTTGTGGGGTTAGCAGACTTCTTTTGTTTTATTATTTTGGAAAAAATAGAATTGTAATGTCTTCCAATAGCATACGATTGAATTCGAGATTTGAATGGGATTACCATTTCTGAGATACACAACTGGGAGTACCATTTGAATAAATTAGAATGAGTTAGTGCGTATATCCTTTTAGTCTCAGAGTGGAGTGCGTTTGGTTCTTACCCAGTCTCAACTCAGGTCTTTAAAATAAATATGTTACTATTAATTTATATACATGATTACATTCTGTAATGTGAAAATGAATACAATGTCAAAGTAAAGAATCTACGTTAAAAATACATATTTGCAACAAAAAAATATATTTAGAAATGGAAGCTATATCATATTTGCGAGGTATATAGTGTTTACATTTACAAATATCGAAATGGTAGACGAGCACTCTCAAACAAAATTTTTATCCCAAAAATCTCAGGGGAACGGGAGCTACGTGGATAAAACCGCAGGGGACAGTTAATCAATAATAAAAAATATATACAAAGATGCGCAACTCGGACTAATTTTTAGTTCTTTTCTTACATATTCCCATTCAATTCACAATACTGCAAACAATGCTAATATCCAGTATCAGTATTCATGATAATTCAGTGGGATCTAGTTTCCTCTGGGTGCAAGCTGATTGGTTGATTGGCGTCAAGATTGTTAATTGTTCACGTCTGCGGGGACATATCACATTGCAACAGCTGACGTTTGAGCTCACGGTGTTGTGTTGCTAATTTAGATAGGGTTTATATTTCGAAGATTTTGGGGAGTGGTAGTTGGTGAAGGGTTTCGAAATGTTTTTAGTTCGATGGTACATCGGTAGAGAAAAGTCTTTGGGGCCTGTATTCTTTCAAATATGTGCAAAAAGGCTTGTTCCATTAATAATTTATGCATTTACATATTCTTTATTGGACGCAAAAAATGTACAAAGATGAGCTTAACTGGTAAACAAGTTTTATTACAGCAAACCATAATTTGATAGTGTTTGTAGCGCGGGATAAACTCATGTGCAAACACAATTAGTTTTCTTCCTTAAATTAAGTGTGATTAATAAATAAATACCTATAATATAAACATAAATAATTACAATAAACCAATAAATACCATACATCTTGGACATTTATAATCAAAGACTATTTCACAAAGAGTATTTATTTTCTTAGTTTGCCTTGGATATTACTAACATCGGTGAAGGACAACATTGTGAGTACTGCGGTTTTTGGATATCTGCAATATTAACGCAGTTTATAATCTTCTCCCCCGTGGGTCATAGCGTGAAGGAACAAAAAAGTTTTTTGATATACAGGACCTACTTGGCGCAGCCACAAGACACGCTGTTTTAGTTTTTTTATTTTTCTTTAACATGTGGCTTTCTAAACCATATATGTACGTGTCAAATAAAATATATCCTTCTTTCTTCTTTTCATTCAGTATATTCCTAAAGGAGCTTCACAAAGAATGCTTCTACTTCGTTAGTGAAAAACTATAACAAACCATACTATAGTTTATTGTCTGTCTTCACTTGCAACAAAACATTGTCTGTTATAGTCGCAACAATGTACTTTGTACTGCTTTGATTGTGGGACTCTTCCAAATTGGATTGGTTTTAAACCGCGAGAGGAACATTGTTCTCACGTTTATCGGGATTTCTACAATGTTGTAAATGCAGGTTAACTTTTAATTCAATGGAAATAAATTGTTTTCTAAATCTAGCTTTTATCCGCAGCTTTGTCCACGTGGATGTTGAATTTCTAACCGCTATTTCACCCTTTTAGGGAGGGTTTTATTTCCAAAAATGCTTTCTTAGTGGATACTTACTTTTCACAAAGAACATACCCTTCGTGATTTATATTTTAACATTTCGACTACCAAGCGACAGTTGGCTGTCACGAACAGCCAGTCTTTTAATGAAATATTACATCCAGACACAGAACAAACAATCACGCTCACTACTCAAAGTTTGTCCTGGGAAGGAATCGAAACCGCGACCTCCAGCTTAGTAGCAAGGATTACTAACAACTAGACCAACTGGTGGTGTTTATCAGTTTTTTGGATACCATTTTTTTTGGGATTCATCACGTGACTGCTCCCGTCCTGGGTGCGGCGGGAGGGCGTGTCAGACTTTTACTGACTAAAACCCACTCATGTTCCTACGGTTGCCTTTTATGTTCCAGGGTCACGGTAACTATTATAAACATTCCGCAACTTGGATACCATCTTTAAAGCTCTGGCCAGTTTGTGATATGCAACTTCGACTCATTTATATTTATTTAATTGGATCCTTTTTAATCGAGAATGAGGAACAAAACGCTGTACCTCACACCTCTGCAAATTGTGACCCCTCCCCTCTCCCGTACAGGTCCAAGCTAAGCGGTCAGGGCTCTAGATACTCCTTCTAACTATGCGGACCACGTCCATGCCATCTGAATTGTAGGACGTACTTTCATTGAAGTATTTAACAATGTTATAACAAAAAACTAAAAATAGATAAATAATTTGAATTTTAGAAATCGGTGGCTTCAGTTATGTTTGTTGTATTACTTAGCTTACTTGACTTTGTTATTCAAAATTTGAAGGCGGTTCTTATTAAAAAAAATGATTTTTATTTTTAGTGCGATTTTTTTAGTCTGTTATCTTCGAACACACGTGATTCGAGACGCAATGGAAAGACAATAACAGCGGCTGCCGCTTGGTTGTCGAAAGTTTAAAATAAATACTTTTCTGAAAACCACTTCAAAATCATTTAAGTCGTACGCGAGATAGTTGCAAACCTACATGCATACATACATAAGATCAAACTGGTTGCGGAATGTTTATATGGTTGCGGAATGTTTATATGGTTGCGGAATGTTTATAATAGTTACCGTGACCCTGGAACATAAAGGGCAACCGAAGGAACATGAGTGGGTTTTAGTCAGTAAGAGTCTGACACGCCCTCCCGCCGCACCCAGGACGGGAGCAGACATTGGATGATTTCCCACTCACCAAAAAAAAAAAAGATCAAACTGAGGTTTCTTTTTAAATCGGTCCAAGAGCGTATTAAATAAAACTGACAAAATAAATTCAATTATTATTCAGTACCATGTTATTCACTTATTCATTACAACTGTTATTTTGAATAACAATGCTCTATATTTAATCAAATGCTTGAACTCGCTATTTACTTGACACAAAAAAAGAATATTTATGAAACTTTTTCATTTACCAAGACCACAATAACATTATATAAGCCACAATTACCTATTCTGGTTTAAATAAAACCGGCTAAGTGTGTCGAACCAGACGTAGTGCATGGTTCCGTAGTAGTACGTTTTTATCATCTCACTCCAAAACCTTCAAACACGCGTGACTGGATACACAAAAGAAAGAGAATAGCAGCGCAACACACAGACAATAGCAAAGGTTAAATAATACGGCTAACTTAACTGAGATAGTTTTCATTTCAAATTCAATTATTTGTGTTACCATGACGAATTTGCCTAATATTACTAGATGTGTGGGACACACACTTGTCCTAAAATAAACATAAGCACTTTAAGTTTGATATTCCGAAAATAATACGTAGAGATCGGCCGACGGCAAGGGGTTATTCTTTCGGGAAAACGGATTCGGCGGTGATGATCTGCTGCTTGCCTAAATAAGATGGAACACCTTGAGTAAAATTTAAAATTCAAGGCATTTATTTCACTTAGACCATTTATAGGCACTTATGAATTGTCAAAGAGTCGGTCGGTCAGTCAGAAAAGTGACGCTAATTGCCTGTTCCAAAACGTAGATCTCTATGGAGAAGAACAGGCAAGAAACTCCACGGATGTTTTACAAAACCTTGGTTACATTAATTTTGGTGCTTCTATATGTGAAAACAATGTAAGTGAATAACAAAACAAATAACAATTAAAAACATATAAATACTTAAAAAATATTAATGAAAAAGTCATGGAGTTAAGAGATGACCGATCTTAACTGACAGCGCCTGTTCACGAGCATGACGCGTGACATCAGCAGCATTTAGCTCAACCATTTTGAAGGGAACCGAATGATCCAACGCACTCGCCACCATCAGCGAGACTTTTGAGCGAGCATGACAATTCTCCTGAGCAGTTGTGAATACCACTTTAATGATAATTAAACCCAAAAAAAAACAATTTATCCCCACTTTTGTGTAGGGAAGGCCTCCCATTATTTTTTGGACATGGCATGACACATCTCGCAGTTTAGCTTGCTAAGGCTGTTTACTGCTGAACCGGTCTATCCTGTGACTCAAGAGTGACTCTGGCCTCCAGCCAGGAAGGGTACCCAAACATTTTTTTTTCATGATTTTATTCTACAGTTCTGTCGACTTAATAGAGTAATATCTTAGTAGTTAATGGTCTAAGCACTAACCTGAGGCTAGGCATACGACCATGACCTTAAATGTAATGGTTCTTTTCGACCCAATTTACTACGCAACCCTAAAAACCATCAACACGACAAAAAATACTAATACATCTTTTGTGCTACTCCACGGTTTTCTTTATTCATATTTGTGCACTGACGAAGTTGTTAGCAGTGCAGTGATCATTTTGTCTCCGGGTATTTCTCTCTCTTTCTTTCCCATTAGCTTTGTGTATCTGTCTCCTTCCTTTTGCTTTTATTCTTGTCTGTTCTGTTTGTGGACTATATTTTATAATTTTGCTTTGTAAGTGAGAATAGATGTTCATTTGTTATGTATTGGTGTTTTATTGGTTATTAGTCTTTGTTGTTGTTCATAGATTCTGATTAGGTTTTTTTATGGTTTTAACATCATTTTCCTAGCCTTTTCCCAACTATGTTAGAGTTGGATTCTAGTATGGCCGGATCCAGTTGAATACCAATATTTTAGTTGGAGTAACTACCTACCTTCACATCCCAGGAACACGTCGATACTCTCCTTGGTTAGGCTTATTCTCAGGCTTCTAATTATACTAGAATTATATTAATATTAATGACATAATATAACATTTTGTATACCAGACACTAGTAAACATGATGAACAATATTAACATTCTCTATACCATATTTTTGACAAATGAACTATTTACTTACTACTTACTGCTGCTCAATTAGTAGAAAATTGACAAAAATCTACCTTCAGAGCAATTGTAAATTAAAAATTTATAAGATCTCTGTCCCCGAAGATTATATCAAGTATATCGAAGCCGCGCCTGCAGCTATTAAAAGAGTTTTTAACTTCAAAACGATTGAGAACAATTAAGCAACAAATGAAATATGGCAGAGGACCAAATTGGTTCTTCAAAAATACCGCATCCAAATTGGTCTGCACACACATAGCGGTCAAACTTATATTTAAGGTTGTTATCTTATAAAAGATTTTCCAAATAATCACTGCCACTTTTCATCAAATTAAATAATGGAAAATAATCACTAACTACTTTTACTTTATGAAAATCTCTATTTTATTATTTATTTAAGTAATACTACTTACAGAGATAGCCCAAAATAAACATCTCCTCTATCAAACAATTAAAATTATTTTAAAACTTTCACCAACCAACCTTATTCCAATAACATCACCATCGTCGCCGACTGTCTTGCAACACGACTGCAATACAAATTCCTTCAGTACATTCACGTAACCAATTTCAACACGAAAATTTAATCAAAATTCATAGGATGCTATAAATCCAACGGATGAGGCTTTCCCATAATGAAATTCCATAAACTGGACCTTTTTGAACCTTCTAGATGTATTATGTTGGAGATCAGGGATATCAGTCTATTAGGGCGTGTGTTGTTCCTTGTTAGGCGGACCTTCTGTGTGTTCCGGAGTTTTCTTGCTGACGTGGTGTCGGGCCTTTTGGAGAAATTGGTGGATTGGTGCTTATTGAATTAAAAATTGGAGGTTGTCAGTTTGAACTGTATGTATGTATGTATATTTGACCGTGATTGCCTCTCGTTAGGCTGAACTGATTTTGATTTTGTTGATGCGACTTTCAGAAAATTATTTGTTAACCGACTTCAAAAAGGAGGAGGAGGTTCTCAATTCGTCTGTATTATTTTTTTGTTTTTTTTTTGTATGTTTGTTACGCGATATCTCCGTCAATTGTGAACGGATATTGATGGTTCTTTTTTTGTTTGCTAAGTCATGATTCAGAGGTGGTCCCATATAAATGTTGTGGCGATCGATTTAGTGCTTCTCGAAAAATTCATTAAGAACAAAAAAAAAATCGACGAAATATACGTTGATGATATTATTATGTGCGTAACTTCAATTTCTATTTTTCGTTTTATAAGATTATAAGTAGTTTTATTTTGAAAATAAATTACTTTGAAAGATGTCATACACAGTCAGACATAGTTAGACTCGACACTAAAAAGTAAAAAATAAAAAACTTAAAAAAAAAAATAATAACCGCCTTCAAAAACTAAAAACCCAAAAATAACAAAAAATTCGGAAGTCGGTGGCTTCTCTTCTGCCAGTCAATTTATCTGAATTTGTGTTGCCACCGACTTTCGAAATTTTTGTTATTTTTGGATTTTTAGTTTTTGAAGGCGGTTATTATTTTTTTGAAAAAAGTTTTTTTATTACAAATTAGTTTCAATTTGTTCAATTAGTTTGTTAATTTAATCTCCTTAAAAAAAGAGGGTTCTCAGAATAAAACGCACAAAAAGTAAAAAATTTGAATCTTAACATCAAAATAAGCCACCGACTTCCGAAATTTATGTTTTTTTACCCGACTACGGCAAAGCCAAAGGAGGGTTATGTTTTTGACAGGCTATGTATGTATGTATGTATGTATGTTTGTATGTATGTATGTATGTATGTATGTTCATCTGTTCCACCGTAGCTTCTAAACTACTTGTCAGAGCTAAGCAAATGAGGTATCGTTAGAAGCGTCTTGATTGTCCGCTGGTTATAGGCTATGTGACGTATCACGGTATTCAATGTAGCGCCCTCTGACGGACAATAAAGACATGAAAAATAAAAAAAAATACGACAAACCTACCGTGTTTGGTATCATTTGAAAGGGCTTTACTAGTGCTTTTTAAATATATATAACACTTGTATGTCACTTGCCAGAAATGGTCAAAAAATTAAATAAAAGCCGTTGAAAATCTTTTAGAGAACTGTTTACAACGATAAATATTATGACAATACCTTGCCAATTTATTCATGCACTCATCATGTATGTAAGGTAAAACCAACATACCTTTAGTAGGTAAAAGACATAATTTTAATACCAAAAATAAAGATAAACTAGCTCAACCATATTTTAGACTGTCTAAAATAAATACATCTTTCATGGGGTACTGTGTAAAATGTTACAACAAAATTCCTTGTTATTTATTGAAACCAACAAAAGGAAATTAAAAAAAACACATTTATAAGAATAAATAATGTCAACAAGCATCTTCCATTAATTTGGAAGATTATGACCAAGATAAGATTAATTGGAAGCATGCTGGTTCTGCTCGATAGGTTAATCCACAGTGTAGCTAGCTTCTGCCCGCTACTCGTACGCGAATCCTGTTGCTTATGCCAGCGATAACGGTGTCGTCAAAATTGAAAATCTGAAACGTCTAATGTCGAATTCTAAGGCTCGAGGGCGGTGAAACAACGGGATGTGCGAAACGAAACGAGACGTTCAAAATGTTTCATTTTTTAAAGTCAACTCAAGCGTGATTCTGTATCGGTAAACGTCTCCGATTCTCGAGACCAATACATGTCGCTCACGATCAGCGGTCAGTTGTGCATCACGTTTCGTTCTTACATCTAGAGACCTAGAAGCAGATGCGTAGATACACTGAGAACTGGGCTCTTGGAGTTCCACATCAGGTGTTCAAGATCTTATTTTGTTAAACTCTAATTACACACTTACAAACAACTCTCACACTTAACCATGTACAAATAATATTGTAATAACATTATGATAAAAGAGTAAGTATGGAGTTTCTTGCCGATTTGGAATGGGTAACTAGATTCAATTTTCTTTATTTTTGACGTTCTAAAGTTATTGGTCTACTAGAAATTAAAAATTTTAGTTTGAGTTTGTACTGCTTGAAACAGCTGGAACATCTTGCAGCTAAGCAACACTTGTGGAGAATGATCGATTTCTGTAAACTAAGCCAAAATATGCGTCAAGCAAATGATAACACTTTTGCAGATTCTGTTAAACAATGTCATCGTAGGGAAACTGATCTCAGAACTTGGATTTTGTTGCGATTAGCTGAAACACGGAGAACAGCCAAGCTCTGTTTTCATACTATTTGACAACGCATATATATAATGCTGATAATGACGATATTTTCAGAATCGAGCCTTGTCTCACTGAATTCGATAGATTAGGGGTCTGGAAAAGATCAGCGTAAAATGCTTTCGCTGGTACTTTTTTTCGAGCTGTACCGTCCATAAACTACAAAGTTGTTCTCTCGATAAAACAGTTAATGATTTCGGAAAGTCTTGTTTGCTAAAGAACAGGCCTATGTCATTCTCAGTGGAGTTAAATGTATAGAGGAATAAAAAATATTTCAAGATTCACATGAAATTCGGTTGTTTGCAGATTAGACAGATTGAGAATAAGAAATCTTAATTTCTGACTAGTGGCACAGTATATTTAAACACCAAAACTGTTAAAATAAAAATATAGTTAAAAAACTAAAACCCGACTACAACAAAAAGTGATCTAAAAAGTACGAAACAAGAAAGTATTTCTTACAGAAATCAAGACATAGGTACAAAATGGTCAAGGTAAGCCGTGGTTGCATGCCTGTATGTGCCGTGGGTGCGGTGTATATGAATTATAATGGCATGCAACCACGGCTTACCTTGACCATTTTGTACCTATGTCTTGATTTCTGTAAGAAATACTTTCTTGTTTCGTACTTTTTAGATCACTTTTTGTTGTAGTCGGGTTTTAGTTTTTTAACTATATTTTTTGTTTCTGAAGTCGGATATTTTTACGCAATGCCTAATTGATTTGTCCAAAATAAATAAATAAAATGTTAACTTAATTTTATAAATCGGAGGTTTGGTGTACGTATGTAAATACATTTTTCATTTTTTATTTTTTGCTTCAGTTTTGCTTTATCAAAACTTCTTATAAAAATGTAAAAAAAAATGTATTTTATTTACAAAGGTAGCCCGTTTTCGTTAATTTTACATAAGGTAACAGATATTGCCACGAAAACATTTTTTTAAAAACAATTAAAATGCATTTGGCAAAAAACACTTTTTTGACAAAGTAAAAAAATCAGTAACTGCATCTTGCATAATTCGCAGTTAATGGTTTTTTGGTTGGTTATGGTTATATAATTGTACCAAATTCTATGGCACACAAAAAATATAAAATCAAAACAAATAGCAGGCAATGAAATATAAAAATAATTTACATAATGCATGTCATAACTGCGCTCAAAAGGTATTAGTACGTAATTATTTCGTGTCTAACTCAAAAGACAAAAGAATCCTAAGTTACTTTGCCTAGTAAACCAACCCTGCATTGCAACACAAATTCTTTTCTTTTCTTTCTAAAACCAAGACATCACAAGCTAATCCATCATAATGCCTTCTTTTAAAACCTAAAGACGATGCATTCAGCTTTCAACCAAAGACTTTGAAGACGTTTTAGTGATAAAAGCAAGATGGCGTACGTTTTAATGGTATACTAAGAAGATAGGTACAGAAGGTTAGCTCTGTACAATAGACTAAAAGTGTCGTACGAAATTTGAATTTTTCTTTGAGACTGTATCTTGGAATACATGTTTGAACTGTCGATGTACGGTATTCATCATAAAGTTCATAACTGCAAATTACGTGAGTTAGAAAGTACGGTATTTCGAAGTACGTGACTTCGAATGTTCGTCATACTGATGTGCGGTAGCTCGAAAGTTAATAACTGAACGTGATCTACACTCTAAAACATGGATGTCTCTGTACGGTGCCGTGCATAAAGTTTTATAAATAAATAAATCAATGGTTCACCGATCTGTTCGTCTGCAGACATGATCGGCTCCTTTCCATTTCTGCGTCCTGAGTTTGCGAGTAATATAGATTTAGTTCTCTAACAACCTTCCTTTTTCATTTTTCTAATATCCGTACTTCGCGGTGATGAACATTCTAAGTCACCTACTTACGAAATATCGTACTTTTCTATCTCAATTACGTGAGACAGAAAGTACGATATTTCGTAAGTAATGAACTTTATAAATACCGTGCATTTCAAACTTCGGTATTCTGTGATACAGTCATATTAATGTGTCGATCGGAATTACTTCAAGCATTATCGCACGCTGAGTGACCTTAAACTTCTAGAATTTTAGTTCTAATATTAGTTTAGATGTTTAAATTTCTTTATCGAGTATAATCCAAGTAGAATAATTCTAATAGTTACCGCGGCACCGTAACATAAAGGGCACCCGAGTAACATGGGTGGGTTTTTGTCAGTAAAAGTCTGACACCAAGAGCGGGAGAAGTCATTTGATGATTTCCCATCCAAAAAGTAATGCATGTATGCATTTAGGAGTTGTACAAAGTCAACCTTCTGAACAATCAACTCTGTGGTGTTGAAAACTGTTCCAACTACACTCAGAGTACCATTGTTTGGTTATTGATGAATACCATTGTGTTTCGGGGACTAATTATGGGCAAAGGGGAGATATTTACTGCTTTGTATTTTCGCTGTTTTGGTACCTAGATAGCATTGAGGTGGTTTAGATTGTTTGATTTCGGTAAATTGACTGGACTTATTTGTTTGAGCTGCAGGACCGTTTGCTGTTTGCAATGACATTTTCGCATGAAATGAATATTGGTATTCGTTCTAAGTATTATTATGTTTATGACTCTATTATCTTTATACGCCCCTGATTCAAGAGACATTCCTAAATTTAAAACTACTAGCCGTTTGACGCGGTTTCCCTTATGTAATTTTAGGTTTTTGGTGACTGCGGCCAAGAGAGTCGTGCAGCTGTAAGCGCTAAATGAACCCACACTCTGCCCCTAGTGGCTTACCTTTCAATAAAGCCGGTAAGCCCGGCCTGGCCTATAAATTGATAGCAAGCGCCAGTTATTATTTAAAAGATATTAGCTTACTTATCATTTATGAATAGCATACATAAAATAATCGTTGAAATCAGTAAAATCAGTAAAATCATATTTATTTTGTAAATAGGTTATAAACATAACACTTTTACACGAATTTGAATAATCTAAATGTGTTGATGACTTTTGTACACAACAAAGATTATAATTTTATATCTACTCTCAACCAAGTGTAGCGGAAAGCGGTTAAAGGATGTAATGTAAATAGATACCTATTTATAACCTGGGACGTGTTATCTAAATATAAATTTGTTATTTGGTGTTTACTGAGTATATCTATATACGAATCACCACACGGGGAAGCGGTGATATTTAAGTTATAGTGGATTTTTCGGGCTTACCCGGATTAAGACACCTAAGCGCGTTACCCCCGATAAATATACATATCAAGATGGACCCATTAAGGGGCACCATTTATCTATTTATCGGTTTAGAAATAACACAATTTTGTCAGAATATTTGCCAACTAAAACCTGAAGCTTTGCCAACTAAAGTCCCACGGTTTCTCCTGCTATAACTTTTGAGCCCAGTATACACTTGACGCATGATCCACCTCCATCTAACAGCACTGTATCCTTGCCCAATCATTGGAACTTGTCTGAGATAGCATATTGTTTAATTCATATGCTTCTATCAAAGCACCCTTGTTCACTGACCAGCACAATCAAGTGACTTTGTGTACGAACACAATATAATCAAAGCATTTGGTCCACATGTTACAGCCCTCTGCCCGAACGACGCTTCAAGTATGCAAATAACTGCATTGAATCCACTTGGAGTTTTGTCATAGACTAACGAAGATGGGTAGAAACGACCTTGAGAGTGAAATGATAATTTACCGACAATCAACGACAAGAAACAAAACATTTTCATTTTAATCACAGCACACAGTTATTTCTAGTAATACTCCTTTAAATAAAAAAGAGTTGTTTAAAACTTAAAACAACAAGCGTAGTTGCAGTCGGGCTCTCACACAAACAGTTTAGACCGCATAACTTTCTAGTCTTTTTCCCAACGATTTTATATTTTTTTACTATGGTAGGGTGCATCATTTATATTACAGTTTTATATGGAGCGATTGCCTGTCAAACCATCACATTCCAATTACGATCAGTAACTTGCATCCAGAATCACGTTAAGGGCTCTTGCAATTTATGCGTTTTGTGTCGTACTGCTATGTTACGACTACAGCACTACACCGGTACGGTTGTCGTACGCCTCACCAAAGCCAAATCCCTAAGGGGTATAGAGTTACCCAGTAATTACGTTGTGATTAGACTCATGCCAGACATTTGAGCTTCTGTCTTCACGTAGCGGCTGCCAAAGATCTATGGATGACAACTGTCTTCATTAAGTTAACACGCAGATGATAGTGACAGCAGTGAAATAGTGAGAAAGGTACTTCTTGTTCGGTGTCAAACCTTAAACCCAATGCATGAGGTAGGTGCTTAATCCACATCGCGACAGACAGATCTGTACAACATTAATCCCGCTTCGATGCTCCAAAGCTGTAGGCATAAACCCTCTCAAAACCTTCACTTCTTACATTCATAATCTATGGTTTCATCCAACGTGCGTTCGTTACGAAACCGAATCATAACTTTAGGTTAACTTTAGACTGTAGCTAGATTAGACCTGTAGTTTAAAGTGCTACTGGGCTTTAGGTAGACCCATACGGGCACTCCTTTGATGTTGGGAAGGTTGATTTTAGGTGAGTGTTCGAAGGATATCGTCGGTGTCTAACTTCGTAACTCCAAACGTGGTTGCGTACTGCTGCCCCTTTACCATGACGTTTAATGTAAGATTGTTTTATTCCTGTTCAGGAGTGTGCAAGTGACAGCGTTAGACACGTTGTCTAGCGCCGTCTCTTTCCCCCTGAAAGTAATATCAAAGTAATACTGCTGTAAGGGCTTGTGGTACGCCCCCAGTAAAGTCATCAAAACCAAAGTCTAATTATTTATTTTAATAGACCATTTCAAAGGCACTTTAAAACGTCATTATCAAAAACAAAAAAAAATTAACCTAGTTGCCCAATTTGCCCATTTCAACAAGTTGTTTCGTATGGAGAAGAATGGGCAAGAAACTCCATACTTACTTTTTTAAAATAATGTTGTTATAATGTAATTAGTACACGGTTAAGTGTAAATTAGAATGAATATAATGATAAAACGATTTTCGTATGTATAGAAAAAAAACAAAAAAAAACAAAAGAAACTTAAGTCCATTTTCTAAATAAACTAAAAACATATCAATACTACTCTGTCTGTCTCTTCTTTACGCCTAAACACAGATACCCGAAAAAGGACGTCCACGCGGATGAAGTCGCGGGCAAAAGCTAGTCAAAAATAAAAAAGGTTTTTCATGAGAAAATTAAATTGTGGGTTTTAAATTTTATTTTCAATTAAAAATAAACAGGCTTGTTTCTTGTAAGAATTGCTTGGAGATATTTATAGTGAGTGCACGAACACAGGTATACTACTTCTTCTCTTACTGTCATGTTCGAAGGAACAGCAATATGAAACAACCAGGAAGAGATAAGACTCACGAACAAAAGAGATAAGACTTTACTTGCTTTCCATTGCTGATATATTTTGTAAAATACTGTAACAAAATTTTGTCTTGTGCACATCGTTTGCACTCAATAATCAATGTAAAACCAATTATTTAAAAGATTACTATGAAGATTTTTCCCATTCTTCACCAAACGAAACTCTTGGAATGGGTGGCTAGGTCCAGTTATTTCACATGTTAATGACATAAAATAAAAATGCCTTTCTAATATGGTATCAAATAAAATATATTCCTCAAATTGCCAGAAAATCATATAAAAGCAAAACAAAAATAAACCTGAACAAAATCTCGTTTCCCATCCCTAAAACTACTCAGTTCGAACTTTGTACTTAATGGCGCGACCACACTGCGTTTGACGGCGCACAATACGCTGATTAGCGCTAAATAACAACTTCACCTTCAGTTTAAAGCCTTAAGGACCTTCGAGACTTAAAGACTTGAAGCCTTCTCATTCTCTAGGACTTAGACGCCTTAGGTATAGATCTTACGTAAGTACTTATAGTTCAGGCAAATATAACCTAGAGTTTGGTAGGCTTAATACGTTTTGCCTCCATTTTGGTATGTTAAATCTTTATCCATACTCCAAACTTAAATTATAAATGCGAAAGTAACTGTGTCTGTCTGACTACCTCTTCTTCACGTCTGAACGACTAAACCGATTTGAATGAAATTTGGTATAAACATATTCTGGGACCCGAGAAAGGACATAGGATAGTTTCATCCCGGAAATCTCCCGGGAACGAGAACGAAGTCGCGGGCAAAAGCTAGTATTATATAAAATGGTAATTCTAAGTTATGCGTAGTTTTAATTCCATCTGCACCTCAATCAAGCCCTGGATGCAAGATGCAGCACCGCCTTCCACCGCCAAAGCATTTGCACGTGCAACAGATGCCGTAAATAAAACTCAACATTAGCATTTATATCCAAGCCTTGATTTAGGTTCTGACGGAATTAAAAATATTACATTTATTTATTCATTTGGAGTTTATGCTCAAAGGTATAAAAGCAGTCGTTATACAGGGTGGAAAGTTTTAATGGGCCCTGAAAGAAAACTACCTTAAATCTTCAAGATGGATTATTTTACTGAAAGCAAACATTTTACCTTTAATTTTAAAAAGAAACAAAACTGCATTCAAAGATATTCGAAAATTCGCTTGTCACAGTCGAAAGTTGAACGGGCTAATATACAAAAAAAGTAAGACTCTGTATTTTTATGGCATTAAACGTTAAGGTCATTTTTTAAGGACTTAATCTCTCTAACAAACATGGGTAAATAAATTAAAGGAAAACCATAAATTTTAAGAATTTTATTTTAATTGAACGAAAATTTCTACGGTTAAATTCGTCCTTTGATTTCAAAAGGTTGAATTTCATGGTTTTCTTATAATTTAATTAATTAAGTACATTTGTTTGAAGTATCAGATCCTCATGAATGACCCTATTAATTGACGTCATAAAAGTACAGGTTGTTGTTTTTTTCATTTCAGCCCGTTCAATTCATTCAAAAAATTCATTGTTCTAAATTTGCGTAAAGTCAGACAGATAGACAGCAACGTGATCCTGCAGGGGTTCTGGTTTTTCTTCTATTAAGGTACGGAGCCCCAAAAATAACAAAAACTGTCAAGTTTACCACTGCACTTAAACCCCTTGTCTCAAACACATAACCCTTGACCTCATCCCTTACCAGTCTTTGACCCCTTTTTGCATAAAACCATAAGATAAAGTCAGAAACGTTGAGTAGCGTTTCTTATTCAAACTATTAAGTATCCCTCATACCTACGCGTTATATTTAAGGCAAAACCCTTAGTATATTAAATGAGATTAAACTGTCAAGGGATTCTGTAACCCTCTATTCACCTTGAGACATTCTTATGGTGTTTAGTGGGGGTTAGTGCGGCAAGCATTTGAATATTTGTAGATTTTGTTAACTTATTTTATCTATTAAGCCCCGTCCTAGAAAGAAGGATGTGATAGTAAGTTTGTGTGTTTGTCTGTCTGTCTGTCTGTGCATCGTATGCCTTAAACGGGTAGACTGATTTTTACTTGAAAGTAAGATTTCAAGACGATTCATGGATACAAAAACTTAGAAGCTATTTTTAGTTAAGATGATGCTCATCAAACTACTACTTTCCTATATTTATTTATCTTTATTATAGTAGAAAATAGAATGATTAGGTTTTAGGTTTATTTAAAAAAAAAATAACAATATCAGGATATTGTTTTGTTTTAGTATATGAAAAAACCGGCCAAGTGCGAGTCGGACTCGCGCACGTAGGGTTCCGTACTATCATCTCAAAAAAATAAGAAAGAAAAACACGTTTATTGTATGGGGACCCCCCTTAATATTTTATTTTTGTTGATTTTTTGTATTTGTTGTTATAGCGGCAACGGAAATACATCATTTATGAAAATTTCAGCTTTCTAGCTATCACGGTTTATGAGATACAGCCTGGAGACAGACAGACAGCGGAGGCTTAGTAATAGGGTCCCGTTTTACCCTTTGGGTACGGAACCCTAAAACGTACCAAGGACATCTCTTAATACATATCCAACCTTTGGTATATGTTGCCGCAATTTGCAAGTTAGCCAAATAGTTCTTTCAAAACAGATAATTTGCTATCCAATCTCAGTGCTCGTATGTATCAAGACTAAAGGTCTCAGCATTACTCTGTTTGGGTATAATTTCAGTATATATTAATTAACAGAAACCTCCAAAGTCCATTAAAATAATACAACCTCCTTAATATTGTTTTATCCATGATACTTGGTTTTTGTATAAGTTGGCTTAGTGTCCGATATGTAAACACATGTTTCTATTCATTATAATTTTTGTAATTAAACTTATTTTCAAATTTAGTCATTTAGGTTACAGTTTTTTACCTTAATATTTAGGTAGGTATCAAAAGCGAGCCTGGATTCTACGGTGCCTAAGTATCGACATAAGTCAACAAAAAATCCATATTTTGTCGCCATAATATATGTCTGCCGGTTCCCTTAGATAAGTGGCATTATACATAAAATAGAATATATTGTTAACTGAATGGGAATGTCAAATTACTTAGCGTAAGCTTATATTATTATCAATCCGAAACATTAAACAATCTATTCAACAATATAAATGTTCTCTCACATTCTACAATCTAGGGAAAGTGGGGCTGAAAAATAGGAAAATTAACGCGTTTATGTGGCATGACAAAATTTAAAGATTATAGGCAGTTGGTACATTAATAAGCAAGGTGAATATATATATTTCTCTCGTTGAGTACCTTTACGCACTTCAGAGCTCTTTGCTTTACTACTTAAAGACACGTTTTCTTTAACTCTGTAATGAACCACCACTTTTTACAAAATAGGAAATAAAATAAATATTATAAACATATAACATCATACTCTAATCAAATCACAACAAACAACCTTCCCATTCGGCAGAATAACCCGAATCCAGTACCGTGACCTCCTAGGTCACAGTACCAACCCACACAATTTGTACCATCAAAAGAAACACCGATAATATTCCCAAAAATACCTTAAACTTTTATTCTAATGCCCACATGTTACAACCATAAAAAATATAATACAATACCGAAAAATACATCTTATTGTAAATCCTACGCATTTGATATTCGACCTCCATTTGAGCTAAACGCCTCCAAAAGGACGATTCGAACGTGATTCGTTTTGAAAATAGAACCGCCATGATTTTGGTAGAATGTAGATACCAACGTAATAATAATATTATGGTGGATTCGAGATATGTAAGGGGTAAGGCCACGATATATTAAAAAGGACTGCCATGGTTTTACCCGCTTTATGTTAAGTGTTTAGTTACTGTTGTTATTCTGAAGTGTATGTAAGCTTAATATTGTAGTAAAGTATTCGTGAAAGTTACTTAGTACTGTACTTTTTAGAAAAAAAGATCGAGATTCATTTCCCCGATTTAGGATTCCGTAATAAAAAGGAACCTAATTAATTGTTATTACATTGTATAACAACATCTTTAATATTCACTGTTTATCATTGTTAAAAAAATATTGACACACAAAAGGGATCTAATTTGTCGTATGCATTAAAAAAACATATAAATTCACATACACAAATACTTCTGTACGTCATACAAATTTTTGTCCCATGAAGGAGTCGAACCTACGATACACATACGCTGCTTGAACTGTGCTGTTATAGCATTAGGTATAACTAAAAATTACAATCTTTCATCTTTTCTATTGCATACAAGCCCCCCTAGACAAGTGGCATTGTAGAATAGATAGCGAAAACGAATAGATTGTCAAATGTATGGAGATGTCAAATTGTTTAGCGAAAGCTTATGTCAATTTCATACATTTGACAATCCTATTCGTTTTCGCGATCTATTCTACAATAAAAAATAAAATCTTTTATTCTCTTATTACTCTCTTCTATTATTCTCTTCTTTTTATTACTCTTTGGGCCTAGACAATGCCACTTGTCTAGACCCAAAGGTGCATTTTTGGATCTCCAGAATCTTTCAGGAGACAATTATGTTAGTATTTCGACCCAAATCAACAATAAAATAGGGTAATCATACATTTTTTAAATCTTATTAGCGCAAAATACATACGATTGTGAGTCGATTGTTAACAAGGTGTCGTATTTTTATACAAATATTAACGAGTTTTAATACAACCTCCTGAAGAAAAATGCAGTTTCAAAAATGCACTTTGTGTAATAAATCATACTATATAATTTTTACCCGTCATAATAAAAAAAAAATTATCACCCTAAAAAAACGTCAACAAAAAAAATACAACACAATAGCCTCAAAATATTTGAGTACTCTTATAAATGATAGAAATACCCGGATATACCCATTCACGCATCGCCGATCAATAATACACGGAAATACCTGCCCGGGCAGGATTTCCAATTACTTAAACCCGAAACCGGTTCACATACGTTTGTACCGGAAAATAATATTCGATATTACCCACAATCCGGATGTGTTTAACCGGGCGGCGTAGTGGGCGGATACCTTTATGTGATTTCAATAAAATGGGTAATATTTTATTTCTTTTGTCAGAGTTATTTATCTTTTGATTTTAGGTTGGAGAAGATCAAACTCGAAGATATGAAAGTGTATTTAAGATAAAATAATATTTGAAAAAAACTGCGGATTACAATTTATAATATAATTAATATGTACTTTTTACTTTTCCTTGATGATTATTTTAAGTTGTAAGTAACTATCGTTTCAACGTGAAAACATTACATTTTGACTTTGATGTTTTATAAATTACGGCATTTTAATATTTTATTTTTCTGTAATAGACAAATACTTGACATTAATTAATTATTCACTTGACATTAATTGTAAAATAACAAAGCTGTGACACGTTTCATTTAAACAACGATGATGATGATGATGACTTTGGGTTAAGCTCGCCTTTGTACATAGCTAATTTATGTTTGCTGTTTTTATGTGTGTTTTCTTGTGCAATAAAGAATAATAATAATAATAATAATGCCCCACACTAGGAATTTCTCCTGGTTCGCAAGAACAAACAAATATTTATCTCGTGCAGAAATCGAACCTGCTACATGCAGCACCAATCAAGGACTCAATCACCGCACCATCTTTAAAAATAAAAACTAAATTGTCTAATGGGTAAAGAACCATTATAGACTATCTTCAAATAAAGATCAAAATAGTCTTTATGTAAACTTTTTAAGGTATTAAGCCTAGATTAATACAGGTTTTTTTTTCACATGTGCTTAACCAGCGCATAAATAAACATGGGACACAAGAACGTTGTTTTTAGGACGAAATATAATCGTGTTACTCTCTCATGGTAGAAGTTTCTTCATAAACAGCAACTTCTACGAAAATTTTAATGAACTTCTGTCCTCTATTCAGCTACCAATGTTTGACGTTTGATGACAGAGAGCTAAAATCAACAACGACTGAACTACAGTTGTTTCTACGTTAAATTGGAATGATGTCATCATTATTGGTGGTTCCATTTGTGAACGCGGTCCTCATCTGTATTCAGATAGCAATTAGTATGCCTTTTCAACTGAAATCAGTGGATTTTGGTTGAGTTAGGTTCCATAGTAGCTTTCGGTGAGTTTTGCGTGAGGATAAACATTTGAGCTGACTCTTGTTTAATGACATGTGTAGTGTGAACTAAAGTTGGTAGACAAAAAGGTTATAATAAATCTTTAACTCGTCTTTCCCAAGTCTAAAAATCAAAAGCACTGCTTACATTGTAGTTCATATTTTGAGTTAAAATCGAAAAAAAATATCTATGACGTAGAATGACGGCAGAGAAAGAACACTGTCTTGTGTTTTCACAGACATTTATGAGTTCTATAATATTTTCTATAGTAGACTACCTAATTAAACTATGTAAAAATTTCTACCTTGCCTGAAAGTTGTGTAAAATACGTTTCATATAAACGTTATTAACTGCTAAGATCTTTCTTTTTCTCATAGCAGAAGGCAAAGGCCTCTTTGGCTGTCCCATATCAAAACGTAGTAAGGGATACTTTTTACAAAAATCGTTTTATTGCATAATTTTGCTAACCTAGTAAGTCTCTACCGAATACAAAAAGACTAGCGTTAAAAACTCACTTAAAAGCGAGATATTTAAGCATCAATACCTAGTAAGTGCACTATCTACTCGCTGGTGACTAGTTTAAAACCTAGTAAGTCTCAAATTGAAAATTGGTTGAAGTGACTTACTAGGTTTGTGAGGGATTCTACTCTAGAATCCCTCACTTCCCTCTGGATTCAAATAACACAAATACTTTTTAAAGGCTGACCTACAACTTTTATCCGCTCTGGAATCTTTTGGAATGGAGCAGCCGTCTTGTCAAAGGAGCAATGATCACCATAGTTACTAAGACGGATTTTCAAACTCACATTTTACTGGCTTTTGCCCGCGGCTTAGCTATGTAACAAATATTTTCCTTCCTTTTTCAGACTATGTGACAAATATCTCCTTTCCAAAATTCATTTAAATTTGTACAGTAGAAAGCGATTTAGGCAATCAGAGAAATAAGTTACTTTCACATTTATTCTATTAGTATAGATAAATCCAGGTTTTCTCATGATATTTTCCTTTACCAATGTCAGTAGAGTTCAAGATACATGTCTTGTATCCTAAGTAAAAGATACAAGTATATCTTGAACAATATGACTTTTCAATTCATATATACAATCACAGGTCACATTGTACTTACCCAGATTAGATTCCATAGCTTCATTTGCACATTTTCACTCTATCATGTTTATCACGCAAACGTATAAATTTTCAACAGTTCGTTTACAGGCTGAACCTGTAAAAGTTTTGTTACTTAGAAACTCGTCTTGCCACACAAATACCATTTAACATAAAAAGCGAGATATTATTTATCCGCAATTCAGCGACTCTACCTTTTAGTTGCTCAAACTTGATTTTTACTTATTGTGGTAGTACTTGAACGAACAAACTTCGGTACAAGTAATTCTCCTTACAAAGCCCTAAAAACTATCTTTCACAAGAAATATCCTTCACACAGTATTATGTGAAGCAAAAACTACGAGAAAAACTTATGATACACGCGTTAAACTTACAAAAAATATCCGTATATTTTTTCGCGAACTAGAATGAAATTCATCATTATTCCGGCCCTCGGGCTCAAAAAGTGGGCGAAAAATACAGAAAAAAACGCGAACACAGTCATGTTTTGTATTGTCAGTGTAAATCAAAATAACGAGGAGGTCTAGCAAACAAACATATGTAAAGGTCGTTGAACACTAGAGGGCCCGGATAAAAATGTGCTTTATCCGGGTTTTGAAAATGTTCGTTAGTTAGAAGGATTGTTGTGAAACGAAATAAATTGCTGTGCTGTAAACCGATAAAAGGGTGATCTCGATCTGAATTAAATTTAAAAGGAACGATTGTATTAATTTCCCACAGGATTTATCCAAGATTTTGTAGTTGTTATCTAAGTATATGATTTTTACAACTGTGATTTCAATATTTGTTGTAGAAATTAAGTAATAAGTATAGTAGATAATTATGTAGGAAAAGTGTGTCTTGAGTAGTTATAAGTATCTGGACAGGTTAAAACCCGTTTAATGCTCACTTGGCCCAGAAAGCTAAAAAAGGTCAATAGAAAGGAAATCCCAAAAAGCCACAATTGTCGTAATTGTCGTAAGTATTCAAATCTCATTGAATCCTTATCGTAGCGGTTCACCGATCTAGTGGTCGAGTGGCATATAAAGGTAAGTTTCCTGCAGATTTTCGACTTAACCCAAGGTTAAAGATCAAGTGTTTGTGTGCCCTTAGATTTGTAACTTTTTTTTGTAATGGTGAAAAAGAAATATTTAGATACCTGTGTGTTGGTGTTTGAGCAAGCTTGTGTATTTTGATTTCGGGTTTTATGTTCTAGGTTTTTTGTTTTCTTTTATTACTTGACTACAGTGAAGATAAAAGATGAGTTATCGTTTTGATAAATATGTGTACGATGTATAATATTAATCGGCTTATCATAATTTGACAAATTGGTTATAATGGGAATTTGGATCGTGTATTTACTGATTATAGGATATGATATTTTAAAACTCCGTGGAGCACATTTTTATGAGGTTAGGTTTTATCTAGGATGCGGTTAATGAATTTTCGATGCTTTTCAACGCTATATCATTACTCATAATCATTACTTTTAGATACTTTTTTTTATTAGACAGAGTGATCTAATGGGAAGGTTATTTAAATCAGAGAAAAGTCGAGATTTTTAAAGATTTATAACTTGAGTGACACTGGGGCACCCGCCCCAGTGTCACTCAAGTTACTAGCATGTAATAATAATTAAATATTGATCATTTTTATCTCATTTTTGTTCAGTCTTTTAATACATATATATCAAGTTTGTAGCTAAGAAACTTGGAGGCAAAAGCTAAACGTAGCTACCTATATAAATCCCAACGTAAGCTTGTTAATTAAAAAGGCTTCGATCGACTTCTGTCCGGAGTCTAATTTGTAGACTCAAGCCAAGACAACGTAACTTAGACTTAATTAAAGACAGTAGGGACGATATTCGTTCACAGAGAGAGACCATGGTAGAGCGAGCGAACTTTGCCTTGAGTGTGTCCCAATGGGGCGATGACAATCTAGTGCAGTTCAATGCCGCCAAAACGCAAGCGTGTCTGTTCTCCGCCAAACGGAGCCCATTTGACCTGGCTCCTACTTTCCGAGGTGCATCTGTAAAAGTAACCGGCTGCCTTGAACTCCTTGGCATGGAGTTGAGTTCTGACCTCAACTTCGGCACTTTCATCGAGTCCAAAGCACAGACTGCGGCGAAAAAACTGGGCATCCTTAACAAGGTTAAGCGATACTTCACGCCGGGACAGCTTCTAACACTTTATAAAGCTCAAGTCCGATCGTGTATGGAGTATTGCAGTCACCTATGGGATGGCTCAGCCAAATACCAACTGGCCGCATTGGATTCGGTGGATCGCAGGGCCAGAAGGTTGATTGGCGACAAGAAGCTGGTGGCTCAACTTCAACCACTAGCACATCGGCGAAAAGTTGCCTGTCTGGCGGTATTTTACAGATTGCACTTCGGTGAGTGTGCTCATGGGCTACACGAGCTCATTCCCTCATCCCCATTTTACCACCGGACATCCAGACGTACGGCGGGATACCACCCTTTCTTGGTTGATATTCCTCACATCCGCACGCAACGCTTCTCAAAATCGTTCATAATGCGTACCGCAAAGGAATGGAATTCCCTGCCGGCGTCTGTGTTTCCAAATTCATATAACCCGGAAGTATTTAAGAATAGAGTGCATAGGCATCTACTGGGTAAGCTCGCTCCATCGTAGGCTCCGTCTATGCCCTCGGGCTAGTCTGGGACCAAGAGCAAGCCCATTGTAATAAAAAAAAAAAAAAAAAAAAAAATTGTAATAAAACTACAGGCCGGTACGTGATCATTATTTTCAGAGTTCACTTTAGTTACTAAGCCCATATTTCATAAGAACACCATTTTCAAATTATCAAATGACTTCTCCCGCTCTGGGCGAGGTTGGAGGGAGTGTCAGACTTATACTGACTAAAACCACCCTTGTTCTTTCGGTTATCCTTTATGTTCCGGGGCCGCGGTAACTATTAGAACTATTCCACAACTTCATAAGAACACCAGGTTGCGGAATTTGTCCGCCTACCAACAAATATAATAATATGCCGAGCGTCTCACTCGGTTTCGCCATCCTTTGCGACACCCAGTATAGTGACCCCATTATTTTTTTGTTTCGGGTTGGACCTTTCCTTACTAAAAACGACCTTGGCGGTGTTCCATCTCCCACCTACGCCGAAGATTCGGGAACTAATACAACTCCCACAATCCCCGGTTGAGTGAATAGCGACCCTAAAGCTAAATCCGAGGTCGTGGGTTCATACGATTTGTTTTAAAGTACTTCGAAGAATAACGATCAGTCAAAAAAGTTTTAAAACATTTAAAATGCACATGAAATTAATTGTGAAAATAAAAATAGCATAGAGTTACTTCAAAACTTTTAGCGCGTTCGAAGAAAAAATAATATAAATGTGTTTCTATCAAAAATGTTTTAGATATTCACAAAACTTCAACAGAAAGATTAAGCATTTTACAAAAACATTTTTTTATTTGATATGAAAACTTTATTTATGTTTAATGAGAATATTAATTTATGGAATAAATTGACTGGCTAATATACCTGTTTGTTAAAAAAGAACTATTGATCAACTACTTATTGGTGCTAATTCTCTTGTACACAAACTTAACTAAAAAGAAGATACATTTTAGTTTAAACTGTCAAATTAGACAGGCGCCTGAAGTAAATCAATGTATTAGTCGCCATGTTTTTAATCGCGTCTAAATTATCTATGGATTGTCTTAATTTCACAGGACTTAACTAATAAGTATTTTATCTTCTGTCCTTTCCTAACGAAATGGAAAGAGAAAGAATTAGTTTGTGAATAAGAGAATCGGCACCAATCTCAAACAAACATACATACAAGTCAACCCTCATTTTCTTAAAGTCAGTTAAAAACCCACCCTAATTCCCAAACACGTAACATTTTCACCAGTTTTTTCTGTGACATTTACCCGATAAAACTTGGTAAACATCTTTAGCTTACAGAATCATCCCCAGGAGTAAAAGTAGGACTCATTCGCACTTGAATGATACGGCGTTGCGGTTTTATCGTAGTGAGAGCGTTTATCGTACATCGCTATTAGGCGGTGGGCTGAGGCCTCTAAAGTAGTGGGGTACCCGCAAATTGTAAATAACGGTTAGTGTAATTTGTTTCTTAGTGCGTTGTGGAACGGCCTTGGTGATGTGAGATGGTATTTGTGCGGGGTAGCAGCTGTTTTTTTGAGAAAAGAGTAATGAGGACGTTCTCACTTTAAACTTTACGTTTCACTAGCTGTCCCTAGCGTATTCACCCGGTATTTGATACAGGTAGTAGTGTGATGTTCAAAATAATTAAAACCTTACCAGTAGTTTCTGAAATTAGCACGTTCAACCAAACAAAAAACAAACTCAACGCGAAGTTCATTCGTTTTTTCTAGATGTTGCAATGATTCGGTTGTGGACGGACGGTGAATAAACTTCACTATTGCATTTTGAATTATAACGCGAATATTCGACGTATTGCGATAATGTAACCACAACAACAGAATTTTCCGCCTAACGTAAAGTAATATAAAATATCAAACGCCAGTATAAAGTTGCTATTCCCGGCCTCGCCAATTTCGAGGCCACGGCCTGAGCCTGCCTCTACCACCCGCGAAACGATTTAATGTAAACATTATTAAGACTTATTTATACCACAAATAAGATGAAAGCCGTGGGTGGATGTTTACGACTGTGTGGTATCTATTATGTGTTAATTTGTAACGGATTTTATGAATGCTCTCTGTAGAAGCCTTTAAAGCATGGATGTATAAAGTCCTTGAGTTTAGCCGTGATGACTTTTGACTTTTCAAAGTTTTTATTTTTGGCTGCCGGATCAATTACGTTTTAGATACCTGCAAACTACAATATTTTCCTACTGCTTACTATTAAGTTTTAAATAGGTAGTCACAATGGTGGATCAAGATAAAGTGGGGGCAGGAGGGGCAATGATGGTCAAGCCCAGTCAGTTTCGGGTTTCGGCTCGCAATACGATATTAGATAGGAGGACATTACTCCCCCTCGTTAACTTTACGTAGGTAGGTATCCGTATACCATTACATCTGTTAAATAAAACCTATGTAAAATCTGTGTAATTCATTACCTAAAATAGTAACGGCCGACCTCTGAGCCTACTTAATAATGCGGTCGACTATGCCGTTTATTGTCTTATATGAACCCGACATATCAACCATTAAACAAATAAACAACATGAGTATCACTTTTATGTGTACGTAAAAACAATAATAATATTTTATAATAGGTTTATAAAATTGGCTTTATAAATAAAAACAGTTTATAATAAGAACAATATAGGTTTTGTATAGTACACATTGCGTGTAACGAAACGCAACTTCTGACAGTCTCTTGAACTGTTAGGTACTGTCACCAGCACGTCACAGTGACAGTCATTCTAAACGATTGTCAATCGAAACAAAACAAAATTCTAAATCAAGTAAAAATTTTCGTGAAATTCGGCTTAAAACAAGTTGAAATAATGGATGGCTACGAAAATATGTATAAAAATATATGCCGGACGTGTTTGAGTTGGAACAGTGGCGATAAAATGTTTAGTCTAATTGATAAATCAAGCGATGATGGCCTTAGTTGCTACGGTAAAGCCATACCGATGGTAACTAAAGTTTTGGTGAATAAAGACGATGAACTGCCCACTATGATGTGCCAAAAGTGCGTCCAATTATTGAAGCAAACTATCTACTTCAAACTAAAGTGTGAATCGACGGACGACGAGCTCAAACAGCTCTTGAATGAAAACATAAACAATGATTCTTCAGATAGAAATATAAAGGAGATTATGTGTGATTATCTTTTATTCAATAAGTATTTCCCGCCGGAACCTTTTAAGTACAAAAACTCTAAGAAAAAGCCAATTAGTTCAGCACCCAAAATTGCCCAAACGCCAGCTCCAGATCTCGATTCGTGTGACGGATCATACGATTTCGACGATTTTGTGGACAACGATTTAAACAATACCAACACAAACGAGACACAGGACGATAATTCTAAAGAAATTGACAATATCCTAGACACAATGCAGCATTACATAAATTCAGACACAAAATTCTCCAGCACACAATATATAAAACGTAAATTAAAAAGGGAACCAAGGTACAAACTTATCAAGGAACGTAACCTGTCATGCAAGTTATGCCACAAAGTTTTAGCAAACCGTTTAACGTACGACCATCACATGCAGAGGCATGACAACTGCAAGTTCATCTGTGACCAGTGCGGAAAAGGATTCCCCGTTCTTGCAGAAATGCAAAGACATCAAATAGCCCGACACGGAGTTGGGCCGTACCTACAATGTGACCATTGCCCTTACAAAGCTCCTCGCAAACTTGATTTAATAGAGCACTTAAGACTTCATACCGGAGAACGACCGTTCACCTGCGACAAATGTGGCTTGACGTTCCGCAGAAAAGCAATATGGAGAAATCATTTAGTATGTCACATGGATAAGCAATTTCAATGTACGTTATGTGCCAGGAAGTTCTATAGACACGGTGACATGCTTGCCCATTGTAATAATGTTCATGAGAGGATGTATATGTATGCGTGTAGTATTTGTAGCGTGACGTATACGAAGACAGCGACCGTGAGACGGCATATGTTAGTTAAACATGGCATACCGAGAGAAAAACAAGGCAAGATAGGAAGAATCATGAATGGGAGTTCCGAGTTTCCGGGTAAAGTGATTTGAAGCAATAAATTGTCAGTAATGTTGATAATACATTGTTATAATATAGTATTGTTTCATCTATGGAGTTAGATGATGGGATTTTACTTGTTTTAATAAGGGGGTCCATACTTTTGGAATTCTGTTACATTGCATGTTAAATTTCGTTAGTCTGCACAATGTAAGACGGTACAATTTATTTTAATTGAAGTAATTAGACATGGTTTTTGTTCAAAATCAATTATATTTATAACATAGGTGGACAGACAAAATGTTCTTAATATTATTTTTTATTTTGCAACACTAAGGGTGAGGAAACAATAGTTTTAAAAACCATTTTTTTTGTACCCAATTACAAAAGTACAAGATTGTTAAATAAATGGTAAAAAAATTAAAATAGATACTGATAGTTACATTATGTTTTAGAATGTATTTTGTACAGAGAATATCAGAAGTCATATTTAATAAAATTTTGCCAATTATCATAGTTGTATTTATTACTTTTAGCTAATCTCTATAATTTTATCCCTGATTTTGGTTACTACCTTTTTCCTGTGGGACATAGAGCGAGGGTATAAAGTGTCTATAATATCACCCATGAATCAGGGTATACCATTCAAAAAGAATTATGCCAAGTTTACTACCTATTTTAGTGCTAGCTTAAAAACTGCCTTGTTTAAAAAAGCAAGAAAAAAACGTAATAATAAATTAGAAATCTTTCAAGTCATCCAAGATCTCGATTGTAAATAATTAGCACATTATCTACTAAATAAAAAATAAAAAATAACTTAGTCACATGAGTGTTGATTCCAAGCTAAGCAGAGCCTTTGTCGTGGTAACCATATCAGTTGTCTGGTATAATATATTATATTATTCATATGTTACTTATATAATATTATAGATAAATTTCACCCAGACATCAAACCCACAACCCACAAGGTTTAGCAGTTAGGACCACTAATCAATAGGTCCATTTAATTTACTGTGCCATCATTTCTTGATGCCTAGGCAAGTGCCATTAACTTTTTTTAAACCTTCGTACACACGTGATTCGAAACACAATAGAAAGACAATAGCAGCGCGACAGCCGGCTGTCGCTTGGTCGTTGAAAGGTTAAGTACATTCTCACTAAGTGTATTTAGAGGAAACCTGGACTTTTCATACTTAATCTAAGTTAGAAAGCCTCATTAAAGACTTAAATAAATATCCAAGTCACTATATCTTTAGACAATAAATGTCAAAGAAAAAACGAAAAAAAAGCAATCCATTGGCTTGAAATAGTTGAGCAAAAAAAACTACTTACAGAGGATATCTTTAACTTAATAACAAAAAGGTTAACTAGTACTCGTTACTGGCAATTACTTTACAGAAACTTAATTAGTGACATTCAATATATTTCTAGTTTTAAAATGGAACTTAAAATGCTTTTCAGCTTGTAAGTAATTAATGGTGAATGTACTTTTTAATCTAAAATACAGAAATTGGGTATTTTAATTAGGTAATAAAAAATGTAAAACATAATTTCTACAAAAAGAGTCATAATTTTGGTCCCATAAATCCGATTTATTTATCCGGGTTGTCTATTGTTTGCCCGAAGATTATATGCCATAATCATCATTTTCCCGAATTTCATTTACCCGAATTTCATTTGCCCGAATGTTTTATTTGCCCTAAAAGACATATGACATACTTTTAACTGCCCGAATTTTAGATACCATAATATACGAATGCCATAAGTATTGTTTGCCCTATTTTTATGTGCCATAATAATTATTAGACATAATATTTAAATGTCATAATATTTAAATGGCATAACAAGTATTATACAAATATTTAAGCCCCGTAATGGTTTTTTTTTCTGTGCATGGTTGATGGTGGGCTAGGTCGACGGAGCCCCGCTTCGCGGGGCTCCTACTTCTGTGTGGTTTATAAAAAAATAACCACGAAGGGGATGGCGGGGTCTATTCGCTCGCTCACACGACCCCGCCATCCCCTTCTAACCTAACCTGTCCGAGTCGGGGTGCCCTAAAGTCCCAATTGCATCCAATTTCTCTTGATATAAACAACCGTTACACACACGATGTCGATGGCAAATTATGTTATGGCATATCATAATTATGGCATGTGATAATTAGGGCATGTGATAATTAAGGCTTACAATGATTATGACAAATGATGTTATGGTAAGTGACTTTATGGGAAAAAACGATTCTGGCACGTGACTAATATGGCAAATGAGAGTAGGGCAAATGAGTATTATGTCGTATGATATTATGGCTGTTGACTATTATAGCAAAAGAAATTAGGGCAAATAAAATTCGGGTAAACGGCGGTATACCATTTATCCGATGTACTTTCGAATCCGGGCAAGTACCAATGTGACTTTTTCAATTCATAAATGTACTCTCTAAAGTTTATCTTCGACATCACTAACATCCCGTGTATCGGAAAGCACGTTAAGTCGTTGGTCCCGGTTGTCATTCGCAGAACTTTGACAGTCGTTACGGGTATTCAGAAGCCAGAAAGTCTAACCAGTCGAACCAAAGGGTATCGTGTCCAGTTACTATGTCTGACAGGCAGTCGCTTCACGTAAAACACAGGTATCCAGCTGAATCCGGTTCGTCTGGAAGCCGACCTCAATATAGTTGGGAAAAGGCTAGGGAGATGATGGGTTTACTAATGTTTGCCATAATTTAATATGACATAATTTCATATGCCATAATCGTATTTGCCATAATTTCATTTGACATAACGCTTCATTTGCCATAATCATGAAATGATATAATATCATTTTCCATAATTTCATTATTCATAATCGATAAAATGCCATAATAAATAAAATCCATAATTTTGTTTGCCATACTTTTCATTTTCAATAATGTCAATATCCATAATATTTATTTACATATTCATTTGCCCATACCCGATACCCGATATATGCAAGCAAGTATACTACATGAAGCAAGCAAGCATACAGCATGCAAGCAAGCAAACATACAGCATGCATGCAGCAAACAAGCAAGCAAACATACAGCATGCATGCAGCAAACAAGCAAGCATGCAGCATGCAAGTAAGCATGCAGCATGCAAGCAAGCATGCAGCAAGCAGCAAGCAAGCATGCAAGCAAGCATACAGCATGCAGCATTCAAGCGAGCATGAAACATGCAGCAGGCAGGGTTTCTGTCACGGCTCCGGCGCTGCGGGCCTCCGGCGGCCCCACGCGTACTAATCGTCGCAGACGGCTTTCGCTCACCACCGCAGCTTCGGCTTGTTGGCCGGCTTCGCCGGCCAGCCTCAGCCGCGGCGGCTCGCTCCCAGCCGCCTGCTCCTCAGCCCGCGGGCCGCCTCGCCCCTACGCGCCTACGCGATTTTAAATAACACTCTCGGGGTAGGACAAACAAGACTACGTGGAGTCGGTTTTGCGACAATTCGGTTCTGTCACTAACTTTCGTAGCACAGCGTGTTCAATTTTTAACCAACAATATTATTTAATTGCTCAGAAACTATAGCAAATTGGTTAGGCCTACTAGTCGGGGTGTTTACTTATTGATAGTATAATTATTTATAAAAATATATCAAATGTTGCTTATGACAAGTGTCGATTATGGAATGTATTACTTATGGAAACTAATTATTATGGCATATGTTATTATGGAAACTCATTTTATGGCAAATGAAAGTTATGACAAGTACATTGTTATGACACGCGTTGTTAGTATAAATGAAATTAGTGCAAGTGAATATTATGAGCTGGGACGATTATGGAAAATAAAAATAGGACAAATAATATTATGGGAAACAAGAGAATACCGAGATGATGATGATGAAATCCGATTTATTTTAAATTTTCTGTACAATTTGATTTTTAATTGCTTTGAAATCAATAAATAGTCAACTGAGTTGTCACTTAGTGACGTCATTAGGTGACATTGCCATAAAAATCTATGGGAGAATAGCATTTTGACTAATCATAAAAAGCACGTCAATTGATGATGGTGTAAAATACCGTAATAATAATTAACCGAATTTGTGTTCGAAGTACTTAATACTAAAATACAGTCAACGTCAAAAATATCGGGACGAACGGACTGTATAAAAAATCGAAAAAACGAATAAAAATCAACTTTATGTCAACGTAACAAAGTTCTTGTCAGAATGGCAGTTGCCGTGTACTGTCTTCATTCAGAAGGTGCTCCCACATTGCCGTTATAAAATGTTTGTAAACATTTTATAACACCAAAACATTTACTAACAAATGTTAACAATTGTTGCACTTTGTTAGAAACTGTTACATGTTATAAGTGCTCCTACATTGATGGAAAATGTTTAAACATTTTATAACAGCTAGTATTGGCTCGCAGTTTGGTTTCGCCTTCTGAGGGCCGAGGACGTCTACACGAAAATGGAAGAAGATTTGCTCATTGGAATAGCTTTTATTTTTTGTTTAAAAAAGAAGAAAAAGCGCTCTTATTGGATGCGCCAAACGCTAAAAGCTAGAGGAAAATATAGCGCCGCAGACTATCTCAAGGATTTGGGTATTGACGGTTGCTTAAAAGATTTTATAAGAATGAACAGTTCCGAATTTGAATATCTACAAAATTTAATTGGGGCAAAAATAGGCAAACGAGACACTACATTTAGAAAATCTGTAAGTGTGACGGAAAGACTTGCGGTAACGTTAAGATTTTTGGCAACTGGTAGCAGTGATAAAAGTCTTGGAAATGTGTTCAAGTTGTCAGACCAAGTGATATCTATTATCGTACCAGAAGTGTGCGAGGCTCTCAATGAGGTTTTAAAGGAATACATACAGGTAAGTCAAACAACATTTTTAATTATTTTTTTATTTACTTTTAATATGATCTAATCTAATCATACTTTAGGTAGGTACCTACCTTACCTTACTAATATTTTTTTTAATAATTAACAAACCAAACATGTATTTTTTAATTTTTGATTGATTCCAACAAATCGTTTAATGATTGGGTCGAATCTTGGCTTGATTCCGATAAATTAGACGGACTCTGTGTTCTTGCGCTGGTACGAGTATGTGTCCTGGAATTATCCGAAGAACTGGTTTCAAATGAAGCCGAGGGACTCGGTGCGGTGTAGTATCCTCTCGAGCTACAGTCAGCATTATTTTCCGAAAAAGTGGATAGATTTGGTTCAGAGTTGTATCCCCAGGAACTACTAGCGGTTGGGTCTGTCAAGGTTGTTGGAAAATCATATTGTCCCATTGTCGCATTGTACAAAATATTGTTAATGTGATGTTGAGCAGTATTCTTAGCATGACTGTTTTTTATTTGTTTCAGTTTCATCGAGACATACTCTCCAAATGCGTCATTTTCATCCCTGCTTTTTCTAGATTCGTACATTCTTTGTAAAATATTTACAGCTTCTTGTTGTGTTGGATCTTGTTCTACTTCAGGCCGTCTTCTTTTCCGAAATGGTTTTGGGGTGGCGAAAGGCGTGCCCGTAGTTTCATTTACAGTGACAGTATTTCCTGTTTCGTTCAAACTGAGAGTGTTTTCTGAAGCAATTCTGTTTTCTTCGTTACCCTGAAAGAATAGAATTAAACGATAATTTCAAGTTATAGGCGCGTCAAATTAGCTAAAATTGTAAAAAAATCTATAACCGCGATTTTCTTTTTCTATTACTTAACAACCCTTAACTGAAATCATATTTTTTTATAGTGTATTCTATTAATATATCATACTTAATAAAAATATCCAATACAATTTGTTAGAATAACGAGTTATAAATTTATTTTTCGCGCCTATTTCTTAATCTTCTATTTTTGTTCCAGATACCAACAACACCTCAAGAGTGGCTACACGTGGCAAATTCATTTGAAGAAAAATGGAATTTCCCAAATTGCTTAGGAAGTATCGATGGAAAGCACGTAGCCATACAAAAGCCAATTGATAGCGGCAGTGAATATTACAACTATAAAGGATTTTACAGCGTTGTACTTTTAGCGATAGTGGACGCAGAATACAACTTTCTGTACGTGAATATTGGCTGCCAAGGACGCATAAGTGATGGCGGAGTTTTCGCAAACACAAAATTTCGAAATAAAATTAACGACAATAGTTTGAAAATACCCAGTGACAGCTCACTACCAGGCAGAAACAAACCTGTTCCTTATGTGTTCGTAACAGATGATGCGTTCCCTTTAGAAAAACACTTATTAAAACCTTTTCCAGGACCACAGGATAGCAATTCTAAGGAAAGAATCTTCAGTTATAGACTGAGTCGTGCGAGGAGAACAGTAGAGAACGCATTTGGGATTTTGTCAGCCAGATTTAGAGTTTTACGAACTACAATATTATTAGATCCAGAAAAAACTACTACTTTAATTATGACATGCGTGCTACTGCATAATTTTATAAGAAAAACTGAATCGAGCATGATTTACGCTCCATCTCAATACTGTGATGGAGATGACATAGTAACTGGTACACGTATCGATGGACAATGGAGATTAGAACAGCAGCAATTAACACCACTTGAAGCATGTGAATCCCTGACAGATGATGGGAAAGAAATAAGAAAAGAATTCGCAGAATATTTTTCAAATGAAGGGTTTTTGGACTGGGCATCTAAATATTATTAAAAGACGTTAAAATAAAACTCACCTGCAACCCTCCATCGACAGTTAAACTTGGAATATTTTTGCCTTTAAGGAACATGAGTTTTTAAAATGCAAACCATTTACTTGACTCATTAGCTCCTGCACCAGATTTATTAGATTTACATTCTCGGCTAAATTGACCTACGAGTGATCGAATCTTTTTTTCAATTACTTTTTTATCCATATTAAATTCTTTTTTTTTTTTTTTATTACAATGGGCTTGCTCTTGGTCCCAGACTAGCCCGAAGGCATAGACGGAGCCTACGATGGAGCGAGCTTACCCAGTAGATGCCTATGCACTCTATTCTTAAATACTTCCGGGTTATATGAATTTGGAAACACAGACGTCGGCAGGGAATTCCATTCCTTTGCGGTGCGCATTATGAACGATTTTGAGAAGCGCTGCGTGCGGATGTGAGGAATGTCAACCAAGAAAGGGTGGTATCCCGCCGTACGTCTGGATGTCCGGTGGTAAAATGGGGATGAGGGAATGAGCTCGTGTAGCCCATGAGCACACTCACCGAAGTGCAATCTGTAAAATACCGCCAGACAGGCAACTTTTCGCCGATGTGCTAGTGGTTGAAGTTGAGCCACCAGCTTCTTGTCGCCAATCAACCTTCTGGCCCTGCGATCCACCGAATCCAATGCGGCCAGTTGGTATTTGGCTGAGCCATCCCATAGGTGACTGCAATACTCCATACACGATCGGACTTGAGCTTTATAAAGTGTTAGAAGCTGTCCCGGCGTGAAGTATCGCTTAACCTTGTTAAGGATGCCCAGTTTTTTCGCCGCAGTCTGTGCTTTGGACTCGATGAAAGTGCCGAAGTTGAGGTCAGAACTCAACTCCATGCCAAGGAGTTCAAGGCAGCCGGTTACTTTTACAGATGCACCTCGGAAAGTAGGAGCCAGGTCAAATGGGCTCCGTTTGGCGGAGAACAGACACGCTTGCGTTTTGGCGGCATTGAACTGCACTAGATTGTCATCGCCCCATTGGGACACACGACTCAAGGCAAAGTTCACTCGCTCTACCATGGTCTCTCTCTGTGAACGAATATCGTCCCTACTGTCTTTTGCGCTGGCCAAATATCTCTCTACAACAGTACTGTCATCTGCGTAACCGACTATGCTAGGATTTAGCATATCGTTTATATGGAGCAGGAATAGAGTTGCAGAGAGAACAGACCTTGAGGAACACCGGCATCAATGGCCATTAGGTCCGAAGAGCAGCCGTCGACGACTACTCTGATCGACCTTTCCGTCAAAAAGTCCGATACCCAGCTACAAAAGTCAGCCGGTATGCCATAAGCAGGAAGCTTGCTAAGGAGACTTGCGTGCCAAACCCTGTCAAAGGCCTTTGAGATGTCGAGTGAAACGGCAAGGGCTTCGCCGTTTTTCTCAATGGCTTCACCACAGCAATGTGTAACATACACTAGAAGGTCCCCAGTAGACCGACCACGGCGAAAGCCATACTGCTGGTCATTGAGTAGGTTGTTGTCTTCTAGGTATGCCAACAATTTGCTATTTAGTACTCTTTCCATGACTTTACAGAGCATGGAGGTGATGGCGATTGGTCGATAGTTACAGGGATCGGCACGGCTGCCCTTTTTGGGCACTGGCTGCACATTAGCAAGCTTCCAGGATTTTGGCACCGTTCTAGTTTGGAGAGAGAGCCGGTATAGACGTGTCAATACAGGCGACAACTCAGGCGCACATTGTTTAAGCACTCGCGCAGGTATTCCATCTGGTCCACTGGCTTTATTCACGTCTAAATTCAGCAGAACCTTCCGTACCTCTTTTTGGTGAACAGCAATATCCTTCATTGAGGAATCGCAATGAGGTATAGTAGGTGGTTGATGGAGGCCTGCATCAAGACGAGAGTTGCTCGCAAATAGGGAAGCAAACAAGTTCGCTTTCTCTATCGCGGAGTGGGCCAGCGTACCGTCAGGTTTCTGCAACGGTGGAAATGTGGAACGGCAGAAGTTGGATTCAACCGCTTTGGATAGGGACCAAAACTGCTTGCTACCAGAAGGGTAGG